>JABFEA020000021.1:15025772-15051247 GCA_019775915.2 Cyphomyrus plagiostoma | reverse complement strand
AATTAAAAACCATCGCCAAATAAATGCAAAAACCACACGGCTGGTTTTTGTTTTTTTTATTTTAAGTAAAACTCAAAAATGATGTGGGAAATAAAAAAAAAAAAAACAAAAAAAAAAAAAAAAAAAACTGAACTTCCGATAACATTTTCCAAATGAAAAGACCTGCAGGAGTTTCTACAAAGACAAAAGGCACATTCACTGGTAATACATCAGCTCTCTGTAAATGACAGAGCCATGAATGATGCTTGGAGAAACCCTCCAAGTGTTGTGTATTTCTGAAGACATCATGTCCTGACTGGGACGGTTAAATGCACCAGGACCAGTACAGTCCACTGAATGTAAGGTTTTCAGTGGAGACTGCTGCTGGCGGTGTACAGTAGGTCTGATCTCCATACGTCAGTGTGCTCCATAACACAGCACTTCCTACTGTGAGGAACGGTTCACCAGGCAGACGGCCCCTCAGCTTGGTAGCCCAGGGCTCCCCAAATGCAGGAAATGGGCAACATTCTTGGATTACGATAACACGCCCTCCCCTTTCTTCACCATTAAATGCTTGGATACTGAAGCTACTCACGCTCCACCGGCCCATTAGTTTTGCCCGTTTGTTATGCTTTAGCTCAGTTTTGCTTTTTCCTTCGGAGTGATGATACCCAACTGCGGCAGAGCATGAGCCCATTCGTTACTGCTCATGATGTTCATAACTCATGTCTGCATGTAGGTTACATCTCCATTTCCATTTGCATACACATCTCTCCCAAAAATCAATGAAATACTAGTCATAAGTCCAGAGTTCTCCAATTCCGGTCCTGGAGGGCCAAAATTCTGAACAGTTTGCAGTTTGTTCCTACTCAAACATCTTAAAATCAGCTAATTACCAGTTGTGCTTGAACAGGCATTGTTCAGGTGTGCTTGAACAATGACAAATTTTTAAGAAACTTCTGTCATTCGATATGGACTTCCTTTATTGATTCAATGTAGATGTACATCACGATTACTCGATTAAACTTACTTTATGTACAAGAATCGATAAAATCTCCTTCATGATTACTTGCCAATATGGTAGAAGGAAGGCCGCTTTTTAGCAGACTATCTGGTTTCCATCTATTGTCCAAAAATATGTAACCTAAGTGAATCAGCAAGCCTAAATTGACAGTGTATGAGACCAGCAATGGTTGGTTGGTTCCTGCCTCGCACTAATGGCAATCTTTATTTTATATTATACTTTATCGATATGTAAACAATGAATCACATTAAAATGAATAGAATACTTGATTGTTGATATAATCGATTATGACAGCCCTAATTCAATGTCTTCTGCCCTACCCATTTACTGACAACACACAATGTGAACGAAAGAGCAAAGCAGCACTGACTATTCCATACGGTTATACCTAAAATATATTACATTTGTTGATTGGCGATATGATCAGCTGCATTGCTCGTTTGCTAAATAAGCAAAACCCTCCTGCCCTCCCTTAAATTCAGAGTCTCCATTTAACAAAGATGTTTCACAACAGAACTTTATGCAACTCAAAGGCAGGTGACAGGATTCACTGCAGCTCCAATGTAAGGCAAGCGGACAGGAGCACCAAGGAGAAAACCACATACAACATGAGAATTAAAGCATTTCCCCAATCCCTCACTCATATGATGCAGTAAGGCAGAGAATTAACACTAGACCAGATAAGGCAAGACCCACAAATGGAGAGGGCCAATACCAAGAACTACAGAATATTCAGTGTTTCCAGAAGAAGCACAGGGAACTTTATGTTTGAAGTGCAGCCATTTCCTATAAATTAGACCTGAAGAAACTTTTGTATTATTTAGGAGAGCCATATAAAAAAAAAGAGGTTGTCAAAGGCAGTGGATGATAATGAAGTCTGTGTGGACACCATTAGGAATGGATATAGAGTATGAGCCATTTTTACCCAATTATAGATCTACCATGATTAAATAACATTTTTCTAGTACACCTTCACTAAAAATTACAAGGGGTGAGAACCCCCAATGCTAAACGCAAAAAACCTAAACATATGGTTTACCAGTGATTTTAAAAACAGTAATCAGCATTTTGAAGCCATGGAAATGTACCGTTCCTCCGACGAGAGCCAAAACACCCTACCCTGTGCCCAGTCCCTTATCTGCAGCCAAATTCACAGAGCAGCTACATGTATTTTCCTAGTATGGGGAGGTTTTTAAAAGCACAAAATCCTGGCAGCATGGCCACTAATGAAGAAATTAGCGGGGTCTATGAAATGCTCGGGAAGTAGAAGCTTGCAGACTGGCTGACTGCAGAAAGATTCATTTACCCTATTAAGTGCACTTAGTGGTCTCAGGCATTGCCCATGACAACATGTGCTATTCTGTAATAACGTGAAAATGATTTTACTTAAACACTAATATGATGAGAAAGCCCTCCGCTGTAAGGTCATTCAGCTGTGGGGTCAGTTAGCATGTGGAAGGTGTGGGGAGTTTGCACAGCAGGTATCCGGGAAGCACAGCCCGATGCAAGGTAAAGATTAGCCTGACAGAATATAGTTCATGATTATTAATGTCCTTATTTTCTGGCTTAATTTGAGTCATTAGGTGTGATGACTCACAGCATTCATAGATTTTTGGAGTTTGCAACACTGATTTTCATATAATTGTGCTGCCCATACAAGACTGGCATTTCACCAAATACCTCCTTGCTTGTGCTGCATCCAAATGTTCCAGGATGCTTGTTAGTCCAACTTTCCAGCAAACACTACATCTCCACCATAGACCAAAGCCACCCACTTTCCACAGCGTTTGACACTTTCACCTTGAGGTGTGTTGTAGAGGTTTTTTTTTTATATAGATGGTGATTGACACACATTGATAGCATTACTCACACAATTTAACACCCCCTCAAAATACTGTGCTGATGAGGATGAATGTATATGCCCGCCAAGATATGCAAAATTAAATGCATTATTTTGCCGCAAGAATCAGTCCATGAACCAAACAAACAGAAACAAAAAGACCTTTGAAGCTAATATTCAAACACATCACACCTGTTCAGAAACTGCTTTCATCTTTTCACAAAAGAGCCAAGCCCAATCCTAATTCACAATGAAGACACAGGAAGAGGCAATTAAATCTGCATAAGGGTGAGAATACAGAAAAACAACATGGCTTCTGTTACATTTCGTAAAATTAATGAGATTCCATGTTCTCCTTGTGTCAACCCAAGATTCCACAGTTTCCGTAATCCAAAAACATGCTGTCGTGTGAGCCGGCACCTCTAAATCGCCATTACTACATGCTATATATGCGAGTTCGATGAATGCTGTCCCATTCAGGATATCACCTGTGTACATGGTGAAGATTCTGATTGGTCATAAACTTCACAATCCAATTACAGCACAGTACCACGGTCAAAACCAGCACCATCCCAGGAACCCAAATAAAGGACCCTAAGGAATGAAGCAGTCAGTCTGCATATCCAACTGGAGTTCTATCCGCAGTGTGGGAATAGTGATGCTCCTTCATTACAAAGATATATGACACGTCCACTTTACAGGTCATTGACCAGGCTACTCTTGTCAGCCATTCAGTAGAAACCATTGAGTCCCCCCCCAACATTGGGGTTAGGAGAAAGCAGACACTGCACAAAGCACTGGGACTTTAATATATTGGTATACTTTTCACAAAGGATACATTTGGGAAGCCCTGGAGAGACACTTTTGAAGCATAACCTCCACTTAAGTCGCAGACATCAAAGATGGGATGACTGCTGAATATAGAGGTAAGACTGATGTCACAGAGGAAGGGGGGGGGACAAAATTAGTGCCCAGGATAATCTGGGTAGAGCCCCTCCCAGGACATCTCCCAAAACAGGCCATTTGAAAACCACACTTTCCTGAATTAAACAAAAATTTGCCGTCCCAGAAGAGCTGATGAGAGTTCCAGACACGCACAGAAACCACTGCTTGGCTGAACAGCAGCCATGGAAAAAGGAGGGCAGCTTTTAATCAGCCCCAAACTTTCTGCTATGTTGCTTAGGCCGTTCACTTTGACAGCTAGAAGCGCTCTGATCACAGCGCGGCATCACCACTGCAGGTCATTACCACAAACCTGAGATAAGTTCCTTTTTTCACGTTATAAAATACCCTGTATTATATTTCAAAATGGCAATGGCTGCAGCAGCAGTTCGAACCACTGGCAGAAGACATTTTTATCCAGGTCATTTTTGTCTGAAAGACCATCCCCGGTTGGCCACAGTGGTAAAATCCATCTGAACGTGGCCTTTTACAGCACGATGCTCTTCCTGAGTCAGTCTGATAATGAGTGAGCCTGGTGGTGTTGCAGCATCTGCAGAGCGGCTGTTTGTGTCATGGAGATGGAATTTAAGGAGTGTCCAGAAGAATCTCACCATGCCAGGAGCAGAGCAACTTCCAGAGCGCGCTCACACTGAGAGACCATGCTCAATTTATCATAATCTCTATATTTCATTCTTTACCATGGTATAGGAATTAACGGACGCGATAGCTGAGCTTGGTTAAAATACTTGTCAGTATTCTCCTAGGTAACAGAAGGCATGTATTTATGGATAATCTCACATTTCCGTGAAAAGCGAACTCATTCGGTTTTCCTAGACAACCAGCATCAAGTGGGCGCATAATGCAGCCATGCCAAAAGGCGAAATACGCATGCAAGCCCTAAATGCACGGAAGTCAGTATGAAACGTGCCATTAACAACCGCAAAGCCCACTAGTCAAACTTAACACATTTACTAAGATCAGAACCAGCAAAACAGCCGCTCATTTGGAGCGAGTACCTCTGGTTCACGAACAGGTATTTCTGCGAACAGATCGTGCACTCAGCGCATAACACTGATTAATTTTCGCAATGCAGACGCCGGTATATCAGGAGAGATAGAAAGCTTAATGAAACAAACCGGGTAAGTGAATAACTAAAGCGTGAGAGCGTTTTATCGGTCAATCAACTGCTTCGAAACCGTCTACTTTAGTCAGCCATAACCCCACCTTAGCAGACAGCTAGCTTAGTAATGACTAATAACCAAATAAAAACACACCTAGGTGGCATGTCTAAAGCTCTTGCAGTTCAACTAGGATAACATTCATCTAATAACTAACCAATACTTGAAATACCAAAGGCAGTTAACGTCTGAGTAAAAATAGTGTCTAACACAGTTAATATTATACCTTATACTTACCAAGCTCGTTCTCAACTTTTAAGAAAACCACCTCGAATCTTACGCTACTCCCATACTACGGCTAGTATCTGCCCATTTTATTAATTCGAGGGCGGTAACACAGGAAAGCAAGATCTGGGCGTTCCTATGTGGTAGTAAATGAACATGCTGATAGCTTTGTCAGCGAATGGTGCATAAGGTACCCGCCTCTGCCTGCTTCTACACCAATCCGATTGTAGTATAGCAGGACGCAAGGTTGTAGGAGAGCATTCTGCGATTAGTAGTACATAAGAAAATCTTTAACGTTGCGATAGGATGGTAGCATTTACAATATTCAGGCACTGTTGGGTTTTTGTCATATGTGTGACACATATGTGACACGGCAGTGTGTGGCTCAGTGGGCTAAGCCTGTGTGCCTGTAATCATGAGGTCGCCGGTTCAAACTCAGCCTCAGCACGTCTGCGGGTCCTTGAGCAAGGCCCTTAACCCCTAGCTCCCTGGGCGCTACTACACTACAGGTGGCTGCCTTTCGCGGACAACTTACTCTACAAAGAGCAAGTTGAGGGAGGCGTAAAGACAATTTCCCCACGGGGATCAATAAACGTACTAATTATTGTAAGGTAATCAGATGTCTTGGTTCTGCCTCCTCTAGTTGTTTGGACCCGGTTCCTTTACAATCTTAACTGTTATCTCTCCGAACCAATAATTTTTCTTTCTGCTCTCAGATCATTTTTGTGTAAGTAAATCTCCTACAAGATAACTTGAAGTGGAAGTGGTCAACTCCACCATAATAAAAATAGTGATAGAGATAAAATCATAACAATACAATAAATATGTAACAATGAAGGAAAAGGAAAAATAAGAAAAACCAGAATTGAAAACCAGAAATGTGCAACATATCCCCAATAAAGTGAGCGCTGCATGTTGGCGAAGGTGTGTTTTTTGTGATGATGCTTTGGAACAATTTTCTTATGAGGTGTAAAATTTCACGAAGAACAATGATAAGTTTTTAGTAAATTCCTGTAATTTCCTGAAAAGTAAAAATATGACAATAGCATAGGTTTTGTATACTGAGGGATGTGCTGTTTTTCAGAATCTTTCCAAGAATCTCTGTAAAATGTCTCTTAGTATTTTGCAGGAAGAAACTAAAGGTATAAATAACAGATCCTTTTTCGCAGCTAAACAATGGAGTCAAGTGGATTGCCCAGTACCCCAGTGTAGACAACAGGCCTGTAAAAGGCCACTTGTTTGGTTACATCACTGACTGGTGATTCAGAGACAATCGCAAATGAATCAGTGGACTAATTGTGAGATCAGGGCTTCAAAATCATTTCCCTGGGAACACAAGGATGCAGCTCCTTTTTCTGTTCGTATGGAAAATGTTTTTTTCAGTTACAAAAAAATATGGTATAGCTACTTCCGTTTCTGGAATAACAACTGCATGACACCATCTACGGTACGCTATCATTCCAATATCTAAAAACTAATTTGTGGCTCAATGGAAACACTACATAGTCCAAAAAAATATGTGACTTTCTCACTTTGGCCTGCCAAAAATCAAGGCTTCATTGTGTGGGAAGTCTCCAAAAAAGTTCCTCAGTGATATGTTGGAATGCCGCCTGGCACCACCTAGTTCCATTTACAATAACGCTTTGAAAAATGAGCCCTGTTCCCTGCTTGGCCCTGTGATGTGCAGTTAGAGGCCGCCTTTGAAACGACAGCTTCTGCGAGCTGAAAGCACACTGCGGACTCAGCAAGGCTCTCCCATGGGAGCACCTGCAGCAAAGCCATGCAGCCACACCTTGTGGTGGAAGCGCTCCACCTCAGATTAAAACATATTTTCTAGCCTACGTCTGTGGAGTTTACGATAACTAAATATAATTCAGTTTGAATTTCCATGACACATGTGAACTCACATATACCCTTAGTAACAGTTACTTAGTAGCACATTAGAGGCTGAGAGCCTCCATTTAGTTCCCCGCCTTCATCTCCAAACAGAGGCACCGTAGTCACTACTCTGGAACCCAAACATACAGACACTTGGCCATAATGCCCCGGCACCGTTACGTGGGCAGGCTCTCCCACAGGGATTATGTCATTCTTCTAAGGGTGCTAATAGATGCCTGTGTGTTCTAAGGCATTTTTCTTTAGAAACTACACCGGTCTGTATCACAGAGGCGTTGTTAGAAGCAATTTGCCTCTCATATCTGACTTACATGATCACAGAGCATCACCCCTACATCATTCAGGATTTTATACCATCATAACTAACTATGAACCCCGTATGAAGGTGATAAAAGCCACGATCATGTAAGTGATATGTTAATGTTTCTCTATCTCCACCCTGAGGATATTTTCAGAATTGCAATATAAAAGTACATTTATCCTAGGTGTTTTGCCCATCTGGCCAATAATACATACATGCCAGTTTAATAGTTACTCTTTATGACCCTTGTAACATATAATGGTTTAATGATAACTCATTTTTGAGGCAATTTCTGTTTTACCCCAAATAACAGGTTCTGATTTTAATTAGAATTTTCTATGATGACTTCATTGTTATGGAGGATGTGGTCTGATAGTGTGACTTTATAAGTGCTGTGGGTGGAAGGTTTGACTTGTGGGTTGCAGGGCCCATTCAGCTGACAGCCATTCCCCTGAAATGGATGAACCAATAATAAACTGAGCCATAATGTCAGCGTGATGAAGTAAACATAATAGCCGTTTCATAGGAAACCCTCAAAATTAAATACAAATACAGCATTAACTCACATGGATGAATAAACATATGTGGCTAATCATGCTTCCAGGTTATGTTTTATTAAGTCAAATGAAGCTCATTCCTCCTAAGATTTAATAACCACAGATCTCCATTCAAAACTTAAGAAATGATTCTTCTTTGATTTTGATTTAATTTAGATTTAATCAGTATCTAGACTGATCTGTTTTTTTAAAAAAAACTCTCCTTTCTCTCTTTTGTTCACTTCTTTGGGAAAAGGAAAGCCAGCCTCAACTGCATTATATTTAAAGATTCTTTCCACAGTAACCAGGAGGGGGCTCCACCAGTATCTCTGGAAAACAGTAGATGGACTATCAGCTGCTGAAGAACAGGGACGGTAGCATGTGCTAAATGAATCTGACAGCTTGGTTAATGTGGTATGCTGCTCAGCAGAACGGTCTTATTGCTGACCGCACCGGTGAATTGTGGCTTGTAGGTGACAGACTGCCATTCCAAGGATGGGTTCTATAATAAGGAAGAAAGCACATGACATGCCTCCCACCCCCACCCCAGCCCCCACCATCCTACACTGCTGCATATATTTATACACGTCCACATCACACGTCCACATCTACCTGCCTCGAGCTGCAAACTTTGTCTGAGAGCCACTGGCCGCGGGTGGAAAAGATCGGACATGTCCATCATCCCGGCTTCGTTAAAGACAGATGAGAACGTGGGGAACCGGCCGGGGGGCGAGGGGTGACCAGGCTCATTCCTGTGAGGTCATCACAGCCGCGGCCACAGCTGGCAGGCTGCCCCTTTGTTTCTTGGGATTCCTTCTGGACATATCATCACTAGACGAGCTGGAGTGAGTTGAGGGAGCTCACCTCCTCCAGTTAAAGCCAATCAATCAGCCTGTGTCACTGATGCTGGGCTCCCCTGCTAGTTTCCAGTCTGCCTGCTAGTTTCCAGTAAAAGATACTAGGTGGACAATGTTATATTGCCTTTTCTTCTTATTCATGGAAGTCGTACAATAGGCTGTGGTCTATTTACAGGGGTATTCAAATGCAGATTCATGGTGAGGCTACAATGTAGAATATATTATTTACTCTGATATATTCTATTCAACACCTCAAAACACACCTATGTTGTAAACCTTGGACAGAAATGTCAGTGTTAGTTCTTAAAGAATAAGAGCCAGCTTTGAGAGATGCAGTACTGTGCAAAAGCTATAGGCAGTCAAAGGAAATGTTTAGAGCTATTTATTTGAGTAGTAAGTATGTATTATATACTTACATGGAATGTGATCCTGAATGGCTTCAAGACTGACAGAAGAAAGTATGGGTGAAAAATAGTCAATGACTTAGAAACCAGAACGAAACCAATCAAGGATGTGGTACAAACATGGGCCACAGCTCTAATGGAACACACAAGGATGTTTCTTGGCAAAAAAAACTGAGGCAAAAATGCTATCATGTTCTCGAATGGGCCTCTGGGGGTGCTTTTGAGCTGTAATCCACACACCCAGCTGCAGAGCTATGCTGTGATTAACACGCATCCAGCGTCAACTCGCATAAGCCAGTTATGCCCAGTTAGGCTTAAACTCACAGCTGTACCTAACCCAGTACTTGGTTGAGAGTTATGAATATCCCAGCATAGCCTTGTTGAATAAAGACATGAGGTGTGCAGGGAGTATCGCACATCCTGGTGATCCATCAGGGAGCGGGGAGCTTGATGCAGTCAGCAGTAGAAAGTCCGGTATCTCCACATCCCCTAGCTGTGTGGCCCTGGATGGAAGTCCTGCTGATCTAGGCAGATGAGGAGGACACTGGTTACTGGTCTGGCCTGACTGCCCACAGTGATGCACAGTGATTACTCGTCTAGCTGCCTCTCTGAAGCCACATTCTGGCATGACCTCTAGTCGCATAAAAACCTGGACCCACATGCCACTTCCTTCTCTTTCCGCGTGTTTGTCGTGTGATCCATCAGATACCCAAACTCACATACCAAAGCTGTCTCACAATATCTACAGCTGATTATATCATTATAGCATCAGGCTCTAAGAAGAAAATTGGCAGAGTATAAAATTCTGTCACATTCCCTCACCACTGGCAAGTCATGTGAAGTACAACCTGGTAACCCAAGGATTAAAAAAAAAAAAAAACGAGACAAGCTTTGTGCATCCAATCACTGGGCTTGTGTTACTCTTTACATGTTTTTGACACTAGTAGATATTTTTTCTCATGCTGCTACGGATGACTACACTGATACCTTCCTTAGAACTGACATGTCAGTCAGACAGAAGGACACTCTGTCTGGTGTCACACTGCGGCTCAATTAACATGATTACTCGGAAACCCCAGAGGATTCTGGTACCGCCTCAAAGTCAGTGGCACTGAAATGATTGAAAGGCTTTCATTTTCATTCTGGAGTTTTTGATGCCAAATGTCTAGCCCCGACTAGGCAGGAAATGTAACTGTCCCCTGTGGCCCCTAAGTCCTCCCATAACTTGAATGATTGGGTAATAAATGAAAAAGAATCGGTATCCTCTTATTTATATTTTGTCCTCTGGCACACAAATTGTGTCAGTAAATATCATCCATGTCAGAAGGTTTTTACTTGGAGTGCAGGAGTGCAGGAGTGCATAGTGTCTGTCACAGCTTATGCTGAGCCGAGGGCCTGGGGTAACAGGCCACACCAGTGCGCTGGGGGGAAGCCTTCTCTGGTCACCCCACCCAGGCCCATCCAAGCTGGAATGTTGCTGATCTTGGCTGGAATGTTACCTCCAAAGAAGGATGTGTTTAACTTTTGACTAAATGCCTTTAAACATGGATTGGGATTTCTGTGACAAGGTAAATATACAGACGTGCTGGGGATCATGGGAGTCTTTACACAGTCACATGACCAGACGGACACCTCTCTATGGTCTTTACACTGGTGCCGTGAAAGCTGTGACTTTCAATAAAACTGAAACATGAAAAGCAATTTGGGTGACAAAATTTAAGCTTATAATTCAATAAATGGCATATTTCTCAGGTAGGACAATGAGATTATAGTAAGAATAGTCACTAAGAAATGTGACATATTCAACATCAGGCTCTGGAAATTTAGGCATTTCAGGCGAAACAGACACATTGCACTTGATTTATCCAATGCTTTCAGTTGAATGGGTAGCACTTTGGTTTGATGTGAATTACACAGCCTTCGGTTTGGCTGGGAAGCAAAAACCAGGCTGCTGATCATTATGCTACAATGCAACACGTATAACAATGAAAGGCAGGGATTCTGCGCTTTTTCATACTATTCATAAATGTTGTTTTTCCTTTGACTTATGAACCTGTATGGAAACTGAAGCATACATAGTTTCTCCCTGCTTTCTGCGTTACCACCTTCGATCACCACAAAGGGGCAAGTGTGTCCAGCTGGGTTTAGAGCAATCCGTGCACGCCCCACTCTATCTGCACCCAGATTTCACTCATCGGCACCCTTTGGACATCACTTGGATGCTGTCACTTCAAAGGCATGTGTCCCCTCTGTGGTGACGTCAGCGCGTTGGCTCAGGAGCGTGTGGCCCCATCCCTGAGGGAAATTTCTCACAGTAAACACGCCACTGCAGACATGTGATACTCCGGGGGCTGCTGGGACTCTAGCCAGCCAGGCAGACTTTGTACCATGGGGCCAGGACGCAATCTAACCTGATACTTACAGAAAGCAGTCCGAGTCAGGTAACACAGCTCTCACCATGCTTGCCCCCCCATCTCCAGTTAAAAAGGTTAAATAGTTTCATGTTTCGATCCAAACCGCTTCAATGCCCACAAGCAGCAGCGTGCTAGTTGGCCTCCTAGGATGTTTCCGGAAATACGGCTAGGGTGTCTGCTAACTGATTCATGCTCTGGAGATCAAAACCTGTTAGCATCCCCCACCCCACCCTTGAAATCCCCCACCATTGCCACGACTTGCCCCTGCTGTTGCCATGTTGCTTATGAGCGCCTCTCTGTGCCTGCCCCATTCACTGATCTCTCTGTTAAAAATACCCACTGTCTGCTCAGGCTTCTTCTACCATGTACTGCCGTCCTGTCCAACGACCCAGGCTCAGACACCCAAAAAGGTGCTTCTTTAATAAAAGGAGTGGCATTCCTCTTAAACTGCACCTTCCCTACTTCATTTTCCCTCTGAAAGTCAGATTAACTAGCCAACATTTCCCTGTATTCTGTGAATACGTTTAGATATTAAAGTAGATCAAGTTATATATCATCATGTAAGTTACAACAGCTTGTCCCTATAGTGGGATTGACTTGGCCAGCTTCTTCTCAGCTACTGAATAGGCTACCTGCTGTTTCAACTGCTGGACCGGTCCATCAGGGGGGCAGGTTCTGCCTGCAGTTGTGTCTGCCTCTCAGCAGCACGGGAGGAACGCACTGGACAAGCCCAGGCATTTACACTGTGGGAGTGGGGGGCAGAAAAAGCTGGATGGCACACCTGGGTGGTTAGAAAATTTGAATGGGGGGGGCAGACATGACAATTTCCCAGAATCTGAAAGCACGCAGAATCCCAGCCCTGTGAGTGCCTGTCAGCTCTAGTTTTTTACAGCTGGATGCATAACAACACCACTGCGAGACACTCTCATTCACTGGGAGACACTCTCATTCACAGATTTTTTTTTTTTTTTTGCAGAATTTCATGCCACACCTCTCATAAATCAGTTTATTCCTAAATGCATTTATATAACACTATAATTTTGGATTATTAACCAATGAAATACAAGCAAATACTACTCAAGCAGTTCAGTTCCTTTTTTATACTACTTTTAAGCATAAACAATTAAGGCATACATTTTGACACTTTCCACTCTAGAGCCATCCCTCTAGGCTGTGATCTTACCTATGTATTGTATAACTGATTCATGAATGCAGCCAGAATGTATCTGGAATTCTTGTGCAGCTCTCCCACGCTATGCAAGAACTGTTTTCCAAGAATCAGATGAAAAGCATGGCTGGGACACCACTTAGCAGACCCCTCTCAGCTCCTCCCCCAGCACACACTCCCTGGACAAATAGCCCTGGAACTCCAGGGGTGGCCCAAATAGGGCAGCAGTCACCAGAAGCCCACCAGCCCCTGTGAACAAACCCCACCCTATATTCCAGGCCTGCCAACTGTCATGCATCTGGTATGACACACACACTCTCAGACCCCTACGCTCATGCCAGAAATCTTACGGCAAATCTATATTATTCCATCATGAACCTATAATTAGCTACATCAAAAGTGCTGGGGCAGTCTGAAAACCCTACAGACTATTTACAAGGTAAGAAAACTGTTACATACATGTAAATGTGTGTGTATGTGTGTGCAGACTGCTGACCAAAAATGGACAACCCTGCTTTATTCTGCCAAGTCCACACTCTTGTAGGTAATAAGTATTAATTGCAGAGACATTACAGTGCTGTCTACAGTGGTTTATTCAATGTGGCTGGTGATTGTAGCATATTAAAAATTAACCAAAGTAACCAGGGTGTTAAAAAGTCCTTACTCTGTCCAGCTTGCCTGGCAGACAGAGACAGACCATGTTGTGCTTCTGGGCTTCAGTGCTGACCTGGCTTGTTACACTGAGGTAATACATGGCTTGTTTTGCTTAGGATTTGGGTTAAAGGTCGCCTCAATTCCATCTCCAGAGGAACCTTGTGCGTTAAAGTTAGCAGAGAGGCCAGTGAGAGGACACCAACCTGCATGCGTTGCCCATCAGAACAGTGGACGACACGGACAATCGCTGGCCGCTGATGAAGCCGCATTCTGCACCTGAATGAATGGAGAGAATGCAGTACAAAAGGAGCAGAATAGCCACATTAACCCTAACCCTGCCCAGGGAGTGGGCTCTGCTTTGTTGGGTCCCCATGTATCTATTTATAGCATTTGATTTGATTAAAATTTCCATACAGTCGTATAGAACACCATAGTACACAGTGCCATGAGAAGAGAAGGAGTATCCTTTATATGAAAAGGTATGTATATGAAACAACATTCATCACATATTGATCAATGTAATGCAATAACACACACAGCAATCAGTGACCATTGCTGTAAATGGATAGCCACTTCATTTCTGGGGACACCAAACCATCACTAAACCCACAGATAAACATACAGGTCTTGGCTCCCATACTGGAGAAGCAGTTGGAAAATGAACAGGATGAATAGACAGAATAAATAGTCTGGTACATAATGTTTTAATTTTTTTTCCAAGATACCCATGTACACAAAACCACACACAAACATGGAAAACACATGTTCATACATGATTGTCCACATCCAAGCATGTATGGTAAAAATAGTTTAGTCTGAACTAAATCTGACCTACTGTAAGCCTTTTGACATGTCAGGAAAGCTGGCTGGATTAAAATGGCTTCAGGAAGATTTGAGCAGATTGCTGAGCAGGAAGAACAAGGAAAGAGATGTTAACATTTAAAATAAAACCAACATTTTTAGTGACCACATTCTTAGAGAGTGTTCCCAATGGCTCCCAGCCGGAGGAGGCATAGCCAGATGAGCATGCCCCACACCCCAAGCTGCTCGATCATAGCTCTCTTCATCTGAAGCAGTTGCCAAAATCTCAGAAATGCTCTTGCTACTCCAGAGTGCTGGCGCTTGTCCAAATCCCCCAGAATTCCTTTCAGTGCCCCACTACATGTCACAGAGTACAGTCCCCCCTTGAGCAGGTGACGCACTGAGGTAGTTCCCTATATTGGGGGGGGGGGTGGGTTGTACATGTGTGCTGGCAGCTCTAGGCCTTAGTGCCTTCAGCCCCGGTACAGTCTTCAGGTTCTCCAGCAAATCGTACATGTTTGCAAGAGTTTATTTTCAAGCCCAAAACCCAATCCAGTCCAGTTCCATCATGGTAAACAAGACTCAAACCTCCTGTCCTCCCCACTGCGGACGGCCCTCGTCTGCTCTCTGCTCGTTGGAGCCTGTTTCCTATCTGAAACATAATCCACAGTAAACATTTCAGGCGCGTAACAGGACCAGTACTTCCTGCCCATGACGCCACCAACCACCAGTCTTCAAGAAGGTTTATGGTAGGAGCAGGATAAAAATGCAGCCATTCCATCAGGAAGCCCAGGGAGTGGTTCATGTGCTGATGTGTCCTCAGTTAGTTATTCTGAGACTAACCGTACATAACTAACATGTGAGCAGTCGGAGATGGAGAAATGACAGCCTTGACTCAAATCACACTTCTAACACCCATGTTGGTGGACGGTATATTACTCTATATCACCTGTTTGTCAGGTCTAGGGTGAGAGGAGTGTTCTATGGATCAAACTGTAGAAAAGACCCCCAGAAATCGCAAAGACCCCCCGGCACTGTCTTGAGACACAAAGTCAAATGAAGATGTCCAATCCATTGACCCACTTTTCTAATAACAGCATTTTCTTTCTCATTGTGACTGAGAAGCTGCTGTCTTGTCAACTGAGAAGGATAATTATCACATTTGCACCCTGCTTGTCTGTTTCACATCATTAGTCATATGGCACCACACAGCAGAGCTAAAATAAAGAAAACAGCACTTGGTTGAGTTCTTGAAATCTGGTGACAAAAATTTGCCTTGTGGTATACAGTTTAACACGTTTTTTTCTAATGTAACTGTTGAACTGATGAAGTGCAAACAGAAAAATAATCAAATAGGACAGATGTTCTATAATCTCTCTTGAACGCTGACTGACCCAAAACCATATAGCCTGGCATGTCACCATTGCTGCTGTCTGCAGCTGTGTTCAGTCCTCGCTCTGCTTCCCCTGGATGTTGCTTTTATTGTGGTTGGCGTTGCAGCCCACAGAACACACTCTGGTACCCACAGTGCCCCAGGCCAGCAGTGCCATTCTATCCCGAAGGGATACAGACCCAAATGAGAACTGCCCACCATCTCCCTCTGTCCACTTAGCCAGGGCCATGGTCGCCTTGACTCTAAATAACGAGCTGGCATGAGCCACGGTAAAGAGCAGATCTGGAGATGTGGAAAATGCTGGTGGGAGCTGGGGGTGATCTGATTATGCAGGACCCTTAAAGATTGGCAGATGCCTTCTGTTTGTTTGACACTTTGGGGAAAAAAAAAGATATATATATACGCAGCAATGTCAGAAGAAACTGTTAGAATGAAAGGTTGCCTTGGATTTCAAAGCAAGCTCCATTCTGGGAAAGATTCCCAAATCCTGTTCGTAAGGACATCCTGGGAGGGAGCTACAGGTAGATGCATAACGGGACATTCAGTCACCCACTCGTTTTCTAGAAAGTTCCAGCTCCTGTTTGCTCCTAGGCAGCATTTTATCATGACTCCCTGTCCCCCCCCAAAAAAGCTGTCATTTGGACATTACATCAAAGAAACCATAGCCAAATGTACACAGACCTATTGCCAAGTCCCTGCTGCCAGTTCTGTCACTCACCGAAAGTTCAAGCCATCAATATCCATTTGTTTGCATGTGTCTGAATGCTCATGCATGCACGCACACACATGTACGCATTTTCAAATCTGCCCTGCCCAGCAGCTCACATAAATGAGCAACCTCTGTCACTGATTCATTGGGGCATCCTGTCAGTCTGGTCTGGGCTTTTCCAAGAAAAAATGTCTTAGATGTTCAAGGCGCTAGCTGAAAAGCCATTGTTTAGTCAAGCTGTGCCATCATCATCAAAGTGTCTTGACAGTCGCCAAAGGCTGAGACACCTAAGCGGCGTCTCTTTGTACCAGTCAAAACCAGGCAGCAGGGACAAGATTTGCTTTATAATTAATCACTGTTTTATTTTTGGCTTATATTTTATTGTCTCATCAAATATTTAAAATATACTTGGTTGACCCCAAAAACAAAACCCTAAAATACTAAGCAACTGATGCTGCTTTTTTCCATCTTCACCTTAAATGCCCTTTAAAAATATATATTTTAAGTTTTATTGTGGTTACAACTGGCTCATACTAATTCCTACTTCTGGACCTATCTGGTCTGTTTCTGATACAATCCATTTGACCCATGTGTGTGAGCCATTATGCAGCAGAGCTACTTTCCTTAGACAGTCATTACACTAGTCATTAGGCTGGAATAAATTGTAACACAATGGTAACGCCATTTGGAGCTCAGAACATGAAAACTAGACCGAGACCCTCCTGTTAATGTAACGTCATTATTTCAGAACCTTAGAGTAGCATACAAAGGAACTGGACTGAAACGTAGCTGAACCATGAGCATCTGATATCCTCATAAATAAACAATGATGACAGTGCACCATGCCAAGCTTGCACAAACTGTGTATTGTCACTTAACACACCAAGCTGACAAGTGACACGTCCAAACAAAAAGAAGTGAGCCCAATGAACAGGCAGATATGTATCAGCACTGAGCTGCAGCCATAGGTTTCACTGAACTTCATTTGTGTCTAATTTAATTTATATATTTTCAAGCCAGTCATTTTAAGTATTACAGGTGGCCGCTATCAAAAAATTGACAAAACCTAAGGCAAGTCTGAAAATGTGTCCTTGTCCGTTTACCTTTTTTTTAAGTGTCTGTCCCAGTTATATTAGCTTCCGTTTGTGTAATAGCCTTAGCTGTCCTTAATCTTGCCCTCCAAATTGCCTACAAGGTGTGATCCTCGTAGACACTGTGTACTAAAGCTTTCTGATCTTAGTATAGGTCAGTCAGAGACTAGTGTGATGGTGGGCTCTGGCTGGCTGCGAGGGGTGTGTAGGAAATGTACATGTGATATACAATCAATACTCTGGAGGAATTAAGCGACTGGAGGACCTGAGAGCCAAGAGCTTGTATATGAAAGGTTCTTCCCATTTGCCCCCTAATTTAGGCCACAGAGGACGTTCAGTGCCAGCAGGTTTGGATGAGAAAAACAAGAATGACCATAGAAGGACAAGAGGTTAACGAGAAATTCAGATGTTTCAGGAACCAACCCAAAGGGAGGTCAAATGCAGTGAAGCACCACTGCGACATGCCGCTGTCATCAGAAAGCATTCTGTGAAAAGCAGTGAAAGCACTGCACGATAACAATCATTACGAATGTGACACAATGAACTACACCGTAAATAAAGCCTGTAAATCTAACAATAAATTTGAAGCTTGCTGGATCTAAGCAAAGCTAAGTAAGATGGTAAAAAAAAAAGAGCTTGAACCACCAAAGAAATTTATCAACTCTATTGGCAGAGGGTGATAAAGTTGTCTGTGAGATTCCAAGAAACTGTGTCTGGCTTGTAAGGTGGGGGGTGTATGATATTGATTTCCCCTCTCAGGCAAGCGAACCAATACTTTCAGGTCAATGGGACTGTCACTCTTTTGTGGAAAAAGACGTCATATCACGCAAAGTTTTTTAAGAAAAAAAAAATCAGCTCCAACTCCAGTTTCATCATCCATTCCTATTCATTTTAATTTGCAGTTCTCTGGATTGCCCTCTTCTTTCAATATGCCTCTCCAGGTGTCCAAGAATGATTTAATAAACAAAATAAATATAAATAAATATGATGAATAAAGCATTAGATAGAATAGAATCATTAAACAGAATATGCATTTCACTTATGAAACCTAAAACAGTTGATTCATGCTATGAAATTGGTCAAGTTTGACTTTGACAGTATATTGTGATGCAGGAGTAAGGAAGCGAGTGACTGCATGTTGCTCTTATTATGTGAATACCAAGTAATGGAGAAGAGATCCACCCTTAAGTTCCATACTTGGAATTGCAAGGATCCAAATTGGATAAGCAGCTGCTGAGAATGAATAGATTTTCTATAGTTCTTTGAAATCCCAGAACATTGCTCAAACGTGAAACATCAGCTCATCTTAAACACAGGTGCTAAAAAGGAGAGGTGTAATCATGGCCACAAAGACTGCATTATCCAGTAATTGGCTCAGGACATTATTACCAGGGGATTATGAGGGAAACCTTATTTTTATTCCTGAACTCAGTGCAGTGGTCCTTCTTACTCAGCTCCTTAAAGCACTGAATGACCTGCCAAAACTCTTACGTATAGCTATTGGTATTTTGGGCAAATTCCTGTTCTTGGATAATGATCACTGATACTTGATAGTTAGGCCAGCATGGTACAGGAGTGACTGGGTTATGGGGACAATCACAGTCCTTGTCTCTACCCATTTACTCATCTTAGATTTTATTCTCATATTTAACTACTAGATATGTTTATTTGAGTTAGAGAGGTAAAGTAACAAGCTCGAGCACAAGGGGACCGTCTCCTGGTAGGCTATTACAACACATGGCCTCTTTCCTAACTATGGTCCACACTGTAATAACACATAGAGTCCATCCACTGCAGTAAAACAAAGAATTTTCCAGCCAGGATTCCTGTTGTACTCCTTCTCCATAACCATGGCCATCACACACGTACTTGCACTCTGTAACCGACATGGCACAGGCACTCACATCCCGTTGCCCCTCGGCAAGAACAGCTGAAACACTGTAGGGCTAGAGCTCACAGCTCTGTACTGCATAACACAGGGACAGAAAGAGAGAGCACCGGGGAAAGGGAGGTGCAGAGGGCTGCTGAGACTGGCCAGCCATAGGTCCAGAGTTGTGGCAGGAAAGTCAAGCCACCATACAGAGAGTAATCTCCTCCCCTTTCCCCTAAGTACTCTATTGACTTTCCGTGTCTTCCTGTGGTGCGCAGTACAAGGTAGCCTGACCGACTTCCCTATTCCTCCTGCCAGTAAGCGGCTGCCTTTGCAGCCTCTTTGCGGCAAGGCTTTACTCAAAGACAGATAACTAGGTAGCTGCCGCTGGTGGGCTACTACATGCCGAGACCTCGCAGAAGCGCTTGGAGGATCCCGGCCATGGTCAGTGAAACTTTATGGAACTTTCCTGCTGATGTATGGTAAACATGCGGTATTGCGTCCACTTGCCTTTTTTAACGGGATGAAAAGATTCAGTTACATCACCTGTTATTAAGTGACCGGCATGTCTCATAATTCCTGATCGCGACATGGAAAGCATGCGTTATGGAGCGCATCTGTCACTTACTTAAAAACAGCTTTTCAGTTTCGCTGTCCCTTCATCAGTTTGGTTTTTATAGAGGCTGCATAAAGCAATTAAGTAACAGGACATCGCAAAAACATATGAGTGAAGACCTACCTGCGATATACAGAATATCCATAGACTACTCGCACGCCAAAATGCTGCTATGGAACACTATACGTTGCTCTACGAAACTCGCAATCAACACGGAGTATGAAACGTCAAAGTTCTCCGTGAGATCACGCTTTCACACGCTAAGGGACATTTCTGCAAAGTTCACCGTTTACTGTTGCAGCGTTTTATGTGATAGTACAACTACGTAACAAGTGACCGCAATTATGACTGATAAAAACGATAGTGGTCGTTGCTGAAGTTGTCACCTGACCTCTGTAACAGACAAATTAAGAGGATGAAAATACTAGCATGTTTTACATATTAATTCATTCTCAATTTTGACTTTATAGGCCTACAAAACTTTACATATTCTGTGTATATGTGGTATCGGGATAAAAAAAAATCATTTTAGAACTTTGTGTGTAGGTGTGCCTGAGTGTGGAGGGGTTGAGTAACATCCTAGGTCACTTATTAGAAGAGCTGAGATTGTTGGAACAAATTAGGCTTTGCAAAATTTTGAATGGGGGTCGCATATCTATGATACTACTTACTGCCATACCAGCGTTAATTTAACTGTAAAATTCTTTCATCTCATGTTCCGTTGATCAGTAGTACATATTATGAAAACATATTAATACATACAGTTAAATGTACCCTATTATTTATCGCTAACTTAGGAATGACAGTACGTTCAGAATCATTTAGGCCTTTGTACTGACTTGGGATGCTGTTCACCTTTTATTTATGAGTAACTCAACTGTTCCCGCACCTCGATTCCGTAAAGCGCAAGTACATCGAATCGCAATCGCATAACAAATGATCAAAAATACAAGATAAAAAAAAACTAAATACCGGTACTGCCTAAAATGAAAAATGTATTTTTGGTTACGTATTGTTGGACACAATGATGAGCCTATGACTAGAGCCAAGAAGCTTAATAGCGACAAAGCTATTAAGTTGCACAACAAATTTGATGGAAAATGAGATCCACTTCGATTTCTACGGACGCTTAATAAAGCACCAAGAAAACCCTCCATTGTGTTATAAAACATAACATCTAAAGTGCGTCGGTATCACAGCTATGGTGCTATTATTATTAAACAATACCGTCTTGTAATTTGACCAGAATCTCCAACGAGGATTTAGTGAAGGATAGCGTTTCACTGGCATGAGGCCCAGCTACCGGCATTTAAACAGATGCTGAAACTACCGTACCGAGACAAGTGTTCCCGTCCCCTCTGTCCTTACAGAACCTTTTTCTGACGTGCGGGCTGCCACACAAACTAACAGGGTCCAAATGCCCTAGCCAGTTTTGATATCATTTACTGTCGGTGGGCCATATAACCTTTTGGTTCTTAAAAAATACAATTATTACAATAATAGTAATAGTTTCACTTAAATGACAACACTACTTGCCCCCACTGTGCTGAACCATATACATGTAACAGGAGCGCACATCTCTCAATCAGTACCTTGCAATAATTTGAGATCTTTTTTGTCAATGGCAGATTATTGCTGAATTCAGGCATTAATAGCACGTTTATAATACACAGCATGTGCTTTCATAGGCCTCATCTCTAAAGGCATCCCTGCCTGGGAACCACCAGCTTTTGTGTGCTAATCTGACTCATATTGTGGATGGACAGTTAACATTTCAACATTGCTTGGCCTCTCTCCACTCTTGCACACACCTAAAGGGAGAAATAACTGAACTGTGGAGCCAAGCAAACAGCACATACGTCATAGTTTGTCACTTTGCCTAATCTCCTTGTTCGGACGGGTAGACAAAAATCGATCTTGTGTCATCGCTTTTAAACACACTATTGAAAGACAATCAAATAGTTTGGAGGATGTCCGAGCAATCCCCATGATCGATGTAGCCAATATAATACCTCCCGAGGAAATGACGGAGTTCAAAAGTATTTTCACCATATGGCTAAATTAAATTTTACATACTTTGCCAGCATTTATTTCGAGAAATAACCATGCAGTAAATTAACATACACCGATTATCAGCAATGACCAGATTCTGACAGCTTGTCCCGCGACGCGACGCCTTTAAGTGCAGCGCCACACTGCCCCCGCCGCCTCTGCCTCGCTCTGAGTGACTGACGCAATCGCCTCCTTGGGACGTTCAGTCACAGTCAATGGCGACTGCGGCAGAGTCGCAGGGCCAAGGGTGCGCAGCGCCGAACGAAGAAACCGCCGCTCGGAAAAAGTCACAAATGAGACGGATGCGAACTGTAAGTAATACGGGTCCGTGTGGGATGAGCCGTAGACCCCCAGCCCGGGGTTTGCCGTCGGAGCCTTTCGCACAGATGGCGGTCTTTTGTGTGATAACATCGGACCCTTTGTCTCAACCTCGGGCCGTGAGGCACGGCCGTTGCTGCCGCAGTTTCGTACGGTGTAGCTGCCTACAGACCTCTTTATGGTATCGTCCAGCGACTGTCCGGCTAAACCGGCGCTGTAATTAACGTATTATTGCTGTGAATGTTAGTTATTAGAAAAAAAACGTGCCGCTCGCCCACCTCGCCTTACGGTCGCTCGTCAGTCTGTCCGACCAGTTACGCCGCACGAGAGCTGAATATCAAAAAGCGGCCGGTACGAATCCTTTAATACATACACTCCACTTTTATGGGGATTAAGTACTCGCGGCACAACGGTTGCCGTTTAATAAGATGTTATGCTCATTTGGAAAAATACCGGTCCGTTTCACACCCATTCGCTTCGAAGTATTTACTCCGTACACGGAAAACTAGTCACTTAACGAGTTATTCTCGTCTGCTGATAGATAATCGACATTAACTCGCCAGGCTCGGTGACCTTTAACTGGCCAATTTCCTTTCATATCTGTGGTCCCTTCTCCGGTAAGTTGTATCGGGCGCGCGCTGTCTGCTGCGTAGGTACATTTTTAATGGGCAGTTTGGAAAAATACCAGTAGAGTGTGGTTGGTCGTGTCCGTTATCTGCGTACCTACGCACGGGCGCCGGTGTTGGTCATAGTTAGTAGCGGTATAGACGAGGAAAAACGACTAACTCGGGCCGCTTTGCCGCTTCAGTTCCGCCAAATATGGTGAAGGAGTAACAGTGGCGCGTGGTGAGGCGGACACGTCACGCACCGGCCCGGCGTCCGCTGCCGAGCGCGATTCACTTTTCTTTTATCGATCTATTTGTCTTAGTATAAAAACGGCAACAGTTACCGGTATATCCCACTGGATGGATTTATTCACTTCTAACCGGCTTAACGATGATGGGGTTATGACGACGCTGCTCATTCAAATACCAATGCTCGATAGATTTAACTCCGTTGCCTATACATTTCCAGGGTGGTCGCAGCCTTAACGCGGTACTTGGTTAATTCAGAATGAAACTGTCCCTTCATCATCTTTT
This sequence comes from Cyphomyrus plagiostoma, assembly GCA_019775915.2. Classification (NCBI taxonomy): domain Eukaryota; kingdom Metazoa; phylum Chordata; class Actinopteri; order Osteoglossiformes; family Mormyridae; genus Cyphomyrus; species Cyphomyrus plagiostoma. The sequence continues at coordinate 15,027,840 of JABFEA020000021.1, read as the reverse complement.
CGTGAGGCATTCTGTTGCATGTATCAGCAGTTCAGGATTTGGACCTGTAATCTCACGTTTCCATATATATTCCACTCGGTTACTAACACACCAAGGCTAAGATAACTGGCTTGTGAAACGACCGTTATCTGACCCGGTCTGTTCTCAGACAATTCTCAAAGCCCGTCAAATACTTCACTTGCACTACAGGGCTTGTCTGTGCCACTGTATTCCCATCTGGACCAGATGCGCCAATAAAAAAAAAATATATGCAAATTTTGATTTTACTTTAGGGGTATTTTTGAGATTAAACGTGAAGGACTTCATATTCATTTTGGGGAGTGGAATTTGGCTACTGATATAATTTATCTACTACCTTAATATATTTAAAATAATAATTTTAAATGTACCTGAAGAATTTTTTCGATGAGGACTGATGCTTTGTACAATAAATAAAACTGCTTAGTGGTTTGCTTGAGATGCAACAAGCCATAGAATATAACAGACAGTAGTGTGAATAGTAACGTTTGTTTTTTCTCCTTTCTATTTCAGGTTACCTCACTGTAAAATGGAGGATAGTTTTGATTGCGACTGTGGTGAGCTTGAGCCACCTGATCACTGAGGGGAGCAGTACTGTGCTAGGGACAGCTGAGACTCCAGAACTTTGACCACTTGGTCAAAACAGGAAGGAAAATTGGGGGGGGGGGGGGGAACAAACAAATTCCGATACTGCTAATAGGCAGTGTAGAATGAAACGGCCTGAGATCAGTCACACACTGAATGTACCTGCACTGTGAAGATGGTATCCAACATTTTTATAGCGTGTCATATATTAAGATCTATTTAAACTGGCCTCAAAGTTCCTCCCACTGTAGTCTTTTCAACGTTCATTTGTGTTAAGATTTGGAAAGGAATCCGTTTTAAAAACTTTCAGTTTATATAAGAAATGACACAATATCCTGGCCACATATCAGAGTGTTTTCTCAGACTGCATCGGGGGAAACTGTGAGAGCCAGACTAATAGAGAAACCCTTGATTGTCTCACCCTTAAGAAATTAATCCCCTCTTGCCTGTGTTACTGGAGGGGCAAAAAAATTACAATTCAAGTGCATTGGGTCTCCAGAAAAACAACAAAAACACCACAACCTCAAGAAAATGGCTGAGAAGTTTGAGAGTCTCATGAACATTCATGGCTTTGATCTGGGCCCTCGTTACATGGACATGAAGCCCATGGGCTATGGCGGTAGTGGCCTGGTGTTCTCGGCAGTGGACAACGACTGTGACAAGCGTGTGGCAGTGAAGAAGATTGTGCTCACCGATCCCCAGAGCGTAAAGCATGCACTGCGCGAAATAAAGATCATCCGTCGCTTAGACCATGACAATATTGTGCGGGTTTTTGAGACGCTGGGCCCTGGCGGGCGGCAGCTGGTTGAAGACGTGGGCTCCCTGACGGAGGTCAGCTCGGTGTACATTGTACAGGAGTACATGGAGACGGACCTGTGCCGGCTGCTGGAGCGGGGGCAGCTCTCTGAGGACCACGCCCGCCTCTTCATGTACCAGCTGCTGCGTGGCCTCAAGTACATCCACTCCGCTAACGTGCTACATCGCGACCTCAAGCCCGCCAACCTCTTCGTCAATACTGAGGACCTGGTGCTGAAGATCGGGGACTTCGGCCTTGCACGTATCCTGGACCCACACTACTCGCACAAGGTATTGCCGATTGCATGTAGTGCAATATCATTTCTGTAGAAAGAAAAGAAGGATTTATCAGTTTGGTTATGCACACTCCCATAACTATGCAGACTTTGTGGACACTGCGTTTTGTGAGCTTAACTTCTGGCAGTGCATACAAAATACCACCTCCTGTCAAACAACTTTATTCAGATCCACTCCAGTGAATTTTGTTTGTGCCACTGCTATTCAAACTTCACTGTCACTATCAACTCCTTACTACACAGCAAAGATATCAAAAGGTAGTAAGAATTTTGCTTGCTTTAGTATTCTGCCACTAATAGGGCTGCACGATTAACCTTTATCGCATCGATATTGAGGTTTTAACTCCCGCAATAACCTAACCTCAGGAGTCTGA
>JABFEA020000021.1:15010260-15025672 GCA_019775915.2 Cyphomyrus plagiostoma | reverse complement strand
TAACCCTCTGTGTCGTAAAAGTAACAACATATTTTATTCATAATTTTAGGTTTTATGCACTTAAAAGTATTGAACGCGAAAATCGCATCGCAATCGCAATATTTGTCAGAAAAACCGCAATTAGGTTTTTTCTCAAAATCGTGCAGCCCTAGCCACTAATATACTATACTTTACAGCTTAATATACTCTATATAGCACAATGCAGGTTAAATGCTCACATGCCCTTCTTAAATACATTTCTTAACAATGACCTTATGCATTGAGTCATATATACATTTTTACTATAAGAAATGACTGTGGGCCTAGCAAAGGACAACCCAGTTGTTTTATTCTGGCATGCTAATTTGCCAAATCAGAGGGTTTTTGTCTTGGGGGCCCTCGGGTGTAGCAGTCAGATGCTACACATGTTTTAGATCAGCCCACATCATATCCCTCCCTTGTTGCCTTTTCTCCTGTATAAGCTCATGTGGTCTCTCGTGTCTGCTGCTGATTACCACAGCTCATTCAGACATGTCAGTGACTTTCTGGTTTTAGTTGAACTACATAGTTCCTTCATTGAATTGTTACTTCTACGAAACATATTTCTGTAGGTGCCTGAAAAGAACTCCTCCACCCCAAATTTATGGTGCCGAATTTTTAAAACCATTACTAAGTGCTATATGCTGGGTAATATTGGTATGGGTTCTTTAGGAGGCATCTCTGAATCCTGGGGTAGACTGCTGACCTGCTTTTAAAAGGATTCTGGACAAAATAAAAAACTGTGGTTTGACTTGGTAGGCTGATTCCACGGCATTGATGCCTTAGCACTGGTAAATGGGTGCCCGTTATTGGCTGGCTTTAGAGGACCCCCAGATTTGTTCCAGGCAGATGATGTTCAGCTGAAGCATCTGTCATGAAGTTAGTAATTCTCATTATTGCTGAATAATATCTTGAGCAGAAGAGTAGGCCATCCTTCTGTAGAAGGATCCTGTTTAGTGCTGGTTAAATTAATTTCTTACATTTGGTTATTCATAGTCAGGAAATCCCTGAATTCTTTTGCAGGTTAGTGTTGCTGGTTATCCATCCCAGTCCACTTGTTGGTGAGGAGTCTAAAAACAGTGTTTGGTCTCATTGTACTTTTGGTTAGTGTGCAGTGTTTCCCGTACCATGATATTAGGGGGGCGGTCCACCCCCCCCACCCCCCCGACGGTCAATATATATAGCGCCAGATTACAACAGTCATTTAAGGGTACCTTTCTTATAGAGCAGGTCTATACATTGTTCTTTCATTTAAACTAAGTAGCCTTATTTTATTTATGTTATTTACACAACAGCTTGTCATTTTTGTCTTTACACAGTCGCGCGTTTACAATTCTCCTCTGCTCTCTATATCGCGCATGGTGGAGTTCTGCCTTGATCGCGCACGCACACACACAGGTGAGCACAGTCCCACCAGCGGACAGAGAGCGCGTGTCAGAAAATATGTCGCATCAACCACCTGAAAAGCAGACAAAAATATCTATTTTTGACTGCTGTCATTAAAAGAAACACATGAACACCATGAATCCTGTCTGTGTACGTCTGCCCCACCAAAAGCTGTAAACTTAGGGGAAACACTGATGTGAGTCAGGGAAGGCTGTGGGGCTGAACATCGACCATTCATGACTCCCTTAAAAGGCATCTCAAAGGCAGCTACAGTGAGGCAGAACGACGCAGCCTAGTGTGCCTTTCATGCATTTGAACTTCTATTTTTATGTTTTTCGTGTTGTTTACGTGTATTATTGCCCCACAGCTATGTGTAGCTCTTTATAAAAAGTGTTATCATATAAAAGGCTGGTGCCAAACCTGGGTCCCAGGCTTCTGAGGCCTGTAATGAGAAGGCCTCCATATGCTGGTTCACACCTTCATGCTAGTGTGGGTGGAGTGCTCAGAGTGTGAATGGCTGAAAGACGAGGGGCATTCACATGGAGTCCATGTAAAATATGACGACTGACTGATGCTCACCTGTTGTGAATTTCTGGTCAAGGTTCCAGTAGACAGCTTTGGACTCATGGTTTGAATGGTGGCTCTTTTGGTTTGGCACAGGCATTAAACAGCTTTGTTCTTTGAACATTACTCTACACTTCTTCCAGGGTGCCTTGTTCCAGACTAATTAATTTCATTCAACTAATCTACTTCTAATCGCTCCCGAGTACATTGCGTACTTGCTGATTCGTTGCTCTCATCATGTCACTATTGCTGGTCACTTCAGTTTTTTTTTTCTTTTTTTTACTGAAAGGTTACTGTAAAGCTCTTGCAGTTCATTCTTGCACCAGAATATCAGTTTTCCTGGATAATTCTCTGAAAGAAGCTGTGGATAGCGGATGGTTACAGGCCTCTCCCCCCCACCGACCCCAAGAGGGAGAGTACAGGAACGCCCTGTGTATTTGTGCTTTCGACCACTGCTGTGCTGTTAGGACTTGTTCTCCATTTGTCACATGATTACATTGGCAGACACTAATCACAGGGTCATTTCACCTTGCCAAGGCCAGAACTTCCTGTTCAGACATGTTTAGCTCAGAGGTTGTCCTTGGTGATGAAATCACCAGCTGACATCACACTTGTCTGCTTTCAAGGGCCATCTCTCTGAAGGACTCGTCACCAAGTGGTACCGGTCCCCCCGCCTCCTTCTCTCCCCAAATAACTACACCAAAGCCATCGACATGTGGGCGGCTGGCTGCATCTTCGCTGAGATGTTAACAGGGAAAACTCTCTTTGCAGGTCTGTTTCATAGCAACCTTCCCCAGTGACCCTGTTAATTTTCCATGTCCCTTAAGACAGCTAAGTTTCCTGTAGAAGAAGCAGTAATAGAAATAAGTCAATTATCAGAATTTAATTCTGGACACAGAAGCACCCCAGCTTTTCTGTCGCTCTTAACAGAATGTGTTTGAACTATGAAGCAGTAAACACAAAATAATGTCCAGAAATGCCAGTTTGCAAGTAAATTTAAGCATATTATAGCTTTTTAAATCTGTTTTAAGAATCTTAAAGCTGATGCAATCGCTTCACACTGGACTTCGATACAGGAGTTAATTTGACCTATTTTAGACTAGCAAACTTAGTTGGCAAGTTTTTTTTTTTGTGTGACACAACCACATCAGGGAAGTAGGTCACCTGCTATGCATCAATCTGTGGCCTTTCCACCATACGTAGTTTCCACCCACAGCAGAGTTGAGTTAGGGGAAACCCCCCTCCCACTGTTTATATGACAAGATGACATTTGCATGTTTTGTAGTGAACTTACTTTTGAAACACATGCATTTGCTCATGCAATTTCCTTCTTAACTAGGTGCCCACGAGCTGGAGCAGATGCAGCTGATCTTGGAATCAATCCCCGTGATCCACGAGGAGGACCGACAGGAGCTGCAGAGCATCATCCCTGTGTTTGTTAGGAAGGACATGTCTGAGCCCCAGGCCCCTTTGGCAAAGCTGCTCCCGGGGGTCAGCAAAGAGGGTTAGTAGTGTACGCTGACGGGTATCTGCCTCCAAAGCCCACGTTCAGCACTGCCGCATCATTTTCAGAGTTCCATTAGAGAATTTTGTTGGTGGTCTGACAGGAATTCTGTGCCATCTCATTAAACAGCCCTTGATTTCCTGGAAAAAATCCTGACTTTCAACCCCATGGACCGCCTGACAGCAGAAGAAGCCTTAGCTCACCCCTACATGAACGACTATTCTTTTCCCCTGGATGAGCCCATCTCCAGTAACCCCTTCCACATTGAAGATGAAGTAGATGACATCCTACTGATGGATGAGAGCCACAGCCAGGTGTACAACTGGGACAGGTAATGGAGCTCCATTTCGTAGTTGGTGGTAAGCCATATTCAGACCAGGATTTGGTGCTAAATCTGTTCTTGCTAACCTTTTAGATATCATGAGAGCCAATTTTCAGATCAAGACTGGCAACCACACAGCACCCACGAGGCAGAGGAAGTCCAGCGAGACCCCCGGGCCATGTCTGATGTAATGACCGAAGAAGAGGTGCAGGTGGACCCCCGCAAGTACTTGGATGGAGACTGCATAAAGTTTATGGATGATCAGGCCTTTGTCTCTCGCTTCCCCTCTGAACGCTCCTGGCATTATGAAGACCACCATGAGAACAAGTACTGTGACCTGGAGTGTAGCCACACTTGTAACTACAAGGCAGTCTCCTCACCATACCTGGATAATCTAGTGTGGCATGAGAGTGAGGTGAACCACTATTATGAGCCCAAGCTCATCATCAACCTCTCCAACTGGAAGGAGCAAAGCAAAGACAAGACGGACAAGAAGGGCAAGTCCAAGTGTGAGAAAAATGGGCTGGTCAAGGCCCAGATCGCTTTGCAGGAGGCCTCCCAAGACCCAACCGAGAAAGACAAGGAGCAGGAAAAGCACCAGGCCTTCGATTTTGATTCCTTCATAGCCGGCACTATCCAGCTCAGTCTGCAACCAGAGCCAAGCCTGGAGGTGGGATTTCTCAATGAGCTGAATAGCTCAGTTTCCCAGCTGGAGCTCCGAAGCTCTATGTCGAAATCTGTTAGTCAGGAGAAGGAAGAGAAGTGCCTGGTGAACCTTGCCCAGCAGGAGGGACGCACACCCAGTCCTTGGGAGACGGAGCCGGAAGAAAATGGATGGATCCACACGGCACACTGGGAATCCAGCAACGATGAAAAGGAGACCTCCTACACAAGCTACCTGGATCGGCTCTTCTGCAAGAAAGAAGAGGTGGTAGAAGCTCTAGAGCCAGAGGTCCTGGAGATGAAGGAGGTGGATGAGGGCTTTCTCCCCAGAAACGGTGAGATCGTGTTCAATGTGCAGCTGGAGTCCTTGGCCTTGCCTGGATTCGAAGGCCCTGCTGATTCATCCCTTAAGTCCATACAGGCCACACTGACACCACCAACTGTCAGGTGCTCCCCTCAGATTGCCCATAAAACATACAGCAGCATTTTGAAACATCTAAATTAAACATCAGTCACACTGCAAAGAATTATTTTTCATTGTACTATTCATATTATTTTGTATGACTCATCTCATTTTTATGTATGGTTACTTTTAGTATTTTTTAAAATATAACACAGAGTTTAAACACTTGCGATGAGCATCATTAGACCCTTTGAAAGGTTATGGGGATTTACAGGCTCACCTGTGTTTGAAAGCTGGTGTATCATTTGAATACAGTGTACTGTAGACTAAGGCTGCTTATCACTGGGATGTAGTTTGCAGTGTCTGTCAAGCTACTATAGAAGTTACCGAGGCACTATACCAACTTGCTTCATCCAGTCACTGTCCAGTCAGTCTGTTTCGGGCACTTTCTCCAGCTGTGAAAACTTTCTGGATTGCTGTAACCCAGAGTTGAGTAACTTTGCTGTAGAATTGCAAATCTCGGAGAGGGAAGAGATCAGTCCTGAAAAAATGCACTAAAATTTACGGGAGAACTTTTCACTGACACCTCAACACAGGCTGTATTTCAGCTTTTTTCCCCTCCTCTTTTCTTTTCAAACCAACTTGAATATTAATAAATTTTCCCCAAAGTTGATATCTATTACCATACTGTACCAAGTGTGTTGCCACATCAGCAACTGATAAATGTAGGACTTTGTAAACATGTTATCTACCTCAGGGTAACAGTGAAATGTTCAAAACTACACTAGTGCTTTACACACATTTGCCCCTGACAATATAGTGCAAATTCTGCTTTTTTTTCCCTCCACATTTGCCATAGTGAAGTATTATCATCATGGTTTATTTATTTTCAATTTAAGAAAGAGTTGTATTTATTTTTAAGGACATTATTTTTGTTTGAAGCAGGCATATTTCCATACTCATTGTTCTCTGCGTTTTGGCGATGTGAAGTCATTACAATCAAATGCAAGTGACTTCTCAGCTTTATCACAGCCTGTTTGTTTCCTTATGGAAAGCTTTTATGTATAGGTGCATTTCATTCAGAGGGGAAAATGCTTTATGGGATTGAAAATGGACCTACTAGTCTTATTTTTTTATTTTTACATAATGTACTGTTCATTTGGTAAGACGAAACTAATGAAAGGTACAACACATTAGGACTTAAGCGAAATGCTAATTTTACATTCATTTTAATTGTTTTTATTTTTCTTTGAACAAGCATGATTGAATTAGGTTTAAATGTAGTAAGTAGAAAATAGAACTTGTTTTGCCTATTAATAAATACTGGTACGTTTTTTCCCCGTTTGTTCCCCTGTTCTAAAGCAAAGTTGAAATTAAAATGGCGAGTAAACATAAAACCTGCTTTGTGGTTTTAAATAAGTTTGTGGCAATCATCTTTCTGTGCTTCTGCTGCTGTGCTTGGAGTTAGATGCTAGATTTGAACCATTTACTTTTAAAAACAATTGCTCCACAAGCATCAGTTTCTGTGAGGAAATCAATTTGTTGTGTGGTTTGTGCCTAAAATGTAAGCAGTTTTCAGCACAGATATACAGTATATTGCAGGTGCAAAGACATATTTTGGGGATTACACCCGATAACAAGTGTGCCCCTTGGAATGCCTGGATGGACTAGCATCACTGTGCTTACCATACTTACTCACACTTCAAGTTCACTTCAAGTGTCAAGTTAGGAACACCAGAAAGAAGCTAAACGCTTTTTCTAGGGTCATAATTACTTGTTTTCTTGCTAGACTCCACAGTTCAACGTGCCCAAGGCCCTAGCTAACCTTTGAACCTCAGTTTTTCTGCACCGAATAGAAGATTAGGATCTAATATCATGCTTAACTGCCTGTATGCTTGCCTTCAGACTCTTGGACTTGGTTATGCCACCTCTGCCCATTTGTAATTTGTTGCCACGCCTCTGAAGTAGGTGCGTCATGCTGAGTCATCCATCAGTCCACAGTGACAGAATTCGCGCTGGGGTACTCCAGACTGCTTGGGTGACTGAGGCTAATTTCAGCTGTGATTGCTTTAAAACGCTTAGCACCCGTACCAAGGATTCAAGCATAAGCTGCTTTGGGGTCAGTCAGCAGCTTGTCTCATTAAATTAAATACAAGTCTATTACAACTCAGAATGCTAAAATGTGATTGTTCAAGAGGTTGGAAAAGGAGGGTGCCTCCCTAGACCCTTCTCAATGAATGATTCATGCTAAACAAACATTAACCTAAACTATACTAGATACGCAAACTGGCTAGGAACTTGGACTAGTTTTTAATGGGGTTACAATGATCTCAGTATCTACATGGTGTCAGTTCTCTTTGATGTCAGGCAGTTTTTTTTTTTTAAAACAAAATCATCAGGGATACTTTATCATAACATTTAGATCTTCTGGTAAATGTGTACTTAAATTACAGATCCATTGCATTTAATCATTTCCACCCTGTGATAACACTTTAAGCTGTCATCAGTGTAATTTCAAAAGATCTCAATTACACATGTCTAGGCAAACTGAAAACAAGGTCAGAGCACAGCTTCTGAGAAGATTCAGGTCAGTTATAATATCTAATAGTAAGTACCAGTCAAGTATAAAATAAAATAGTCATCAATCCAGACATTTTACTAAGTAGTGATCCAGTTGCTTTCTGTATTTTTTAATCTTTTGTTAAAAAGGAGAATTGGAAACAGCAACAGAAATGTAACAGCAGGATGAAAAACAGCATTTTTAGAAATCCATTCAAAAGTCTAAACATTCTAACTTCAATGTGAAAAGGCTGTTGTGTTACGAAAGCATTTATCAAAATACATATTTGACAATCAGGAAAAGTATGTGTTAGTAAGCGCACCAGCCAATCCACAGTCAAAGTCAGGACCCTGACTGAGTAAAGGTACCTGACCAAAGTACTTATGAGAATTTGGATTGTCCCGTGGATAACAAGCCGATCTTTATGAACATTCAAAGGCATTAGTTGACCTTGGTTAATGGATTGCATGCTAAACTTCTACAACTCGCTTCTTTCCTGGCAGAAAGAGGACCTGACATACTCACTTTGTGTCCTTTGGATTCACATTGTTCCCATCAGCACTCATCAGAGCCATGAATGTAATTTAAAATTCTGAGGTACTTTGTCCTGTAGGATGAGAGGGGAGTTCTTTCAGTTTATATTTCTATATATCATAAGAACTAAGAATTCTGTCCAGGGTGCATTCAGGCTTAGTGTCTTGTATGGGCTAAGCAGATCTCCAGGCCCTCTGTGACCCCAAGCAGGATAAGTGGTAAGAAGGTTGACGAATTAATGTTTGGATGGATAAAGGCATTAAAACGGGCACTGCCTTTTCACAAGAACAATATAAATGCTATTCTGTGAACGCTGTGCTGAAACGGTGGTATATTAAACTGGCAACACTCATAGGAACATCATTACAGAGGTGCTGCATGACAGAAACCTTAAATACCAGCTGTATTCCCATTAACCAATGACATTCATATCCAACACTACCCATTATCTATTACAAGTCCCAGTACATCCTCCCAGAGCATTAGCAGTAGATAAATAAATGTTTAAACTTTTCTATGATTCAGGCCAATTTCTACTGAGACATAAATGCTGGTCTGTAGATGCTCTTTCTACCACCATTGCCTATTGGTCATTTCACATCAATCCAAAGGAGTTACACACTGTTTACTATTTGGTGCTCAATCTCCTATGTGTTGGGCATCACACATCATTTAAGAAATATCACAACTAACGCTCCCATTTCAAGAATAAACTTGTTTAAACAGAGGAATATCAAGCATGCAAACTGCTCAAAGACCCTGCAACCCTGCAGGTGTAAGGCTAGGCCTGCCAACTCTCACACATCTTATATGAATCATGCAAGAAATCTTACAGCAAATCTATACTTTTCCATTATAAACCTAAAATGAACTGTACATCAAAAGCATTGGGGTAGTTTGAAAACCCTACAGACTATTTACAAGGTAATAAAACTGTTACATACAAGTAAAGACTTGTCTTGAATTGAAAATCTCAAGCCAGCCAGTTGACCGAACTTGGCAACCCTGGTAAGGCAGTAAAACTATATTCTAAGACACCGAGGATCTCTGCACTAGTCTTCCACAGTTAATATGATTCTGATTTAAATCAAATATCCATTGAAACAAGTGGAGGTCATGCTGTATCAGAAATGACAAGAGCAGTAGAATCTCCGAACAGCCTGGCTTTCACTGAGGCGTGGCAATTGTGCCTTTTATGAATCACTGTGCAGACTGCATCCCAAACGGGAATATCAGATCACAGAACATTCAATCAGAAAGGACAGCGCAAAAACAGAACAAACAGCCTCTGTATAGAAGCAGAAGAAAATGTTTAGCTGGACTATACAGTGTTTTCACCCCCGACTAGGACAGGGTATTTAAGTGTATTTAAGTGTATTTATCTTGACCTGGCTTTTAACATATCCAAAGCTACTACTATTTACATTTGCTGCGATGGTTTCTGGTCATATGGAAATGGCCAGGCGAATCGGTTAGAGAAATGCTAAGACGGCATTCATCATTAGCCAATGAAGTGCTACCGGAAACGTATAACTTATAAGGTTTGACACCCCTGCTTGTTTCCAGGTTCAGTTCGTCTTCCCGAAGTGACTCTTTGATATGAGAGTACAGGAGACGCCTTCCGTCCTACAGCACCTATCCCATCCGGACGTTTTTAGCAAATCTAGCAGAAACGGTTAGTGACTCACTGGGAAGGAACTGCTAACATCAGCACTCAACAACTGTATGGCACAGCATTGTGTTTAATAAGACAGCAAGTTAGAACCGAGAAAAAAGCAGCACCCGAAACACAGCAGAGGGACTGAACGTTCCTCTGCCACCAGTTTCTGGCAGGAAACTCTCGCGATGCATTAACTGCACGGATACTACTTCAGCGGTCCCAGGTAAATCCCTGGCTGAATAGGGTGCAAGTCAAGGATACACGCTAGACGGGATGTCAGGCCCTCGCAATGCACATACATAACATGCTGCAAAAAAAAGTCAAAGATGCCAGTAAGCCTAGCTTCATTTCTTTCAAGTGCTGGAGGATACTGGAGTGCCCAGAGGAAACCTGCGCAACGTGAAGAGAACGAGAGAATTCCACACACACAGGGCGGGGTGGGATCCAACTTCTCATTACTATGCAGTGAGTCATTGTGCCTTCTACGTTTAAATTCAACTTATGTGCAAAAAAAAACAGTCAATATAACCCCTTATCTTTATAGTGCAGACAAGAAAATAGAAATGTACTCCTTCGTACTCATGCGTGACTTTTTATTGCGTCTTGGCACGTGGGCAGATATTAAACCGAGACAAATGGTATTACACATGTCAGCGCCAGAGGTCGCTACACTTCACGAACTGCATCGACCTAATTTTAAAATGGACTTACCGAGCAACAGCAAATACATTTTCATCACTGTGAGGCAACAAAAGTAAAAGTAAAACTAATTCATATAAAAACCAAACGTTTTAGTGGAATTACACAGGCTCACTAAGTGCACTCTTCAAATGAATTTGTGGTGTTTCATATGTCACACTCGCTAAATTCGGAAACAGCTAGTAAGCTGTCAAAAATCTTAAGCATTTATTTGAAACGATACACAACACACTGGCAGGGAGGTTATCAAAAGTAACCCGTAACGAAAATTCACTTTGCAATATGAGTAGCCTAGTTAATATCCCTGTTAAAAGTATATATCCCGTAGTTCTACAACAATTTTGAAACTTTAATCATTAAAATTATACGGGGTTGGACTCAGTTTCATAGAATGACCATTAGCGATAAACAGCAAGATTCCTGAGCGCCCGTCCTAGTTTTATTATGCAGTATGACAAGGCGTCATGCCTCTCAGTTTATGGTCTCGAAGGCTGTAGGCGTTGATTCGGTTCACACGTAAAATATACCCTATAAAACATCATATCATATCGGAGAATTAAAATGATCGAGGTCAGTTTAATAATGTTAAGTGTATAACGTGGTTTTGGAACGTTAAAAACCAGACGTACAGACTACCTGGTTCCGCAAGTATTCAGCTTGAATGTTATGGAGGTTACATTATGGAGATACGTTCAGATACAGGACGCGGTTTATGTTGACTCATTAGTCAGAAGGACTAGTTATTCCAGCGGACATGGGTTCAATAAAACTAATGACTAATTAGAAGGATTTCGGTTTTGAGAATTCCAAATCCCATTCACTTGGGTGATGCAAAACAAACTGAGACATAGATGAAATGTCATAGAAAAAGGACAAAAATAATCAGAGTGCAGGATAACTCTCCATAGTTCCTGCGAATTGAACTAACGAAATATCCCAGTAATATCTTTAATGGCGCCCTGTTTAACATTTCTGATAGAAAAAAAACTAAGGAAATGGCATCACTGCGAGCAGGCAGTGCTACACCATGAAGCATAAACCTATTTCAACAGCTTTTACCATCCCGTAGGCAGCTAGTGTTGATCCCCTTCTAACCATGAGTGTTGTCCTGAGTGATTGCCTTACAGAAAAGGCCAATTTTTGACATATAAAGGTCTGGAAGAAATTAAGAGACCACTATATATCTTTTCAAAAAGATCTGCATTATTAACTCCTGGTTTAATCTTGGTTCTGCTGGCAGAAGGCTACACTGCGAGGCAGGCTGCTTCCAGACTCAGAGTTTCTGAGACAACAGTACATAAGAAAAAGGTGAAGCAGGAAACATTGGCAATGACCAAAAACTAGCCAGGTGCAGAGCAAATGCAACTTTTTAATGTCAGAGATGACCGTCAACTTATCCAGCAGTGCCTCATAAATTGGAGGATGGCCTCAAGTGACCTCCAAAAAGAATGTGAAAAATTAAGTGATGTGAAGTGCACTGCTAGGACAGTTCATAAGAGGCCCCTAGAAACAGGACTGAAGACCCATAAAGCTTTTAAAAGAAAGAAGCCCTTCATCAATGAGAAACAGGGAAGCACCAGGCTGGAGTTTGCGAACAATGTAGATTTTACACAGAGAAATACAATGGTACCTCGGTTCTCGAACTCACTAGAACTGGAATTTCTGAACAAACCAGTTTGACCTAGAACTCCATTTGAATATCAGAAGTCGAATCGTGAACGCTGACCTAATATAAATTGTACGCGCCAGGAAATGAGTCATACTACAATGCATTTCTTACTTGAATGCCTTCTTCACAGGCTGGACGATTAACCAAATAAAGCAGCGCAACATTACAGTAACAAACAATAAATAAACCAGTAACTTACGTGTACTATTAGAGCATTAATGTCATTCAATTAAACTTTATTTTACAAGGTAAATTAACTGGGGGCGGCATGGTGGTGCAGTGGTTAGCACTGTTGCCTCACACCTCTGGGACTCGGGTTCTGGTCTCCGCCTGGGTCACATGCGTGTGGAGTTTGCATGTTCTCCCTGTGTCGTCGTGGGGTTTCCTCCGGGTACTCCGGTTTCCCCCCACATGCTGAGGCTGATTGGAGTTGCCAAATTGCCCGTAGGTGTGCATGTGTGAGTGACTGGTGTGTGAGTGTGCCCTGCGATGGACTGGCCTCCCATCCGGGGTTGTTCCCTGCCTCGTGCCCGTTGCTTCCGGGATGGGCTCTGGACCCCCCGCGACCCAGTGGGATAAGCGGTTTGGACAATGGATGGATGGATAAATTAACTGAAAACCAGTTCTCACTGCTTTAAGTGATATTCGGCAGAAATAGCAGATTACGCATAGGAACTGCCTGGGATACAAACGTCATGCGTGTAACTAAACTCGTTGTGTCGTCACCGAGGCGGTTCCAGTTTGTACAGCCGGGTGAGAGGTCGCAATGCATCTAACTGTAATGCTTTGCGTCAGAATCAGAATGCGTTGTTTTAAGCCAGCTCTGTAAGCAAGTCGAACGCACCCAGTGACTGGACTGGGGAAACAAACTGAAACGCGGACTTAATACAGAGGACTAATGACAACAACCAGAAACAGCGAGAATCCCACACGAGGTTAACGAGGGGGCGTGGCACCCGGAAGGAGCGGACGATCGGGGCAGGACAGGGGTAATGTTCAGATAAGATCTGCATAGTTTTGGAAGCCATTAAGAAAAAAATGCTCTTCTTGTTTTATTCTGTTCATTTTGTGTTTAAATACTTAAAAAAAAAAAAAAATTTTTTTTTTTGTTGTAATTTTGGGGGGCTGGGAACCAATGAATTGGTTTTCCATTATTTCTTATGGGAAAAATTAGATCAGAACTCGAACTTTTTACCATTCGACCCGGAGTTCGGAACGAATTAAGTTCGAGAACCGAGGTACCACTGTAAGTATGTTTTCTTCTTTTAAACTGAGAAATGGATGAAACTAAAAATGTTGCTGTGGTCTCTTCATTTTTTCCAGAGCTGCATATTCAGTTTTGGAAAACACATTCCTCACTACTGATAACTATAAGATACTTGCATTTTCATGAGCATTAATAATAGTTGGTATAATAGGGTGAGGTAAAATGTGTCAAACCTATTCAAACAACTGCCAAATAACCAATAATATATGTGACTTTTGTTTTGTCTGTTGGTTGTAACAGACCCAGACATTACGGTCTGGTCCTGCTCGTTGCTTTTCCTATGAGCTGAGGCTCGATCGGTTTCTCTGGTTATTCCCCTCCTACTGCAGCCAGAGAAACTGCTGGTTGTTTACATTCTTTCAAAATATTTTATAAAAACTACATCAAATTCTATCCTTCCATCCCAGCGCTGCGTGTTTTTTGCATGATCGTAGCAAGTCTCACATCACAATTTTCAGGTTTATATCTTAGCCTGAACTTTACAACGTGTCAAAGTTTGTTATGACAGTTTGGATTAAGATTAACTTTATTGATCCAAGGGGGAAATTTTGGGAACGAGCAGGGAACTCACTCACTGGCTGTGTAAGTGCCTGCGATGAACCACAGCAGCAGAACAGACATCTTTTAATAGCAGATGGTACCCTGAATCCACAGTATGAGCCCATATCACAGAGAGAACACCACCATAGCCAAAGAGCTTGTCCAGGCCTGGCCCTGGGTGCTCTGGCACCCTAGGCGAGATTCTACTGACTGCCCCCATCTCCAGCCGAAAACAAACTTTGTCAATTCATTTATATTAAAAACATCTCATTAGCACAGGGTATCTGGCTGCTAACTAGATAGCCAGTTTCTTAAGTGAAATACTAAAACTAGAGTAAATAAGTGTAATGTTACCTAATGCAACTCACAAGTGTTTCTTCTGTTTTTTTTCATTCACTCTATTGTGCCCCCTAATCTAATGGCTCTCCGTGGATCAGGTGTCGGCACCTACAGTGGCTCTCCGTGGATCAGAATTTGGATCAGCTCCCTTGTGATTTTGTGTGATCTTTGATTATCTAAGAAGAGCACCTGCAACATTACGGGGGTGCGCTTTTGATCTTTCAGACAAAAGGGGCAGATGCTGAAGCCACCCCCCCAACACATGCCTGTTCTTTGTCCAAGGGCCCCTGCATCCGAACGAATGCCATACTCTAAGCACTTTGGACTTCCCTGAATAGTTTAGTGGTGACGGTCTGGTCTTGTGGTTCATGCTAGACAAAGATGATGCCAGAAAACTGCCCATTTTAGGAAGTGTTTGCAACGAATGGGTTTCACACAGCTCAAGAGTTCCCAAGACCCCATATTCACCAAGTTCCAACAGAGCCTCCAATTCAGCAATCGTGTTTTTGAGGTTTATTTATGGTTAATCATTTAGTCTCATTGCCATTTGTTGCACGACTGACAGGGTAATTCTGCAGTCAGCTTGTCTTTCATGCAAAAAGTCTATAGGGGTGTTTTTCCACTAAGCTGCTAGCCTCCGAGAATCCCACTCTCTCATTAAGCCCTCAGAGCAGATGCTTTTTCAAAGGAAAAATCTGCAGCAAATCCAGTATTGAACTGGTTAAAGATATCACAATGTTTCAGATTGTTCCAGAAATAACAGAGGAATGTCAGTACGGAAAGGAATCCCACCCTGACAAGGAAGCTGTAGATAAGCCAGTAATGGATGTGTCAGCTGAGCGTAAGCGTGGGAGACCCACAGAGGCCACGGAGCAGAAAGGGCTTATTCACAGAGCAGCTCTGTGGAGCTCCTTTCAGGAGACTTCAACCTCCAAACATCACAGGAAGTTCCTTTACCACCGTCTCCACGTCCAGCAGAGAGTCAACAAACAGTTGTGGCTCACCCATACAACAGAACTTCACTGTGAGACAGGTGACATCACACCCTGCCAAACCGTATTTATACACCCTAACTCAGTTTTATTAGGAAACTTAGGGCCTAATAAAAGCATAGGAACACAAAGCTTTTCCAGTTTAAAAACACAGGAAGCTGTTTTCTAAAAGAGACCATGCCCACGCAGACACTGTGACAAACAGCCATCTCAGACAGCCTTGTGGGGGGGGGGGGGGGGGGGGGGGGGGGGGGGGGGGGGGGGGGGGGGGGGGGGGGGGGGGGGGGGGGGG
>JABFEA020000021.1:14948729-14973878 GCA_019775915.2 Cyphomyrus plagiostoma | reverse complement strand
GTATATACACATATACACATTTTCAATAACCCCAGTAACACCTCAAAGGATACACAACCTACAGATATATATATACCTATACCAACATACCTGTGCACCCGCCCACACATAAAAATATTGGACAAGAACACCCTATCAAATCTCTACCTCCTCCCTGTACCATTGACTTCCGGTCGAGTACCAGTACCAAAAGCTCGAGTACCGAAAGTGCCAAACCAGCTGGGGTACTTATTTGGTACTTCGGTACGAAATAAAAATAAGTAGAAACAAAAATATATAAAAACTAAAACTGAAGGATGGACAAACAAGGAAAAACAGGCTTTGATCGCCATATGGTCGGATGAACAGATCCAGCTTAACTGGGATGGCACGACTCGAAATAAAAAAGTTTTTGCCGTTCCGGGCAATTCAGTTTCCCTATGTTAATTTCCCCTGTCGCACGCTGATTTGTACACGGTTTCGCTGTTTTCCGCGATCTACTGTATTCACATGTAATAATGTACCCGAGTTATTTTCAGACATTTCACATATACCTGCTTTAATATTAGGGGAAACATAATTTACTTACATAATTTAACATAATTTACTTTAATTTGATAGACAGGAGAAACATAGGGAAACTGAATTGCCCGGAACACCGTAATACCAAGCCGCTTGGAAGAAATGGCACACGCGAAACACCGAGCAATGCTGCTTGAAAATCAAAAACCATAATTAAATCATTTGTTTGCTTTCAAAAGACTGAATTAGCAGTAAGTTAATTCTTACTGCTTTGATCATCTTAGCCAAAGTAAGTGTACCTACATAAACGTAAATAATGGCAGCATGCAATCTGGATATTATACTGTGATAGAAGCTGACATAACATGACATAATAAACCGCATGTTCCAACCTAAACTGTTAGTTTTAATTTTGGGCGCCTTTTCTTCTTCTTTAATATGATTTAAGCTGCGCGTTGTGACGATGTCAATCAGGGGCGGTCACTGATGATGTCATCTGGCGCCGTACCACTACTGAAAGCCAGTGGAAAACCGACACGAAAGAAGTACCATACTTTCGGCACTTTATGGAAGTACCGAAATTACGGTACCTGGTGCGGTGGAAAAACGCCCCAATTGCATGCATACCGAGCATACTGTATTAATGCTTGATTAGTAAACTTCTAGTGAAATTCAGCACATTTTGTGTAAGTATGCAATTTGAAACTGACCCCAAACTGGAAATTCTAAATAAATTCCTTTTTTGAAAATGCCAAAATGGTGATTTTAGAGTGTCTGAATCAATTTACCACTAAGCCTGGATAACTGGTAACCTGGGGTGACTGGTCCCTCCATGCATTTCTATTGAAATTCCCTCTACCTTGATCAGCTTCTCCAGAACTTTCTTGCATGTTAACTTCTTGTCAGTGAGAACATCCTTCTGCTTCATTAAAACCCGATAACGGCTGAAGAACTCTTGATATGTCCACCTGTCAAGACAGAAGCTGAATGTAAGAGCCCAGAAGTGCTTTAACTGACAACAACGTCAAGAGTTTTATGAATTGCAAGATATAGTTTAGTTAGGGTGACAACTGGTGTAGCAAGTATAAGATTGTATGTGCTGATGCAAAATGGGCAGAAAATGCTAGACTGCTTGACTATTTTTTATTAAGGCACCAGAGATAGACACACAGATGTGCTGTGGAACACTGTCTGTGTTCAGGTGTGTGTCTGTGTGGTAGCGTGTGGAGGTGTGGGACACCTGGATGGGAACCCGGCTGCGGAGATTCGGATGGTTTCCAGAACACCACATGCTCTGAGCTGTTGTACTGCCCTCTTGGGGTCAAACCTGTGAAAAACAAAAGCTAATCTAATGGAGGCAGTGGGAGGCGACATCTTAGCACACACAAATTCACCAGGCAGACTGAGACAGCTAAAAAGAAGGGCCATGTCAGGTAAACAATGTGAGATTTATGGACTGGAAGAGCTTTGTTGCACCCGAGACAAGCTCCCTCCATGAAACAGGCACCTTCCGCTCAGAAACCACTGAAGCAAAATGACCCAAGCTAGTTCAACCAATCAGAATAGAGCCACTCAAAGGGAAAGGAGAGGTACAACTTACGTAAAGGGCAGTTTGAAGTCATTTGGCTTGATACAGCGTACGTAGTGAGGGGTGGTGGCGTTCAGGGTATCCATCAGCAAATGGAGCGAGTTACGAAACTGTGGAAGGACAGGGAAGGGTTTGCTTCACTTCAACACCAAAGACAACTGAACTCCCGCCTTCAGGAACATAGCGGGCCAATGACGAGGCAGGGATTTCCCGTCTGAACTCACCTGCAGCCCCACGGTCATTCTGTGCTCCTTACTAGATAGGCCAGGGTGAGTCCTGTTGGGTTTGACACTGAGCCGAGTCCGGCCACCGGAGGGAGGTCCGACGGGGCTAGTCGATTTGTCCTCATCCTGAAACAGCTCTACCAGCAGCTCAAACTGCCGGCAAACAGAGATACTCAGATGCACTGGGATGACCCATTGTGAATGCTAAGGGGATGCCCCTTGTCCAAGTAAACTTACTCCAAGTGAAATTCACGTGTTTAGATGATCTTTACTGTATGGAATAAATACCTTTTTGTGCCTAACAGTTACAAATCTGGGAAATTAAATTATTCTGTACACATTCACTATTATGCAGTACATATGGTACTTTAATGATATATTTATTATGCTGACTCACCAACTAAATTTGCTATTCTGGCCACCTATTAGCATTCGGTTAGAGCCACTGTGTCACACGTTAATAATTGCAAGTATAGAGGAGGGAGACCAAATATGAAAAGGAAAACGTATTTAATTTAGGTGGCAAATGACTAGCTATAAACCAAAAATGATCATTATTGGAGAAAATATTGCTTAAAATAGTTCAGGATCATATGTTGAGATTAAAAAAAGGTTTATTTCACATTTTGTGACATAAGATAAGATTAACCTGGGGGGATATTTTTTGCGTACAGCAGCAGTGTGCATGCACAGACACAAACATCAAAAACTCATGACCGACAGACAGCACAGCACACAATGTGCAAACAGCATCGTGCAGCATGAATAAAGAGTGAGAGAATTATGCTAATAGGATGGGGGTGTTTGCTATTTACATGGCAAATTTGTTTTACAGATGAAATGCTGCCCTGAACTGATATAGCTGGGGGTGAGGACTGGTACATCAGGGTGGACAGGGCCTGGTGGGGGCTACAGGGCCCGGCGGGGGCTACAGGGCCCGGCGACAAATGGCTACAGGGCCTGTATGAAAGATTAAATTCACCACATGAGTGAAGATGTACATGGTACATGCATGAGTCCAGTCCCAGGTACTGAGCCTTGTGAGGACTGCCACACAGACAGACACCGACAAACACAAAGGGAGGGAGTGCGATCTGAGCAGTCAGTCCCTGTGGTCTCTCTTATACGGATTAAGTGTTACAGCCTTTGCTGCAAAAGATAATTATAGACTCGTGAAGGAAATGTAAAGTTAAGACAAGACCCCTGGAAATAAAATGAGCTAGTGTGTGCTATATGTGCCTCTCTCCACTGAACCAGAAAAACAGATCCTGTCAGAGATCTACCCCACCCACTTGCCCTCTGACCCCAAACATCAGCACGGCATGCTGGGAGCAACTTGACCCCACCCAATTTCCCTCTGACACCAACACATCAGCATGTCAGACATCAACAATCACATGCTGCAGGATGAGTTAAACTCCTCCCCCTTCACTGTGACCCATACCAGACACACTGTGCTGAGGGACAAGCTTGACCCCTCCCATCTGCTTCACCCCACATGCTTCATCCCACCTCTATCCTATCTGAGCCTCCTGCACTCCAGAGCAAAAGACCCAACTAGTGTTCAGACCCATGCAGTTCAGCTCCAGAAGTGCATCCAGTGAAGGGTGTGAATGACAGGTATGAGTGAGTTAGAGTGAGACAAAAACAGAAGCCAAGAACCAGCAGGGGGCAGCATTGGGCAAATGCTGAGGTTTACCTTCTGTAGAGAAAGTTGTCAAGGTGGGGACAACATACACCAATAATGGATGGAGAAATCACCAAAAATGAAGTTACAATCCACAGGTTCTCAAATGTCTAAAAAATAACGTACCTTATTTCTCTCATATATACACAAAACAAATTAAGTTGCAATGAATATTGTATTTTTCTCTGAGAGACGAAGAACAACATGCAATTGCTTCATCCCTCTAATCCCATAATACTGAGGAGAGGAACACAGTAATTACTAAATGCAGTGTAGAAGCACAGGAGGCACGTACACAATAAAGCAGTCCATTTAAACATAAACGCCATAATTTTCACATAATATGACATTATCACTCATCTTGACATTAATGTTGGACTTGTGTTGGAACGATTCTGGTTCCAACCCAAATCTCACTGAAATTGACTCAGTCCAACAGTTATACACTTGGTGAGGGACGTATTAGATCATTTATAAGCGCAACTGCTGGGCATGGATGCCGGAAATGCTGATCCGGGAACAGGTAACTACCACCTTACTCATTAAATGTTGTTTCACACCAGTGTCTTATTTTAAGGACATAAGATGACAGCAGCGTCACATGATCCTTCAGCTGCCATTTTCTTTACAATGTGCTGAAATACAGTCAACAATCTTCCCCTGAAACCTCTGGTCTGAGACCATGAGATGCTGAGCAGAGCCGTTCACTGGAGGATACTGAAGCGAAATGGAGGCCCCGGCCTTGATGTGGAGGAGAGAGGGAAAGACACCATCAGTGTCTAGCCACACCATGGGCAAACACATCCTCCATCTGAAGGAGGCTTCCTCTCGGAGACAGCAGGTTAAACTTAATGGGGGACAATCGACCTGTTGCCCCTCTGCCCGCTCCGTCTCCGAGGGAACGCAGCCTGGATCCGAAAGCTGGCCGGGCCTTTTGAAAAGCCATGTACATCTAAAAGGCTTCTCTGTGAAATCCCCACCGCTTGGTTTTGAAGATACTTCTATATTTAAACTGCTACTCACACCAAGTCCCACATCAGTGCTGCGGCTGGAGAAAATCCAGGAAAAGAGGTGCGCACAGCACCACGATGCATTACAGTGAAGAACGTCAGATCCTGTCCTACATACTGTACAACGATACCAGCACTTAGGCACCAATAACAGCAGGCTACTCATCAAGCGTGTGGAGTGCAGAATAAAGATTTAAAAATTGCTTTATTATTATTAATAAATCCAGTGCTGCAAATTTAATACATACTTTATGTATTAAATTAAGTATGTATTATGTGCTACAAAGTGGGAACATCAACCCAAAATGCACTGGTCATCAGTGCTGGGAAAATACTAAATTCATCCACCCACACAAAAAATATTTAGCAAGTCTTCACCTCACAGAAAGCCATCTGTTTTTCTCATTTCCAACAACCTTTGCTTGTTAAATGCATATTGATAACCCAGATAAGATGTCCTCTGAAAGAACAGCAGGTGGCAATGCTGAGCTTAACCTCTGCAAAATGGATACCTCTTTTTTGAGGTCATCTACTGTAACACCAGGCATAAAGTCTTGATTTCTCTAAAAACCATGATCTTGTTTGCTGCTCTTCATGGACGCCATTTGCTCTGTTGTCCACAACACAGTAATTGGCAAAAGGTGCCTGGAGATGCTCACCTTGCTTGCTTTAATCACGGTGATCTGCTCTTCATTGACAGTGTCCTTGTTTTTCTCCAGAAATCCCTCACACTGATACTCCACCTAAAAACAAAAACAATAACTGTCGTAACTATGCTCTGTCATTCCACACTGACAGTAGAAGACAAGTCCACCAGGATCTGGCCATAAGGTTTAAAGGGCCAGTTCACCCCAAAACATGTGTCTTAGAGGGGCTTTAGTGATCTATCCATCTTGGCTGTTCTGCTGGGAATTGCCTACTTTTGGAGATACAGGCCATAAAGATGTCAGACTTCTCTCAAATATAACAGGAGTGAACGGCATTCTTTCTGTGGTGATTAAAGCGCCAGAAAAACACATTTGAAAAATTCAACAGCGTTGTCTCTTACCAGGAATCATGACCAAGTTTCTAAAAATAATCCACAGACTTTGTAGTGAGCAGTTTAATGCAGGAACTATTTTCTTCCAGCAAATTCCACACACCAATCGTATCACTGCACAGAGGTTAGTGCCGGGGTGCTCATATCTTCAGCACAGTGATATGTCTGGCATGTGGAGTTTGGCTCTCCTGCTTACCCACACTGAGAAACTTGACCAAGACTAAGGTGGTACCAAAAGCCAAACCCGGGTTCACACAGGCAAGCAAGCAGGATGGACCTTGTCCGCAAAATGCTGCACGATGAAGGCCTTGTTTGACAAACGGGGTTTCTCGAAGAGGGGTGACATCTTCAGGTGCGTGTTATACAGCTTCTGAGCCCATGACTCATCCGAACCTTTGGGCATCTGCAGAGGAGGAGGAGGAGATGTGTGTGTGTGTGTGTGTGTGTGGCGAGGGGGGGAAAAGGGTGCTCAAAGCAATCCTGACACAAGTCAGCCTGGTCCCCACCTTGCACTCTTCATCTAGAAGGTCCAGGATGCCCATCTTGGCCTCGATCAGGTTGATGCAGGGCTGGTTGTCGTAGAAGTCAATGAGTGTCCAGGGGATCTGCTCCTTCATGTACTCCTCCTGCTCCAGTTTGAAAACGTGCTGTAGGAGTCACAAGGAGTAACTTTGGCAAAAGCACCACGACGTTAATCCACAAGCTACCCAGAGTGCTGAGGCTGTCATATAGGGCAATACATAACCCAGAAAAACCCACTACTGATGCTGCTGGACTGAATGCTGCATTTGACAAAGAGTAACACGAGCACAGATAGCTATACAGCTGGACAGGGATCCAAAGTGGACCTGACTGGTCACTGGGATGCACAACATGATAATTACCAAGTCCTTTAGCTGTAAAAGGAACATGCATTGGATCAGCAGGTAGCTGAGAGGGAGCAAAAACGTGGAGCATCTGTGGGTCTCGGAGGACCGAGTTGGGAAACACTTGATCAGATAACTGAGATTTATCTACATCTCCCATTTTCCAGGTGCCAGCAAAGTGCTGGAGATGGATCCAGACATGCCGACTCACCATGTTAAACTGCTGCTGCAGCTTCTCGTTGGCATAGTTTATACAGAACTGCTCAAAGCTGTTAACCTCGAAGGTTTCAAACCTGCATTGAAAAAAACTAATGAATGAGACTATGAAGGTGACAACACAAGACTGCCATTTATGGTAAAGCTTATAGATCTTTCGCTGAATTGTTTTTTGAAAAGTACTTCTGTCATCAATGAGAGGTACAAAGTTAAAGAATGCAGACTCTGATGACAGAGCTAATTGGGAATATAGTTCACGAAGCACAATGTCGCAACTAATGCATGTTTGTAAAGGAGCCACAAGCCTGTCATTGAGGTGCTAGTTAGTGAGCGGCGCGCATGCATGCGACACACACACCCATAGATGTCCAG
This sequence comes from Cyphomyrus plagiostoma, assembly GCA_019775915.2. Lineage (NCBI taxonomy): Eukaryota > Metazoa > Chordata > Actinopteri > Osteoglossiformes > Mormyridae > Cyphomyrus > Cyphomyrus plagiostoma. The sequence goes on along the minus strand of JABFEA020000021.1, from coordinate 14,966,375 downwards.
CACCCCGATGAAGGAGTGCTGCCTGACAGAGGACTGCAGGGCCCTGTTGACACGATCCACGATCCAGCTGAAGAGCTTGGCGTAGATGTGCTTGGTGAGGGCGTCCCGGGCGTTCACAGCCTGTAACTTGGGCAGGGGCTTGATGTACGTCTCTGTGGTGGTCTTCAGCTTCTTGTGGCACAGCCAGTGGGCCATGTCCTGGTACGCCACGCCCAGGAGCTCACAGAACACCATCAGGTGGCCGTTGTTAGGCTGGAATCGGAGCACTAAGCATCCGTCACGGACTGGGTCATCGGAGACTATCGCCACTAGTATTTTACAGGACCAGAGTATTCTGCAGTACCAGAGTATTTTACAACGCTAGAGCATTCTGAACCTCTACAATATTCCACATCAGCAGAAAATACTACATCTGTCTAACTGCACACGTCCAGGGGCCATTTCACTATGCAGTAGCCAGAAGACCCATTTAACACCATCAATGTCCAAATGACCCACCGCCCGACACATGCACCCCCCACCTGGATTGTACTGCTATCAGCATCCCGATCCTTCACTTCCACGTTGCCGAGATGGAGAATGGCAGCCAGTACCCGAAACACTCCCATCTGATATGAGTCATTGATCCCTAAAAGGGTAACAAAAGTGCAAATAAAGCAGGTGGTTATTTCCAGCCAGCTGATAAAATCAGCCAACATTAAGCCTCCAGGAATTTATCAGCGTTGGTGACAAACCCACCCATGGAGAACCACTGATGTCTCTTAGAACATTTATGAGGAGAAAATGGAATCTGACAGTAGAAGATCCAGAGAGGCTGTACTTCCTGCGAAATGACGCACCAGGCCTAGCCTGCTGTTATTAGTAAGTGTTACAGCTCACTCTATGGCTAGGCCATGACAGAAAGCCTGTGTAGTTATACAATACATTATGTGTAGTACAGTACACCTAACCCTAAACCTAACCCTAACCCTAACCAACCCAAAACCGGCAAACAAAAGAGATCCATGTCCTGCTGTCTCGGAGGCTGCTGTTAAGTTTAAACGTAAAGTATTTTATCTGTTTTTTATTTTGTTTGTTTGTTCATTCAACATTGTGAAAGTATGTATTATGTGGTTGCTTTTAGGTTAAGTTATGGGCAGCACGTTTTACATTTTTTGTGTTCTTGATAAACCTACTAGTGCTTTAACGGTATAAAATTGCATTGTCTAACATGATTAGCTGACCACAGGTAGCTTTCCATTACCCAGTAAGGTGAAAGCATGTCTGGTCATAGACATCTCCTTGGCATCATCCACACCCTCGATAATCGGGCTCCGACCCTGGTTGGTACACAGGAAGACCTCCGCACTACCTGGGGAGGAACACTGATCATCGGCAGTCTGGCTCCTTAAGGATTATGGACCTTTCATCTAGCATCTACAATCAACTGTCTAGTTAAGCTAAAAGAATCTGACAGACCCGACTGTAATAAGGGTCTCATGATCTGTCCCATTCCCAGCGGGGAGAACCCACCGTACCTAATTTAAGGGCCTGAAACTCTGGCAAGTGGGAGGAGGCACAAAGCTGGTAGAAGATGTGGTAGTTCCTTTCATCTTCTGCCTGGGAGGAGCGAGGATTCAGACAGGTAGTTAGCTTTGTTCAGCTACCGTCGCTACAACGAGAGAACATAGTTTGCCTCACTGACAACACAAAAAGTCATCTGTTAAACTGCAGTCAGTCTTACAGTGAGAAGGCATGATGCTACACTACCACCCAAATGGCATGCAGTCAGTAGGCCAAAGAGCCAGAGACTGTACACCTATATGGAGCATTCATATCACATCAAGGGCTATGTCCCAATTCAGGGGCTACGTCTAAGGCTGCATTCAAGGACGGAACGCGCCACAGTGATGGGAAATGGCTGCCCCATTTCAAGGGCCCCTTCAAATCTGGTCTTCTTTTGAAGAGTTTGAAGAGAATCCACCAGTTGGATCCATCACAGCCCGACATCTCCCAAGATTCATTGCACGGGCCTTTGAAGGAGGCAGCCGACAAAAGTTATGCACACCGTGTCTTCCAAGGATGCAACTCCTAAGCTCAGACTCAGCCAATGAGTGTCACACCGTCATCGAAATACACCAGTGCAACGATTCAATATTTTTCACTTAATAGAAAACAAATGGAAGCTGAAGACCTTGGTTGTGCATACATTAAAGGGGATTAAAGTCAAAAGTGCCAGTGGACAGATGGCACGCTCACCTGGAACACCACCCGGGATTTCTCTAGCAGGTAGGTTCTCATATTCGCTCCAATGATGCGGTGCCTCTTGTCAAAGCCGATCTCAATGTACTTCCCAAAACGACTGCTGTTGTCATTCCTAGTGGTCTTGGCGTTTCCAATGGCCTGCACAGAAAGGACACACACACAAAATACCTTTGCATATTTATGAACCATACATAGATTAAGGTGATAGGTGCCTAAATGAAATGCTGTTATTAAGTGGAGCATCATGTGGCTATAATGAATAACTGAATGCAGTATTGTGCTCTTTTGGGTCACCAAGCACACCAGGCCCCACTCTGAGGCTGTTCCTGTGCAGTTTACTGTGCTGGGAAATTATTCATACAATTTTTTTAGGTTCAAAGTCATCTGCTGGCCTAGTTCAGTGCTAGGAGACCAGGGAGATGTGAGTCTCTCTCGCTCGCTCTCTCTCTCTCTCTCTCTCTCTCTCTCTCTCACTGGAGGGACAGCGACATCAGCAGGAGCGGCCTGGCAGTCCCGTGAGAGGCCATCTACCTTCCCCCCACCTGCCTCTCCCTTCCCACAATGCCTCGTTCTACCAGGACCCTAGCTTTACTGCCACCACAACACAAGACAGTGGAGATATTGTGATCACACTAAACAAGAAAGAGGTATCACAGCTGCCAAGTGCATCATCAATCCATTTTTCTACAGTTCATCCAGTTTTTGTTTTCATATTTCAGTATTATAAAACACATCTTGAATTTGAGCGGAACAGTCTATTGCCAGATTCCCTAGTGGCACAAATTAAATGATCTGGCTGGTAAGCAAACTCTTATTCATGGCAGATTATCCAGCTGGAGCCCATTACCTCCATGATGGGGTTGGATGCCAGCACCTTCTCCTCCACGTTGGCCTCGCTGGCGGACCCGCTGACCGTAGCAAAGTAGCGCATGGCGTACTTGGCAGAGACGGTCTTGCCTGCGCCGGACTCCCCGCTGACGATGATGGACTGGTTCCTTTCATCCCTGAAAAGCAGGTGGCATGGATGAACAGTGGAACAAAATAAAAACAATAAAATTCCTGCATGCACATAACGGTTGGGGGCAGCAGGATTTAACGAAACGGACATCTGGCTAAAAGATTCTGGTAATTTCTGAACGACTGTGCAAGTTAAAAAAGGCAGCATAGCCATCTGTGTAAGCAACTTTTTATAAAAAGATCACCTGGAAGGCAACTAAACATTACACCTGACCTTGGGGAATCTTTTCCCCAGGAGGGGAAGACCGATCAAAATCATACGTACATAGAGACGAAAATCAGCAGAGTGACATCACACACACAGATAAACCGTACAGTGCTCTTTCAACGGAGTGAAGAATTAAGCAAAAAATGAGCATAAACACCAAAATGTGACCAGAATAGGAACAGAAATAAAAAATAAAAATACTGTATATTTTGTCTCTCTTTTCAAGCCAAAAGAGACAGTTCAAAAAGTCAGCTTCAGGTCAGGTGGTAATCCCAAGGGTACAAAACAAGGGGATTTAAACCTGCAACCTTCTGGCCAGGTACCTGAACCAAGTCTCAACCATGCTGTAGAGCAGCAGATGCTATTGACTTTGAGCTCTGAGCTGGAGGGATATGGTCTGCCCTGTCTCTTTAAGACACATCTCACTCTCCGTCCTCAAGGACATAACTCTCCTCCGGAGGGAACGTTTAAAAACTGACGGCGGTGCCTATTTAGGCCAGCCTCATTGTGCTGACAATGTGATGACCTACAAATCTTAACCTACAAATCTTGTGATGCCAGGAATGAAACCCCATGCAGACCGTCAGATGTGGCCAGCAGGTCTTAGCGACGCACACAGACAGAGGACATGTTTCAAAGCGCGGAGGGTCAGAGGGTCTGCTTGTGCAGCCAACCTGGCCATCTGCTTGTAAGCCTCCTCTGCCACGGCAAAGATGTGGGGATCCATGTCGCCCATATTTTGCCCGCTGTAGGCGTTGATGATGTCATTTCCATAGATCGGGAGGTTTTCATATGGATTGATGGCCACCAGGACAATACCTGCAAAAATGTCACAAAGCTCAAATGAATCGTGCAAGTTCCATACTCCAAATCTGGCCACAACTATTGAAGTCATATTTCAGCAGAATTTTTAAGGAGAGCATTTTCCACCCGTGTGAAAAGGCAGATGAGCTCAGCTGCTCTTTAGGACACTGAGACTTTGTACCTAAAGATGTTAGCTCAATGCAAACAGGAGCCACACGTACCGCAGTAAGTGTAGATGAGCTTGGAGTCGATGAAACGCACTTTGAGATTGTGAAGGACGGCAGGTTCGTGGAGGTAACTGAGAGCGGTGAGGTCATTCTCGCCCACCAGAATGTCAGGGTTCCGTAGGGGGGGTAAGTTCGGCGCTTCGGGGTCCAAGGGATGCTCGACATGCTGAAAAGCGCAGAGCGGTTTGGTATAAGTAGCCTGGAAAAGTGCCATGCTGCATTACTCAGAGTGAAGATGGACTCATCTACGGGTTCAACCGCGGAGCATAAACATGACACATTGGGTGGGTGAGCGAGGCCTACAGAACATTTCTGCATGCAGAAACCGCATCATCCTCTTCCTACAGAAATGTACAGGCGATTATGTGGAGAGTGAGCGGCCGCATATCACCATTCCATCCTCTAGCTGCAGATGCAGCACAGAGTTCCCTTGCTTGTAGTCCCTGGTCAGCTCTGCAGGCTTCCACACGCCTTCAGAGTCGGGGACCCACACTCGGGCATACTGTAGAGAAGAACACGAGTCGGAGGTCAGAGAGCCCTCTGCTATGAAAATTTAGGCAAAGGGGCCAAAATGCAACCAGAAAGGTCAGAGTTCAAACCCGCCAAGGGTAGCTGAGCTTTATACACTGCAGTCCCTCTCTTCCACACTTGTTTACCTATATTACAAATAAGAGTTTGCCTTGCAAGAGGCTAATGCTAAGCTAGCTAGGTTTAGTACCTGCATGACAGTGAGGCAAACAGAAAACGGGCAGCGTGAGAGAAAGCTGCAGGTCAGAATCTAATGATGAAGGGCAGGCTATTCAAGGAGCCCCTGGCCAGAGACTGATTTCAGGAACATGCCATCATAGGATTTCTCCTTAAGACAAACTTGGGATGTATGCAGACTCTTTACAGGACACTTTACACGTGCAAAGGTGCAAGCACTGTGTGACAGGACAGAAATGGGGATTTATGACTTTTTAGGGTTGAGTTAAATTGTACTAGGTAACCATGGTAACTGCTTTCTGACTCTTATCAGAGGCCAGATTACGGGGGTGTGCACAGTTCACAGCACTCGTGGTCACTGGTTACCTTAGTTACAGCCTAACATGCTGGCTATTACAGATACCTGGCAGTAACTAAGCCTACAGCACTCCTTCTTGCTGGTTACCGTTCTGATAGCCCTGCTTACCTCACCGCCTAGTCCCTAGTTAACGCGGTTAATTCACAGCAATGCCTGTAACAAGTTACTATGGTAACAGCCCACTGGGTCACTATGTGACAGGTGACAACGGTTACAGTCCAGATGAGTCAAAATCTACTAGCAGTACAAATACAAAATTACAACTGAGCAAAGCAGTAAAACTTACAGGGAACAAGACTGAGGCATGCTGGGAAAGCTGTCTGCACAGTTAACAGTTGAGCCCTAAGCAGCACAGTGGAGAGGTCACCACACTGTGTCACAGAGGTCCATCTGCTAGTCTGACTCTTTTTGAACTTTGTCACTCCATCCCTAAGTGTCTGACTACATCAAAGATCCCTTCTCGCTTTATATGACAAGACCACTTATATTAATCACATGATCTGGAGGGGCAATGGGACCAACTGGCTGTCAGCGAGTCACGGCTCTAACCACATCCCATCAGTATCAAGAGGATGACCATTTAATGGCCACATGTTTACGATGGTTATTGTCATGAGGATATCCTTCTGTCCAAACGATTACAGTATGACGAATAAGCTGATATTATCCTCACTGCATGCAGCAAGACCAGTCACCTGACAGAGCTGGCCTTGCCTCATCCTCTGATGGCGGTCGCCATGAACACACGAGAGCACTGTCCATGAGAACAGCACTGAGAGTGTCAAAGACAAGGTGTGAGGTTGCACGTGCCAAATCTGCATCTCTGGATCTTTTCTTGCGTCGCTTCCCGTCTCAGTTGCTAGGAGCATGGATGATGAAGCATAATGGCCAGAGAAATGTCCAACCTCCTCCTCCTGATAGATTTACAGCACAGCATAGAAACCGGAGAGTCTAGGAGGAACTGTGCCAAAGCAGAATCCTCAAAAGAAGCCAGAGGGAGTTACAGAGAGCCAAACATGCACCGGGGCACAGAGCACCCCGGCTGTGGAGGAATCACATGACCCTGGAGAGAAGAGAGCCGAGGAGGTAATCCCATCTCAAGAACCCACCCCCTGCTCAGGGGTCATTCTACGAGCTCGTAACCTGGGGTCAGTCCCCAGCATGTAAACCACACACACCTGGACTCCTAGGGGTCAGCAGTGGCTGGCTGGTCTGACAGCCATAAAGCAGCTACCTGTGAAACGCACAGAAGGAAGGTCCATATGAAACATCACACAATTTCAAGATCTATGTCAGACAACCGCAATAAATAACCCTGCAGTGATCATCATACAGCTGCCAAATTTCATTCGTCCTTGTTACTCTCTGCTGGACCTTAATTGGAACATCAGAATGCATTATATCTGCTTCCACAACAACTCGAACATGATTATAAAAAGTTATAAAGGAGAAAATGTTGCTAACAGGGCACTATGGGTAAGATGGGCTGAAATGGACCTGATGCAGAATGGAGAACTCAACTCCAATCCTCTTCATAAAGCAGATGATTATCAAACCGTTGAAGTCGTAGACGAAGGCAGAAATGTCAACCAGTCATCAGAATGCAATCTGTATTTACACGTGTGTAAACTACTGCAAAAATAAGACTTTCACAATAGACCCATTGTCACCATTACCTGAACTATTTAAATCAGTGGTACCCAATCCTGCTCCTGGAAAATCCTGTCCATTACGTTACACCCAAAGCCATCCACCTTCCTATGTGCTCCTCTGCCTGCCACAACAGTTCAACCAAATGCCTGTTTACCCACTATGCTCTGCAGAACCCCTTGTTGCAAAGAGAACATCATTCTACATACCAGAAGCGACCCTCAAGGTGCATATTGTTGGTTGTTTGTGGCTCATCATTCTTCAAACCTGCATTTTCCCCACTTACACCAAAACGTCGAGGTGCATTTCCTGAGCAGTGCGTCCAGCTTGTTCTTACGTTCGGAGCTAGACGTGCCTCTGTAGCTGCTGGGCCTGCATTTGATGTTCAGGACTGAGGTGTTTACTGTTGCTAAGTGCCTCCCCGCCTACAAGGCAGGGTCAGGGTGAGCAGCGTCGTGGGAGGCAGCCTGGAGCGGCGATGCAGGATGAGTCAGTGCGAAGCTGGCATGTCGCGTATAATCCAAAGTCTAATAAAGGAATTCAGTATGTGCTCTGTGATTTTGGCGTCCCTCCTAGCATGATCCCTTTGACGGCACTAGCTGAGGGCCAGCCCAGAGAGGCTTTAAAGACCGTAACATACTCACTACACTGTCAGAAAAAAGGAAACATTTGTACCTTTGAGGGTACAATTACTTGTCACTGGGGCTACACCCTCAAGGGTCTGCCAGTTGCACCCTAGCTGTAGATAAACGTAGGCTCAAGGTATAGAATTGTTTGTGCCATTGGAGGTACTTTATTGTTGTTTGTGCCATTGGAGGTACTTTATTGTTGTTTGTACCTTGGGGAACAAATCTATACCATAAATATAAATCTATACCAGGACTCTCATGTTTTTTCCTGACTGTGTAGAAATGTAACAACTTGGTCGGAGCAGCAACCTGACAGGTGACTTTTGGCATCTTATTACGTCAAACAAGCCAATACAAGTTCTACAGGAATCCCTTGTGCCCCTAATAACGCATTATTAAGCTGTATGATGGGAGGCATTCAGGAACATGTCTACATCACCTCTCTGGCAATGAGTCCCAGCCCCAGTCCACGTGCGTTTCTTTTTTTTTTTTTTTTAGATCTCTTTAAACTGCTAACAACCTCTGTGCTGAGAGAGAAGGTTAAATTGGGTCTATTAGTACAATAATTAGTTCAGTCAATCCAAGTACTTAAGCACTCAACTGATGACTGTACACACCAGGAGCTGATAGGTCCAAATCAAAACCCACAGCTGAGCTACAGAAACCTTCTCTCTTTCCCCCTCCGAATTTTAAACCTGTCTTTCAGACCTCCAGCTCAGCCAAGGCGGTCCGGCGTGATTTTAAGCTGCCCTGCTTCCCCATCCCACATGAGCTTCTCTTTAAAGAGCAGGACACCCGAGACGGTCATGCTGGCCGCTCACGGTAACCTACTAAAAAACAAAAAACAAAACACGGACTGTAACCTATAAACTAAACATGGACATACGAAGCCACATTCCTCTTCCTGAATGGAGTTGCTGAATACATCATGTGTTTTGCGGTTTATTTGAACTGAATACTCTGAGAAACCCCGTTTATACACCGAATGCACATCTACAAAATAATACATTAATAAACAAGCGGATTTGTAGCATCAGCGTGCCCCCTTTTGCGTGTCTATAATTAATTGGCACAGCAACCAACTTTGTATCAAATCATTAATTTGCGTTAATCCCACACATTCAATCACGCCAGTATTTCTAAACATCATCATCACAGATTTGATGGCCATGGAACACCGCTCCTCACAAAAAGAAGTTTGAGTCCATTTTTTCCCAGGGCAAACACATTCATATATAGGAATCACCGCTAACTCGGAAAGGGTGAATGATCCATCATCTCAGCAACACTAACAGACACATAGAAGTACTAAAGAGAAACAGTTCAGGGTAAAACGAAGCGCGTCTCGCCACCACGATCATCCTGAGGACTCAGCCGTGACCCAAATCCAGCACCCAACCTTTAGATAAGAAACTATCCCGCAGCAGCCGCACGAAACCAGCCGGGGACATACACGCTCCCTCTCAGGTTACAGGATCCAGGCAAAAAAAATCACGGATGCGGCGCTGTCTCCTCGTCCAACCCAAATCAATATAAATGTTTTCTCTAGTTTCGCAAAAATTACAAATGAGTGAAGCATTTTAAATACGTAAATGAAGGACCGTGCATATCCAGGTGGCATCGAAGAGTTAACAAACACCAAGACATCATGCAACACGATGAGCTGCAATCGTCATCTCTGGCTCCAAATATAACTTATATAAAACTGCATATATGTAGGTGTTACCTTAGTATACAATTCAAATGCTGCCATGACCGCCAGCTTAAGCCTTCATCCAATCTTCGCTAGCAGAGCATCAAGCGGGCACTTCATTCATCTGAGTTTTTATTTCGTCGTCTTCGTACCTAAAATGACACTTTGAAACGGAGCCCGCCGCTGTTTCCACATGCATGAAAATGTATCTGTGTTAGAGTCTCTGTGCATTCTGGGTATGATGGATAAGGGGATACGGTGATACCAGCGCTCCTATGGTTCCCTATTAAACGGGTAAGGACTTCCCCCTAGTGGAGGGAAGCTGTCATTATTCGGGAGGTGGAGTAGTGAGCGCTTATTTGACCACTTTAACACTGGGATGTCAAAACTATCTACGGTTATCAAAATCCAAATATATTTTCCACGAATAAGAACTGACTCAATGAAATGCTCGCCTTTATGTCCTACCCATCTTTTAATTTACCAGCTTTTCGGGTGTAATTGAACGGTCTACTGAATTAACTACACGACACAAATCTGGTTTATGCATTTGCTCATTTGAAAGCAATCATTATACTGTTCAACCATTGTATAGCAGTACAGTAACATTGTACAACAGTATGAAATACACTGGTGTATTTCGACATAACAGTATCTCCATTGTGCTTAACCTTACACGTGTCAAATTTAGATCTAAGATGTCATTTGATATATTCAGCCGTTATTTCCAATCTAGCCTTGTTCAGTTGTCAAGGAAAGGTAATGCGTAGTGATTGCCAAAATTCAAAAAACTTTATTTGTCCCCTAGGGGCAATAAAGGTACACAGGGTAGTTGACGCTCAATCGACCATTTGATTTATTCATTTGCTTTAATCCTTAAAATCCTTTACAAGAAACACCTGGGACTTCTTGACCCCATTAGATGGTTCTCTTAGTTTGCTTTGTGCATGCTCTGTGCATTTTTTTTTAAATAAATATAGAGCACCACCTAGTGGGGTCAAAAAATACAGCAAATGGTTCATGAGGCAACATTTTGCCCATCACTACTGAAAGTTCCATCCAAAACCATGCTCAGGATAAAAAGCTGGAACACAGATGATATTGTCTCACATTTGAATTAAGCAAAACATCCCTCTCAGTATTATTTGGGAAGTGAGCTTTCCATTTTAAAGCAAACAGATGCATCATCTGAGCTGTTGGAAACAACTGGTTGACACTTGTGGTTACTAGGAAACAAGGCCCTGGGTGCAGAAAATGTCAAGAATCAACATTTATGCAAAACTATTTTATTTACAAAACAAAATGGCACCAAAGTGACAGTACAGTCAAATGCACGTGCATACTTTCATGTAGTGAGTTAAACAAAACCCCAGCAGGCCTGGTCTCAGGTCAGTTTTTAGCACATAGTTGACTTGTTTCTCAGGGATGATCTCAGTGGTGGACAAACATTGTCCAGGGAAGCGTGTGACCAAGACAGCTGAATGAGAGTTTAAGGCCATTTTACAATGTGACAGAGGTGGACAAAGACTACTTCTCAATCCAGCATCACGTACGCTCATTTTAACCCCGAGCAAGCATATTATTCATTTTCATAAATTTTTATAATATATATATATATATACACACACATATATATATATATACACACATATATATATGCGCCATTAGAGAGTTACAGCAAACCATTCAAGCACATACCTTCATAATGGGAAAAAAAGACAAGGAATGATATAGTAAAATGTAAAACCTTCTAAAACTTTGTCTCCTGCTGTGCACACACATACTTTCAGTCACTTACACTACAGTACATTTTAAGCTACTAGAAGAGTCCTGCCTGGGATTCCTCAGCCACTCAGCTCCAGTCCAGGTACAAATCCAAGTCTTCTGGAAGGCTATGGTTACAAAATTAGGGAGGGGAGGGGAAATCAGGAAGGAGACCGACATGAGAGAGCATGGAGGTGCAGGGCAGCGTGGTTAGAGCGCAGAGGGGATGAGGGCGGAGGAAAGCAGCTCCGCCAGGCTGTGCGTCAGACAGCCAGCTTGCTGGCCACCAGGGACGGCTTCCTCTGGGGCAGGTCCTGGGGAGTGGGAATATGGTCACCCGTAATCTCAGTCTTCTCAGTTGCGGCTGCGGGCAGCTGCTTGTTCTTTACTTTGGCCTGGGCCATGTTGTAATCACCCGAGTCAAAGTACTTTTGCTGTGGAGAAGGGGCAACATGGCAGTGAGATAAAAAGATACTATGCTGTGACTAGTCTATACAATAGTAAGACTTCCAGCTAAGATGGATGTTGATGACAAAACTGTCTGAGGTCCAGCTGATGGCATAGGAGTTACAGCCATCAGGTTAGGAGGCAGGACCCAGGTCTCTCACCCCCTTCTGGAGTCGCTTCCTCAGGAGATCTGAGCCTCCCGGCTTGGCTCCCAGGTTGGGATACCGCTTCTTCAGCTTGGCCTCCTCCGCCTTCTCTGGACTGATCACCTTGTCCTCCATCTCCTGCAGACAGACATGAGATGAAGGCTTCACTCCACAGGCTTGGAGCTGCCTCAACCCACTTTAGAGACCCTCCATCTTTTACCCCTCTACCATAAAATATGCACTTTTGTGAGCAAACCGATTAAGGGGAGATCACAGGACCATTACCAGCAGAGCCCAGGATGCATTCAGGTAATATAGCTCTTCACAACTGCCAAGGCTCTACCTACTGATATCACCAAAAACTTCTGCAGAACTCAATAACAGAATTACAAAGACTGATTTTCCCCCGCACAGAATCTGGCAAGGTTAATACTGGCTTCGCCTGAGCAGCATCTAGTTTTCATATCGTCATATGGTGTGTGTTGACATTTAAAAAAAAGCAACACTATTTCAATACTGTATTTTGAAATCTTGGTGATAAAATTCATCAAAGCGAGTGGGGATATTCCCAAAATACCTCAGTATACCAAATTACCCCCAAAGACTGATGTAAGGCTTATTTTCCCAACAGTCTATTCACCAAATAAAATTCCAAAGCATTGTTCTGAAAACTAACTAATCGGTCAGGGTACACATAGCGAATACAGTGACACATTTGAAAAACAGTTGCGAAACATGACAAAGGACAGAAGCCACCAGATCTGGCCGCTGCATTTCATACAACCCAGAGGTATATTTCAGTCAATGCACCTTTAAATTAGTACTTAAGATTCACTCATGCAGAAAGAACAGCATGCTGCCCAAAGTCGTATCAGCCGTCATTTCGCTTGTTACAGCCCATTACACAGTAAGAAAACACTGACAATTTCCAGTGAGAAAGCACGTGTAGTTAAAACACCAGAAATGAGCAGGGACTGAAATGTTTCTATGCCCTGGCGAGCGGTAGGGGACCGGACCTCAGGCCAGAAACAAACCGACACCTAGTACCAGTGATTCTCATACAATACCACAGGTATTCAGTAACACTAATCTAGAGTTAACACGCAGTGGTCTCCATAATCAGGGCCAAGGGTACGACCCAGAGATAAAATGTCATGCAGATGGGTGACGTCGGCCATGCTGGGGTGTTGTATATCACCATTAACACACAGTAACATTTCTCAATGCCGGGGGATAGGAACCCTAATTACAAGCCTTTCCCTATGAGAAGCGGCATGCAGGCATCTGCATTACCGATGTAACGTCCCCAAATCCCGAGTGTAAAATCCGTCCAGATCAGACGGTTTACCCGCCAGAAGTGGCATGCAGCCATCTGCATTACCAATGCAGCACCTCTGCCGGCGGACATGCCTACGTCAACCAGTCGCAATTACTGACATTATGGCGCTATGTATGCTAACAGTTCCGTTAATCTAGCTAAAGCGAGGATTAATCACTGGCATCCAATGCACCTGCAGACTGGTTACACGGAGGCAAATGCGTCGATTTATGCGACAATTCTCCACACGTTAACGCGAATGATGAGCCAAATTCAACGATTGCCTAACTAATACTTCACCATGACACATTTATGACTCCGATCAATCATACATTATCGTTAATACATGACCCAGGGCCAGCTGGTCGCTTTAATGCCGCATACTGTAGCATAATACAGCACAAGTTCACCCAGAAACACAGGCGCCCCGCTCCGTCTTAGAAAGCCCTTACAGCCGCCGCGCCTACGCGTATCATTACCCGCTGCTCCTCGCCGGATGCCTCCTCCGATGTCTTGGTCTCCTGGATTTCCTCCGACATACTTGCGAGAGGACACAATAAATATCTGCGCACAAACGCCGCAGCCCCACGGACCCGTGCCCCAGCGGAGCGCTCTGTTAAAGTTGCTCCCACGGAAAGATGGCCGCCTGCCTTCTACGTCACTTCCGTGCCGACCGCCGTGTCGCCTGTCTCATCCTGTCCTAATATCTTGCACCCTCCCACCCCGTCCGGTGCAGAAGTGCTGTGATGAGTACCCTGTGTGCACCTTATTCCCATATAATTTTGAAATGAAACTTTTATACTACTCAGTTTGCTTATGCCCTGGATTGTTCATTGGACTTTGGTAATTGTCCCATATTAAGGCATCCATCCATCTTCTTTAACCACTTATCTACCTGGAGAAACCCCTTGATGACACGGGGAGAACATGCAAACTGCACACATGGAATCCTGGCAGATACTTGAAGCAAGGTTATGAAATATTTAATAGTGGTGCGGAGAAACAGGTACATTGGACTCCACTTGAATAGCAGATGTGTGCAGCAAGCTGCTGAAGATGTCGTTCTAGCCAACAGTGACCAGAGTACTTCTGTATACTGTGGTCTGTAGGTTCAGCTGATACCAAATGCCTGAACAAACCCACACGGCAAACCAGCCCCATCACTGGACTGACCCTGGACCGGCTGCAGGCAGATGCAGAGAAGAAGATGGTGACAAAACTAAAAAACATGCTGCATGGTTCTGTTCCATGCTTTTGACCTAGTTCTCTGCTGGAGCACCTTCAGCCCGACTCTTTACACCATGGATGAGTTTTCTGACTATGTCCTCATGTTTCCTCCTGCAGTGCCGTCATGCAGTTAAGCTGATTGGCTGCTATAACTTGCATGCAGTGTGAGTGCATGTGCCAGTGTGTGCCCGTCCTGGCTGTGCTCCTTCCCTGTGTCCTACTGTGCACGCACAGTTGGGATCTGCAATTGGAAGACGGACGGGTAAAACGACCAACAACGTCCTGTTCACGGCGAAATTTACACACCCATAACATTTTTTTCAGATCTTTATAATAAAGGAAACTCCAGAGAGGAATTAAAGAATGTTTTATAGGTTTATATCATTCAGATCTGAATATCAACATCAAAAATACATTGTATGATCCGGATATAGTGCAGTACTACGCCATTATATTTACTAAAACAGACATTACATGTGACAAACATTAAATATCAAATTAAATATTAAATAATTGACAAAATCATGTAAACACAATGCTAGTAGATTTCCCCCCCAGTTACAGCTCCTTCATGTAGCTCGACTGCTTGTTATGCCTACGGTCAGATTTCCTGCTCCTATGTGCAGTGTGCAACAGCTCACATTGAAAAAGTGTGGCCTGAAATGAAATCTTCAATTTCAATCCCTTTTCTATTAAGGAATTAAATTCTTTGTTCGCAAACGGTGAGCTGCACCCAGAAGTCAAACAGAGACTAGCACTTCCTCATTATCTGAGGGGTTAACGAGAACAGCGCCTCTTTGAGGCCCATGGGAGATACTGCCAGCTTAACGTCTTGGGGAGGAGGTGGGGGCGGGGGATTCGGTGAAGGACTTCAGCTCGTAGGCTGCGCCGCTGTCCACCTCCATGGACTTGCGGGAGAAGAGGAGTCGAATGTCTCTGTAGAGGTAGATCCTTCCGGATCTGGAGCTCTGAAACCTGAGCAAAGCAAAAGAAATGAAGAGTGCAGGGAGAATGATAGGCTAAGGTGGAGCAGGTGGGGGCCGCGCAGTGGGGGCCGCGCAGTGGTGCCCAGGAAGGGTGTGGTAAGTGCCTAAGATTCTTGGATAAAGACCCCTGGAGGTCATATCACATACAGAGTGACATATAATCCAGCACTGTAAAGGGCAAGGTGCAAACTCCACACACCCTGGAAGTGTGAGAGAAAGGCACCACCCCACACTTAGGAGAAACACCCATCAGCCATCCAATCAATCCTTTTTGTTTTCCTTCAATGCTAAACAATGCTAAAATGTTTCCGAGCCGGCATGGTATTCTGGGTGAAGACACTGGGTTGGTATTATAAGAAAACTTTTTCGTAAACTGAAATAAAATAAGACCTAAAAATAAAATAAAATAACTCCAACTAAATAAAAACTATAAATATTGCTTCCAGAACGAAGTGATGTAAAAACAAACATCAAAAAAACAATCTTTGTTACCATTTTAAAACAATACTTAGCTAAGTAATGATTTGTTTAATTTTAATTACCATTAAGAATGTTTTGGTCATTTTGAGCACATTAGTACAAAATGTGCAGTGGGGTTCTCTAAAGATCAGACACATAAAAATAAATAGCTCTCCAACGGGGCTCTTCAAATCCGGACCTCGATTCCAAATCCAGGCCTTGTTTTCAGTTCTCCCAGATACTGACTGACAGGTAAAGGAAGGCTGGAAAACCAGCAGTGCTCGGACCTCGAGGACCGTGATTTAAATAATAGGGATCTACAACATTCAGTTTATCTCTAGCAATAACATTACTAAAACTTAAGCTGAATCTAAAATACATAAACGCTAAACAGAAAAATACATTTAAAATAAAAACGTTTAAAACCACACTTAAACCCAGAGGTGGAGATTTCAGGTGCAGAGAGTACAAATCCAGACCAGGATATTGGTTCAACCAACCAGTTGACTCAACTTAGTTTTAAGCAGAGGTGGAGGTTTCAGGTCCAGAGAGTACAAATCCAGACCAGGATTTTGTTTCAACCAACCAGCTGAGTTAACTGGTTGGTTGAAACCTCCACCTCTGCTTTAAACTAAGTAAAACTAGTTTCAAATCCATTCACTTTCTGTAATCGCTTGGCCTGTTCAGGGTACAACTCAGGATAGGGCATCAACCCATCACAGGACACAAGGCAGGGAACAACCCAGGAGGGGGCGCTAACCCATCACAGGGCACACTCACACACCAGCTCTGCATTTCAAAATTAAAAATAATATATAATAAAAAAGTTACATTAAAAAATCAGAACTTCAATAAAACTGAGTCATGACCTGAGTGCTGTGGGGTGATGGGGGCCATGCAGAAATGCTGACCTCAGGTGGACGAGGTAGCGCAGGGTCCGCTGTGGCCTCGGGGGGAAAGGGAGGGGCTTCCTGCTCACATGGCTACATGGTTCCCGCTTTATGGGCACTGAGAACGTCCGCTGTCTCAGGAACGTCTGGTGGCAGGCTGGCATCTTCCTCAGGTCGTACACCACCACAAACATCTTTACCACCATCTTGTTTGGATTGAATAAGGTCTGGAAAGGGGCAGAGGACAGAATCCATCATTTGCTTTGCATTCTTCTATGCAATATGACTGCCTTAAAGTCAGTACGATAGGATAAACACTGAAAACAACTTCAAATAGCCCTTTTGTTCAACTGATTTCATTAGTAATGTACTGTATACAGACAGGCATCCTGTCACAGGTGTCCCCTGCCCTATTCGCAGGGCATCATGGGAGAGGTTCCAGGAATCTATACAAAGTGCTGAATATGAGAGCCACTTATGGGGCTCAGGGTCCGAGGGCAGAAAGTTGGTGATATCTGTGATGTGAAACTACAGTTTTCTGGAACATACCAAAGCATGATTATACAATTCCTTAGTGAGACCTCATCTAGAATATTGTGTGCAGGACAGGTTTGGTCACCATACCTTAAAAAGGACATTGCGGCCTTAGAAAAAGGTGCAGCGTAGGGCCACAAAAATGATTCCAGGTCTTAGAGGAATGTCATATGAAGAAAGGTTAGCTGAGTTAAATCTGTTCAGCCTCAAGCAAAGGAGACTGAGGGGGGACATGATACAGGTCTATAAGATTCTAACAGGTCTGGATGCTGTTCAACCATATAGTTACTTCAGCATTAGTTCTAATACAAGAACTCGTGGCCATAGGTGGAAATTAGCG
>JABFEA020000021.1:14912574-14945362 GCA_019775915.2 Cyphomyrus plagiostoma | reverse complement strand
AAGCTCCACTTGACAAACTAAAAGTGTTGGCACAATAAGCACCCAGAGCAACATCCTGCTTGCTAAACTGCCGGACACAACAAGGGGAAAAAAAAAGGAAATACCTTCTGCTGGATGACCAACGCAGACCCTTGCAGTGAGCCATTGAGGTGTCCAGATCAAAACCCCCAGCCTGGGCTCTCCTCTGAGGAACCTTCAGATGAAGAATAAAGGAAGGTGCAATTCTAAGGGAAAACTGTATTTGACATGTAGTTACAGGATATATTACATCAAATGCATGTACAAAATAAAATGAAGAAATTATGCTCACTTTATGTAATAAGTCTGTCACTGCTGAATATTAATAAGATATTAATAAATACATGATACGCTCTAATTTCATAAACCCCAGGTAAGAGGCGGCACGAAAGTTGATGGCCACATGTGTGCGTTTCTGGACAAAGTTTAACAGGAAGTTCTACAGGAAGTGAGCACAGTAGCTGACAAAACTTTGTCACAGCCCTTGTGAGCAGATGGTATTGAGGAACAGTAGATAACAGTGTAATTGAGGATCCAGGCTTGTAAGGTCCAGTCCCAGGAAGTTTGCTCTAGGTCTGTTCTAAATGTTTTATTCATTTATTTCACAGAATCACTTTGGCACTAAAGCCTGCTGTATAAAAAGCTAATCTGAATGATGAAGCCTGTCAAGTTCTACATAACACCTGTGGAAACGGCCTGAAATTACAAAGGAACCAGAAGGGAGCTAATGGGCCACACAGGCGTGCTGGCTAAGGGGCTGGAGGATCGGCAGCTCCCAGGGTTATCCAGGCGTTACGTACCGGACTGGAGACCAGTGGAAGCCCAGTGCTCGGGTGGAAGGCTCTGCTTGCTGTCCCGTCTATGTAGGGACGGTTCTCCTTGTTCCAAATGTCGCACAACTTCAAAGGAGATTGAATGGTTGAGTCCAAAACAGAGGGATTAGTAAGCATCACAGCAGAAAGATTCACTCAGTGTCACATTAACGTCTCCTGTACTCAATACTCCACAGCCATTTGGAAGCTTAAAACCTCATAAGGTAAATTGCACATTTTCACATTACGTAAAATGTGCATTTTTGCGGATTTAAAGATATATATTTCAGATTCTCACTAAAAGTATTGAAATAGGGTCTTGTTGAAATGAACTTAATTGAAATAAACCATTATTAAATTATTACACAATGAATAGCGGTCTTGACTGTTCCTCAGGATGTGTCTAAACTCACCAGAACGGGTCCAGTCTGCATTCTGTCAGGCCCGGTCTGCTGGTCATGGCCATAGACTCTTTGGTTAGGGATCTGGTCCTGCTTCTCATTCTGTTCATGGCTGTTAAGCTGCAGGATTCTCTGGGTTTGAGGTTCTTGATGCAGGACTGTGGCGGCTGTCATTGTCATGTGACCTTGGAGACCAACTGAGCCATCAGGACTTCCTGCTCTCTGCCCACGATCAGAAGAGTCCCGAGGACTGGTTTTGGCATTCTGTAAACCATCAGAGACTAAAGGGACTGAGTCTGCTGGTGTCGTTGGCTTTTCAAGTCTGACACAGGCTACATCCTGAGGTCTGGAGGAAGGTTCTTGCCCGAAGCCATGGGGAGCTTTCGCCTTCTTGGCTTCTAGTTCTGTGCAAATAGAAGATACTGGGCTGTCAGTGATGGGGGAGTCTGTAATGGCTGAGAATGGTACCTCACCGGTGCAATTTTGAAGACAGCGATCACCCCAGGTTTTGTGTGCAGATGGAGACATGGCTTCCTTGAAGCTTTGACTACACCCGTTGTGTGCATACCACAGGAGGTCTGGGACCAGCCAGAAGGAGTCCTCCGTGGCCTCTGCAGTCCCAGAGCTGTCTGCAGGGGGGTGCAGGAGAAGCTTCCTGCAGGCTGCTGGTTTGGTTGAAGGTGTTGACTTGGCATCCATTTTGGCTCTGCTATGCTGATTGCTGGGGGTGTCGGAGGGAGAGGACCAGCTTCTTCTGCCATCTGCCATGGTACCATGCTGTGGGCCAGAGAGGAACGAGGAGCCCCAGGGGAATTTGAGATGATGTGCCTCACAGCTTTCGGACATGGTATCTGGGATGTGGGTGGCTATGGGATCACAGTAATGTAAACGCTGGGCAATACGAGTGATAACTTGCTGTCGTTCATGAAGCAGTGAGCCAATCAAAGAGCTGGGATGCCCAGGGGGGTGTGACCTGCAGCCTAAACTTGGTGCACCCAATAGATCTGCCAAGTAGAGGGATTTGAATGCCTTAGTGAGATCTTCGGGAGCTGGAGCGTTTAAGCCTTCTGTACTATCTGATGAGATCTGACAGCCGTCTGCAGGGTCAGTATCCGGGGTGCTGCTCAGCTTGGAATGGACCTCTTTTAGTATCTTGCCTGGAGGCGGCGCCTCGGAGGGCAGGTATTTGCTGGAGCTCATGGGGCACTTGAAGTGCGGTGGAGATCCCTGGGTCTGAAGTTGCTCCGCACCAGGAGCAGACCTGTGCCTCCAGTCCCGGCTTCTTGTGGTCTGCAGGGCCAGGCTACTGTGGACACTGCAGGTCAGGACTGGGTAGTTGGGCTGCCGAGGCAGGGACTGTACGCACACTCTCAAGGCCACGCTGTGTGACACGTTGGGCACCGGGAAGGCGTGCTCGGCTGGTGGCTGGGAAAATCTCCAAAGCAGCCGCTCCTCGGCCGAACTAACCCTGCGAGACAGATGAGGCAGGGAGTGGGTCAGGCAGCTCCCCACGGGCCACACTGGCCCGCAGATCTCAGCCGGCGGCTCACCTGTACAGGATGTTCCTGGGAACGAGTCCGTGGGATGCGCTGAGCCAGGCGCTCAGCTGGGAGAAGAACACGTAGGAGCGGACGGCTAGGAGCAAGGTCTTCTCCTCAATGAAACGGTCACCGCTCCTGCAGAGGGAAGCCAGTCATTATTAAACTTCTAAACACAATCAAATTTATTACGAATGGAGGTTCTTTCATCATAGCTTGCACATTTGACTCTAACCAACTTATATGGAAAATGGAAGCTGGGCATCTGCAGTGTTTTTGGTCTGCTCTAGACTTTATTAACTCTCGTGAAGTCCTTGTTGGAGACTCTGCTTTCAGCCTCCCTGCTACAGATTTTCTTCAGACAGAAAATGCAGCACGTGACTAGCTGATACAGTCCAAGTTCCCAGTTCTGGCTGAGCCTTGCAGCAAAGAGGTTTAAATAGATGTTTGTTTCATGGCTTGTGATGGTTTCAGTGCTTTGTGGAGACCTGTCACTTTGCTCAAAGGGTAGCAATGAGAGATGTTATCCTTGTCATCAGCATTGTGAAATACTGGCTTATAAGAGGGAAAACTGAAGCCGTGGGTGATACTACCAGAAAAATATGGGCGGGGCTTGACAGACCGAAGGGGGGATTAACAAAACGCACTGTCTGGGCACTGGTTGCAGGGTCCATCTCTCCAGCAGCAGCGCGTCCTGTTGAACAACTGGGTCGTCCAAGTCAGTGCCAGGAGCCTCACTGCTGTAGCAGCAGTCAGGAAGCAGCATCACCTCGATCATGATGGGCAGCTTGTCCCTCCAGAGGACCACCACCTCTGACTGCGTCTTCTTAGCTTGACCACACTGTCAGGGGGGCACAGGAGACACCACAATCCTTCTGAGACGATGATTCTCAGGGTAATACAACACATAAGCAATACAAATCAATGGATCCATCCATCTGTCCATCCATTCACACCCTTCTAAATGCTTATCATAGCAATACAAATATCCATGTACAGAAACATCTGGCAACAGTTTTGCATTATGATTTTGGTATATTATTCTTGTTAAGCTGTACGGTAGTACGCCTGCTGGTGGGTGGTCTTTGGGATCCTCATTCCCTGCCTCTTTTGTCCTCTGCTCACCCCACCTCACTTCTCTTTCCTAAGCCAGTGCTGCACTAAGAGCCAGTAGTACTGAGCATGAATGCTAACAGCCTGCAAATGAACTTTCTTGCTGTATTCACAGACGGAAGCCCCTGAGGAGGTTCTGTTCACCATCAGTCTCACCCGATTAATATTTTAACTTTATTGGGGAGCCAGAAATAAATTTTCTGCACCACTTGTATTTATTTACCTCACCTACAACACAGAGGTCAATCACCCCGGTTACACCCAGAAGAAAACTGTTAGGGCTTGATTCCCAATACCGAATGTCAATTTCACCATTTTCTTTTTCTATTTGGCAGCCCACGTTCCGGTGACCCCAGTCTCCCCCGTACCTGCGGCAGTTTGTCACTGCACTGGTGCTTGGCGGGGAGAGGTTGTGCAGTCTGAGCTGGGGGGCAATGGGGCCCCTCCGTGCGGCCCTTCATGGAACATTCCGGTGTGCGGCCCTCAATGATGAGCAAAGCGAGGAAGACCAGGAACTCCTCCGCGTCATACTCAAAGTACTCCTCGGGCATACCTGCAAGACACGAGGTCCGGGGGAGCTGAAGCAGGATGTTCCAAGAAAACGCAAGGCCCCCTAGTGGAGCCTCGAGGCTAAGACACTATGCTATGGATGCTATGGCTAGATGCCGTGGAGGCACAGACCTGCAATACCTACTGTATCGAAAGCTTCAGGCTGAAAAGTTTGTAAAACATTAAAGTTTCTCATCATGTAGGTGGCCTGGAACCCACCGCAAGAAGCACTGGGTAGGAGGTAGGGAACACCATGGATAAAATAACATATCAGAAGGCACACACTCACACGAGGAGATTCAGGGACCAACCAGCCAGAGTCTCTATAGACCGTAAGAGAAACATGACATGATACTGAACACGCAAACTCCTCAGAGTGGAGGATTCACACCCTCAATGCTAGAGGCATGAGGCAGCAGTGCTACCACAGGGTCACTAATTATTCCCATGAAACCCTAATAAATATCGGGGTGGCTTGTGTAGGCACAGTACAGTCACTAGGAGTGAGGCAAACATCCAATGTGTCAAGCCAACAAACAGCATATTAATCCTGGGCAGACTGATGTGACAGGGATCATTTTACTGTGCCTTTCCCTTGTCGTTACCCTGCTGTTTATAAACGTCACTAAGGTCAACCCCTGTTATTAATCAGGACTGTGCCTTCACAGCCATTCTGTTAATCGTCTTGCTCAAATGTGCAACAGTGTTGCCTCGTTTGATTCGTACACAATACCATCTGCCTAAGGTCCAACCACTTAACCATGGTTACTTCACAGCAGTGCAATCAGTGCAGGGATCATATGGGCCTGAAGGTCTCCTAGCAGACAAACAGAGGCCATTTTTATGCATGGAGAGCACTGCTGCTCCTCAGTCGCCTCCCATCAGACACAGGAGCTCAGAGGTATGACGGATCGGACTCTGCGTATCAAAGGTTTAACCCTGCGGCTCTCTGCACAAAGGGGGGCCTGTTTCTGTACCCCCCCTGAGTGCTCTCATCGCTTCTCTGATGTACGCGCTGCCAGACCGATCACCAACCCCAATCAAAGGCGATTTTACAGTCTGCTTAAGTAGCATAGGGTGCGTGGGCCGTGTCGAACAGACCCAGGCCACACTGAACGACACTCGATAGCCACTGATCTTCTGACCTGTAGCGCCTTACCCACCAGAGGAGGAGGCCTGACTGGGTCCGGCTCTGCAAGCCTCATTAGAATCATTTCCAGCTGAACAGCACAATGACAGCAACAAACCACTCTTGTTAGAAATAAATAAACCCTTTCAAGATTCAAGTGGTTCATTTTTAGCCTTTATGCTGCGGCTGGTTTTACTGCTCAAACCAGGTGACTGACATTTTCAAGAGCTCCTCTCAGGAGAACAGCACTCTGTGTGGGCTACACCTGCATAGTACAGTATGCATACATAATTGTATGCCCGTTCTAATTTAAGTTACGTTAACTGCTAAATCAATATACAGCCATAGTGTTATGTAATTATATTTAAATATACATTCTTCCAAGCGACTTCCTGCAGGTCATGTGGGATTTTACCCAGGATGCACTGCTGGAAGACATGACCACTGCACGACATGGATTATCGTCCTGTTTAAAAATGCACTGTAGGACTGCAGGGCATTTGCACACCTAAAGGGAAATGACATTCTTAAGCACCGAAGACATAAAGGAAAACTGTAAGAGGCTAATTTACCATCCTAATGTATTAGATGCTGATATTCCTACTGTTCTCTGTTTAATGCTCTTTGGAGGTAAGATGCTGGCTAAAAAAAAAAAAATGAACCAGAAATGCAGACCATGGTATAAAATGTGCTTCAGGAAACAGAGGGACCTGCAGCCTCCTAAACAGACAGCAGTCAGGCTGTGTACCTCTTACGCTGTAGGAAATGTGAAGGTGGACAGCAGGCTGAGCTAATGCTGCCGTACCGCCACCGCAGGAAGCCCCCCTAGGGCCGATTTAACAACCCAACCTCAGGGGATTCACACAGCAGCATCACTTTCTTGTCCCCAGTGGACGAGGGACCACTGCCCGCCCGCCCGGCTTAGTTTCATACTCTCCTTCTGATGCCAAAATTAGCCCAGCCACCATCCTCTGCGCTGAAGGATCGAGCCACGCAAAGCACTTTAACGCATCCTGTGTAAACAGCCCAGCACCTGGGAGCATTTCGCCTTAGGTGGGTGACAGAGGATGTAGCCGTGTACAGGCCAGAGATGCGGTGTTTACGCCACTTTCAAATAAACAGGTATGCGCAGTTCTGATGAGGCATTTGTTGGGAGGTGAAAGCCCCCTAACATTGACTAAAACATTCTTATTTTGAGGAGAAACCAGCATTAAAATACTCTTATCCTTCAACTCATTAAATACTAATGCGAGTGCAAACGTGCTGAAACTTTTCATTGCCATATAATCTTTTAATGAATGCTTCAGGATCATAAAGCAGATTATAAAGCAGAGCACATTAGCCGGTGTCGGTCAACATTTGGACAACCGGATAGCAACTACATACGGCGTATTCGCTAAAAATGGCTGGATTTGAATCTGTGAGGACCTGAGCTCCCAAATAAGCATCAGTCACAATCCAACAAAAACTACACCATTAGGTGATTTGCAGAACCTTGTCCAGCTAACAACACAACAGCAAAGTGGAGTACCAAAAGATACGCTTTTTGAATATCTGTCCATCCATCCATCCATCAGTCTGTCCGTCTATCCATCCATCCATCAGTCTGTCAATCCATCGAGTTTATCCAGACTATATTTAAAGATTCTCCTTCAAAGTTCCATGACTCACTCAGCAGACACTAACTATGACTGATCAAGGTACACCCTGGCCTTTGTTTAAGGGCTGCTCTCCTGCGCTCTGAGCATGTGCACAAGGCAGCTGAAGGGGCCAATGGCAGCAGAGAGGCTCCAACAACAGCTCCAGGCTCAGGGTCCTGCTGCCAAGACACCGGTGCTTTTGCCGAAATGTGTCAAAGGTAAATGACTTTGTTTTGGATAAAAACAGACAAGTGCTTAAAGGAGCTCACTGAAAGTGTACATGCTTCTGTGTGCAAGTGTTCACTCCCAAAAAACATACACCCAAGGGAGACATAAAGACCACTCTATTGTTATTTTAATACAATAAATAAAAAAAAAACACACGCAACCTTAAAGCATCAACATCTTCAATAACCAACAAAGCGAACATCCTTTTGGAAGAACGAGGTGGCTCTGGCAGGGCTGACAGCCGGAGGTCTCGCCACAGTTCATTTACACTGATCTAATCTCAGCATAGCCGAATGGAATGTTCCAGAGCTGTGGGGGGGGGGGGGGGACATCCAGCGTAATGGCGAGTCACGGCCAGGAGCGATAACGAAACAGGGAAATCATCACGGCACGGGAACAGCTGCATTTATGAATATTCAGAGAGGGCTCTGGTGTCATTTACATATTAATGTGCATCAGATAATGAGTCTAGGAATGGGGAGCACACAAAGGAAAACAGACAAGGTGTACCAAATGTACTTATTACTTTAAAGTAGACATGCATATTATTTGAAGACAAGACACTGTGAATAAAAGACATGAAGACAAAAACAAGCCATATAAAAACCGGTGTTAAATGGACCCCGAATGTTAGCCAGAAAAGCAAAACGCTTACGATGACCCAACACAGCAGATGGGCAGTCACCGAGAAGCACAGAACTGATTACAGGACCAGTTTAGCGCTACGCTCCTAAAAGAAAGATATAAACTAGGGAGGCTGTAGCCTCAGCTCATGCCTGCACTCTTACGGCTGCCAACTCAGCTCCCCCCCCCCCCCCAAGTCTCTGTGGCTTCAGTGTCACCAGGAGCTATTTAGAGAGATGCAGCAGGCGATGGCCGGCACCGGCCCTCTGAGGAGCAGGAGCAGGTCCCACAGAGCGTGGCCACTCCCCCAGAGCCAGCCTCCACCAATCCCGCAGCTGCAGGGTGCCAAACACGTGCTGGACAGACATAAATACTGACAGTTGAGAAACTTCAGCCATGTGATTCATCCGTTTTCTGTCTGCAGTGAGGGACGCAGGTTCATGTTCATACTGAGATTGTTTAATGTATGAGACCCAATCCAAAATATCCTCTACCCTCTTCTCAGTTCCACCAGAAAAGGTTTCTTTTCTCATTTTGGAGTAAAGAAAGGATTTACCTTTCACATAGTGCCTACAGGCATCCATTTGCATAAACACACACACACACACACATTGTTACATCTACTTGAAACCAGACCCCTCTGTCACAGATAATGTCCCCATTGTTCAGACATGCAGCCCAAAGAGTTTATAGCAAAATCTGTCCTTATTTTGGCGTAATTTTCACTCCTTCACTAATGCCACAGATTTACACCGCAGAAGGGTTTGTTTACGCAACTCTTGGACAGACTATAAAGAAGAAGATCAGCAGACACAGCAATGTTATGTGGATGAAATTACAAGGATAATTAATAACGATTTATTCAGGGAGAAATGCAATCAAAAGGTCATTCTACAAAGTTGTAGGACACACTGAGCCTGCTGCTGAAACGGGAAAGTGTCCTTGGTGACGTGGTTCGAACAGCAGAGAGGTCACGGCCCTGTTAATGCGACTAATGCCCCCGTAAGCCGGAGATCTCCATCACCGCTGATGCAGATGGCGGGTGGGGGGGCTGCGTTGCCATCCTGGCTGAGACACTAGTGTCACATCACAGACACACCAGGTGTCCACCCTCCCCAGCCCTGTCGGAAAGGGCAGCCGCTCTTACTGAGTCTGTGAGCAGAGGTATCATCTGGCTCCAGCACAGTCCCCATCACTAGACTTTAAACCGGGATTCCCCCATTCCGGTCCAGGAGAGCTAGTTTATAACACAGTTTGCAGATTTCCCTGCTCAAACACACATACTAAAGTTGATAATTGGCTGGTGAGTTGAATGAGGTGTGTTTGAGCAGGAGAATTTACAACCTGTGTTGCAGACCTGGCCCTCCAGGACTGGAACTGGGGAGCCCTGATTTAAATAGTCCAGGGCAAAAAAAATTATCATTAAAATGTGATGCCTAACCAAGACAAATGGATTGCAAATGGTTTCTGAGAAATATTGCAATAAGACTTCCAGGAATATCTTATTAAAAATTAACCTCACATCTAATTATTTACATGCAGGTGTTCCAAAGAAAGCCCCGTTTTACTTTTATCATGGATCTGGATGCAGGTTTGGCCCAAGTTCATTTACATGCTGTGTTATCATCACCTTTCCCTTGTGTCTGACCCCTATCCTCTCCTCGTCCATCAGGCTAAGCAGTTCACACGTGACTCCAGCATGAGGCAGCAGCTTTTGGGTGAACTTGCCTGGGGTGGGGTTAACTTGGCTGGGGTGGGGGCAGCGCCCCCCTGGCCATGCCTGCCAGCAGCTTATCACACACCACATGCGGGGCTCAGAGATTCCGCTGAAGCAGTAGGTATAACAGTCTAATTTACCCCAAAGTCCCTGTCCCACAGACCTATGAACAGAAACGCCACTTTACACCCCAACAGATGCTGTGGTTCTACCCCGGTGGGGTGGGGTGGGAGGGAATCAGGAGCATGAGATCTGTCATGTATAAATGAGACGACAAAAACAAACAGCACTGACACGACACACCAAAGCTGAGAGGGAGTGCAGCTGCCGATTGCTCACAAGGAACACAGTTAGTGTCTAAAAGGATTTTGATATGTTGGCACCCAGATTTATGACTCATTTAGCAAGTATTTCATGCATAATAAATAACACAGGCGTGCTCAAAGCAGTGTGATAGTGTTTGATGCACAGCAATGGACAGCATGGTAAATACAGGCCCATTAGAGTCAAAGGTAGCAGGATGGAACCGTCCCAGGCGGTTCTGCTCATCAGATCAGCCAGGACGGGCCGGACTCATCACGGCTCATTCCAGTCCTCCTACTGCTGCATGTTTGGACTACTTAATGAAAATCCTGTCGGCATGGCCATTTTTGTTGGGGAGGAGGGGGGGTGCCCAATTGATCGTGTCATCTTTCTACAATCTCACTTTCCGGCCGTTGCGAAGACTTCAGGAGAAACAGCTAGTTCAGGAGCAACAGGACACAAACAGGACAGTGGCTATGCCCCTCATCTCAGCCCAGGTCTCTGAAGTGAGCCAACACTAAGCATAGCAGGAAGACATGTCACATGACCTAGATGGGCCACTCATCTCAGAGGAACAAATGATGCCTGACATTGTTGTTCATTGCTCAAGACCTGCAAGACTTGCAAATCTGTTGATGTGAAAGTGATTCCACAACATGCATTGGTTAAACACCCAAAGACAAAAACATGACCTTGTGAGTTTTACTTACACAAAAATGTTCTGAGGGCAGAAGGAAAAATGCAGGATATAACCAATCAGATTGTAGGGGTGGTGAGTCCAAGCAGCTACAGACATGACCAACTAATCAGATGTCTTGATCCCACCTCCTCTACAACCTGATTCATTCAGAGAGAGAACCAATCATTGTTCCTTCTGCCCTCAGAACATTTCTGTGTAAGTAAAACTCTCAACAAGCCTAAAACATCCTTCAGTGAGGCACCAGTGTAGACCTACAGTGAAGAACTCAAAACATTCTTTATTAACTAGCAGACAAGACTGTGTGTTTTAACTGCTGGCACAAAGAATAGCAAAGACAGTCACAGCATGAGAGAGCTTCGCTCATTCACCCTGGTAAGACTAATGAAGAGAAACTGATCACTAGTGTCTAGGACAATAAAACGCAACGGTTTCAGCTTGTGAGCCAAACTGTGGTCAGATTTCAGTAAATTGTCCTGCAGATATTCTAGTCCCAGCAGTGTCAGGATTAAAAGACCAACATATGGTATAGCGTGATCTTCTGGTACATGATTACAACTGATGCTATGGCTTGTAGATCACCTGCTTTTTCCCAGCTGGGTCAAAAAAAATCCTCATAGCAACAAGCCCTGATTGGACAGGAGCCCCAAACTGATCTTTTTTCAGTTTTATTTTTCTGCCAGCTTTCAATAGTCTGCAAGTCTGGGAACAGGCACAGCTTCTGTGAACTTAGCTGCCCTGTTCCTAAGGAAAAAAAGATGTGGCCAGTAGTTAAGATTTAATAAGGCACTAATCACTAACACGCTCTGTGTTAAAATCGCTCATTTTCTTTAAGCCTTTTAAAGACGTGAGCAGGCCTATCATTAGGCGGCGTCTTGGGTTAGGGTGCTGAAGGGCTTCGCAGGA
Organism: Cyphomyrus plagiostoma; assembly: GCA_019775915.2. NCBI lineage: Eukaryota > Metazoa > Chordata > Actinopteri > Osteoglossiformes > Mormyridae > Cyphomyrus > Cyphomyrus plagiostoma. The sequence continues at coordinate 14,933,687 of JABFEA020000021.1, read as the reverse complement.
AGCCGCCGGGGTGATAAGGAGACGCCTGAGACGTGGAAAATCTGCATGCTGCATTACTGTAATTAAAAAAGACAGTGAAGGACGGATAAGGGGCCCCCTGCGGATCCACTGTCAGGCTTCCCGAATTGGGTTACGTGGAGAGCCACACATCCGTCACACGCAGTGTAACGCGCCCCTCCCTTAGTCCGTCTGGCCGGCCTGGAGTTTCCCCAGTGCGGCGAGAAGCCTCCCCCTGAGACCAGCTTAACACGAAACGTGTGCGAGTCGACACAGGCTTGGTGCCTCAGACACTCTGGAACTTGAGCTGCGAGGACATGCGAGAAGATACTGAAAAAAACACAAACAAACCAAAAATGTGACATTACTGCACATTGCTGGTTTGTTCCCACAGCCATATCCCATGAATCTCTCCCTAAACTATTTCTGTTCAATTTTAAAAACACACATTTACACCCCAGGTCTCTTTACAACGCCTGCTATTATGTCTGCTTGCAAGGCTTTCTGGATTTACTTGGCTTCAGATCCACTCTAAAATACTGCTGCATGTTCCACTTGGGGGAAAGGGTGTTATAAAATCAAGCTAAATTGGACTGAACTGAATGCCACAGAAAGACCTCAGTCTAACTAATGATTTATATGATTTACAGCCTCTTTCACTGGTACACACACTTAGATCTCGCTGCAGTTAGAAATACAATAAACACAGCAATGAAGGATCAGATGTGGACAAACAACAATTCTATATTCCCATTAGGCAGTCAGAACTCATTAGAAGTACAGACCAAATAAATGACTGACTGAATTACCAGAAAAAAACAAACTTCAAAGCAAGCCGAGTAAAGTCACACTGTATATGCAGAACAAACGATCCTGACACTTTTACAAAGACCGGAAAGGCAAACTCTGAGAACGGAGGCTTTGAAGGATCTTTCATTTCTGCTCTTAGAACTCATGCTCCCGTCTTCTCTGTGTAGCACACCAGTGTCAATAGACAAACCTCGCAATCGTTAAACCGAGATCATCTGATCAAGGATTAGGATTAACCGTGCTGGACTGCCCTTTGACCTTTGCTAGCTTGCTCCTGTTATTTGAGCCTCCCCCCCATCAGGAGACATATTATTACACTGAGGCATCAGGGGCACCTGAGATAAGGGGGATCTAACACCGCCTCTCTACTCAGGTGTGCTATGTCGCTCCTAATGCTTGTGACCCCACCCCAAAACCAGCATTTATCAATGAATATCAACATCAATATTAATATATTAGATTAGATTCAGTATATCAGGTTAGATTAGAATCAGTATATTAGCACAATGAAATGCCAGTTATCAGCATGCATAACAACGTGTAGGACTCAATGCAAAGGAATCGCTCATCCTCCCTGGGAGCCTCAGAACCCAGTCCCCTGATCAAGCCCCCCCCCCCAGCCCCCGCCATGTGCCACACCCAGGTCCCTGTGCCCCGCCTCAGATGACGAGTTGCCTGCTTAAGATGAGATCACGGCAGTGCCGTAGTCGCTCTCCTCTGCCCGGCCACCAGCGCTGCCTTTGCGTAACGGCCGTACATGGAAAACCCGGGCTATCCACTTACTGTACCAGCCTCCACCATTTGGCCTGTCCTGAATCTGCTGGGACTTTCATGCGAAGAACATCCAACATCTCAGCCAGAGGCAGAGATACCTTACCTTAAACTTCCTCAGTAGACCTCAGCTGCCCAACAGCCACGGTGAGACAGCCTACCTCACTGCGGCCTTACAAGATGGTATAGAGGATGAGCTTTTTTTAAACACCTGTCTCAGTGGCCACTCCCTCCCATGATGCACCACTCCCTCCCATGATGCACCACTCCCTCCCATGATGCACCTCCACAAAGTTTTGCGACTGCAGCCAGTCCAGCAGGGTGCTTCATCCTAATATCACTGTAAATATTTTGCTGCATAATTGTATAAAAGCCAAAATAATGCCTCCATTTCCCATGATCCCCCATCACACTAATTCTCTAGACCACACTTTGAGGTACAGGACACCACACATTCACACACAGACAGATTCACTACTGATTACTTAGAACAAACGAGTCACTTAAACTACATGTTTGCACTATAGGAGGAAGTCCATGTGAGATCCAAGTGGAGGAGAGCCAGGGCCAGAATTGACCCCCACAAGCCTGGAGTTAAGCTGCCTACTCAGCCCCTCCCCCACAACAAGCAAACAGGCTAAATTACTCATCCTACAATCCTGTTAATAATGTAACTGGACACATTGCAGAGTGTGTTCCTTTAGCAAAAGCCTGCCCTGTATCCTCAGAACCCACCCAGCACCAACGGGAGCTCATCATCTTAGCTTTTATTTAAAAGCCGACACTGTCGGTCTGCCGCTGTGCCTATAGCAGACGGGGTCACAGGGAAGGGGGGGTCATGGAGAAGGGGGAGTCAATGAGCCACTTGCTCATATATCCAAAGGACTGCAGATGCCAGACGTGGGGGCCACTGGTCCCAGCCCTTGCTCTGCAAATGAAGACATCATGCATGAAGATAATGATATCAATAAGATAATTATGTCAATAAGACAATGATATCAATAAGATAATATCACAGGCGCTACTCTTCATCCAAATCATGCACATTCAAAGGACCATGTGTTGTAATCCAGTAACATTTCCAAATGATTTGCAACAAGACTGGATCAGGTTACCTGTAAACAGGTTAGCTATCATCTCTGCACATGCAGATCAGATGTTCTCCATTCATATTTGAAAGTTCATCAAGCTGAACCTTTAGTCTAAATTGACTAGCAAAAAACACCCTGTTGTGTTGTGTGGATCTCACACAAATGCTGGCCATCTCCAGGCCTTTCTGAAGCCTGCCATTCTGTTTACACACACTTGGGCCCCGATTCCAGCTTTGAGTGGATCCTCCTCCTGCAGTACAACCAGGATTCTTGAGGACACCCTGGGCTTCACGGGGTGTAAAAATAAAGTGTTGGCACCTTCGGTTCCGGTTACACTCTCCCCCAACACAAATAAGTACAAATAAGCACAGCTGACAAGCTCTGGAGAATCCCAAGGAATACAGTACGACCAGAACAGTTCATCTGTCACTAGAGGGTCTGTATGGAGCCAGAGATGGGAAGGACACACAAGCCAAGTGTAGCTTTAGTAAAGTACAGGCAAAACACAGAGAAATGATTACTTAGAGATCATAGCATAATGTTCAGTTCGTTAGACAAAACAAGGCTTGTTTAAAATCCAATTACCCCAAAGGTAAAGGTCTCCAAAGCCCTTTCCATTCAAGTCATGGTTACATGGTAACATCAGACACGTAAACAAAAAGATCAGCTCTGCTCTGGTTTCTAAACCAGCCTAAAGTTTTTTAAATATTCATTTCTTCCCCTTAAATATGTTCATAGTAAGGATCCAGATAAGCAACTTTAAAAGAAAAGAAATCTGTAATTCTTCCATCGTGCCAAATAACTCTGTCAAACCCAGCTACAAATAACTGTGCTAAATCTGTGCTTCCTAAGATCACAGATCATTATCGGTGTTGCCCGAGTTTGATTAATCACAGCTGACCAGGGGTCAGTCTGCAGCTGCCGACCCTCAGATGCGATCTCACCACATTTCTGCTCACTCAGATGCGTAGAACAGGAGGATCAATGGAACAAGCGGGCCAAATCTGGGATTATCGAACCCACGTTACAGTTTCTACTGTCAGGTCAACCACACCATCATTCTGCCCCGGGGGCAATAACTCAAAAAGTACATTTTCCACAGCTCTACGTGTTGATGCATCTAATGACCATGGCTAGCTAGCACACCAAAACCACACAGCCCTGTTGACTCGTGTTGATTCTCCTGCACATGTACATGAAAGGCATGCGGGCAGAGACCCCCCCCCCCATCGACACAACGGCCAGACGAGGCTGTAAGCGGACACTCCGGCGAGTCGTGACCTTTACACAGTTCTCCCATTTACTCAAACAGTGCTGGAGAGTCTTTAGACTGAGCCCATTCAGGCTGTACTGGAAAGCAGACTGGGAAGGTGCGTGCTAGCATAAAGTGGTGGCAAATCAGGGCGATCAAAAGCATAAACAGCCTCAGCTCCCAGAACATGTAAATAAATACCCCCCCTTTCAAAAGGAAACAATTTCATAACAAAAAGGTCTGAGACCTTGGGAGATGTCCAAAACCCTTCTTCTTCGTAGATGACTCTGTTGAGACTCTCAGTGCTGCAGAATAAGTGATTTGTGCAAACAGGCGGCTGTTCTTTTCTCCACCGGTTTCCCTCAGGCTTCCTGTGTAAACACTGCTTCCATATGGCCTCTGCATTACTACCATCTTAAAAAGACAAGTAAGTACCAAACAACAATAGACACCTGCCTCAGATATAAACAGACAGGACTGTGTTGGAATACATATGATAAAAGAATACCAGTTATAAGTAGAGTAGCAGAGGGGTGGAAAATATTCAGAAACTTTCCAGAAACTTTCCATTCCATGGGAACTTTAGCTGGGAAATTTTGGACATATTCCAAGTTGGAAACTTTCCATGGGAATTAACAAGAAAATGCCCACAATTTTGCAACCCTAGTTATAATACACCAAAAATACACTTGCAATCTACCTGCCATCACTAGGCTCTCCCACTGCTAATGGGGTACCACCTCACCCACATCACCTTTAACACTGAATGCTACTATAACCAGCTGACCCTGCTGTTGTCTTACTACATCCTGAGTTTCTTAAACTACAATGCAAACCTTCACATCTGTATGTAATCTGCACAGTATTTACGTCATAGTAGGTTGATTATGCATTCAGTAAATGTATGTACTTTATATTTGTATGCATGCATGTTATTTATGTCATTATGGAGGCATCTACTTCATTTCATTACTTTCATGCACTTGTGTAGCCCACTTGCACAATGACGAATAAAAATCCTTGGTCCTTGATATCCACAGTGCTACATGATATTGGTCATTCATTGGAATCACAAATAGATTTGAACTTATCAGACACCTCTATGCAAGGTCACACGAATGTAACTGGACGGGCATCCCAGGTTAATAACCGTACTGTAAGGTACAGCAGCTGATCTTTTCTGGGAACAGTGTTCAGGTAACAATCCTGTGTTTTGAACCACTATACACTACCTCATAATCAGTCATCAGTAGTCATCATTTCAGTCTTTCCAAAACCCAGTCTGTCTTCCAGAATGGCCTATGAAACATGCAGTTGGGCACCCTGCGACGAAAACTCTGACAGGGGCCCCTCCCTGTCTTTCCTGTTTTAAACAAATAACACACAAATCGCATGAGCAAGGCTAACAAACAATGCCCCAGGGTAGGAGCTGGGGGGAGAATTTAACTTGGCGAATACAAAAACCATGCTAAATGAAAATGATGAATGGCGAAATGAAAATATCATGGGGGAATATCTGGCTTCTAGAGAACTCACTGTTGACCATACACGAAACAAACAAACAAAAAAGAACTGCAGAATAATAAGCAGGACGGGAAAAGGCACAGAGACGTGAGGACAGGAAGACGGAGAGGGAGCTACTTATATCAAAGGAACAATATGTTCCAAATCACACCAGCGCAGTGCGGATTTGGGAAGCACTCCAGAGCTGACTGGTTTTATTATTAGAGTCATGAAGGAGAGCAGTCAGAAAGCACGCCAGCAGCTTCACGCGCCACTGTATGTTAGGGCCTTCGCAGACGTCAGCCCACTTAACAATACGTCCTGGCACGCGCACATCGTCCGCTACAGCTCGCGCAAGTGTTTTATAAGCGGCTACGTCAGTCAAACGGTGCACATCGTGAAAATATCTCTGTGGCATCAGGTAATATACTGACTTGCTTTCAAATTTAGCCCAGAAGTTAAATATTAACTTGTCCTGTTTGTTCAACATGGTGTTGCTTATCAACATACTGCAAGGCTATGGGGTGTTAATTACCTGAAACGCATATGGGAAGATGTCCAGTGACTGGGTTGCAAAAAACTTTGTGGTCTCAAGTATTTTACCTTTATATTACACGCCATGCATTACACAGTGTAAATTTTTCACACATATAGGTTTGAACCCTACTTTTTTCAATACATTGTTTTACATTGAAGGTGTACTCATTGTTTGATAACTCATCGTACACGAAATCTTAAGTTAGTAAATGGTATAAATATATTTTTCAAACACCATGTCATTAAGTAGAACCAATCAGAATAGAAATGTAATTGTGCACCATCGATTCACAATACACCAGAAACGCGCAGCGCAGAGAAGTATAAGCGCGGTGTAAATGTGTCGCGACCCTCTCTTGTGTTGGTGAACGACGGTCAAGCCCAAGCGGTGAAAGCGACACGATTTCCTGTTAATGCATATAATAATAAAGCATCACCTGTCTGATACATGACACAACAGCCAGACTGCAGAACTGAACAAAGACTCTGTAACTAACATGGCAAACAGTTACCCCCAAACGGGACTTAAATTCTCCGATAGCTTCGGAGGGGGGGGGGGGGGGGGGTTCCCTAAATTCCGATGGATAACAAGCCCTTCTGAGCTGTTATTAAACACATCCCCATTTATGCTCCGTCCGTGTTGTTGTAAATAAGGTGAAAATGCTATAGAGATTTACCTCTGTCAGGTTTCATGCTTGTTATCGCCGAAACGTTCCGCAGATCGTCCAACCCTCCGTCACCGTGCTCAGGTTTCCCGTCTCTTTTTGTTTGCGAGCCGTCGTGATCTCAGCTACCTAGCGAAGGCTGGTAACTCCTTGCAAAACACAAAGCCCCCGTGGTTGGAAAAAACATCCCAAACACACTGGACCCTAACGAACCAGAAAGTCTCGGTATTTCTAACAAAGAGCGACTAGACCATCGCTGCCCAGCAACCAGGCAAATGTAAACGACACCCCATGTACAGACCAGTTAAGTCAGCAGCGGGGTTAGATTAATGCCATCGGCAGCGAACCTGCTTCCACTAGAGACCGGCCGCATTTCTCTTTACCTCCTACCTCCCCTAGGCGTACACATATAACTAATTAGCTGTCGACAAAGCCAAATAGCTGTGCATCCGCAGAACTGTCCCTGCCTACCAGATGCCCCCCCCTGCCCGATCACCCGCAGGTACAAATATCCCCCGATCGCGTTCACACAAAGCCACTTCAGCACCTTCCGCTTGCTGACAGTATCATTTCAGCGTCCGCTCCCTCCCACCGCCCCACAGAATTACCCTATTTCACTTTTTTTCTTTGAAAGCCATTTTAATAAGTTTGCATCCCCCGGGACTCTGTCCGCCGTAATTTCTAATTATCTAAGCGCCCCCTACTGCATATAACGCAGCCGCGAGCTGATTTCTTGGATCACAGACACTCTAAGAGCTCAGGGTCGCACCCATGACGCCCGCGGCCGCGTGTCACTTCACGCGGATCCCTCTCCCATGCGCGCGACCGCGTGTCATTGCACGCTGCTGCCGCCCCGCTCGTGGACGGTCACAAAAACAGCCCGGGGCAGCTGCCGGGTCACGTGTCGACACAGCCATACGCTTCATCTCGTCACTTCCCCACTATGGCCCTGGACGTGACCTGCTGCCATGGTAACCGCACAGCGTCAGCTGTGATTCCAAAAGTATTCTTTAAAATAAGCAATTTTCATACGGAACCATCTTAGAATATGATCAAAAGAAGCTTAAAAGAATCAAAATTATACTGTAACTCTAATAAGCGATGATAAAGTGTGTGGGTGGATATCTGTTTAGGCTTGTTGAAATGGACAAAGTAGGGCAGCATGTTACAAGTTATAAAAAGATGTTCCGTGCTTTAAGCCCCCTTGTAATGCCTTTAAAAAGGAGGACACCATTTTCCATGAGTACCGTTGTAGATGACAGCGCTTATCAAGTGATTTAACCTGAGAGCAGCTTCGAAAGATATTAAATGTATTATTAACACCAAATAAAGGTAATGCATTCAGCTGCCTTTCTTATTCAAATCTGTCTAACCCCAAATGTGAGCGGCTGGAAAGATCTATAGTTTATGATTAGTCAGGGCTGTGAAACGCGTCATCTCTGCGCGTAGAATGGATAAACAGTTATATAAGAACAAAATTAAGGGAAAAAAATGTATTAATAAAAACAGAGCAAAAACATTGAATGGACAACTGAATAAAACGGTGATACGTTGACTAAAGATGAAAAATACATATAAATGAAATATTAGTTATCATGTATGTCGAACAATTAAGCTGATACGCGTATTTTACCAAACTCATTAGCATATATACAGATTCTAAAGTGATATTTAACAAAGTCCTGCAGTATAATTGGCTTGTCAAACTGGCATTGACAATGCTTTTTTCAGAAAGGCAAATTACAACGCACCATGTCTGTTTTTACTTTGTTCACATGCTTTCATCAAAAACACAGTGTATCATACTTCATAACTGCTTAAGAAAATCAAAGAAGAGCCGGCGGGTCGACAGAGTTTTAATCATTACAGGGAGCTTACACGCGCACGCGGCCATGCACTGCGTGTCATTCAGAAACACCATTAAGCCTTAATTGCATGCTAATGCAATGGAAATGCAAACTGAGCAAACAGAAGAGAGATGGGATTCAAATCAGTAACCCTGCTGGTGAAGGAGCACTGTGCCCCAGCTTTTCAGACTGTGCATAGTGTCAGTTATTACAACAAGGAGTTGGACAAACACAATTCAAAATTTATAATAGTTAACAATGATTTAATTTGGATTTTGAATTGTGAAATTCACAAAATAGCTTGCAGAAGTTAAGAACTGATCATGTGTACAACAGTTACAGAATAGAATGTCCTTATTGTCATTGTACACGTAGCAAGAACAACAATCTTCACATACGATTGTGCCAGCACATACATGCATGAAGCTTGAGGCCACCGTATTGAAAGGTTGGCCATTTATTTAGTCCTCCTGGAGCCACTGGGGTCAAGAGGCCAGCAATGATATGAGAGCTCTTCAGGACAAGGGATTCAAACCCGTGACCTTCGGAACCCAAGTATCTCAACCTATAGAGCCATACGCTGTGCTCAAGGCTTTGTGTGTCAGCAGAGGAGCATCTCCTGTCTGAATAGAGTGCTTTAGGTCACTCAGCTACCATTATGATTATAATTTGCTCAAAAGAAATCTGGTCATTTGATCATTCTATTTGACCTTTAAAGCAACACCTCTGCAAAATGTATGGGACTAGTTGAGATGCTAGTATCAATAATAACATTTGCTAGGCTCAAAAATAAATGTTCCTTTTAACAAAGGAAAGGAGGGTAGCAGGGTCACTGTCCCTTGTGTCACCTGCCACCATCAAGCAGTCAGAAAGCTGTAAACAAAGGCGCTCAATATAAGAATATTTTGCTGTTAGCAAGGCAGGTATAATTACGGGATTGTTTAAAGCGAATGACAGTGGCACACTGCTTGACAAAGTCTCTTCATTCCGGCCAGACAAAGCAAGCTCGTCCTCAGACTATCAGAGTTACAGCAGCTCTACAGGTTCCGGTGTTTAAACACAGTGACTTAATCAGCAGAAACTAAATAAAGTAGGTTTGCTGAAACAACATGAGGGATAGATAATATGCAGGATGATTTATTACCTCCAGACAGGAACCAGGTTATCAAAGAAGTGTCAGAATTTGTTACAATTTTACTCAATATTGCTAATAGCAGTAAATAAGAATAACATTAAACACCAAATATAAGAATAAAGCATTGATGTTTAATAATAGTCATTAAAACCATGTGACCTAACATTATCATTATTAATATAACCAAAATCTTAATAACTGACACAAAATAATCATCAGCTTTAAGGGGTGAGGGCTGAGAGAAGGTCTGAGAGAGAGAGCGAGAGAGAGAAAGAGAGAGAGAGAGAGAGAGAGAGAGAGAGAGAGCGAGCGGCAGAGACTCCAGTTGCTGCGTAAGGCTGACCTCTGGTGATTCTTTTTGCAAAATACAATAGGCCACTAAAATGGGCCATTCTCCTATCATGCTGGTATTCACCAGCTTCTTCAGGTAGCAATCTGTGTTAATGAAGGCACATGACAAGCAAAAAAAAAAACACAACAGCCATTCCAGATCACTCGGTGGCAAACACAACAGAGTGTTTCTGTGTATAAAAAGTTTATTTTTGCAAAGTGAAATTATTAGAGTGAAAATAGCTGATTAGTGTCCAATAGACACATTTGTTACAAGGAATGAATACAATAATAAGAAGCAGTTCTTAGTATAAATATTCCAAAAATAAGTAAATGAACACTACCACAATGCTTTAAAGAGAACTTTAACAATAGACATTGTTCTGCTTTTCTGAAAGGGAATTACTCGTCCTTGTGCTCCATTATTGAACAGGACTGATTCCCACAGACTTCTATCCATATTTCCATATTCCAGTGATGTTTGTGTATAATGTAGCATAACCCTTTGCCTGTCACTGAAATGCTTTAGTGTTAATTCTGAGCAAAGTTCTGCCAGTGTAGTGTGGTGTAAGGTGGAGAAAGTCTGCAGCTACTTAGTTTTCCTAATATTGCATTTGTAGCAGTTTCACTCAAATTCAGATTTACAGTGCAATGGTATTTCTGTCCCAGCAAAGTCCATCTGGATGAACCATATTAGGGACAGTCAGGGGCAGCTTGGTAGGCGGTAGTGTTGTAGTCAAGACCACCTAAACCGAGACCAAGACATTGCTGAGACCGGAGAGTTTCAAGACCAAGACACTGCCGAGACTTGAGGGTACCAAGACCAAGTCCAAGACCAAGACACACTAAGGCAAGACCAAGACCAAGATTGTCAAGACCAAGACGAAGACCGAAAAACAGACTAGGGCTAGAATTGACATTACATTACTCAAATCAACTGTAGAGAAAAAAGGCATTGCTGTAAAGTGTCATTACCCGTTAAATCAAATACATGTTATCTTTTCAATAATATTATACATACGTCTCTTATTTAAAATCTCCCAAATTTGTCATAGTTACAAGGCCTGATGGAAAATAACATTCTGAACTATCCTCTCCTATAACCATTTTATCAGACCTCGTCAAGGGAAAGAGATGGGATGTACCAGAAAGATGTTCATATTAAGTCTCTTATACCAGGGACAGAGGCCTCGGGTAAGCTATGAATACACCTATGTAATGATCCTTTGCTTTGAATTGATAAGAATGAGCCTCCAGATTGACTTGAACCTCCAAGACCGTGCTTTCTAATGAATGTAAAATATCTAATTCATTTAAATTATAACTATGCTGTAGACTTCTCTGACATTTTTGGACATTTCTTTGCTGACTTCGCTATGATGCGATGTATATGATGTGTGTGGACAGTAAAGCACCGGCAGTGTCCGTTGAGAAAATGTATACAATGTGACGTTTTTAAAATATATGCATCTGACTGGTTGCATTTGAACTGAGGCGTGTAATAAATAATGATACTGTTCTGTGAGGATGTGTTGTTTTCTTTTTTATCCACATCCAATTGAGACCTCTATGTCTGAGACCAAGACAAGCCCGAGACTAAATCAAGTCGAGGCCAAGACAAGACCGAGATCAAATAGAGTCGAGACCAAAAAAAATTGGTCTCGAGACAAGTCTTGGTCTGGCCATTAGTTGATATAATGCCACTCATTGATATAAAGTCAATCGTTGATAATGCCGCTCGTTGATAATGCCACTCGTTCATAATACCACTTGTTGATAATGCCACTCGTTAATAATGCCACTCATTGATAATGCCACTCATTGATATAAAGCCAATCGTTGATAATGCCGTTGATAAAACAATGTTAAGGGCTCCCACAGACACTGCAAAACTCACATACATGTGAAATATTTGTGAAGATTTTGACACTGAAATCATATATATTACATTTACTTGTGACGTGCTACTTTTATATCACTCATATTTATGAATACAGTCTCATTATGGTGAGTAATAACATTAAAATATTTGGTGCAGTATTTAAAACAATTTTGAAATATTTGAGTCAAACTCTGTTGTTGAGGTGTGTATTTAAAAGTTTTCTTGTTATGTTTGTGGCATTTTCTACCTGCTGCAAGTGCATGATGGGTAAGATTTTTGGAGGATACTTGAATTCCGCCATCTGCAATTACTGCAACTATTGTAGACAGGCCCTATGTGTGAATTTGGAAGGGGGAGGGATTGTCCATTTTATGCCCCAAGGCCCAGTGCGGCCAAAACTGTGGAAACACTTCCCATTTTTAGAGATTTCAGAACTTTATTCCAATTACTCCAGTAGCTTGTTTAATCGTCCAATGTTTGATATTTGTAACACTTTTTGATTATTTATAAACACTACTGCCAATATTCATGTAGTAATTTTTAAAGTTTAATGGCAAAAATGCTAGGTGTTTCCACAATTTTGCCCATTATCTGTAGTCTGCCATTTAGCAGGGAGTAAGCAAAGACCTCCATATGCGTTATGTCACAAATAGTTGATTAATGATTGTATACTTTACAACAGAAACTAGCAATTTACAAACAAAATGAACCACAAGGGCATAAAAATACACAGTACGTCCAGATTTAAACTTCTGGGAAAACCCAGCATTTTATTTGCTAACATTTTGTGGTGACTACAGAAAAGCTGAAACATTTTAACAATGGAACAAAGCATGATGACATCAGCACATATTCCTCTTCATTATAACATTTTTTTTTTTGCTTAGCAAAACACAGCAGATGATTTTTTTTTGCATGGCATAATGAGAGAATAACAGCAAATCTGTAGGGGAACAAAGACGTTTTAAAAAGTCATTACAAAATAAGCAGGTAGGCTTACAAAAATATCTAGCGTTAAAAAAAAAGAGAGTAACGGAGATGTTGTTACCCATGTATTTTACTGCTCACAATAAATACGCTGGACGAGGACTATAACTGAGAGAGAGAGTAAGAAAGACAGAAAGACAGAGAAGAGAACTGGAGAGAGAGACTTGTGGCAATGAACCATGACCTTCATTTTGTCAATTCATTTATTCTGAAAATAAAGCAAAGAGTGAATTTAAAACTTAAAACTGAAAAATATTTGCATGTTAGATTTTGTTTGTTTATGCATCAAACCAACTTAAATCTTCCATGCTTTACTTAACCACCGGAAGAAGACCCCGTCTTAGAAGAGAATCAAAATGTACCACGATTTGCTCTCCCAGTGATTGTCTTTGGCGCCCCCTTTAGTTACAGTACTGGTGGCTAAGCTGCCCGCCCCACAGGAGCCCCCTTACTGGTTCCATTCGCTTAGCAGGGATGTGACTCAAGGACTCGAAATAACCAGATAACATGCTATATCCCTCATACACACTGAGACTGGGAATCTGTGTGTATATATATATACACAGAAATACTGGGAATTTGCTTTAAATTTTAGGACGAGGATTCAGTGAAACAAAACCAAACAAATATTCCTTTGCTAACAGTATTTGGTCATCTGGATCTAAATATATATTTTAATGATGTTATGTAAGCAAGACAAAGTTGAAGGTATGTAAACATAATCTGTATGACGAATTAAGTGCATTAAAATGTAAACCCAGATCCATGCTGCTTTTTAAAAGGCAAATGAGAAAACCTCCTGCAGAACAGGAAGGCAGGCGGTTGTTATGTCTTGTGGCAGGAGATGTAAAAATGAACCATCACAGAACATACAGCATAGGGCTGAAAAACAAGTCTTTCTACTGGTAACAGCAAAAGCCATAATCATTAGAAATTCAGTTTTGTTCTTATTACGATGAGGACCAGCCGAGAACAACAGAGATAGATGGACAAGCTCAGCTTCATGGCAGCATCTGTTACAAAATCCTGACATACAAACAGGCAAACATCAGATACACACACCAGCATATAAATAACTGAATCAACATATGCACACACACATCCACACACACACACACACACACACATCCACACACAGGTTACTTGGTGAGTTTCTTTGCAGGTTTATTAGACATTGCTTATCGTCCTTACACAAGAACGTACCAAAATAACAGATACTAGGTGGAGCTGGGCAGCAGGACCATGAGAAGAAAGTCGCACACAGCGACGTGGCCCCGCCCCCTTGGCAGACCAGCTGCCCCCCCCCCCCCCAGACCCCGCCTCTCTCCATGTAAGACAGAGCAAAGTGAGCAGGTGCTTGCAGTCCACATGTTAAAGCTCAAGATTGTACATAGGACAAGATGCTCCAAATGGACACAATTGCTCCTCTGTGCTCCAGATCTATGCACTTAACGTCTTGCACCTGTACCTGTGTGAACCGCCAATCAAAACACAACAATGCCATCTGACAAAAGCCAGTGCTTTTAACAAAATCTTTTTTTCTTGTTTTTTTTTGTATTTGGTTTCTTCTATAAATCTTTGGATGTGCAGTATTACTTGTTAGATAACAGTTTCAAAAAGTAAGAAAAAACGCACACACCGCGTCCTGCCGCATGTTGGACAAAGTAACTCCCTCGAAACTCTGGTTTCAGTGGCAGGTGAATTCTTTGGGTTCCTGGCAGTGTTGGGAGAGCACGGTCGAAATGCTTATACGTTTGTGAAGGTAAACCCTGCGATACGAAATCTTATGCCTTCAACATATCTAAGCAAAAAGGAGGGACTGACAGAGAGAGAGTCGGAGGAAGGGGAAAAGAGAGAGACGGAGGAAGGGGAAGAGAGAGAGTCGGAGAGAAACTGGATAATAAAACTTTGGCTGGTTTTCTTCCCCCCAGAATCCTAATATATACAAATGTATTTTACCTACAAATGCATAAATTAAAATAGTGATTAAGCCATACAAAATGCAGTTAAATTAAGTATAAATCACAACACATTTAAAAAGGGAAACATATACACACATTGTTACAGCATTTGGTGATACCCTGTAAAAAGAAGTCAATCTACCATCATTACAACATCAGAATAACACAACATCTTAATAAAAAATAAAATATTTCCCCTTTCTTCCAGCAGACCTCCTCTGCAACCCCCCCAACACATCTTTCACAATCAAAACAGGGTTATGCCAAAACCTCAAAATAAATAATCATAAAGCTTTTTCTTTCCGCAGTAACGTGAACAATTAACAAACTAGTGACGATCTGCCTTAATCACATAGACTCTCTATACAATGTAACCCGTAGGACTTGTTACTACGAGGTATTCAGAGACACTGGTAGCAGACGTGCATGGCCGGCGTGGTGGATACGTCTAAACATGAGAGTGGGACAGGAATGGCAGGATGATGGGGAGGGGTGCATGGAGAGAAAGGCAAGATAATGAGCTTTGGTTTGTCAGCAACAGACGTGGGGAAGAAAGGAACCTCCTTTGGTATGATTTTCATTGCATGGTTACACTGGCAAAAGCACCAGAGTGAGACGACGACTTGTTCTCTTATTTTTCTTCGACCGCGTCCTTTTTCCAGGTTGAGGTATTCAAAGAGTCAAAGGTGAGCTTGTAGAGGTCAACAGCGGTTTAACACTTTGGTTCAAGCAAGGCACTCGTACTGTGAGTTTCTACAAAGTTTGCAACATTTGTCTGCCTATAGCTTTGTCAAAAGATTATTGATGAGAAGAACTTGAGAAAGGTGGGAGGGATGAGGGGCAATGACCAAGGAGATGAAAGAAAAGCTATCCACCACTTCATTTTTGCAGGCCGTGCAACGAAAAACTCTTTGGTAATCTTTGGTATCATCATTATTGTGATTCATATCACTAATGCAGTGTTTCCCAGTCCGGTCTGTGGGGACCCCCAGATGGTCCATGTTTCTGGCAGGGAGCAGAAATGTGGACTGTCAGGCAGGGAGCTGGGAGGGAGCAAATACGTGGAGCATCTGCGAGTCCTTGAGGATCAGATTGGGAAACACTGCACTAATGGAAATAGAGTGAGGTAGCATCTTTGGTTCACACTATAAGTATCAGAAGATCTTCACACACTTTGATTTTCCTTTTTTTGTTTGTTTTTACACGTAGAAGCAAATTTGCTTCCCTGCTGCTGTCACACAAGTAGAGTTACTGAAATATGAATTTGAAATGTTAACCAGATCAAGGCCAGAAGTGTAGTAATAACAATCACCACCAAGTACCTGGTAACTTCACACAGATTCCTGTAGTACTTTCTTCCCAGTTGTGAAATGCATAGATTCTATCAGTGTCAGTGAAGGATACGGAGACATGAAAGGAGATCCTACAGTGACTGGGGCTACTCTTCATGGAAAGGTAGCACCTCTTCTTTAATGCGATTTGTCTTCATGTCGATGAAATTGAACATCGTAGAAATTTTCTTGAAAGACTGGAGGACACAATGTGAAACAACAAAACCTAACCTGACATTTTGTACAGACAGCTGCTGTAAAAGCACACAAGGCAAGAACAGGTCATGGAAACTGATTTGTTTGTTATGGTGCTTTAAAATAAGCAGAATTGACTATGTCAGAAATGTCTTGAGAGTTATGATGGTATCTTCCTGTACTAGAACATCACCTTAACTTTCCTCTAGTTCAGAACAGCCGTTCTTGCCTGGGGTTCCATTTGAAGCTATTTCAGGTGGACCTTCAGAACCTACCAGACAAACTTCAGACTAATTGGGTTCATGAGCAAGACTGGCATCTAGACAAAACCTATGGACAGCTAAGAAGCCACAAATGTCAGTGAGAGAAAATGATTTTCATTTTCATGTAGCGTCTGATGAATACTGTTGATTAAACAGAGCTTGTTTCAGTAACACTATGGATATCAAACAAAATTTTGATGTGCAGGAATTGAACTTGCTGGTTTCTACTTGTTTAAAGGTTAATTGGTCATTGTTTCAAAACCATATAAAAATGTATTGTTTGATGTTGTTTAAGATAAATATTTATATGACCATCAAAACAGATAAAAATATTATTATGTGTTTCTGGTAAGTAAAGCAAAACAATCGTGTATTTGGCTGTACTCAATAATAATACAAAATGAGCTTTGGCAGTACAAAAAGTCTTTCAGGAGTGCAATGTGTTCTAAGAAAAGAACACCGCCTTTGGGATTCTTTGGTTGCTAGCATATGAAAGTCTACAGCTGACTTATGCTGGGTTTAAGGTACATCCCTGACAATACCATATATGCAGAATCATGAGAATAACTCTAAAAACAGATCCATAAGAAAAACGATGCAACACCTCGGTCATCGACGGTGAGCGTCCCTTTGTGGTGCCTGTTATTGAGTCATTTGGTTTTGGTTAATAAAGGGGATTGCTTGAGGAATAAAGCACACAGCATTTGGGAATAAGATGTGATGGTCGGGTTACTGCTGTGTACGGTCGTTCCCATTGGCCTAGACGGTAATCAGTCAGCAATGGGGCAGGCAGCGCTCTCCTCATCCTGAACCATGTATTTCCTGACTGAAATGCTCTTACTGACATTATGACATTAAGCTCACAAAATCCTTAACTGTTAATTAACGAGTCTTCAGAGGGAAGCCCTCGGATTTCTTCATAACAGTCAAGTGAATCTAATATCATTAAAAAACAGGTAAAGTTCTTTTCATTGAATTTATATCTAGTCTGTTCTTTGGTACCTTATATAATCTTGTCATTTGCAATTATGGATATTTCAAAAGCAGTTTTTTTTTTCCTGCATATGTCTTCAACAAGTGGGAAGAAAGCACTACTAAGTTTAGTGACATTCAAAACAAGCTTTGCTGAGATATGTCTTTCAGTTTGGGTAAGTGGGCTTCTGGGTGTTTGTGAGTTTGCAGCGTGACTGAGGCCAGCGAGTGCCCCCCGGACAGCACTGGGCTCCTGTCTCAGGCTCCAGCTCTAGCATTAAGCCGCTTCCATGGGACAAGCAAGCTCTGCCCTGTGCACGGTGTTTCTCTGTGCCTGATGTCGTACACCCTTCTCGGCACGGCAACGCAAAATCGACGCCTAACGATTTGCGGCCGTGTCAGTTCGACAACGAAAAATGAGTCTGCTGTCAGCCTCCAATAAAACAAACATGACATTTGGCGATGACAATGACGGCGTGCTGAGCGGCGACAATGCTGAAAGGCGTACGGCAGGCCTAGAATCTGGTGAATATCTTTCCATTTTGTTTTTTTTTTACTTTTTTTTAAGAAATTGTTTAACTGAAACAAGTCGTGAAATAAACAATTGATGCAGATGAACGAAGTCTTTGGTTTTTCTTTGGATAATTCAAATGTTTCTCTCATCTTTTTGGCCTTTCCAGGGGTAACATTTGCCTGAGGGGCCTGGTCTTTGACTTAAAAATTGTTATTTTAAAGCTTTTCCACCGAGGTGTCAGTCTGCGACCTCCATGCCTTCATGCTTTGGTACAAGTGCTGGACGAAGAAGTTGAGTTAGCTAAGTGGGAGCCTCTGTCGTCCATCCACTTATCCAGGCTCCGCCGCCGGGCGTTCATGAAGAAGTTGCTGACGGTGTTGAGCTCCAGGCCGAGCTGCTGGGAAATGGTAACTTGCAGCTCTTTGGATGGACGCTTGTTCTCCTTGAATATTGCGTGCAGGGTGCGCCGCTGGATGTCGGTGAAGACCAGCCGGGGTTTCTTGGAGACGCTGCCCCGCTCACCTTTGCCATGTTCTTGCTCTTTTCTCTTGCAGGCTGCAGGGGGCGCAAATCAGCCACAAGAAAAACACACAGTATTATTCAAAGCATACAGACACACTGGCACATAAACATATGCACACACCAGCGTGTGACATTGCCTTGTGGCAATAAATATTCTGTGATGAAAAAACTTTATTTGGATCTTGGGAAAATTATTAAAACATGTGACTATGTAACTGCCTAAATGTCACAGACAGATTAGTCCTGCTGTCCCTGGTACTGAAAGGGAACAGAGCCAAACACATTCATGCTTCTATCTTCCAAATCTTAGAGAGACTTCCAGAGGACAAGCCTACACCACTCAGTGCAGAGAAGGAGTATACCTGATCATCACCGGGGACATACCCATAACTGCATAATTTTGGGAGAACCCATGTCACACAGACAGAACACGCAAGCCACACTCACAATGAGCAGGTGAGGTATTCAAACCAAGGCACCAAGGCAAGGGCCAAATCTATCTAAATAACAACAACTTTAATGTTTATAATAATAATAATAATACTTTTTATTATTGTTGTTGTTCTTCTTCTTATTGTGTTTATTATTATTATCATTATTAAATTGTATGTATTTATTATTGTTATTATTATTATATATAAAATTTAGATTTTCTTATTGGAGTGTGCTGGCTATTTCGTTATGAACGATGCCGCCCACTCCTGCATCTGGCGGCGGTCAGTCTCCGCCAGTAGGGGGCAGACAAGACCTTCAAACCAGTCCATCGACGGTTTGGTAACCTTAGAATTACGTGATTGACAGAATAATTCACGACAAAGTAGAATTACATCGACAAACACATACCTTTTTCCATGCAAATTAAGAATTTTAGCCGAGCTTAATTTTAATAAAACAAAATCTCAATTACTCTTTACATAACTAACTCCTGATTCAGTACCACAGGACATTCAAGCATGGAAATGTTTAACAATGCATAGACGGAACAATGCTTCTGAAATAACCGTGCATGAAAATATCGAGATTAATATTGCCATTGTGCTATACAGTGGATTTTCTCAATGTTTATTTTGCTAAACTATTAAAATATTATAGCCTGGCTACTTACAGGGGAATGCGCAAACTGACAACAAAAAATGTGATTATTCCATTTCGAATCACGTGGCGTTTATTAGTTTTTACCCCCTTAAACCGTGTAATTACACTGGAACTCGATTGCACCAGGTTTACATGGCAACATCGCGCCCGCGGCAGAAGTCTGCTTCGCTTAAAAATGAAAAAAAAGTAAATTATTATTTTTTGCTTAATAGCTCTAGATCAAACATCTTATAAGGACAGTGCGACAGCAGAAAATCCAAAACTTTGCAGTTAGGGCATTTTCCCAGCTATGGTGTTAATATAACGAAGCAGGCATTCGCCGCTTTATATCTGTCACTCAAACAGTCATACGGCTTGTGTTTGGCGGCTAAAACATTATAGATAACATTACACGTACAAGGCACATTACTATCGCCACATATTTCCTGACCCGGTTAAAATCTAAATGACGAGCTGTCCGTACATATTTTTCCACCATGTATTTAGCTTGCTATTTCAACAATAACATTAATTATCCGATCGATGTTAAAAGCAAAAGAAACGCACAAGAAAACAAAAATTATTAATAGCCTACAATAGATTGTTTTTCATGTGAAAATCTGACTATCAATATTATATAATCCAATATGTATTATTTGTCAGTACTGAAGAAATAGCCCACTACACAAGATAGAACACTGAGAGCATCAAAGTCTAACGCTGTTAAAATCTTATTTGCCAACATACTCCGGAAGAAAGAGGAACCGAAATTTGAATAATCGATATTACTCGGAAAAAATGCTTTTGCTTTTTCCAAAAAAACCTTGATTTATATTTATATTATATTTATTTATGTTTAGTTCTATATATTTCTAATCGTTTATCTAATTGCTACAATGAACCTAAATAATAATGTTACACTAAATATGAATGACATATCCAGCATTTGATGTTTGTCATTGAATAACAATTTGTAAGATTTTGTTTTTTGATTGTCTACGAAAACTGTTAAAATAGCACCAAATTGACCCCGTTTAACGTCCAGTAACAGAAAGAGGGATCTCCGACAACAAATTTTAATTCAAGTGGCTGTTTCCAGTATCGATCGATGTGAATAAATGGAGACTCCGGTCGACAAAATAGCAGTAAAATCTTTCCAGGATCGAACTCTAGATGTATTTTAACATTTCCGCATCCCCCAGTGAGTCCACCCCTCGTCGCCCAGAAAAAACGGTTTAACACAGATCTCTTAATTTCTCACATTGTCAGATCTATATTTCTTTTACACGCATAATAATAATTATGATAATAATTTTAAATAAATTACATAAACGACAACGAAAGCTCGAAATTCAAAGTTTCTCTTTATTTGTGATTATCATAATTATTATGCGCATAAATTAATACAAATAATACCGAACATGCAAGCCAATACCCAAACACACGATACCAATTCATATTCATACACTTACAT
>JABFEA020000021.1:14901180-14912474 GCA_019775915.2 Cyphomyrus plagiostoma | reverse complement strand
CATACTTTACATGCATATCACTTGAATTAGGCGGAAACACTAATGCCTACTACAAAGTCATTTTAAAAATGTAATCAACATACATAATGCAAGATTCAGTAAATACTTCTAACATCGCCTGTGCGCGTGGCGGCGCAGTGGTCAGCGCTATTGCCTCAGACCTTTGGGACCACCATTCAGGGCTCTGTGTGTGTGAAGTTTGCATATTTTCCCCGTGTCGTCGTCAAGCTTTCTCCGGGTACTCTATCCCCCTCCCCACAATCCAAAAACTTACTGGGGTTAATTAGTTACCAAATTACCGATAGGTCCGCATGTCTGAGTGTGTTCTGCGATGGGTTAGCGGCTCCGGACCCCCCGCGACCCTGAGAATGGATGGACCTTTTGTGCGCTGGAAATGCAGGCAGCTTCTTGCCTATCAGGGAAATGGATGACCGCCCCTGGCTCGCGCTCGGATTGACTCGCTCAATCTCCAGGGACAAATTAATGAAGACCTATCAGTTAATTAACAAAACCTCACTCTGGGCCACGTCACTGGACACTAGCATGTAAACAAAATAGACTGAACTACACAAAAAGAGGAGATCGAGTGTTGGATAGACAAAATACGGCACGCAACAATTTTAGTAACAATGGACCATCAAAATTATGATCATTCACACCCGCCGTTTTACGGTGTCGTTTAGACGAATCAGAAGAACTCGTGCAATCAAATGCTGCACTGACTTAAATTAAATAAATAACAAATGCAGCATGCTATAGATACATTACATTTACATTACCCGAAATCTATACAGACAGTACGGAAAAATTCTAACAATAACGCCAAAACTGATCGCCCCAAAGTAGCTCTTTTTCCACAGTATCGTATCAGAACAATGACGCCTATGCACTCCCAAAGGGACTCATCCAGCGTAGATTTTAGTTAAACATTGTATTCAGTTAATAATTTATTTTTAATACTGACAAGTTCAGGAAGGGTTTATGCATTAAATAATAAAAAGAGGCTGGAGATCGGCAGAATCTTTAGTTACTGTAATCGGACTACAAACGTAGGAAAACGATTAAAATAAAGATTTTGAACTAAGCGATAGTGAGAACTAAGCGACAGTATGGGCCTGTTATTAATACAGGACGCTTGTCAGGAAAAAAACAAGGCAGCCCGTGGGTTCAGTACTGAACACTGGAACCCAAAAAAGCATCATCATCGCAGATCATATAACAGCTGAAAAACTGACGGCCACGAAAATGAGCACAAACACAGAGAAAGGATTTTAGAACGGGGGGGGGGGTAATTACCTGGGGCGCGCTCACCTGCGAGCCGAAGCGCGGACATCCTCTGGAACTCGGGCTCCTGTAGCCATTTCCACATTCTCCGGAAAGTCTCGCGGCCGGACTTCAACTTGCTCCAGGGTTTGGGGTTTCGTAACAGGTCGGATAGGGTCCCCTGCGACCGGCACAGCACCCTCTGGGCAAAGATGGCCTGGGGGATGCTGTACCTCTTAAGCTCAGTAGTGATTCTCTGGGCTACTTCTTTGGTATTTACCTCTTCCATTTGCCCTGAATTGCCTCCGCTGTTAACTTGGGATCCAAGTACAGAAGGCGGGTTTTGCTCTCTCGTCGAGCCCAATGTTTGACCGTGATTCTGAGCGCTTAAGTGAGCATGGGGGTGATGGTGAATTTGAACCATGCCCGCCGAGGAGGCGGTCATGTGCTGATCGCTATGTCTAGCTAACATTGCAGGATGGTGAGCCTCGAATCCGTTAGGTGTTAGCATTTTTTCTGTGGGCATGGTGGCCCCAGGGTGTGCATAAGGTGGCAGTCCCTGCTGGGAGTTGTGAATGCCACCCAAACCTGGTCCCGACATTGGAGAAAGGCTTTGTCCCATGCCGGTAACATCCTTGTGGTACGGACTGTAGATGTTATTCATTGACGCCAGAGCCCTGTCGTCTCTCATCAGGGTGAAGCTGCCGCTCACGTTACCGGGGATCCGCTGATGAGGGTGATGATGGTGGTGAGGGTGGTGGTGATGGTGAGGAAACTTGTCCGAGACGGTCGAGATGGGAGGTAGCGGCTGCAAGGGGGTCAACGTGGTGTAGGTGCTGCTCATGCTCAAGCCTGGGGGGGCCTCGCAAGCCATGGTCATAGCTGGATGCAGGTGGTCCGAGGGTCGGTGGTGATGATAGTCCCCGGCGTCTAAGATTGACGCCATGCCCATGGAGCGAGGGTGGGATGACAAGTGGCTGCCGCGATGAGTTCTGTGATGAGGGCTGTTGCTACCCATCAGGTCTTCCGTGGCGGATACCTGCTCATGGCTAACTCCGTGCAGATCGCCAATACTTTCCATCGACAACTGAACATTCATTATACGCGCAATCTTGTGGACAAATCATCTATCTGACGTATTGGAGAAAGGTTAGAAGAAGTCCTCTCATCAAACAAGCAGAATGTCGTTACTTGTAGTTACTTTTTTCTTTTTTTTATTTTCGCGATTATTTTTCGTATATTTTCATTTAAGCTTTTTTTTGTTTTTTTTTTTTTAGATATTATTTTTAATCCTCTTTGGTGTTAGTGTAAGGCCCCCGTCCGTCTACCAGAGCATCAGCGGCAGTGCTTGCAGTTTTTGGCCGTAGTCCTCGCCATCTCTATCCATGTCTGCTGTTTCGATTTCTTTGACCACATCTCAGCTGCTGCGACTCCCACTAAGGAATCATGCGCGTTAGATGTATTGCGTCTCCTCCCACTACGCGCGTGCGCGCGCGCGCACACATACACACACACACACACACCCAGGCGCGCGGGCACACACACCGGCCTCAGCCTGACGTCGGCTATTGAGGAAGTTGCTTCAGTGTCGTTATGGTTCCTCGCAATGTTTGGCGCAAGTTGTATTATTCGGCTAGGTTTTAAAAAAATATTTAAATTAATTAAAAATTTTATTGAAATGATTACTTTTTAAAATAAAGTGAGAAAAATACTGGATTTTTTTATTACTTAAGAAAAAAATGTACATATATTATATTATATTATATTGGGATTATATTATATATATATTGGTATAGATGTATGTCTACATGTGTTTTTCTGCAATGGTTGTATATTAAAAATTTCAATGTAGTTAGACTTTAACAAAATCCAGTAGTCATGTTAACCTAATCAATGACGAGAAATAAAAATTGATCGAAACCAGCCTAAAATATACAAAAAAAAAAGAAAATTATCGTAATTATCGTCCAGAGACTATACGATGATATGATGTTCAATGAGTTTGATTAGTATTTGTAGCATTTCTATTTGTAAATTAGCTGCTTTGCGTGTTCTTGAGATTGAACACAATTCAGAATCACGGAAGAGAAGTTTGCTTTATTCACCACGAAAGTAAATCCATTTAAAAGGAGACATCTACTCCCTTGCGACACTTCTAGGCATCTGCGTAGAGGTACGCCGGGTGTACTGAAGTAAAAAAAAAACTGAAATCCCGGGCAGATGTGCCTTTTGTTCAACCTTTAACAATGACGACCGAAGCAGCCCAAAGTGTGTTTCTTTGTCGCCAGTGAAGCCGTGAGAGATACGACATGATGACATCAGTGTGCAAAGCGCAGGTTTAACAGAGCAAAAGAACCTGTCCAAAACGAATTAATAGTGATGAAAATATGGATGTTGGGAATGAACTCCGGGCAATTAAATCATTACAGGGATTGTTTGTAAAATGGACTTAAATCTGACCATTTGTCAGCAGAATGTATAACAGAATACTGATTGTTTTCTGTCAGTATTCTGACATTATTTGAGTAAAACAAAATACTGTACTCAATCTGACTGCGCCGCTGAAACATAATAACTTAATAATTTGGACAATGTAAGTTATCCTTTCTTGGACAACAAAGGAAAAATAAGAAAAAAATTAATAGGCTTATACAAAATAATGTAATACAATATCGTGTAAATAATGTGTACTCTGGATGTACAATATGATATTGCAAATTAACAGGCTTAGTAAAAACCGTTTCAAGAACATACAACAAAAATAAATAGCTACTATATGTATAATTTCTTTATTTTTTTGTACAAATGACACACAAGTTAGTTAACTATAAGTTTTAAAATTAATTTTAAATGGTCAAAGTGCAATTTATACATCAACACATACAAATAAAAATAACCATTATTTATAGAAGGATTGTCTTTTTAGATTCGTTATATTTTCTTCATTAACAAATGAACAGCCATAACGACAGCTTCTCGTTGTCAGTCTGAACAGGCAAATTTGGTAACGTTTGCCGAGGAGTTAAAGGGGGCAGAAGGCGTCTCACGCGCCCCGAGCCCCGCCCTCCGCTTTCGAGGGCAGCTTGTAGCGGCGAATCTCCCACAATAGAGAACGTGTCAAAGGTGACGTCTTAAGACCCTAAAAGGCAAACAGCCTCCTGGAAAGCAGATAAACTTCTCAAACATTTTCTTCTGTGATTTTAATGGGTCACATAAAGCACAGAATAAACATTAGACCTGTCACGGTCAGGAGCAAAAATCCGTTAAATCCGTATTAAACTACACATTGATTTATATATGCAGGGTTATGTTGGAATGTAAAGATGACGCATGTACACATTTTATTGTATTTTTTGTTTACATTAATATAGACCTATTGTTTGTTTAACCCAATAATTCTTCTGTACCGATTTTTATAAGGAAACTGAGAAGGTGAATTTAATTACATTCATGGTATTGAAGTAAATATATATAATAAACAAATGCATTACAAATAAGTATAAGCAAATTGTAGTCGAAACGCGTATTTAACAAAATAATTCCGCGCGTGGCACCAACTGCATATGGTCACGTTCGCATGCTGATCGATATTTTTCATTCGCACTCCTGCCATTGTGAGTTGTAAAAAAAGGCAAAAAGAGGGGGCGATTTCTTTTTATTGGGTTCCATTCAAGCGTTTCTGATTAGTGTTAGAACAGTTTATGCGGTGCATTTTGTGGTTGATGAGGAACGTTCCTCGGCTAGCAAAGACACAGGAGAAACTCGACGCGTGGCTGCTATTGTGCTTCCGCTGAATGTACACAGGGATCATCTAGAAGCACCGGCCACACGCATTAAGAGATTACAGATCCGAGGCCCGCGCGCTCTCTAGAACAGTTTGTCTTGAGTGAAATATAATTTAGTTAATATGACTATAAATTATGTACCAAGTTATTTATTTAGCTAGTCGTTTATGGTTTTGTGGTTTTAATTTGAACAAAAAATAATGAGTAAGCACAGCGGAAGATTTATATATCCTCAAGTGCAATGAAAATCAGACTATAATGTATTTTTTCTACTAGTCGCTACAAGAGTTTACAGCCCACTTTCCAGTGTACAAGATATTGATTTATAAAATTTTAATTATGTATGTCGAAGGATCATTCTTGTGGTTTCATGTATTTGAAGGCGATTGGCTGTACAAAGGAACAAATATCAGTAGTTTGTGGGCTTTGAGGTCTGTTGAATTTATCGGCAAGATTTTAAGTTGCCACAGAAAGGGACATCTGTTGAATGCATGATGTGTATTATCACCTGTAAATTAAACCAATTACACAAAAGTGACCAGTGAAACGGCACGTTTTAAGATAAAAATACTGACTAAACTATACTGATTATATGGCGAACTGAAATAGGGGGTGATACTTATAATGTTTATTAACTACTCAATAAGGAGAACAACAATAAAGATAATAGCTTATTAAGTGATGCAAGTAAATAAATAAGGATGGAAGCAAATAAGGTTGATTCCTGTGTTCTAAACTGGAATAAAGGTAAATTCACCGTTGCTTTTTTATTTAAAAAACAGTAATAGGACCCTCTGGTTTCATTCAGCTCCGGGCTTTTAATACAGCATTAAAACGAAAATATGGACAATTGTAATGTTACTTGTAATGGTTTTGCCTTGCCTTGTATGACGAACATTATATTTCCATGGTATTTACCCGCTTATAGTAAGTAGTTTTATCCATTACCTGCAAACTGCTTATCTGAAGCGGACTAAAATTCAGATTTATTAATAATAAAACATTCTAAAATATACATTATACATTTTGACATGTTCTATAACTATTGGTAGAGACAACTCCGTTTTTTAAATAACGAATAAAAGAGGATATTAAAATTTGAAATTTATTTCAGATAGACACTAATTAATCCACGAGTTCCACTTATTATACTATTTAAAATTAAACGTTCAAAACTGTTATTAACATAAACTACAACTGTACCATATAGACCCATGACAATAACCATGCAATATTATTTAAAAACTGACAAAATCGAGTTATTACTGAAATAGGCCTATTCTTCTTCTTTGAATTTCACGGTGGTAGGAGATAGTATACGTCACCAGCGTAGGATATTACAAATGTCCCCTTACCTCTGTTAAAATTTCACATTTGTTAATTCGGATTAGATGTAATTATTCCTCTGAAACGTCAACATATTTTTGCTTACTTTTGCATGGAATATGTGATATTTACGCAAAAAATGCTGTTTACTTCCCTAATGTAATTTATTGCTTATGAAAATATCCTTTGGCTATTGTAGCGTTTGTTTTGCTGGCCTGAGTGTTTAATGCAATAAGGTGATCGTGTTTTTAGTTATGTTGTGGCTTTTTATATTGGTGATAACTGATAAATTCCGTTGCAGCGTGACACCAAATAGCTACTTAAATGTTACTCAAAGATTTAGAACTTACAAATAAAAATCGTTGCATTATAGCAAGCATTAAATACATACTGCAATAAAGCAAATAAATATAGGGCTAATATCAAATAAATGATGTATGTCTGTTCCGCCTTTTTATCTTAGTCGAAATATGTGATTTTAGTCCAAATAAGTTGAAATTTGAGGGGAAAAATGTTTATGCACTTTTTATGCAAATAACACGTTGCCTGTACCTTGCTTGACAATAGCCGATATCTATGCAATTATCAATGCCTGCTTAACATAAGGTTAAAGACGTCTGGAACTGACACTGTCACGGTCCGCAGTCAAGACATGTTTAACGCCGAAAGCACCCTGCTTGTAGATACGGGGGCCTGCAGAGTAGGAAAACTTGTTCCACAAAGAGAGAATAATTGTTCTGAATAATTATTCATAATTAGGGATCCAAGTCGAAATGACTCAATACTTAGTATAGACCTTTACTAATATTTCCATACTGAATGAGAAAAACATAACAGCAATATATAAGACATCGAAGCTTCTGCTGATTGGTTAGGTATTTCATTCTTTGGTTACATGAAGTCTACGTTTAATTTGACGGCGCTTTTCAAAAATGGTAACTGACTGATTTATAAAAGATAATTTGACAATGTTGCATTTAAAATCCACTAACAGTGTACATTACAAAATTACATTTATGTAACTTCTGAACAAGTACTTAAATTCTGACCGGCAGAATGACCATCCAGTTTTAACAAATGGCATGTTGACGTGCATTTTTAATTTCATAAAACACGAAGGCTTGAAATGCCAAACCAATTGTATTAAAACTCTCTAGCTATGCACGTGACACTTCACTTTGGTCATTGTGTCTGTACTGCAAATCCGCTGTGATCAGTAAAGCTGTAAACTATTTTTTTTTCTACTTTATGGAAAAGTGAATTATTGTACTGCTGGTTAGGTGCACAGCAGTTTACCTTATATACTGGGTAATAAACCCATTAAACTGTCATTCATTTTTCTGTACAAACGGCATTCGCGTTTCTTTCCACTGGCATAATTACAATCAAAGCTAATTTACTTTAAAAAACCATATTGTCAGGGTTTAGATTTATGTAGTTATGATATAGAGAATAGGTTAGATTGTCATTAAAATGTTGTTTCTATTCGATTTGATTTTAAACTGATTTTAGCATATACTTTACGCTACATTTATGTACTGTATTTAACGTCTTCGGGAGATGCCATTTTCAGGGATGCAGCTGCACGTATCTCATACATATCGTATATAGCAACGACAGACCAAGCATGCGCCAAGGGTTCGTATATGAAAAGGACAAGAGAAAAATATTTGTCGCAATTGGCGGTACAGCAAAAACCCTCTTGTCTTTGTACATCTCTAAATTTCGAGTACATCACGAATTTCCAGTAAAGCTTTGCCGGTCCTTCTTAAGTTGTGCAGTGACATTTGTGTCTGTGTGCCTGTAAATGATACAGCACACTCCCGCGGCCGGCACAGGTGGGCTATAGCGAAATGAGAGGGAGGGCAAGCTTCGAAAATTGGACCGCAGTTCATCTTACTCGCAGACTGAACACTGTATTGAAATCAAAATTACATAATCACAAGTATATACGCCTAAATAAAACTAACATATTACACTAATTAATAACAAAGGCGTAGTTCAATTTAGAAGTAATATTAAGCGGCACAGCCGTAATTCAAAATATAAAAACACAATTAATGTGCCTGAAGTCAATAAATACACAAATAATTGAAACATATATACATGTTTCAATTATATATANNNATATAAACGTCAATTGCTTTATGTTGCTGGGAAATATACGCACGTAGCAAGCATACGCAAAAACGAACGCATACGCAATTAAGTATTAAATGTATATTGCTTAATTATTTATAACAATCTTCTCCGAAGCATCTTTTCAAACTCCAGCTGTTAAAGATCTACGATTTTACAACTAAGCGGCTTTTTTTTCGCGAAGTGACGCTGTTGCTGAGCTCTGCAGGGGTTCATACGTTACTCGGATGGTCCCCCAAACTTTGCAAGGTGCCAAATGGCATCGAATCGCTTTAAACACACCTCCGAGTAACACCCGCTTTCGCCGTTTTAAAATAATGTTCTTCGTTGTGATCTTTTTAATGAGGCATGCTTACCCCTCGGATCCACGGCAATAGCCTACATGTATTTCACAAAATGTTACAACGTTTACCTTCAGAGAACAGACGCGTTTCACCATCACCCCAAGCAAGACAGTACCTGCATAATGCCATTTAAAACAATGCTCCTTTTGATAACTCATTTTTGCTCGGTGTAATTATCAAATGAGAACACGCGCTAGGCTTTGCACAGAAATCACTAGCGCTCCGTCTGCTCAGTCGCGCACCCAAGATCCGGAGCTTTCTGCCAGCGCCCGCTGCGTCTTTCTCGCCGGGAATAAGATGCCATTATCGGCGGCATTTCCAGCAGGAAGTCGCTAGTACTTAGTCCTTAGCGTTATCCCTTTTCGTGGCGTGTAGCGCTTCCTGGCTGGTGCATTTAGCGATGCTACTTCCATTTGAATAGCTGCCCGGCTTGTTATGGATCTACAGGCTATGAAAGGAATCAGTATGCAAATTGTTTCAGTTACAATCGAAAGGTTCGATCCGTAGTAGCCGGATAACGGAAGCTGATGTCAGCTTTCTCCACAATTAATTGTGTATTCGGGTTCAGGCCTGCACTTGCGTGTTTTGTTTTTTTATTTTGTAAAAGTATGTATTTGTATTTTACGAATAAAACTTATAAAGTAGTGACTGCTACCGCCTCCACTGTTCATTTGAAATGTTTTTGTCCTCCATAAAATAAATATCCATACAGTTAAAATAGTAATACATTTAAAAACTGCTGACATATTGACCAGCAGTCATAATATACAATGTTTTAAAAATTTGAGTATGAATCAGGAATAACATATACTATATTTTTGTAATAATGTACTATCACTAAAAAGCTGACTCAAACCGTCGCTGACTTTTGTGTTAATCACTTACATTGCGAATGGTACAACGTTGGTCTGAGAGTTCATGCATTTTGTTTGTGTATGTACTGCATCGATATTTCTCCGAATGCTGCAGAATTGACCTCGTACCGTAGAAGCAGATACAATCGGTATACCTTCCCATTACTGTACTTAATATAAGCCTAGTTTTATGACTTGAGAAGTAACCTATAGCGTAGTGTATATGCTGTGCTCCTGCAGGTAGGTTGACGCCGGAGGCCGGAACGCAAGGGTTAACAGCTGGGACCATCAAGCAGGCACTAACGTATCATACATTACATCGCGTTAAAATTTAAGCTAAAACAGCGCGTCATACTGAAGAAATAAAAGTACAGTACAAAAAAATAGAAATCAGCCATCACTGCACATAGAGTGGTCTCTTGCAAATATCGTACTTTTATACTGTCTCGCCACTAACTGACAAGCTTTCTTGGAAATTACATATTGTTCGGTTCACGTTGACACCGTCCCCAAAACGTCATCGTACGTTGGCAATGTGAAAACAGCGACGCAGGCCGGGGAAGCGGCCATCAGACCGCCCAAGACCGGCACTGCGCAGGGACTACGGGCTAACTAGCCGAGAATACGCGTGTGTTTGTTGTAAGTCGGCTCTGTTCGTGCACTCCAGCTCGCATAAGGTGACCATCTGTCATTCAATTAGGGCTTACATTGAAATGATGGAGGGCCAGAGGGTCACTGACCTCAGGATGAAGCTGCCTGCTGCCGCAGAAGGGTTTTGAAATGGTAAAGGCAGGACGTTTTCGGATCCCCTGTACATCAGCTTTGTTAATTGCACGATCGCTTACAATGATTAATAACTGGTGGATTGGACCGGCCAGTATTAAATGTCCAGTACGAAAAGTGAAAACAAAACTTTTTCCCCAGTTCCTGAACTAGTGTCAAAGGATGATGTATGCATTTTTTTCCCCAAATAAGTACACAGACGTTATATACGGACCCAGCCCTTATAACGTTTAATCTGTTTGATACATTTTCACAAAATTATCAAATTCTTTCTGCCTGGTTGTGCAGAATTAAAATGTTTTGTTTCTGGACAAAGACGACAAGCTTGAATATCCATTAGGGCATAAAAGCAAAATAAATCCAAGACTATGACGATAATAACAGTAAATCTTCAGGTTTATTTCGTTTAATTTCTCACAGACAGTCATGCTGTACATTTCCTAAGGGGTATGTGTCAAAATGTTATATATTTAACGTCATAAATCTCAATGACAATTGTTTTAATATAGTGGTCAGTGCTATTCCTGTGGACACATAGAAACCAAAGTGTGTTAGGTTCTGTTACACTTCTACTTCTAATTTCACTACTACTGATTTACTTAAAACATTTCAATGTAGTCATTTAATAAGAAATAAAGCAGCTTTGCATTAATCATGGATACATCAATAGTTTGATTTCTAAAATAAGTTGTATTACTCTGTTGTGTCAGAACCCAGTCTTGGTCTTGTTTTTACGCTGGGGGGGGGGGGGGGGGGGGGGGGGGGGGGGGGGGGGGGGGGGGGGGGGGGGGGGGGGGGGG
>JABFEA020000021.1:14883646-14901080 GCA_019775915.2 Cyphomyrus plagiostoma | reverse complement strand
TTACGCTGCCCCCCCCCCCCCGAAATATGGGAGTTTTGGTAATATCTCTTGGTGAAGGTGTTAATCCACCATTAGGCCCAACAGCACAGACAGAACATATCACGTTTTAAGAGAGAGATTACAAAATTCCAAGGTCATGTAATTCCTGGTATTGGACTATTGACATTTTCTGAGTAATAATATCCATTTGTCATGTACAGGACGCTGGCCGCATCCAGATTTTACGCGTGAAGCAGATAACATTGCTGCACGTCTGACCGCCTGGCTTGTGCTGCCATATTTTCTCTCGGTTTTTATAATTCTGAGACACTAGTTCTAGTGAGGACCATGTTGTTGGCTAATTGTGCTACATATTTCATGTTATATTATTGCTTTGCAAACTGGGCTGAATATTGATGCACGGGGACCACATGGTGGCTCAGTGGTTAGTACTGTCGCCTCACACTTCGCCAGACCAGCGCTCAAGTCGTTTTCCTCAGCTCTGTATGTAAAGTTTGCATGTTCCCCTCCTTGTTCTTGTGGAGTTTCTCCGTGTTCTATGATTTCCACTCCCCACCAGTCCAAAAATATGTTAAGGTGAATTGAGATATTGGAGCCAAATTCTCCGTAGGTGTGAGTGGCGTGTGTGTGCCCCGTGATGGGCTAGGACCTTCTGCTGGGTCTCTCCCTGCCTTGTGCCCATTGTTTCCATGATAGGCTCTAGACCCCCTTGACCCTGCAAAGGACAAACAGGAATGGAAGATGGCATGTCAGGTAGTGTGCTGCCACATTCTATGTCTGCCTGCTGGGCTCAGAAGTGGGACAGAGTAAATAAAAAGCTGTAACCCTGCCCTTGGTGGCCCATTGTGCTGCTGCATGGGTTAGGGTGTGACAGGGTCAGTGTCATGTGCTGCCCCACCCAGCATCCCAGTAGCACTCAGAGCAGGAACAGGCCCTATGGTACTGCAAGCTGGCTAGTCTGAGGAGAAACAAGCTCATTACAGCAAAAGTACCTTCCCTGCATGGGGTGGTGAAGGTAGAGGGAAGGACACACTGTGAACCAGAAGCCCAGCATCTCCAAAACCAGCAAGATACTCTAAGGAACAGGACCTTTTGCATGCTGTCATTCATCACTATCTTCCTCTTTAATTTATTTCTCTGCATTCCTACACACAAGAGTCCAAATGGATTCGAACACATACTTTCTAAAGGAGATCACGGTATGTTTGATGATTCATAGGTCCTGGGAGGTGTAGGTGCTCCCACTGCCAGTGTCTGCTTGAGAGTAGGAGCCACTGTGCTCACTGCGTACAGAACCAAGTGTCTAACCAGGACGGGGAGGTTCCAGGGAGTCAGGAACAAAGAAGGTGGTGGGGGGGGGGGGCAATGAGATCCTCCCAAAGGGTCCTTCCTAACTGTCATCTCCACTGGAGTATCTCTTGTAATAAATACACGCTTCCCAACTGATAAATGACCCATCTGCTTACAGGTGCCTCTTTAGTGAGAGCAGTGCCACTGAGCACTGATCCAAGCCGGGTGTGGGCTGGCGCTTAGAGGTCTGGAACCACTGACTATACCGGGCTTTTGAGATCTGGCTCAGCGGTGTTGGGCTGAGTTCAAGACCCCCTCACTTGACTCCTGTCTCTGGCATGGAATATCATAAAAATGGGCAACCCGCTTCAATTTATGCACTCTAGCAATATACCATTTACTGTATAGGGTCGACGTTGTTTTGAAAATGTATCATGTGGACCAGGGAAATGTTTCCCCTGCAAAGACTCTCGCTGTGGGATCTACCAGGTTTTACTCCAAACAAGGTCAGAAAAGTATCTTCAGGTGCACCAAGATGTTTCCTCTGGACACACAACCAACGCATGATCTAACTGCGTCTTCACAATGGTCAGTGTGGGAAAGGTTGGTCATTATGATGAAGGATGTTTCCAGAATGTTAGAATTGTAATGAATATGAATCACTCATGTAATAATGACTAAAATAACAGCCTCTTTACATCGTTCTGATAGCTGTATATAGGCCACCTTCTAAGGCAGGGGTAGGCAGCCCGGATCCTGGAGTGCCAGAATCCAGCGGGTTTTCTATCCTACCTGAGGATCAGGTGAGGTTCATCAAAGACCATGTAGGATGGAAAATCTGTTGGACACCGGCACTCCAGGATCAGGCTACCTGTCCCTGCTCTACACATACAGAAATCACTGGGATTTATTTGGGAGTTTACCAGATTGGCTAGCTAATAAAAATTGACCATTCAGAAAGCTGGATGTTACAACTGCCCGCACTGCATGTGTAGATTGTCTCTTAAAGTGACAGCAGTGTAAGAGGAAAGCATGTGTACTGAATGTATCTGCACGTCAGTGTCTGTCCGCAGCTCCCAGCTAGTTGTGTGTATGTCAGCAGCATCAGCATCAGCTGCCCCCTCGGCCTCCTGAAAGCATCTTTGAGATGGAAATGGCCAGATGGTTGATCTACTGCTCTGTGACCTCGCTGCTCACGGTCAACGGCCAGGGCCGCTGGAGACAGCTGAAGGGCACACGGCAGTGTCCAGTGTGGCACTGCCCCCTCCCCCGCCCTCCTCTGTGCACACCCCCCAGTATTGCTGCGGCAGTGTGCTAAGCCCACAATGGCTCCCTCTTCCCTCACTATCCAGCCCTGTGTCGTCACTGATCAGGGATGGATTACACTCATTCCTCCAGGCAGCCAACAACAAGGCTGTGTTTACAGACTCAGTGCATGTTAGCCAGCGGGCCGCATGTCTGTATTGCATGTTTGCATGTTCTACACACTGCAGCAGCAGAAAGGGTTTCAGAGAGATCGTCACTAACAGCCTGCTCCCAGAGCAGTGTGGCGTAGATTACAAATGTATAATCTATGATATGGTCTTGACCCTTCATCTTAAGAGAGAGAGTCGGGTTTATGCAACGTGCAGATCAGCGTACACAGGGGATTCAGCACAGCACTGCTTCACATTTCTGATCGCAGCTTAACTAATGATCCTGGCAATGTTCCGTTCAGAAGTAGAACACTAAAGGAATTCCTGCTGTAACATTACATTGTAACAGACTAGACTGTGAACAGCACAAAGGTATCAGTGCTAATCTCGACATTGATACTCACATATACAGTCAAATGAGAAGCGCAAATTAATAATTGGCTACAAGGTGTATTAAATAAAAGTTGAAAGAGGCTAATCTGTTGGAATTTGACAACAAAAACATTCTGTAATACTCATATATATATATATAATTACCCAGTCATGTATTCACACAGATTTTAAAAGCAGACTCAAAACGGGGACAGAAAAGGAATGTGGCATGCGATTTAATGAAGTCCTAAGAAGATTATATTTATTGATTTTCACTCTGGGGATGTTGACTACATTGGCAAATGGGACATTTGACTTCTATTTTCATAGCAAAAAGCTTCCAAAATTTGCCCAGATTTGCTATGTTATATGATGGCACCTCCAAAGAGTTTAGAATTATTGAGGTAAACTACTATAGTGCATGCATAAATATGGTTGGGACCCTGAGATATTGCCTCTAAGCAAATATGCTTACAGTTGCAGAATCCCCAATGTTTTCTTCGTTAAGATGACGTACAAGGCCAAAATTGGTCTGTTATCAGTCGAGTCTCTGTTCACTTAAATTCAGAAATGACTACTTCTTAATATAAATATCCTGTTTACTCAAATAATAACAACTGATATTTTCCCAGATTAGTGCTCATTTTTTTTTTATTTAAAAAGTAGTAAAGAATGTAAAATTACATGAAATATGTTGGACTTCGATATTAAGTACACAGGGAGACAGGACAAAGATGACTGGATGAAAAAAAGTAAAAAAAAGAAAGCAACAATGTATATTTTTATCATCAGAATATTCGCTAACACTTTACTTAAATGCATTATAATGGTCAGTATAAGAATTAATAAAGCATAACAGCATCTTCAATTGACAGGCATAAGGAATTATAGTGGTGATTATAATACTGTACTTCATAAGCTCCAATAACACTCACATTTATAATGCACTATAGATACCTTCAAAATGCATTATAATGGTCGGTATAAGAATTAAGGATGATTTGTACTGCATTATGAAGGATTATATACACTGCATTATAGATCAGAACTTCATAAAGCATTCATAATGCATAAAACCATGGCTATAACATCTTATGCCTTTTTACAAATATTTATAGCCATGTGTATAATGCTTTATGAATGCATTAAAATGTGTTATGAATGTGCTCATAAATACTTGTAGACATGGCTTTCATACAAAGTGTTACCGAATTTTCTTTGTGAAAAAACGAGTAGTGTTGGTGTAACGTGGACTGTACAATTTAAAGCAATGTAAGCCCCTCCCTTCAGTCACCATCCCATAATCCAGCCCTTGCATCAACATCACACTCTGTGAGTGCATACACTGATGCACCATCGTATCTGCTCTTTTACCCGGTGTTACTCAAACCCGGTACACTGAGATCAGCAGGCATGTTCCATCCCTCTCTGAATAAATACTAAGTCAGCTGTACCTCAGCAGTCCTTCTGCGTGACCTGTTTCAATTCTAACCACACACTGAGGTTTAGTGTGAAAAGGTGTGTCCCGGTAATCAGTGAGCTCATTGACTTCCCAGCTGAGATGGAAGGTCATTTCATCTTGAGGATATTTCTTAGCACACCCTTAAAGAGGACACCCAGGGGCTGCATTACATAAGTTAATTATAATAACCTCAAAGTGTCCCATTTGAACGGGACAGACGGATCGTATCAATAAAAGCTTTATGCTTTTTCTTCATTTCATGCAAGATGAACGATTTGGTCTTGAGAATTAAGTCTCCCCTTCGTTAAACCGTCACAATAATTAATGTGTTAACTAATGTGTTCATAGATTAATTAATGCTGTCTACTATACCTTTTGACCGCACCTATCATACCTTAATCCAGTGCTGAATTGGAAAAGTTTTTTTTTCTTAACTGCTGTGTCAAAAAGAATATCAGGTTCTATTTCATTGTAGGACATTACAGGAATTGTTTCATGGCTCTTTGAGGCTTTATACAATATAATGAATTTACGTCTTAGAATCATTACCCTTGATAAAGTATCCAGTTGAATAAATCAATGAAACAATAATAAATAATAACAATAATATTCCTTTATTGATAAAAAATGTCTTTAGATAATTTTTTATGGTTAAAATAGTTTCATTTTTATGATGAACAGTCATTTGTTAAAGGTCTAATGAAAGCTCTTTTTTCCCCTCACCGGAGCTCGCCCTTCTTTGTTCCAGTGGATCTATGATTCTGTCAAAATCCCAGAGAAAAGAAAGGAGGGAGGGGAAAAAAAATCAATATCACGTTATAAACCACAGCCAGCTCCAGTCAGGCAAGGAGCAGGAAACGTTAGCTAAAGAAAGAGAGAAGGAAGGAGAAAGGGAGAGAAGAAACGATGTTTAAATGATGCATAATCAGGCCTGATACGCAAGTTATTTATAAGGGTAACGCAGAATCCCAATCCAGGAAATGTCCACAGCGCGACGGCAGCTGCTTCCTGTCTCACTGATAAACAGGCTAAGGGCTCCTTTTGATGACATCACACACACAAACATCTCAGACAGAAGTGAAAATCTTCACTGGCCTACGGCATTTAGAAGATATTTTATGATAAAAAGATGCTAATTTTTTAATATATATATTTAACAATGCTGTGTTGTGTCAGTGTAGCTGTGGGGCACAAAGATAAGGTGCACCATGATCCAGAGAGAGATTACAGGGCTGAGCAGATGAAAGGGTTCATCTGGGCCGGCCTGAGTCCTGACCTCCAATGCCCTTGCAAATGACCGTGGCTTCCCAGCATGCCTTGCGGGCTAGATGCACAAGGTCAACCACAGTGATGACCATCACTGTAACTGGTTCATACACACATATGCTCTGTGAAACACAGAGCCCACCCAGAAGTAGCAGCATGGTAAAGGCGCCCGTTCTGAGGCTCCTCTGTGTGATGGTCTGTTGTGTTGCCGCCCCCTTAAGGGCTCAGCCCCCCCACACCCTGCCCTGTGCCCAGCCCCCGCCCCCAGCTGCTGCTCCTCTCACATGGATCCATGGGAATCAATGCACATTTCATTACAGTAATCAAGTGTGGCTTCGCCCTGTCTCCAGCCTGGCCTTCCTCATTCCTCCTGCGCTCGCTAAATTGCCTTCAGAGTGGAATTGGGGTTGGGGGTGGGGGGGGGGGGAGTGAAGGGTGGATATTTATATAGTGCTAACAGATGAGTGCCAGCGGCTTGCTGTAGATGCTCAGGGTCGCGCATGTCCAAGATGGCGCTATGGTGACAGGGAATGTATGGGGTGTCACCTTCCATGTTGTGCTTTGATGCCGGTCACATCTCGCCCAGCTCCTCTGCTCATGACTCACCTCACCAACGCCATGCAGAGAAAGCTCTATGGCTGTACCGACTCCCTGACAGAACGAGTACTGCTTCTGTACAGAGAGGCCGGCGCCTCCTTGCCACGTCTGCGACGTCCAGCGAAGGCTATCCGCGCTAGGGCATACTCGCGGGAACACGGCCACACGCTGGTCTTACATACAGAAGGCATGCGGTGGGGGAGGAGAGGCTAACAGCCCCCCCACCCACAGGGACTCTAATTTGCCGCACTGGGGGTGTCTCACGAGGCCGTGCTGGACAGGTCATCCAATCAGCCGGAATCAGCGGCGCCAGGAGCCTTGGCTGCCCATCTGCCTTCTGCCTCCACAGGAGCGGCCCAGAGCACCAGACAATCAGAGGGAGGTGCGGCACCTGAACGCGGCCCGTGGCAGCCCCCCAAACAACCCCCCAAGGCGTGGGCGTGTGTCATTGTGAGCATCTCCCCACTAACACGCACACCTACTGCATGCTTCCGTATGGGGGCTCGGGGCCACTTTACAGAAGAGATTATAATGCCCAGTGGTGGCTGTATTCAGAAAAATCCCCAGAGGTGATGCCTGGGGGGCGATTCAAAAGGGGCCTCGCTAAAATGTGTCCTTAATGGCTGAGGGGGAAGCAGACCTCAGGCTTTCACCCTCTCGGGGGCCGTAGCCCCTGCTTCACAAACACGATCCTGGATTTGTTAAGCGGTACTAGGTGACACACGTCCATGAAAAACCTGGACTATCTGCCACAGTAATTTTGCATGATTCATCTAAAAAAGTTTTGTTATAGAACAAAAACCTCAAAGGGAGGGAGGAGAACAGTTCAAAAAGATGATGGGAGCTACAACACTTCTGGGTTAGTTATCGGTATAACTAAATAAAACAGTATTGTGCTTTACAGGTCTGAGTAATACTGCCCTCTGGGACACTATACTAAAATAATCAGTGCACAAGTATTAGTAATATAATGCCTGGTAGTAAATGCATAGCACTTCGCAAAAGTCTCAGACAGTCAAAGAAAATATTTAAAAGATCATCATGTTGACTGTATGTCTGTCAAACTGTGTCAGCCATTTCAAAACCTCTCCTAAGATCACAACAGTATCTCACCTTGTTTGGCTAATCAATACCTCACTGAGTTATTTAACTAATAAAGTTCATTATTTAAGTGAGGTAGGGAAATGTAACAAACACACGGAATGGCTGAGGTGCCCCTGAGGAGAGGGTTGGGAACTGAAGCGGTGTTCATCTAGCCGTCCAGCACGATGTCAGTAATTGTTTGGAGAAAAGAAGAAATGCTTATTTTTTGTATTGCTGTTCATTTGCGTATTCTCTAACGTTAAATTGTGTTTTTCTCTATGCAAATATTAACTTACCACCAAGGTAAATAACCTTAAACATTTTCTTTGACTGCGTAAGTGTTTTGCAAAGTGCTGTTAATTGCTGCGTGTGTCAAGCTCTGCGAGGACTGCCGGGATGCTAACCGCAGACAAGGACCCGAAAGAGCATCAGCCGTATTAACAAGACGACACATCAGCCTCCATTAAACAGCAAAAATATTACCATGGGAAACTCTTTTCTAAAGACACTTAAGGTCAGTCAATCCCAGCTGCTATACCGTGGAACAGAGCATCAAAATCTGCCGACAAAACGCCAAAACTCTCGCAATGCCGCTGACGACTTAAAACTTAAAAACGGATTCCTCCCAGACGAAAATGGCTTAAACCGCTCTTGAGGAAAGAAGGTTTTTTAACATCGCAATAGTTTAAAATCTGTGTTTTGCCATTACTGATCAAAAATGACTCTGCAAATGAAATTATATATTTTAAAGCTAATGCACAGAAAGCTTAAAAATCAATTCCGTTCTGCTAAAGGTATCCCATCATGCAACAGTAACAACCCAATCAAAGGCAATACATACATTTTACAGAAGAATCATTACTTTTTCTCCTCACGTAACCCAGTTAAAAATAAAATTTTTCAGGAAAATACATTGCCGTTATTCTAAATCCACTTTATTTTTATTTTCCCCCAGCTGGAGACGTTTTATGTTTTAAGTTAAATGTATGTAACTCGTTTATTTCTGTGATTATTCTTTGCTCAAGGCCACGGTAATGAATTACGATGCAGTAATCACAGTGATAATGTAGTATTTTTCCTAGAAAATTGTTCAGACCTTAGAATATCGCAGTAATGTCTAAGGGGGGGTTGAATGGCTCAAATAATCTGGACATTATAAGACAGTTAAAAGTCTCTGCAGTATGACTTACTTAATTTACATGTAAATCTTGATGCATATTTATGCAAAGCAAAGGGAATGGGGATGAATTCACATCTGTAAAGCAAAATTACCTTCTCATGTGTATTACTGTGCTGCGTACCTGGGATGAAACTCAACCTCCTGTTGCATAACCATCATGCAATCAGCCTCCGGCAGGGTTTCAAATAAATCTGCACACTTGGTCTTTGGAGGGGGTGCTTTGCAATGTATCCTGTTTCTTGTTGTGATGCTGCTGTGTCTTTACTCCAGAGACGTTTACCTACGACCTCATTTGCGAGTGTTTCTTTGACTGCTCTCTGACGGCTCTGCACAAACAACCAGAAACAGGACAGACATTAGCTACCTTCTTAAGGTTGGCAGCCCTTTTCCTTCCATAGTTAACTGTCACCGTCTCCACTGGAGGCCACAGTGCCTATTATGCTGATCTAGCCTGGCTTGTGTTGATAATGAGACACAGAGTGAACTATGGTATGAGAGGCGCTAAGTTATAAGGTCAGTCGCCACCTACCTTGTGAATGAAACAGCAAGTCAAGCAGAAAAAGAGCCTGAAGCCTGAGCTCCTAGCAAAAAGGTATGAATTACTGGAAGGTGGCAAGTTCTGCTCCAAGGCTCTTTGGAAATGCTATGATTTCGGCCACGGCTGCCAGGACCGGGACAGGGATCCCGGGGTGCGTGTACCTCTCTCCAAAGAGGCGCACTGCATGGGCAAAGCTCTCAGCTTCACATAGGGGCCAGCAAGATGACAGAGGAACTCTCCTCTCAGTGCTTTGAGACGCCAGCCTGAGGCTTCCCGTTTCCTCACGAACGCGAGGCTGTTGACTACCAGCCTGGTTACCTTCTCTGATGAGTTTGTGTTGGTTTGTTGTCAATGTTTGGAGAATGGAGCAAAACCGGCATGATTACATAGCTGCAATTTCCTGTAACCAGCAAGCTACTGCCAAGAGAGTAAAGCACTGCATGGACCATAAGGCTATGAAGGGAGAGCTGAGGTTTCTAATGGCTCCTCCTTAGGCCAACTAACGTGGTGCTTTGACCGGCTGGCAGCAGGAGCCCTGTCTCAGATGTGCACACGGAGCTGAGCGGAGGCCCGTAGCCTGATCTCTGACATACTGGTCTGCCAGCCTTCTTCTGACAAGGCCTACAAGGTAACCTGCTGCTCCAAGCATTGGCAGTGCAAGCTGCCCATCTGGGAACTGAGGTTTGAAGTACCCTGGAGGCTAGGGATCTGCACCTGTGTCCGGAAGGTAAGGGCCTTGAATCCTGTCATCAGCAGAGCAATCGTGTCACTGTAAGGCTCGCCGACCTCACTTGTACGTCGCTTTGGACTGAAGTGTCTGCTAAATGAATGTAATGTCATGGTTCATGTGCATTCAGCCAAGTGCCCTTCTGCAGCCTCGCTACAGTAATTACCCTGCAGCGGCTGCATCGTTAACGTTAGGGGTGTAAATCGTGGGCTTGGCCAGGATTTGATTTTGCAAGGCTGTAATTTGATATGTAGTGTTATTTGGAATGTTACTCCGATATGACATGATTTGATTCAGGAATACATCATGAATATTGTCAATATAATGCAACGTAAGCTGATTTTACTGGAATTTATTTGAATTCAGAAAGACTCCTATAATAAGTGCTTAAGTTTTCATTTTGACAGCAGAATTTTGAAAACAACTATACACAGTGCTTCAAAATAAACAAAATGTCTCCAAAATACAAACAACTTTGCACAAGAAAAGTTCTGTCTTGTATGTTAACAAAAAAAAAAATCTTGAAATGTATAGCTTAGTCTCTGAAAATGTAAACACAGGTGCACTAAACTACATAAAATCTACTGTAATGTATTGGTCTCTGTTCTCTGCTACTAAGGTGCAGCTCTACATCGCTTTGTGCGGGAGATATCTGCCCAGGCTTTTTTCAGCAGCATTTCAGTGGATCATAGCTTAACTAATTGATATTAATAGATCTTAATTGAGACAATTAAATCATTAAATATTTGTTCTTTTTATACTATTTTGTTTTTATTTGTATTGCATATTTTCCCCAGCAGGTGGAAGAGCATTTCATCCCACAGTGCACTATCTGATTGTCTAAGTGATAAATAAAATTTTAACTAGAAACAGACAAGGCTTACCTGCATATTTTACATTCCCACCCTTTAAACAGAAATTCCTTGACGCTGCGCAGTTTTACTCCCTTGCTTAAGGGTACTGTCTCCGTGCTTAAACCATCAGACCATTTTGCTGACCCACATAAATATCAAAGTTGCAGAAAAGCAAGTATGAAAAGGTCCTGCGCTTTTCTGCACCCTTTTGCTGTGACAGCGCTGTCTGCTAATCGGGCTGGTTAGGTTAGGAGATGGCTGGATTTGCAGCAGCGCTGAGTCCCCAGCTGCCCAACAGGAGAGCTGGAACTGCACCTCTAAAGCTGTCACAGCGGGCCTGGTCTGGGGCGGTGTATGAGAGAGGTGCATTGTGGGAGAGCCTCCAGCTGTGGTGGTGCACCGTGAGAAGGTGGGGTGGGGGACTGAAATGGGTGTAATTTCCAGCAAGTCCTGAGAGTAGCACGCCAGGTATTGATCGATCGGCTCTGTCAACGGTGCATGTGAGGCCTGCATGGGTCCAGCCGTGTGATCCAATTTTCAGGGTCTGTAGTTGCCTTCTGTTTGGGGCAGAGGAGTCAGGAACATGGGGGCTTGTGGGGGGAGGCTTGCCAGGATTTGCAGCTTGTGTGCCTATACAACAAAGGTTATTTTCCCCAGCTTGGTATTGTAGCATGCCATTTCTGGAATCTGTGACCAAAACAAAGCAGTGTGGCCCCTCTGAATCCAACTTGAAAAAGAAAAATTACCAAAACATTAGTGAAGAATGTGCCCTGTGATGCTGGGGCAGGCATCAGCGAGGCCGGCTAACAGGGTGCAGCATCGCGCTTGGGTTCACACTGACGTGACTCAAGGCACTAGCGATGAGCTTCCTGGTCTAACAAAGAGGGACGCATTTTCATAATGACATGAAATTACAACCACCGGTGTGAATTTAAAGGCCACCCTACTTTCCACAAAGTCATATGCTATTTTAATGCTTTTTATATTAAATCAGAGGACAGGCAGATATTTTCAAATTCCTTATTTGGTGGAAAGAGAGCCAAGGGGTATGTAAACATGATGTTAGCCATTTTAGCGTTAGCCATTTTTGCATGCATGCGCTGTCTGAACGCAGCCATAACAACCGTAACCTTTTGTTTAATTGAGAGCGTTTGATATCTTCAAAAAGAGAAAATAGGTATATGGTCCATATGTATATGCTCAGAATCGGCAAAATAATCAAGCAGCCTCAGAATGCAGAGTTTATCTCACTACCAGTACAGCTGCTCA
Organism: Cyphomyrus plagiostoma; assembly: GCA_019775915.2. Classification (NCBI taxonomy): domain Eukaryota; kingdom Metazoa; phylum Chordata; class Actinopteri; order Osteoglossiformes; family Mormyridae; genus Cyphomyrus; species Cyphomyrus plagiostoma. Next base: position 14,889,027 of record JABFEA020000021.1, on the reverse strand, counting down.
GACAGATCGTCCATATTGCTGAGAAGCAGCGTGAAGAGAGAGGAACAGAAATAGAAGGAAAGGAGGAGTGAAAATGAAAAAGTGGAGGGCGGGTTGGGGGGGGGGACAGTGAGCCAGAGTGGAACTGATCTCCAGCCGAATTGTGCTCCCGCATGGTCGGGTTTCAGCTTCTGTGCAGACTGCTAACTAGCCGAGCAAGAAAGAGGAGAAAAGGGAAAAAATAATAAAAGAGGCACTACAGTGGGGGAGCGGAGAGAAGCGGAGAGAGCCCCGCCTACCGGGCCCCATTCGCCGGCCGACAGCAGTCAATAAATCAATAAGAACAGTTCCCAGCCGGTAAGGTGGGGAGAGAGACCCGTGTTAAACCACCTGCAGATGGACGGCCAGCCGTGGACACAGGCAGCACTGACAGTCACCTTCAGGTGGCATTAGGGGGCAGCAACTACCCCCTAGTATTTTATAGTGTCCAGAGCTGGGTGAGAGCTTTCCCACTAGCACCGAACACCATCCCCCGGGCTTCCCTGCCCCATCTGTGCCCACATCACCGGGAGTGGCTGGTTGGGGCCAAAACTGGCCACTCACTGGGGGGGGGGGGAGGACTCTACATGCATAGAAGCGACTTTCAATTTAACCCTAGAGATCACGCAGACAGGCATTAGCAGTGGGGCTGGTCTCCCTGCACCTGCTAGCGCCTCCCTCTGGAGGGGGGGCAGAAGCACATGCAGCACAGATAAACATGCCACAGAAAAAATTAGAGGAAGAATAAAAAAGGACAAATCAGAGACTGCTCTGATTCACTTAACACTGAAAGAACCAACTTCTGCTAATAACTAAATAATATAATTTTAAAAGCTCTAAACCATGTTTGAAACACTTTGAATGTTTCCTTGAAGGTTATGGCAGGATTCTTGCCTTCTTCATAGACAAACACTGTAGGATTAACTCCAGTACCAAGCTCATTTTAAACAGCTGCGGGGCGTATACAGGGGTGGGGCCACAGGTTCGTGGCCGCAGCTAAAAGTCTCCTCCCCAGTCACTCACTGATTCATAACATAATTGGGTAATGAGAAGGTGGCACCTCTGTATGAGTTACAGACCCTTTTCCACCCGCCAGCCTTGCCCCTGTCCACAGCACCCTGGGGTGCAGTGAATTTTTTTTTTTTACCAGCTACAGTGGGAAAATGTGAAGGATGGCAGTGCCAGGGGCTTCTGCCATGGTGTAAACTAACCTCAAAGACACTCTAACACAGTGGGCCTCCTGTTCCTGGTACCCCGCTCCCACGCCAGAAGGTTTTCATTCCAACCCTCACTTAACTGGGCTTACATTTCCTTAATAGGCACATCTCACTGACGTCCTTATCAGAGATAATACCACACCTTTGGAAAAGCAGAGTGTGGATCACGAGCAGAGCAGTAAGCGTGAAGGCTGGCCAAGGTCATTAGCATGAGCAGACAGCGAGGAAGGGGCTGTGCTTTTCACTGTAGCTGCCAAACAGATTATGTATATAACCATGAACATGTGGTACACCAGTTTGAATCAAACTGTCATGGAAGACGAGAACAGCGGGCGGCTTAAAGACTCGTTCGGGATGCTTTCAGAGGCTGTGATCCAACAACCTGGGGAGACACATTGGCTCACTGTACCGCACGATGCTTCCTATTCAAGCTGATGGCTCCCAGCACATGTACTGTAGGGCACACAGGCCAGGACACAACCAAACTCACTATAAGCTGAGCTCAGTGTCAAAGAGGGGGGGGATGATGGGGTTTGTCACAGGTACCACTTTCAGATTACATCACCGGAATAAAAGCAGGCTAAATGACCAATCAGTTTGCATGGTAATGGACCAGAAAAAAAGATGCGCTTTTCAATTTACATGAGAGATAGATCCATCGCCCTCCAGTTCTGCTCTAAAACATTTAAAGGTAAAGAGAGACTCGGGGATGAATTTCCATGCTGGCATTTTTCACGGTGTGCAGAAGAATCATTTGATTTGGGGTGTATTACACGAACGCCCCATCCATCACCTGTCACCACTCCACAGCTCAGTGATTGCTGTCATTTTTCTACCATTTAAATTATGTGAATGGAGCAAATCCCCACTGACAGCTTTTAGACTTGTATGAAGAAGCAGTACTTTTAAACTTAAAACCTACTGCATAGTTTACAGTATGCTGTTTCATAAGGTGATTTGGTCTTCCGCTAAGAATACTTAGATCTTTCCTGACAGATTTTCCTTTCTGAATACCCTTTGCTACGAAGACACACAAAACACAGAATCACTGTCTCACGTTGACTTGCCTTACTTGCCCTCCTGTCTGGAAAGGCTTGTCGAGGACGGAATATTTGAATAAGCTGTGAGAAAAGCACGAAAACAGCCAATTCAGGTACCCCAATGTGTAGAGACAGATTTTGGTGGGGCTAACGAGTATGAACGATGCAATAAAGTCAACACACAGCCCATTGGTAAAGCCACATTATAACAAGCCGAAAAAGGACAGCAGAAAAGCAGCAAACCAAATTTCCCATCAGCTCTCTTCCCCACGCCTCCCCTCTTTGCTCCAGCCCCCCCTGTCCTGTCAGAACACATTGTCTAGTTAGAGACCAAAAACATTTTCTCATTGATTGGCAGTATTGATTCTTTTTAATTTGTACATTGACTTAGAAAGCTCGGAGGTGAGGGGTCAAAGTTCATCCACTTAATCTACTCCCTTTTTTTTGATCTGAGCGCTCAGGAGAGTCCTGTCAAGGAATTTGATTTAGCTTCAAGCTTGGACAGCTCCACTGGAGTGTCCCTCTCTGGGTTTTCACCCCACACTCTACATTACTATACGTCTCGCTGTCACAGCAGACTTGCCTCCCCCGATCAGAGAGGCTGCACAGGTCAGCCACAATCTGTACATATTCATCTGTCCATGAGACTGATATCGAGTAGGATGCCCCCTGCAGGTGGGAGTCATGGTGATAAGCCCAGTCAAATGCAGGCCTTTGACAGACACACCTAGCTACCAAAATTTAGTTAAACTGTTACAGAAACGGACTGTGCTACTACAGAATTACCAACTCGCACACATCTGATGTGACACTTTCAGACTCTCACAGTAATGAAACAAATCTTACAGCAAAACTGTCTTATTCCATTACAAATCTAAAATTAGCTACATCAAATGCATTGGGGAAGTCTGCAAACCCTACAGTCCATTTACAAGGTAATAAAACTGTTACATACATGTAAATACGTGTGCATGTGTGTGCAGACTTGAATTGACAATGTCATGCCGGCGAGCTGACCAAAGCTAGCATCCCTGCTACCTTTCTAGATCAATGGTAAGGAGGGCTTCTTAAGCATGGCTTTCCTTTCTGTCTTCAAGAAACGAGACCCTCCGGTTCCATGAGCACCTCTGCTAGTTCCCATTCTACGCTCCCTGAATGCTCTTCATGTTGTACTTTCCGCAGAAAAGTGCTATCGGATTGGTTTGGAAGCCGTGGTACACCTCTTGTCCCTATACTGCTTGCATTTGTATCTGGGTTTTTACTGGAAGCTCAGCCAAGCCGCACTTATAACTAGCTGAATTGTTGAAAGATGTATGTTTGTTATGTGCTACTTGCCTCACTTTTATGCTGCTAAATGAAGGTGAATGTAACCCTGTCTGTGACATAGACTGCAATGTCGACACCTTGTACACTCCCTTCCCTGTCAAAAGTGTGTTTCTCATTCTGACTGTACTGATCAGCGCTTGTACTCCCCAGAAGGATACATCACAGCTTAGCATGAAAGTCTCAGCGCTGGGCTCCCGCAGAATAATTATGCACCTTGAGGACAAGAGGCTGATCTCTCAGTATGAGCTCCCGTTGGTTCACAAACGCGACAGGCTGCAAGTTGGGGGCGGGAGCGGCAAGCCTGTGCCATGGTGACGGGCCGCACGGCGCCACGTCAGTGGTCGCTCATCCCGCAATGTCGTACAAGGTCAGCTGGGGATTGGACGGCACGTAATTTACATCGTGAGGAGCCACTGCTCACTCTGGGAAAGTAATCATGGTCTCTGAGCTTTCGGGTTAGACAGAGAAAAATCATATTGGCTCCAACCATCTTAATCTTATGTAGTAAAAAAAAGCTCATGTTATGATGTTTGGACAGGTTACTATATAAACATTTTATGAGCTGCTTGTGGAAATCCAAGGAGCATTGTCACTTTTCACAGTAGTGATATATGCTTGCCTTGTCCTTGGGTGATCAGTGCAGGAAGGCATATAAAATGTAAAAAATCTCATTCTTCATGGGCGCAGGGACGCCGGCACTCCTCAAACATGGACACGGCTTTATGTGGGGTGTAATTTAGAGGGTACCACGGTCAAACACCTTTAAACAGTAATAAGGTGACACAGCAGAGGGCCCAAAGCACTCCGTTAAAATGCATTTTATTGACTTCAATGGCAGCATCCAACCACAATGCCAGGTTCAGCGGCCAGTGGTGCCCAGGACCACTGCACAGTAGATCACTGGAAACAGGTATCTGGCCAGGCTGTTGTTTGGCAGGGTGGTTACAGAACAAGTAGTACAAGAGATGGACTCAAACGTGTAGCACTGGAGAAGACAGGAAGAGGAACCTGGAAAGGGGGCTGAACAACAAAAGCAACAAAGCAAGAAGTATTTTGAAAAAATTAGACGAGGGGTAGGGCTGGGCGATATAAATTGACTTATTATATAAAATTTAAGAAAATGAGAATCTTCAATAATCTGTCGATAAGGAGCATTGAGTGACACCACACATCAACCTATCACATCACAGAAACTAATGCAGTTCCAACCAATCATATGGTAGTCTTTTGAGAATGGACAACCTATGCCAATGGACTTCAAAGTTGACTATTATCAGGGCACGTCACATGCTACTATTATGTAAATGATTAGCACTCCCTCGAAAGAAGCTTCAAGTGTCGGTGAAGAAAGTGACAGTTCAGCCACCACAATATCTCTCACAGGAGATGTTCTGGATAAACTAGGTAACAGATGCCGGTGGTGAGGCAGGACACTAAAGACCGGTGCTGTGTACAGTGGTGAGGCGGGATACTACAGACCGGTGCTGCGTACAGTGGTGAGGCGGGATACTACAGACCGGTGCTGCGTACAGTGGTGAGGCAGGATACTACAGACCGGTGCTGGATACGGTGGTGAGGCGGGATACTACAGACCGGTGCTGGGTACGGTGGTGAGGTGGGATACTATAGACCGGTGCTGGATACGGTGGTGAGGCGGGACACTATAGACCGGTGCTGGGTACGGTGGTGAGGCGGGACACTACAGACCGGTGCTGGGTACGGTGGTGAGGCGGGACACTACAGACCGGTGCTGGGTACGGTGGTGAGGCGGGACACTACA
>JABFEA020000021.1:14826659-14850673 GCA_019775915.2 Cyphomyrus plagiostoma | reverse complement strand
TGATCAGCTGTTTCTGGTTGTTGTCATTAGTCCTCTGTATTAAGTCCGCGTTTCAGTTTGCTTCCCCAGTCCGGTCAGTCTGGTCATTGGCTTAAAGCAACGCATTCTGATCCTGACGCAATGCATTACGGTTAGATGTATTGCGACCTCTCACCCAGCTGCACAAACTGGAACCGCCTCCGTGACAATACACATTTGTCCTTATTAGCTGAAGAATTTAGTTACACGCATGATGTTTGTTCCAATGCGTAATCTGCTATTTGTCCCGAATATCGCGTAAAGCAGAGAGAACTGGTTTTCAGTTAATTTACCTGGTAAAAAAAAAAAGTCCCCCCTTGGGAGACTTAGATGACTAAGCAATTGGTCACCATCCCTACTCCCCTTTGTTGTTATTTCGTGTTTCTGTAGTTCAGTTCCTCGTTTTTTGTTCCCTGATTCCTGTTTGCTCATTATTCCTCGTTTTATTTTTCCTTGGGGTTTCACCCTTTTCTGTATCTGATTGCCTCCACCTGTTCCTTGTCCTGAGTCCTTGGTGAATGATTATGGTTTTCATCTAGTCTTGTTATTGGTGCATTTTGGTGCCTGCTTTTGTTTTGTTCCTCACCTGGATATTATTATGGATATTATTATGGTGGGTTAGTAAAACACAGCAGCTGAATGCCCAAATGAGTTCAAATGAGAGAACATTAATAAAATAGGGCAGATATGGGCCACACATTTTGTACTTGTGTGTCACACATATGACCTTGCAATTTGGGAAGAGGCGTAGACTCACCATCCTAACGCTGTAGGTTGTAAATTGAACACTCTGAGAGTTACCATTTGGTGAAGTGGCGGATCCAAGTGATTTTATCCACATAGATTCCACGTGTCAACATCCACGTGGAATTCAACTTGCCTTTTAGGCCTAAATTACCTGCCTTTTCCACGTGGTGTGCCCACAGGGTTGTGACTTCAAGTAACTGAAGTTGATGAAAAATATGAACATGAAAAAATATTACATTAATATGCAGTAACAGTAATGCGACGGTTGTATTGATTAGAGATGGATTTATTGATTTTTGGCTGGTTTCCTTCTAAATTTGAACCGGACCGTGGGTTTTGCATCGATGCAACTGTATCGTGGACACTTGATCCGGATTTCCGATTCGAATCAGATTTTTGTTACGCCCATAAAAATGAGCTTGTGCAAAACAAAGCATGCGTACTACCCGATTATCAAGTACATACCTCTGCGGTCGAGCCTTTCACTGCGCTTGACAGAGCACACACGTCAGGTATGAAACTGCATGTAACCTGCAGCCATGATAGAAACAGAGATGATAAAAAAGTGGTCTGCTAAAAGCTGCTGAAAATTAATTGAATTAAATACTACAAAAACGATGGCAAAGTCATGAATTACACGCTTCCTAAAAGCACAGCGCTACAAAGTTACACGGAGCGACTAGCATAGGTTCATTATTTTAAAACCCGTTAAAATCTCCACAACGCTACATCACTGAGAAGGAGATTAAAGTGTTTACGTCTTCCTGTTTCTCCCCCCGCCCCCGAAACAAACTGGTTCAGTTCCAGAAAACCAGCAGCTCAGCTCCCACCCATGTTTAAAGAACGAATAAAAGATTAGACTTTTAAAGTGAGAGCCGAGCTCCAGGGGGATTATTGCCAAGGCTCTCAAAACAGGTCAACAGTTCGTTCTCTAAAGTCCAGGTCATTCTTCTGTCTGTCAGATGTTTTCAGATCTTTTTCGCATTGATGTGAATTTTTGTTAAAGATTTCTCTTTACCATTTTTTTGCTGCTTTTCTTTGGATGTAAAACACTATGTCAAAAGGAGAGGGCGCGGGTCTGCAAAAGTGATGTTTTCAACCCAAGAGGGCCAATTTAGAAAGCAGACTTCAATCAGCAGACCAAAGCTGTATCGGTCCAGTCCCTGGTGAACATCTCAGCACAACATCGAATGAAAGCCATATAGTTGAACGTGGTGTCTAAGTCCTTGTTGCATGCTATCTAATTGGTTTTGAGTTGCTACACCTTAATTCAGCTGTTACCGCTGGCAGTGGGGTTTAATGGCCAGATTGTAATGCCAGTATAGACTAGTCTGACTAAAACAGCCGTAATTATTAACCGAAATCGACTATCCATAAGAAACTGCTTCTTAAAAAAGACGTGGCGAATGATTTAAGACTTAAAACAAATATGAAGAGAAAATGGGTAACACTTGAATGGATTTTGTACTGGTCTGTCTTCTACTCATGGGAAGGATGTCCTACAATACAGGATTTTGATAGACGGTCTCGGAGGGGAGAGTATACTTTGAAGGAGACACTACGCTGTACTCTACAATATACAGGAGAGATTTCCTGTAAAACACTGTCCATCCTTTCGGTCTCCTCCTGAGGTTTAAAAAAGCAACAGTGCTTCCTAAACAACCTTTTCCATCCTCTGTAAAGGTCAAGCGTGTGATCTGTATTCAAAGCGGCTCTGTCTTCCCTGCAATGATCTGACATCAACTTTAATAAAACTGTCTCCTTGACAGGCAAGGGAGGAAATCTCCTACATGCACGGAAGAGCAAGGAGATCAGTCAAACCTCTGAGCCTGCTATAAAATGATCCAATGGTCCGTTGCTTTTCACTAACAGTCTTCAATATTTCGTGCAAGAAGTTCAGTAAAATTTCTTAGTGGCTAACGATACCGTACTTGACTGAAACTGAAAATTTTGAATGATTTTGAAAGATAATCATTAGCTTGAAAATGGCAACAAGGAATTATTAACTGATCCTCATAAGGATCCCGTGAAGACAACACTGCAAAAATATTCACATTACAAAATAGGCAGAAGCCTTTTAACGGAGTACTCAACTTGTCAAACAGGCAGAGCGGAGGATCTGGTTACAGCAGTTGTGATTAAATAGCAATTCCAATAAAACATATCAAAACAGCGAAGCCCAAGAACAAATCCGGCCTTAATCTTGTAAGAACCTAAAACAGCCACTACAGCAATGGAATTTGCCGACCTCCCACAAACAGAGTGAAATTTTAAAATACATTCTGTTAGGATTATTGTCCTTTGCATACAGTGGTGTAATCTTATTACAATTAAATCAATAGAGATGTTTTGTGCAAATGGACAGGCACGTTTCCCCGTTACATATTGAGGATTAACAAAACGCCGCTTTGATAGACAGTCTTAATATCCCCTGCACTAACAGTGGAATATGAATTACCTGAAGATCTTGTTAGTGTTGCTCATATCTCAGCTGGGGAATTTTAAGTCTTGTTGTTTATGTATGTAAACAACTAACAAAAATCACTGTGGTTGGTTTAATAATGTTTACGTTTCAGTCAATAGTGGTCTAAGTGAAATAATTTGAAAGTCAACACCATTGTGTGGTATGAAAAGACTATATGGTGGAGATGTTCAATACCATACTATTCATTTAAGTGGGAGCATAATAATATGGCTACCATGGCAACAAATGAACTAGATTCTTTGCTCCAACATTAGTTGGTCTGTAATTAGAAAATAGCATGGACATCTTTTTCGATATAGAATAATTATTAAATTGCACAGTCCCGGAATACATAATTATCCCCATTAAATACTGAGTGTGTTACCACTAATCATGCTCTTCTCCTCCTTGGTGCCCTCGGCCTTCGCTTGCCTGCAGCACTACCGCTCTGACAGGGCTCTGTCTTCCCTTCAGAAACACACACTCGGGGCAGTGAACCCTGACCTCGGATGCGGCCCCCATCAGCTCTGCTGCGGAGATTGGTCACGGCTACAGGCAAACAAAGCCCCCGCCCGGCCGACGCACTGCCCTACGCCTTCCGCGCACGCTAATGAGAGGCCGACGGCAGCCGCAGAGCTGGCTCAGTCCTCCCACGGCCCAGCTGCTGCGCCACACTCAGATGGAGAAGAATAATGGGTGTGTAGGTGAAGCGAGCAGGGTGCGAGCCCCAAGGCCCAGCGGGGCCCCTATGGAGTCCTTATAAAGGAGGTCAGCTGACCCGGAACCAGGAACACCTCCATTAAAAGCGTCTTGGTACTTTAACCCAGTCGGTAGTGACTCTAAGCAGGCCTCTGGGCCTACAATCCTCCAGGCTCGATGCCATACGATGCCATATCCTCGTGGTAAGCAGGACCAATACACTGTAATGCAAATTCCTGTACAAGGGCAGAACAGCTGTTAGTTATATTGAGCAGAAGCTTTCATTCAAAAGGTTAAAGCCTTGAACACAGGGAGATGGAAGTGCCTCTGACAAAAGCTAAAATCCATATTTGATGTTATTAGCAATTAATGAAACGCTAAAGTGTTTATACAACTCTGAAAATGTCTGTGGATGGTGATGTGACCAAGAACGGGGCAGGGGGCAGAGATCTGTGCAGGCCGCTTTAGTAAGAGACACAGTATCAATGGCATCACAATCAATACAGTTTGCGCTCCCATTTGTCACATATTTACAAGGCTGAAAAAGGGGCTCCATTCCGCGCTGGTGTAATTTGTCAAGCTGTAAGTACGACAGGCGGCATGGGGTCTCGTTAGTCTGCTGGCCGCCGGTCTTTCGCCACAGGGTTCAGTGGTCTTTCTTCTCCATGTTCTCCCCTAAACCCCCCACCCACCCCCCAGGATGTGCTCGACGTTTCACTGCATCCTTTGAGCCAAAGTAGGGTGCTGAAGGGGACTATAAGGAAGTACAGCTGGAAAAATACTCTTCCGTCACATCGGTGATGCCCAAGCCTGTATGAAACCTGAGGTCTCTGGCCTCTAGCTATCCCTGAAGCAGCAGATATGGAGAAGCACACAAAGAACATAAGCTTTATACTTCTGAAAAGGCCGCTGTGTGAACAGGGACCACTGCGCTGACTCCATACAGCCAGGCTCAGTGGTGTGCTTTCTTGAGGAAGATGACCGTGATCTAATTCACATTACAGTACCACTTAGCACCTCTCAATTGACTGTAACACACTACGACTATCAATCTTTATATCACAAGCAGAAATGCTCTCCAGAGATCTTATTTATCATGGTTTTATCTAGGAAAATGGTAACTATGGGTCTGATATATAGCCCGGCCTGTGTACAATTGAGACTCTTAGCCACTTTTCTCTGCAAGCAATATTTAAATTCCAGATGTTGTAAAAAACCCATTATACGTTTAACGCAGAGTGACGGCATGACCGTCCTACCTTGGGTTTACACCAGCCACCTGAAACTGTTCTGTTAAACTTCACAATTTAATGTTGTACTGATTATTGGTGAAATAGTGATACTGAAGATATCTTCATAAATGCTGCAGGATCATGCATGAACGCAAATGGAGGTACCAGAGGTTAAATCACACCCAGTACCTGTAAGTTCCTGTATAGTAAGTGCCTGTAAGCTCCTGTAAGCTCCAATTGACAATTAGCAGATGAGAAGCTATTAGCACCAGTCACAAAGTGACTCAAGCTACCTGGGTGTTTTTGCAGCGTTTACTTTAAGGAATCCCTTTTTCTGCCTTTCCCCTCAAAATTAAAAGCCTCTGAAGACCATGTTCACTTGCCTCCCTCCCCCCAGCCCCACCTCCAACCTGCAACCATTAAGAGCTTAATTGAGGAACATCCACAGGGACTTTAACATGAGGAAACTTGTGCAGATTTACTGGAAATTTAAGCACTTACCTAAATATAGCATTGTCATGGAGAAGATATGCTACTCTTCCCATAAAACTGGGTTTTCCAAGAAAGGCCCCATCTATAATGCCACAGTATTTCGCGAGGGGGGGGGGGCTGTGGTATTGTACCAGGATCATATTCACAACAAAAGGTAACACATTTTTGGAGAGCATAAAGCATAAAGGGTGAGTATAATACTAATAATACTAAAGGCAGCTAATAACTTTTATTGCAAGGCGTCCCAGATCCGGCTGAGTGATCCCTGCTGACAGTGTTCTGCTGTCAGACCAAGATGGAGAGGATCTGTCACGGCTCAGCACATGGCTCCCCCCCGCCGGGAAAAGCAGCAGACACCCTGAAACCTCAAATGGACACTCATTACTGCTAATGTTTTAAACCGGTCACAACTAAATACTGCTTTCAAAGGTACACTCCTATAAATGATTATTTAAAATATATTTTATTAGATATAGAAATGCTGTGGTGCCTTTCTAAATTCTAGGTGCGAGTATACAAGGATACAGCCCTAATCAACTGTCCCCATTAAACGTCTGTCAGATACATTTCATCAGTCAATGCTAGCTTCTCCTAAGTACAACAATTAAGAGTTAAATTCCTATCATGCAACAAATAGCACATAATATTAAGACTGCCTAAGTTAGAACAATATCACGATGTATTATAGTTAACATTGACATAGGCACCACTTAAACTCAAATACCCATAATCACCCTGGGAAATGTTAAGCTGGCTATTGGTGCAGGAGTTTTCCATTATGTTTTTGCCTTTGATACCAATAGCCTCACTGGGCATCATTTGTCATTGCAATGGGACAGTATGACCAGTTGTTTTAGATCCATTGCTAAAATTGCTGAGGTGAATTTCCAGCACTGTCTCCATAGACAAAGAACAGCAGAACAATAATAAAAAATAATAAGATACAGATCACATGCTGCCAATTCATGTCCACTTAATGGCAAACTACCCACGAAAATGAAAATGTACAACAGGCTTCTGATACCTGTGCTATATGAGACAGATCATATACACCTGAGATCAAGGAAAATAGGAAAATGAGAGATCTGTCATCTCTTAACAGCATTATGCAAAGACACATTAAAACAAAAACACGTACCGGGCTGCCCCTGGCTATGTGATGGTGTTGGGGGGGATGCCCACCATTATCACTATATCACCCACTCAGCCGAATACTGACACACGGTTACCTTCCAATGATAATTTAGTGCTGAAATGAACAGGCTGTTAGTGCCATAATACGATGTCCATGTTCCTCTCGCTGTGGTGATGCTGGTTTGGGTTTGGGCAGAGAGCAGCCTGACATGGCAACCAATTTACGGAATTACTCATCAGAGATCAACAAAGCACTTTATCCATCCATTGACTTTGTAACCTCTCATCCAGAACAGGGTTACTGGGTCCTGCAGCCTAACCCAGGTTGCACAGGGCACAATGGAAGGCTGCCCATAGGGCTTCATGCCAGTCCAGAACAGGGTACATACAGACATACATCCTCTGAGCCCCCTGATATGTAATATAATAAAATACACAGATTTATGACATCATAACATGAGTAACCTGCAGACATTACAATCTTTAAATCTTGACACCCAACAGTCTCACACACACACACACACACACACACACACACACACACACACACACTTATTGAACTCACCTTCCATTACGGGAACTGCTTGCTGATGGAACACAATGTTCTGGCCCATTTGCAGGGCATCGTCATTTTGTCAGCCCATGCCACTGGCTGGGTAAATTTCAGATCAGTGTTTAAAAACCAGAACCGCTTGCAAAGCTGACAAATGAGCCAGATTCAGTCTATTCATATCTTACTCTCAAGACAATTGGCTGGGGATTCCCTGCGTATCCCACCTACCTGACACCCATGAATCATGATGAATCGTCTCCAACTCCGCACCAAGATTGTTTTTTAACATTTAATTTAGTTTCTTCCTGTGCTTGGTTGAACATGGCTGTGTTATGGATTTCTGCCCTAATACACTCCAGCAGGTTGGCAGAGGTGTCCCGGCTCGCCATGGAAATTACAGGGGCTGGATTAATAGTCAAGGTCGCAACCCCCCCAACCTCCAGCTGATCCCAGCCCTCCCGCCCTCTGCTATCCCCCCCCCCCCCCCCCAAAGGTCTTTGGCCATGTTTATAAAAGTGAAGGGAAGCACATTAACCAAAAAAGGGAGATAGCCGAACTGCAACGAGGTAAACATGACAGGACAACCATGGAGCATAACCAGTGTTGCTAAGTGATGTTTAGCTATACATATGGCTCAGGCTTCACTTCCGAACTGAGATTCCGTGGTGTTCTGTTAGCGCGGTAATAAAGAATGCCAGACAGCTGTGGGTGAGGGTGTGTGCAACGTGTGTGATGGTACACCTTGATATGGGGTGTCCGAGAGCATGACTGCTTTTAAATATTCATTTCTAGTTTCTTTCCAGAAAGCAATACTGTGAAATACTTTACCGTAAAGCTAAGGGGAAATATGAGGTCTATTAACGGCCATTCCTCGCAGTCATGGCGTGACTGTAAACGTGAGAGAACTAAGAGAATTACTCCAATCAATTATTCATACAGGAGTGCAGGGTGGACAGCGGGCAGCACTGTGCTTTAAGGAGGCTTCGCTTGTGAGGTCGATTCCTGCCGCGTACATGTGAGCAGTTAGCAACGTTAGCGAGCTCCTCCTGTCCTACCCCATGTTCAGGATACTCTATGCAGTGCAAAGACATGCTTTAGGTGGTGTCACAAAATTGCATGTGTCAGTAAGTCTGTGGATGCAGGCCCCGCCCCCGGCCCCCGGCCCCCGGCCCCCGGCCCCCTGCTGCCTCGGATTGGCTGCAGGCCTTCTGTAATCACCACATTAGTGCTTCTGGGAAATAAGGATAGCCAGATCAAACTACTAAACGTCAAACTACTTAATCGCTAAAGCTGGAATTTTAAACACATATACAGTGGCCAGTTTATTAGATGCAGTCTGTGCCACCAAATAGCAAATCATGTGGATGAAGCGGAATAGCGCACACACAGGGTCAAGGAGTTCTCACACTGTTTGGCTAAGCATTAGGATGGCTGAGACACGTGATCTAAGGCATTTCTGAATGTGGCCTGGTTGTTGATGCCTTCCTGGGATTTTCACACGCTACAGTGTCTTTACAGAGAATGGTATAATGAACAAAACACACCCAGTCAGTGGCAGATTGGAGGGAAAAAAGATGGCAGAGGTCAGAGGAGAATGACCAGACTTGTTAAAGCTAACAGGAAGGCTATGAATACAAAAATAACAGCCCGGACTACAACAGTGCAGGAAAGCTTCTTTGAATGTACTCATGTACTCTCAAAGCTCTCATACACATTACTAGCCAGATGTACCTAGTAAACTGGCCACTGAGTGTATTCTTCCATATGCTTAAGATGTTTGATTATCTTCGTTACGTAAAATGATTGCAGTAAACTGGTCCAACTGGTAAGTAAAACATCAAATCTGCTCTAACGCAATCTGCACTGTGAGGTTTACAAGCCAAAGCAGGTCAGAGATTTTAAAGCTTAGTGGAATACAAATTAGCAGCTAAATGTAGAAGCTGTGATATGCTTTGAAGTTCTGTAAGATAAATTTACGGTAATTTACCTCCAGTGGTAAATACATCTGTTCAGTGGTCTTCCTTGTCATAATGTTTTTTGGTCTCCGAAATAAATGGATATGAATCATTGACTATTTCTGAACCAAACGTGACATTTCAAATTAATGTGGTGAAAGTCTGCTTTTCTGTTTTTATTTGCAATTATTTGTACATTATTTAATTGCTTGGCCGATAATTCCCTGAAAACCTCTAAATAAGGGTCATTGTGTCTGGGTAGTACTCGGAACGTTACCTAAATTGCCATTTTTTTTTCATCCCATAAAGATGAATCTAAGTTCTCTGTCAACAAATAACACTATTTGTCAAAAAGGCCTTTTTGCACAGAAAACACATCATCAAGGACACTACACTTTCCAATTCCTTTTAAACAAAGATTGTGTTTCTCCATCTTCTATCATGAACAAAATGACCCTTTTATTTTGCCCATTGCGGTAAAACGATGGCCCTGAGAAGATTGGATGTGTTTCTGTTGTGCAAAATCAATTTTCTCTTCGCGTTATATGATCAACATGTCAGAGCTGTCACACGGATGGCCGGCACGTCCATGAGAAGCGGCAGGTAGCTGCGGTGCTGCCGGACGGGGGGGGGGCGCTCCGGCCACACGCCTCTCTCTTTCCCCATCAGAGATACTCCACTCTTACGTGGGGAAGAATGCAGGTAGAACGAAGGTGTAACCCAGGGCCCTAATAGTAGGCGGGAATCCCTACCCACCTTAATGAGGATGACAATGGGCGTCGTCCTGCAAACAGGGAACCCTCGGTGCCTATGCCAATAGAGACGGTGCTGAGTCAGGAAGGGGGTGGGAAGGTGGGACGCCGCTGAATTTGAATCTGCCCCACTGCAAAAAAAAAAAAAAAAACAAGAGATCTGACCTTGGCACTGGTGTCAGGCCGCACCGTTTAGTGTTGTGACGAAACCCACTTTCACGGGACTATAATCACAGCACGTTAGCTCAGTGTCAGTCCTTATCACCCCTTTTTTTCATAGTGACATATATTCAGAAGTAATCTGACAGAAAGCTATCACGCTGCAGTAAGCCTGGACTGAGCGATGACCTGCTGGTGCCTGTTATCATGCGTTCCTCATGAACTAAAGACCCCTGTCCACTTTGCT
The DNA here is from genome assembly GCA_019775915.2 of Cyphomyrus plagiostoma. Taxonomy (NCBI): domain Eukaryota; kingdom Metazoa; phylum Chordata; class Actinopteri; order Osteoglossiformes; family Mormyridae; genus Cyphomyrus; species Cyphomyrus plagiostoma. Next base: position 14,840,221 of record JABFEA020000021.1, on the reverse strand, counting down.
TCTAAACCTGTAGTTTCAGAGAAAGATTTCAACACAGTAGGTCTTTCAATACAAAATGTAGCGTCACACCCCCAAGGGTATATACCTACAGTGGCATTTCTTACTTGTATGCAATCCTGTCCAGTTTTGAGCCTGTACTCTATAAATGTTGGGAAGATGGAAGACTGAAGTCCTGTACTGTCAAACGGACTATAATAAAAGAGATGAAAAACATCTTCTATCATAGGGTACTGTTTCAAAGGGTAAATTGGGTTAGATGAAGACATTGGTTAAAAAACAAAAACGTGAAAGTATATATTCTTGAAAGACCAAAAAGATGAATATAAACAGTGATATACAGGAACTGGACAAAATAATACCAATATGATATATTAATATCAAGCACTCAATAATTGATGATGATGATCCTTTGCCTTCAGAAGAGATTCAGGGCTTCTTAGAATGCTGTCATATACACCCTGAACTATGAGTACTGGGAAATCTGACCATTATTGAAGAGGAATGGCCTCCAGGTCTTTGAGAGATCAAGAAGCCGAAATTTTCTCTACACTGCAGGCTTCCCATGAATGTGCGATGAAGTTAAGGGCATAAAATGCCTCTGACTCCACCCTCGCGGTCATGAAAGCACGCTGGAGTCTGCCTAGCAGGCTGCAGAGGGGCATCACCATCTTGAAATGCTTCCTCCTTCATGATGGAGGAAGCTGCTTCTGTAAAATGACTGTTTTACAATAATGTGCAGCATCCGTAGCACCTAATAAAAACCCCTCCCTCCACTCCAAAAACTCTTGCAAACCAAATTAAAAAGAAGCAAATCACCCCATGACTAAGACCACAGTTGTACCTACTTATCTACTGCAATGATCCATCTTAATATTTTAAGTTTTTGAAATGGAGTTCTGTTACGCTTTTTTAACCCCTCTAACAATGAATAAAAGGAAACTGTGGAGATGTTGCCCATGCCCTAGTTTTGCCATCCTGTGAATTAATAACCCGGCCAGACAAAAGAGCATTTCAGCGCAGAATGGAGGTTATCGAAGTCTGGAACTTCTCGCTGCCATCATTATGTACTCTGTCCTCATAGGTGCCGCTTCCTCTTGTTGCTGTCAACCTGAGCGCAAACAGTTCTGATAAGATATTAGGAAGTGACACAAAGCAGGGATACCATTCAGAAACTTCCAGAGGCAGAGGTCATTCAGAAACCACTATCTGCGTGCTCACAGCATCCACAGGACCCTATTTTAGCTATTTTGAGACTAGCTGTCAGTGCTGACGATCGGTCATGCCTTAATGACAACATTTATAAACTGGACCTAGCTGAAAACAATGCAACCTACAGTCTTGCAATCTTCATTCTTATTTTCACACAATTCAAAAAGCGCAATATTTCACAAATGCATTTCAGACTGAAGGCCGCAGAGGGAACACTGACCTCACCTATCGACTCTCACTTTGTTTACATATTTGTGTGAAATTCTGCTTTTGAAGTGTAGAGTACACCCACATCAGGGCAGAAGGAGCCAAGAAGCATAATAATGCCACGTTCAGGAGCGTTCAGGTTCTAATAGTGAGGTGCCATCAAAACGTGTCAGGTGCTAAGAATGGGGCTGTTGCGTGGTGCGTACACAAGTGCGGGGTTCTCACTTCTGACAGCAAGACTGAAGCGGAGTCAAAAAGGAAGGAATACTGTAGGTAAAAATCAATATACAGAAGCAGCAAAGCGCTGGTAATGAAGGTAAGGAAAAAGGATGGAGATAAAGGCTAAAGCAAGGAAGAGAGGGGGACATGCGAGAAAGCACAGCGCTGATCTCACACTGGGGCGTTCATGTGAGAAAGCACAGCGCTGATCTCACACTGGGGCGTTCATGTGAGAAAGCACAGCGCTGATCTCACACTGGGGCCTGCATGCAAGAAAACACAGCACTGATCTCACACTGGGGCGTTCATGTGAGAAAACACAGTGCTGATCTCACACTGGGGTGCTCATGCGAGAAAGCACAGTGCTGATCTCATACTGGGGTGCTCATGCGAGAAAGCACAGCGTTGATCTCACACCGTGACGGTTATGCAAGAAAGCACAGCACTGATCTCACACTGGCGTTCATGTGAGAAAGCAGCGTTGATCTCACACTGTGACGGTTATGCAAGAAAGCACAGTGCTGATCGCATGCTGTGGGGTTCATGTGAGAAAGCACAGCGCTGACCTCACACCAGGGCATTCATGTGAGAAAGCACAGTGCTGATTTCACACTGTGGCGTTCATGCAGGAAAGAACAGCATTGATCTCACATTGCGGCGTTCATGTAGGAACAGCACTGTGCTACAGCGCAGGCAGACGATTAACCTTTACTGCAGTCAACAGACATGATAATTTTATGTGATATCAGTTTCAATACCTCACGCTTCATGAAATGGCACACAACCTCATCCTTTCGATTGGAATTCACTGGATTCATTAGAAAATCATACATATATGGATAATGACACTAATAAGAACAGCTTATCTGAGCAGCCAGAGAGAGTCAATGCCAGTGCATTCCTGTCCCAAACCAGGGGATGACAGCGAGAGCTAAGTGAAGCAAGCAGCCCCATTCCCGTCTCCAAATCCGATTACAGATTTACATTGTTCCCCTAAATATTAGCTGTCCAACTATGGACGACTTAATCAGTTTAGCCCTTCTAGTGCTGCTTTATGGCATAAATGCCGTTAGACTGTTTATTGCCATTGTGTTTCAGTGGCACAAAAGACAGTTTAATCGCTTCTGAGAACGAGTAGAATACCAATGTGGATCAATGGCCAGACATTGATCTGTTTATGCAACTCCACCTGCAGGATTAAGCATTCAGGACCTCAGACACTAAAACTCGGCTATCGATTGGCAGCGGCCATGACTCTGCTGAAATAGCAGCGGAAACAATAACAGGGATAGGCCCTCAGCTCTCCGCTGTCCTTTCCAAAGGAGGTGATGGCTGGGACAGAGCACAGGGGCAAGTCAGAGTGGCTGACTCAACCGATAACCAGCAATCAGCAGTCAAACACAGTCAGCCCAATAACCAGGAGTCTCCCTTCGATGGTCAATTCTGCCCAGCACTGCAGGTTTTTGAGCCTATCCTAAGATGGGATGCACACTGACAGCCACCAGTGTGGGGGGTGGGGTCCAGACTACACAAGAACCATGTGCCCTGGACTAAGTACTATACCCGGGTCCCTGCTGCCCCGCATCCTTTCAGGGTATTATTTTTTAAAAGCTGTACACTTGAAATGATAAATATATTTCATAACTCAACTTTCTCCTTATTGCGTTGCTTATTGAAACCTATCACTAAGGTACACCTGTCCTACTGCTGGCCATACATTGTATGAATTCCTGCGTCAGTAGGGTTGGCTGTCCCAAGGCCTCACGAGGACCATGAGAGAAGGAACAAATTGAGTTTTATTTATAAGGTTTTGGTAAAGTGAACCCTCACCCCCTATATCTGTTTAACTTACCTGATAAGGGACAGTATAGGATCCAGAATCATTGTGTTCTGTTTCCTGAGCTGCTCTCAAATGTTAACCAAATTATCTACAATCTACATGTAAAATACAATAATATTCTATCTACCTCTTCTGCAAAAAACCTTGAATGAAGTGAGAAGTAAAGAAAGATCAAACGGGTGAGTCGATCAAACCTAGTTTCTATTAACTTTTAAACAAAGCCAACTGAGCAACAAGTGCTTGAACACGCAAAGTGAGAGTGCAGACCAGTGCATGAAGGTCCAGCTGATAGGATGCCCACCTGATACAGGGCATTGCCCACCAGCCAAGCCTAGCGGTGGTAAATACAATTAGATTTTAAGCAGACAATGAAAATTGATGGGCCAGCCCTCACGCTTGTAAACGCCTCACAGGCCTGGGCTTGACGAATGGACCCAGGCAGCAGAGATGCATCTGGACGTCGCAGAATTAGTGCCGTACCCTTAACCTTATTTTACACGCACCGTAAAGAAGGGAGCGATGAAATTCTCAGGATGGAGTCAGCCACTTTCTCCAAGTGGGGGGCATTAGCACCATCATGTGCTCGGGGGTGGTGGGTCCTGGCACCCCCAGCAGCAGAAAGCAAAACTCCCATCCCTGTGCCCTTAAAACCAGCTGTTCTACAGTCTGTTTTTTCCTCAAGCTATAATTGCAGAAAGTAGCTTTCTTCACTAATAGAGATGGGGGGTTGGGGGGCTCACTGTTTATTCCGCAGAACATCCGTGTGCCCAAGTGGACACCCAGCGGGCCCGAGAGCGGCACCGCTTATTACATTTGAAGTCCTTCAAAGAGTTTGGCTTTTATTGATTTTGTGTCAAGCTCACCCGCTTATTCAAGCAGAGTGCGCTGTATTTTTTTAAGTGACTGGACAAACTTGTTTGGGGTTTGGGAGCTGCATGGTGGCGGCTGGCCAAGTGTGAAACCCGGGCGTTCTGGCAAGGTCTAAAACTAAGTGGGGGGTTACGGTAAAGACGAGGATATGCGGAATAACCGCAGGTCGTCCCACACATCCAGGGAGAGACTTCAGGGGAAGGGTTTTGTGAAAGTTAATGGCTTTAATGCCCCCCTTTTTCAGTCCGCCTTGGTGATGAGTGCATAATGGTACAGAAACGCGCACTTACAAAGTATAACAGGGTAGCATTGTGTGTGTGTGTGTGTCTGGGGGGGGGGGGAACTAAACAAATTGCCACACAAAGGAAACTGCACGCCCGCTTAAGTAATTATTCCAGACAGTAATGAACTGTAATGAACACACTGACATGCAGTCCAAAAAATAAACCAAGACGACAGAATATTACTCTGCTTGACAAATCCACTAATTTCACGCTTCCACTATGGCGGGTGTGAGGAACCTGTTCTACGGAGGACCAGTGTGGGTGCGGGTTATTGGGATGGCCTCTCAATCAGCCAATAACAGTGGGTCCCCAGGACTGGAGCTGAGAACTGCTGCTTTATTATTGGCTGATTAAACCTGCACCCATACCAGCCCTCCACGGAACAGATTCCCCACACCTGTTCTATGGCCATCCAGCCTCCAGCACCAGATGCGAGCTCATCACAACAAAATTACTGCCCTGGGGACATAGGTAGATTAGCGCCACCTGCAGGGCCAGGGCAGAATGGAAAACGTAAGGCTTTTGGGCGGTACATATGCTGTGAGGCTCTCACACTGTCACACCACTGTTGCTGTGTACTCCCTGGCATCGTAAGGCCTCCATCTCTGAGCCATGATGACTATTGGATGCTCTGTGACCCCCCGCCCCCCCATCACTGACCCTATCTGGATGCCTATTGCCCAGTGAACTATCCACATTTTAACCTTAATCTTGTCACCTGTTGCATAGATACTCCAGGTTCTTAAGATATAAACAAAAAAGTAAATAATCCTTGGATTTAAAGGATAGCACACACCAGTTGATGACCGCCAGCCGTGTCACCGAGGAAAAATTTCCCACAGTGGCACGGATGTGCAATCGATCCAATGGTCGCAGCTAAACTTTCTGCTGGTAAAGGAAGCCCACGGATGGGAGCAGTGAGACTGAGGGGGAGAAAGCGTTCAACCCACTCCCGCAAAGCTCCGTGTTTACAGCCTGACGACGACCAATGGGACGAAATAGGGGCCTCCCGTCGTCCTATTGGACGTGACGGGACTCCGGAACAAGGGTCGCAGAAACACATGGCTCTCCCCGGCGGATGATGCTGGCGGGAGACACCCACTGAGAAGGATTGATTTCCTTCTGGCTTTATTTGCTGTAAAAAAGCTAGAGATAAAACAAAAAAAACCCTTTGAATCCTGGTGGAAAGAGTTTTGAATAGTGTCCAAAGATATTTTTCAAGTATCACAGGTACAAATGTGAAGTTTGACACTAAGAAAAGTTATAAAGATGTACTATGGAGTTGTTAGAAAGATTCAGCCCCCCTGTGGGTGTTTATATATGTAAACAGCTCTAAGGAACCAGGTTGGGAATGATGCCTTATCCATCCATCCATTATCTCCCGCTTATCCGAAAATATATGATGCCTTATAGCATGGTTATTCAAATCACGGTCCTCGAGGTCCGAGCACTGCTGGTTTTCCAGCCTTCCTTTACCTGTCAGTATCTGGGAGAACTGAAAACAAGGCCTGGATTTGCAATTGAGGTCCAGATTTAAAGAGCCCTGACTTATAGTAATTAATAACATTTTATAAAGTCTGTGTCAGCAGTCATACGGCTGGTTGGGCCTTTTGTCCAGCTGCATCCCCAATTGTATTTTATCTATAAAACAGAATGGGCATATTTTTTTTTCATTTCCCCCTATGAAGGCAGTTGTCACCGTGGTTGAAGAAGGCATGACCCAAATGCAGCTTGGTCCAGAAAATCCCCTGGGGTGGGGACCTTATTTAGAAGGGAGAACAGGTTCTGGGGAGCTGATAAATAACAATGACCAAACTGGGGAACACTGGACTGGGAAGCACATCTATACAGGAGGGAGCTAATGAGAGGCAGCTGGGAGTAATTAACACAAGGGTTAGGAACAATAGGTAAGACAAACGAAACTGACGTGGCTTCTTTGGGCTACACCAAGGAGGGGATAACAGGGTCAGGCAGACATGGTGGCTAGGCTGTGACAACACCCATACAACTGTATTCCCTGGGGAAAACATGGTTTGGGTGCCAGTCTGCTGCCACTGCCGCAGATACTTTTTCATTAAGAAGATAACTCAAGATGTCTTTCACGGACCTTTTTCAAACTTGACAGTGGCATTGTATGGGTGACAAACTGGAACTGATTAAGTTTTGAGACAGATCATCCCAACACTGAAGCACCGAAAAAGTGATTTCAAAAAGAAAGGTAGTCTCAGACACTTGACCCCATTAAGACCATAACTCAAAAAGTATTTGAAAGATCTTTTGTCAGGCTTTGACAACAGATTGTATAGGTGAAGATCTGGTAATGAGCAATTTTTTAGACACATCACAACTAAACTGAAGTAACGCCTCATTGTGACAGCAAAGAAAAGGGCAGCCACATGCATTTGATCTTCTCAGCATGATAATTTAAACATTATTGGTAGGATTCCTTTTCAAACTTGGCAGACGCATGGTATGGGGAACAGGATAACTATTTGATAGTTGATGGATTTTATTACCACTTTACAAAAACATTATACAGATTAAAATCTACACCTGGAAGTCTGAACCTGGTACACTTGAGACAAATCATCCCAAAACTGAAGCAGCAGCCATCTTGTGAATTTGAAAAGATGGAATTTTTTCTAAATTCCCAAGCACACTGTACAGGACTGGGGTTCTCAAACTGCTTGGCATAAGGTGACTCTCTAAAATAAAGTCTACATTTTTTGTTGGCCCAAAATAGTAGTGAAGAACTGGGTGAAATTTTTCCTGGGGGTTTTTAATCATATTTAGTCACTTAGCCCAAGACCTAGTGATTTGTGACACATGAAAGTTTTCAGGTGGTGAGGAGAGTTTGTTTGGGGGGTATTACAGCAATATTTTTGCTATACTGTGGTATGGTTGTTCGGCAAACTCCATTGGTGAAATTTTGTGCATGTCTGTTATGGAACGTTGGTCATAGTGCAAATGAGAAAGCAATATATAGAATATAAATATTAAGACAAATGAAGATCATCAATAATATAAGTAACATTTTACGGCACGGACATTAAAACATTCACAAAAATTAGCTACTCAATTAGTGGGGAAAGTGTAACTGGAATGTGCAATAAATGAATATGTGTAGCTTAGGGTAAAAACACATTTATTGGCTTTCACATTTCCAGATCATCCACCCACTAATTCGGGAAATTGTAATTGTTGGAGGGCGTGGGAGGAGTAGGGATTAGATGTGAGGAAGGGGAGTGATGAGGCAATTTGGGGAATACGATACTGGCTTTCTGAGAGCATCTATGCTAATTTACTAAAACCAGTTAATGTTGAAAACTTTGCTGAAATGCAGTGATACCGTACATCACTGATGCCATAAGTCTAGTCACCTTTGGCCTTTAAATCGATAAGTTATCTATTTAGCTGCCTGTCGACCACTCCATGCTAAGTAATCCCAGCATCTGAAGGGTGTATCTGCATCATAGGATCACGGCTCGGGAGTTCTGTAAGCCACAGAAACAGGACAAGTAAGATGGTGCCAGTGGCCAGCTGTCTCGTTTTGTTTTGTGGAGTGCAGGTGAGGCGGAAAACGAGGCAGCAGCACTAACGAGACCACAATGAGCGCAGTTTCAGTGGCCGCGGGGCGTGAGATTGAAGGGCCCTGCCGTGTCACAGATCAATGGGCCCCGTAAGCGCAGCCTAAATATTTTATGAAACCCTGACTATCGCCTCAGCTCTGATTATTTTTGGCACTGAAAAAATCATCAGCAGGCAGCTCTGCACGTTAGGAATTTAAAAAACCAATTAACTGAAAAGCAGCTTCATCTGAGCAGTTTTTAATCTGCATCTCAGGAACATGGACAATCCCACCGATTTATGCCTCCGGAGCATAACAGACAGCCAGTTACACATGTGCCACAAAATGTCACCGCTGTAATTCCCTCCTGCTTCACACAAATTCATCATGTTTCCCCAGCTAGTTCACAAAGTCCTTCTACACTGCACTTGATTCTCTCACTTTTATACGATTAATCTCTGAAGAAAACACTGCCCAGTGCTTTTGCGTTCATTCTCTCCTGCCTCCCGCTCAGGGCCATCTGCCCCCCCCCCCCCAGAAATCACCAGGCTCCAGCCTCTGGTTTTGTCTCTGAAGGTCTGCATCTTTGGAAGATGCCCCACACTGACACAGTCATCAGGGCTGACCATTTCTCAGTTACCTGCTCTCGACCGCCACCCGTGATCTACACAGGTGTGGATATTTATAGGGCTTACCATTGTTCATCTGGGTTCTTTACATTGTTTTTTTAATTTCCACTCTGTATATAAAATGCACTCTACTAAACAAATGTGAGTTACTGATGACAGGTTCATCCCTGGGAATGCATGCTTTTTGATGAGTTTTATAACCTTAGAGTTCACTCAGGACTGTGCAAATTGATATTACATTTTCTTTCTCTCCAGTGTTACTGTTAAAAAACTCGCTTTTTGAACTGAAGGCTTTGTTATTGTGCTCTTGCATCTCGCTCTCTGGCTTTCCCTCCCACAGAGCGACCCATAGGGATTCAGCCGGCGGTGGAGACAGCACAAAACGCAGCTCATCTACAGGGACACGTGACCGATAATGTCCCTCCCAGCTCCTGCCAGGCACTGTAACCAAGCAGCAAACATACCAAAAGGGGTTGAGGAAGAGGTGGAAAAGATCTTCATCTTCATGCTCATTGTGGCATTTTGTTAACTCATCCCTAAAAGCTGATCAGCGCAAGCCACGATTTCCCGTCCTGATCTTTGTCAGCCTCCCTTAATGCACCCCCACCCCCAGCTCCCCACCCCCCCCACATATCCCAATCTCTCTTCGTCCATTCACACCCAGTACCCAGATCGATACAAGCAATTCTGGAAGAAAAGCGATGTCTCCATGGCAACCAGGCCACAAACTGCCTGCAGTGCAGGGCGAGCGGGGAGGGGGGAGGGGAGTGGGCTTGGGAGACTGGTGACAAGATCCTCTAGGTGCTGTGTCTGCTTTGGGGTTCAGGGCTTAAGGTGACATTCATCATGTTTTAGTGATTTTTCATGAAGTAAATGAAGGTTCAAGCAGACATTCAGTACCATACTGAAAGTTCAGTGATGTCATTTTAAACCACCATTGTGTCTCAGCAGACACCATGTTTCTGAGTACCAACCATCAGTGGTTACGCCTCCTACAGACTGCTCTTATACGCCCTCACCACCAGGCCCACCTTGAGACACGCCAGTGCAGTTCTGCACTCTGCCAGTTGGGGGCTCCACCTACGCAGCAGGCGTCCTGTGAGACCTGTCAGGCGCGTGGCCCCTGCAGCCCTGACAGGCATGGAGTGTTGGCAGGAATAAGAAATAAGAAATAATTTAAAAATAATTTTTAATTTTGCTTCTGAAATATCTAAAGGTGCTCCTCCACTGCACCAGGTGCTGAACTAGCTCTTCAAAGCAGTACCAAAGTCTGGGATACTTCTTTTGTTTATTTTCCACTGGTGCAATAAAACTGGGGCCAGAACAGAATGACATCATATTCATTTGTACAGAATTTAAAATGGCTATTTTTAAAGCATTAAAGTATAGTATAATAAAACATGTGTCATAGAGTTGATGTGTGATATGAATATAACCCATTTTATGGAAAAGCAATTCTCACCTGGGGGGCTACGCTTCACTAAGATGATTAGATGCTATCATAGGAAGCAAATTTTAATTTTAATGATTGTTCTTTTTCAGGATTATCTATCATATGTTTAAAAATCAGTTTACAGTGTATCATCATTCCATTTGCGTGAGTGTAGTGCGCTCTCCAAGACAGTCATAATCATTTTCATTCTTGCTATTTAAATCACTCTTAGACTCCTAGTTTGCGAGAAATTTAACAAAAGTTCAGGGGTGTTTTCTGAGTTCATAACTACGTTTTTTTCAAGATCACGGTTGTGTTCTGTGGTTCAAAGACAGACTATTTGCATACCAATCAACAACATACATGTTTGCAAGTCCCATCCCAAAGTACTGAAGTGCCAAACGAGTGCCCCACCTTGGTTGGTATCAGGATACTGGTATTGGACTGAAAATCAATAGAAAAAGAGAAGTAAAAACGTTTGGTACCGGGTGCAGTGAAAAAGTGTCCTAATAGTTTTGACAGCATTCTCCGATTTCTCCAGTCATAATGAAACAAGAACACAAGTCCCTAAGCATACAGGGTGAGACCAGCCTAGGAAAAGCATGGACGCCAGGCTCAAGGAAACGACACTGAAATACCTGCTAGGCATACAACCCCTGGCCTTAAATCAGAATAGTCATTCCCACCATTGCTTATAGCCAGTTAAACCCAGTAACATTTATAGATGTCAGAAATTGAATTAAAAGGAAGTTTAAGGAAGAACAGAGCACAGTTAGCGTTCTGCCGTGTTAGACTGCAAAGCACATGCAGTGCCCCTGCTGGACATTCACTGTAAGCGGACTCCAGGCATGAATGATCTGGGGTGGTCCGCTGATACCTACATAGCTGGGGTACAACCTATGCCACACGGGGAGGTCACTGTGATGGCAGCTGTATAATCAAGGGAGGGGGGACACCTGGCTGCATGGAGGGTGGAGGCACGTTGGCATTTGAGCTGACATAGCTGAGATCGTTCAGCTGTCTGCTTCTTAGCAACTATCCTTTAAAAATGTGTGTCCCAGAGCAGCTAGGTCAAACAGAAGTGATGCGAAATGAGACTGTAATGTAATGCACACCTTTGTGGCCGTGTATGCGCAGACTGTGTGTAATGTAATGCACACTATTGTGGCTGTGTATGCGCAGACTGCGTGTAATGTAATGCACACCTTTGTGGCCGTGTATGCGCAGACTGCGTGCAATGTAACGGCGCAACAGGAAGTCAAATCAGCACACATCGTATTCTTGCTATCAGTCTTAAGAAACCAGCTAACGATGATATAGGTGAAAACTACAAAACACAAGGTGGCAATGTAATTACACAATGATATCGCTGCGATTAATGCATATTTGTTATTACAGTAACTGATGGCAATATGTTTTAAAGAACAAACAGCATTAACGCCTGCTGGCTTCATGTGAAAGGTCTGGAAAAGCACAGGTAGATCTGAAAGACACAAAGAAACGTAGCTCTCGGCTTTCCCTCATAGACCAGCACAAGAATAAAATGCCTGTAAATGTCACGAGGAGGACCATGGGAGCAGGCAGGCAGCACCACCGAGACCATCAATGGTGACTTATTGGAGAGCATGCTGGCAAGAATGAACAGCCAACCCCATGCTAGTTTCACAGAGGTCAAAGGTCAGCAAAGAACAATGAGCAAGACCTGCTGATCTCTGACCTCGGGAGTAGAGGAGGCAGCGGCCATCAGCCCCACCTTGCCAGATGCTATAGCTTAGATACGAGGACCCCCTCCCCCCAAAGGTCACATGACAGGAAACAGGAAATGCAGTTGTCGGTTATTCTGAAAGATGTCCTTCATGCTAATAATGTGATGAAAAGTGGGTTAGGGAAACATGTTCACTTTGTTTTGTTTTACTGCCAGCCTCCCTGCTTTTTTTAATGTCTTTGGTGGAATGAACAAAAGCATGAATGAAAACAAAAAGCCTGATTACTTAATGACTGGGGAATAAGACTAAAGCTGTTGGGAACCACTGCCTTGTACCTCACCTGATAAATAATTAGCAATGCTTTCTTTGAAAGAAAAGCTATGTGCTCATTTTCGTCCATAAAAAATCCAAAACACTAAAAACGCTAATAATGAAACTGTCATACAAGCCGAGGAGTAGTGAGAGTAATGAGAGTAATGAGTGTAGTGTTTCTGTCAGCTTGTATACATGCATCCATCACCAGAATATGATGTATTGTGCAGTTAAATACCCCACCATTAAAAGGGTTTGCAAGCACCAAGATTTTCTACATTTGCATGTTACTCACTTAACATTTACTAAACACATACTCAATATTCTTTGCTAACAAATGCATTTACTGTACGTTCACTATTTGAATACCTTTATTAGCAAGAAAATGTCATATCTTTGATTCATCGAAGTAACCTCTTCTAGCAGTTATAACAGCAGAGAAAATTCAAGGCATTCTTTCTACAAGGGACATGAAATACTGCTCCGTTTCATGGGATGAAACAGATAACTAGTGCATTTAAAGTAAAAGGACAGGCTAGAATTTGACTATGACATCACCACACAACCAGTTAATTGGATGTCAGACATGCACTGTTACACACTCCTTCCATGTTATAAAGGAAACTTGTTTTATTTAATTTATATTTTTATTTATAGTTCCAATATAGTTTCCAATGCTTAACAAGAATGAAAAAATTGCAGTTTATGAAATAAATCACAAAATAGTAAAAACCTGTGGTTTGCAACAACTTTTGACTGGTAGTGTAACTCCAAGTTAGTATTTCAAAATGAGGATTAAAACTGGTAATATTTTCTTTGCTTAATACAAAAAGCATTTCAAGCGAGGTATCTATTCCAAGTCACCACTGGTAACCAGACCACAAATTCATTACTTTTTACTCCCCCAAAAACTCCAAATGGCCTTCCGCCTTCATGTCGAGCTAACATTAACATAACAAGTTTGGCCACGTAAAACTAGCAGTCATTAAATCTGATGCAGAATGATTTTGAAACAGAACACATGGTCAAGGTCTGGCCTGCATGTCCGTAAGGGAGCAGCAGTGTGTGTGTGTGTGTGTGTGTGTGTGTGTGTGTGCGTGCGTGTGTGTGTATGTGCGTGCGTGTGTGTGTGCGTGCGTGCGTGTGTGCATGTGCGTGTGTGTGTATGTGCGTGCGTGTGTGTGTGTGTGTGCGAGTCTGCGAGAGTGGGTCAGTGCGTGCGTGAGATTGGGCGGGGGCGTGTGAGTGGGGGTGGGTGTGTGGGAGTGGGGGTGGGGGTGTGGGGG
>JABFEA020000021.1:14800579-14820708 GCA_019775915.2 Cyphomyrus plagiostoma | reverse complement strand
ATGTAAAGCGCCCTGGGACAACTCTGTTGTGAAGGGCGCTATATAAAAATAAACTGAATTGAATTGAATTGAATTTTATAGCAAAGTGGAAGCATTTAGGAATAAAAACACATGAAGTACAGCCATGTAAAGTAGCAGAGCTGGTCACCGAGTGCTGAGGCGCACAGTGTGTAAAAGTCACCAACGCTCTTTTGACTCAATAACTGCAGAGTTTCCTCTGGCATTAACTCCAGCATATAAACTGTGCACCAGGAACTTCATGGAATGGGCTTCATGGAATGATGGACGAGTCTGATGGTCGAGTCTGGGTTTGGCAGATGCCAGGAGAACTTTACCTGCCTGAATGCACTGTGCCAAATGTAAAGTTTTATGTTGGAGGGATAATGGTATGGGGCTGTTTTTCAGGGGTTAAGCTAGGCAGTGAAGGGAACTCTTAATGCTTCAGCTTGACAAGACATTCTGGACAATTCTATGCTTCCAAGTTTGTGGTAATAGTTTGAGGAAGGACTTTTTCTGTTCCAGCATGACTGTGCCCCAGTGCACAAAGCAAGGTCCATAAAGACATGGTTGGGTGAGCTTGGTGTAGAAGAACTTCACTGGCCCACACCGAGCCCTGACCTCAACCCTGTCCAACACCTTTGTAGTAAATTAGAACAGAGATTATGAGACAGGCTTCACATCCAATATTATTGCCCGACCTCATAAACACTCTTCTGGATGAATGGGCAAAAATTCCCACAGACACACTCCACAATCTTGTTGAAAGCCTCCCCAGAAGAGTGGCAGCTGTTATAATTGCAGAGGGGGGACCAACCCTGTATTCATGCCGATGGATTTATAATGGGACGTCATGAAAGTTCATGTGGGTGTAATGGCCAGGTGCCCCAATACTTTTGTCCATATAGTGTATACACATAAATACACATTTACATATACAGTGCTCACAGAAAATCTTGAGATGCTTGATTAATTATATAATAGTGCTGCAAATGTATTGGCTTCATAACAAAAGTCTGTTGACATGCAATGTTTTACGTATCTGCATGTCTTCTGCAGACATGTTCTTTTTATAAAGAATGAGTTCTAATGTTCTAATGTGATTTTTTTGTAAACAAATGAACGAAGTAATGACTTTTGTTTTAAAACAAATACATTTGAAATATTTTTATTGAATTAAGTAAGCGTCCCAAGACTTTCTGTGAGCACCGTATATAACAGTGTTTGTCTTTAACTCTTTGGCATAAACTGAATACAGACGACCTCCTGCTTGAGTGAAGGCTCCTTCCACAGAATCTCACATGCCTCAAGCTATGAATTCACAGAATCTTCTAGACTAGCTGATCAAGGTAAAGGAATCAGGCCAAGATGCAGACACTTGAAATGTGGGGACTTTAGAGTGTCATACTGCCCCAACAGCTGCTGAGCCCCAGAGGGTCCGTGGGCCTCTTGCAGGAAGGATCAGGAGGCTATTGATCTATTAGTTTAAATTACTGAAGCACGTTAAACTGCATTATGAACCCTCAGAAACCAAACAATATATATATACCAAACGATATATGACAAACAATATATATACCAAACGATATATGACAAACAATATATATACCCTTTAGCTGGCTGGAAATCTATATCTCTCAGAGAGTCCAGTGTTTTTTTTTCTTTTTTATCACAGAGCTATAAAGGGTCATATTGTATACCTTAAGGGTATTACACAATGATACATGGAGCATCTGTAACTTTGCTGGTTGTCACATTGTACAGGTATGTTTGCTTTTGGATGTATATAATACCCTTAAAACTCATTATGCAAGCGTCTAATACAATTTTTTCTATATAACCTAACCGATATGACCTGATTATTAATTAATTACTATGTCATCAGAGTGGATGCAAAAACAAACCAAAAAATTTTAAAAGTTTTAATCAAAGCCACAAACATTTGTATTGACATTTATTTCAAGAGCTAAAATGTAGATAGATCACTGTAGATAATGGACTAAATAAACAAGAAAAAAACAAAGATACAATCATATTATTCATATTTATATATGTACTATAAAGTAAATGTGGTCAGGTGTTCTATTTTTTTTTCTTGTTAATCTGTAGAACTCTGGTCCAGAAATGAGAAGGGCCCCGCCCCCCAAAAAATCTCATCCTGGGGCCAATTATAAGAAGCTTATGCTCACATAGCTGTATAAGTCTGTAAACCTAAGATTCACACTGACACTAACCGCACACTGATGCTAACCACATACAGTACTGGTGCTAATTGCACACTGATGCACACACTGACGCAAACCACACACTGATGCTAATTCCACTTCTTTCCCTTTGAACACAGTCTGGTGACAGCTACGAATCAAGCAGCTATAACTGTTACATGCTTGCTTGCATTGAGTGATAATCTCAGTATGAATAACCACCTATCCAGTCACAGAATGGGTTCTAGGAGAGACTGTACCTGAAACGCTGGATTAGGCACGTTGTTACATTTGTCACCCAGGCATTTTCGTGGCTACAGATTAGAAAGCTTTGCTACGGCTTTGGTCCGGAGTGTAAGGCGTGGATTCTAGGGAGCTGATCTGCTTCAAAGTCACAGCTACTTACAGTATGGCTGCCTCCCCATTGTAAAGGAGGACAAGCCCCACAGAACAGAGCCCAAAAGAAGAGCGCCTCAAACACAGCCGTCCAGGCCTCAGGCTGCTCAATCAAATTATTAAATATCCTTATTTTGGTGTGGGCTGCAGGAGGGCTCTGGCAAGATGAAAGGATATTTGAAAGTGCGGATTAAATTTATTGTGTCGGATTTTGACACCAGAACAATCAAGTGTATTGACACGCACTGTATTGCTCGGTACTATAAAACCAAATTGTTCCCCTGAGGCACAAGAATTATATTCAACAATAACAAAAAAAAAAAAACTTTTAATACAGTTTGTCTCTTCAAGCGTTCCTCAAAAAAGAATTCTATCTGTATTATCATCAGTTAATGTGTATACATGGAGCTCCTCATTCTCTCTCTGGACGATGTAATTTATGATGCCTGACTAAGGTTACACGCATCCATTCCCTAAGTCTGTTTCTAAGTTGAAAAATAATACTACGGTACATAATGACAATGATGATAATTATTATTATTATTATTATACAGAAATGTTAAAATTAACTAAACTACTGTTAATTGTAGAACCACTGAAGCTGCGCGATGTTTTCATGAGTGTCACAAGTGCATGCGTTCGTTATTATGCACCATTGTACTTAACTTTCATTTGTAATATAATAGGCTTTAAGGCAGTCCATTTGTAAGTACAAGCTGTCTATAAGTCGGGACATTCTGGTGTCGCCTTTAACATCACCTGAATGATGGAGCCCCACAAGGCGATATCAATGACTCAAGCCTGAGCACTTCTCCCTATTGACTATTGGCTACTGTACTAGGAGCCAATGAGAATCTTTCGGATTCATACATACACGTTTCCAGTGTCCGGCACAGTTCTAAGTGACAGAACCGATGTCCGGCACCATGTGAAGGCCCGGAGCTCTGTGCAGACAGCGTTTCCACACCTTCAAGTGTGCGAAGGTCAGATCAGCCACAAACAGCATGAAAACAGCATCCGAAAACATAACAATGCATGCAACGTGCGGTTGTGCTTTTGGGTATTTTTCCTCTGGACTATGCGGTGGTGGATTGTGGGTCGTTTAAAGTGTGAAAGTGAAACTCCCTAGGGATAGTTCATTGACTGGGCTCCTTTAAAGAGGGCATTAATTTAATCACACATTTTAATTGAGCCATTTGCTTATATGTGCACAGAAGCACTTTACAATATTACTTAAGGCTTATTAAAGTAAAATTATCTTTTTATAATGTGTGTATAGGGGTAGTTAATCCAAATGAAAAGGCCCGGGGAGGTATGCCCGCGCACCGGCGAGAAATCAGCTTCTGCGGCTCTTAGCTCTGGGCTCAGGCTCTGACTCCCACTGTCTGCGCTCATTCCGGCCACATTCCTAATTGATCAGGAGCAAAGGCGTCGTTACAAGTACAAGTACAGCCCATTAGCGTAGCTGGGAACGGCGGCTAACGGCCATGGATACCAGGGGAGGGACAGGTGTGGGGCAGCAGGAACAGGGCGGAGAGCCCACAGGCACCAAATAAATTTAAAAGGGGGGCTTGGGGTTAGCCACCGTGCCCCTCCGTAGTTATCCATCCATCCCAGCGAAAGGGAAAACCGCTCCAGGACTAAACAAGCAGAGCGGCAGGATGGGATTACGCTCATCGATTTCTGACGTGGAAGCGTGTCTTCCGCTCTCGGCTGTTCCTGAACGCGGTGAGAGCAGGTGACTGCTGCATATGGGTAGAGCATTAGTGAAGCAGGAGCCCTGTTTAGCGCTGGGGTCTAGGGACCCCTCCCAAACACGGAAGTGCTTTCCAACCTGAGGTCATACCGAGAAAACGCCCCAGTGGTCCTTAATTCGATCACATACAAGGTGCATATCATACAATCCTATTACTGTAATATTACCAATACAAATGACTTTTGCTTGTTAAAGCATATCTGACGTACGAATAATGCGAGAAATGCGTAGCTAAATTAAGTACAGCCATTAGAGCAAATATTCAGCATTTTCAGAGCATGCTGATGCCAAAGGATGATTGTGCAGAGCCGTAAATTTATTTAAAAAAAAAAAAGAGGAAACAATTTGAGCAGCTGGTTTCACAGACAGCGCTAGGATTCAAGCAGACGTGCACCGAGGAAGTCGTGAAGTTCAGGCCGTCCTTGAGGGCCAGACTTTTCTCAGAATCAATGATCATTCTAGGCATCGAAATAAAAGCTGGTAAATTCACTCGCTTCTCTTTAAACTGCACCCTGTTTCATGGACAAAAAAGACATACAAGGGACAGAGAAACAATTTAAATATGTGCGATACGTGGAATATGTGGAAACCTGGGCTTTTTGTTCACATCTTAAAGACACGGGCGGGCAGACTGGCAAGAACAAGAGGCCAGTATTGATTTTCGCTGTTGCCAGTGTCTGCACACCATACCAGCGGCAGTCAGAAATTGCAGCATTCTCTGCCCCCGCCTGGTTCTCCACGCAGAAGGGAGCCGTGCTTTTCTAAATCAACAGCTTTGGGATAAATCTGGTATCACAACAAAATCTTTGTTTTGGGGGGGGGGGGCTGTTTTCACTTTCCCCTACTGATTTTTAAGGCCAAACTCTGCACAAGGGATGTGTGTAGGATTTTTTTTTTGTGGTGGTTGCATTCATTGGATGGGTGACTGCAGTCACAGCAAAAACCAACCCCCCCCCATAGCTGTGAGACAGGGTCTGCCACTGTAAGTGGGCGTCGGAGTGGGAAGGACGGGATGGCCAAGCAGCACGGAGCCAAGACACAGTGGGGCCTTAAACGGTGACAGGAAGCTGCGCGGGAGCCCAAACGGGAGTGGGGTAATGCGACCGGTAAGATGCGACGCAGAATCTGCAGAGAACCCCAACACTGCATGTTTATATGGGAAGCAGCTTTAACAGCAAAACAGAAAGACAGTAATATGAAAAAAAGGGGAATAAACCGTTTTAACTGAAGGATCTGCTTACCAAGTTATTTTTGTTTTGTCTTGTGAAAAATTGATTCAATAACCTTTTATACAAATTGAAAAAGATTCATATAAATATCTATTTTTTGGTTTTGAAAGATGTCATTTGAAATTGGGATTTCATCATCTTGTTTTTACTAATCTTGGCAATCCCTTTAATGACTAGTGCTGTGACTAATATCTGCAAAATACTGATTACATTGCCAGTATGACCAGCTCAGCATTGACATAAAGGTCACAGATGGGGTCAGTTGAACGACACCCATCACCTGTAATTCCCCTGACACCCTGTGCGTTTACAGCCAGGAGGTCAGCACAGACAGCCTGCTCTCCAGCCAGCCAATGGGAGGCTGGCAGCCCAGCCAATGAGAATCCAGCAAAGCTCTGATGGCTGAGGCGACCAGCAGCATGTCAGGGATTAATAGCAGTGTGACTTTTGGGATGGACTGATTACATGTGAGCACACGTTCGGCGTGATGCTTTGGGGGAGGGGGGGTGTGCACAGAAGGGACCGGAGTAGCAGTGAATACATGTGTAAGTGTGTGGGTGAGGTGGGGGGGCAGGTTATCCTGTGTCTTTGTGTGTGTGAGAGGCGGGTGGGCGAGGCCTTGACTGAGGTTGCTGAAAGTCCTGGATCAATTATTCCTGCACCCCCGCACCCCCCGCACTCTTACTCTCAACGGCATCACATCCACCTGCACGCGCCCCCTGGGGGCGATCCCTCGCAACACGACGATGGATGACACAAAAAAAAAAGTCTAACCAGAAGCTACACGCTCTCTGCGCGGCAAAACCAGTTATGAGACAAAGGCCCCGGATAAAGGGCGTACCAGGATTTAAGGAGAAACTCGTGGCTGTCCTGCCTAAAGCCGCCCATTCTGGCCTTTTTTAAATCCTGGCTCCAAGCGATTCATTAACTGTCATGAAATCAATACCAAATCCAGCAGCTTTGGTGAGGACATAGCCGTCCACCGAGCAACAGCAGATATCCAAGTGACTATCGAGTGTGCATAATCTAAATTATCAACAGAAGAGGATAACAGTGTTTAATCTAAAGATGTGGGTTTTACTCTCACATATTATTTTGATTGGCTGGTTTTAGCGGCGTACAGAGATACAGCAAAGAGCAAACATGGGATATCCCAAGGTCTGAGAAACATGGCCGCGCACACTGAGCTGCATGGGAACACCCCACCGACACACGCTTAGCGCTTCCTGGCTTTCCTGTAAAAGGCAGAGCCTCCTTTGTGTTACGGTCAGCCCTGGATGCTGACCAGCGTGGCGTCGTTCACAGAGAGGCCCCCAAACACATTGGAGCACGAAGACGCCTCGGCATCGGAAGGGTATGGGATATTCAAGCAGCTCCTGGACGCGGGGTAAATCTGTGGGTAAAGAATGAGTTCAGGATGACTTTACGCGGAAGCCAGAAGAGTCCACTGACCACACACATCTCCACAGGATGCAGATGCCTTCTGCATTTCACAAGGTTTCATTTTACAAGCGACACTCACATCCCACAAGGTAGAGGAAGCCCAGCTTCGGATTCCTCCCGTGCCTCTTTCTATGCGTCGTTGATAGTCAGGGCCCAGAAATTGATGCTTAACCAATCCCTCCCCCCACATAGGAACAGAGCCCTGCACCTCCCTCGCACCGAGGAGAGGGGAGGTGAGATTGACATTAAATCATATGCCGGCATTGATTAACTGATTAGCTTACGCAGCTTTACTGCGAGCCACTGTAAATGTCGCGTTTAAACCGGCTGGTATTTCATATAAATCTGATTAAAGTATTTGCTTGGTAAAAAGAGATTGCCTATGTCAAATAGGTAGAACACGGCCATTAGCGATTACTCAGCAATTAAGAGGTTTGTAGATGGCTAAACTGCACAAAGCCATGCATGAACAAACAGTCCACCCCTCCCCTGCGCCAATAAACCGAATCAATTCAGATAATAGGCCTGCACAATAAGACATTGCAGTATTTTGTTGGAACATCTTGAATCGAAGTGGTTACCGCGCTTAGTGGATGATTTTTTTTTTCGCAAAACACTACTGATGACCAACAAACAACAGCAGGAACTTGAGACTCTGAGGAGGTGAGCTTCCATGGTAGCTGGCTTCACGCTAACAGACTGCGCCAGGGAGTCTCTGAAGGAATGCAACCATCACGCAAGTTTTAAGACAAGCAAGATGGCCGAAATCATGAGATCAGAACTCCTCTGTCCCAGTATCTCTGAGATTCTGGTCCACTGGAGGAGTGTACCCTGAATGTGAAATGATTATCGATACTTGAAGAATAAATTTAAGCACCCAGAATTGCTCCTCCCCCCTCCACATCCCCCACGGAACATACACAATGGTTACGGGACCCCCAGGCACCGCCGGTGGGCTGGGATGTAAGGACTCGCTTTGCATACATTAACAGCTGGTCTCCAGACAGCCACTCGATAGGGGATTTCCGGAAACATGCAGTGGGCTGAGCCAGCGCGCCGAGACACCCTTAAACACGATGGGCGACAGCACCGATCCAGGGAGGCTCAGGAAGTACTTAATGGCTAATAGGGGCCCCCAATTAAACCTTATCGTATTGACATTCAAATGTTAGTCATAACAAATTGCCAGATAAGCAGGGGAAAGCAAGGACTCTTATCAGCAGAGGCTCCAGCTGCTGCACGCCATAATCATGATAATTATCCAGCGCTTTGACGTCCATCCTGCTATCCTGCCACACACCATTAGCCTTATTTTAAAAACACGACGGTGCCGACATCGACTATTTCAATGACTGTCAAGTACAGAAAGGGCCTGCATGATTTTTTTGAATGAAAATGCTGTACTTAGAGGCTGTTTTTTCCTCATTACACAGGACTGACAATGGTAGCAGTCAAGGCAGGAAAAAGTTCAAGTCAGCACAGCGACCACTACATACATGCTTCACTGCATACATGCCCCATTGAATACATGCCCCACTGCATACATGCTTCACTGCATACATGCCCCACTGAATACATGCCCCACTGCATACATGCTCCACTGCATACATGGGCAGAAGGACTGAGAGGAAAATCCGAGCCCTGCTCCATAGAAAGCCAGAACTCCATTGCTAAAGAGTTACATTTCCCTGCAGAGGTACTTTCGTAAATTTCGTAGCATATTATGCTGTCCATTTCCCAAGTTTACAATAACATTTCAGCTTTAATTTTACACCTAGAGGTCTAATAGATCCAGGCGGAGTCCGAACACTATTTAGAGCAAGAATAACACCCAAGGGCCATGAAGGGCCAGAATAACACTCTGCCGTGCACACGCTGCTAGCATTTAGCCACGCTAATTAAGCACACAGCACTCGAGGGCCATGTTACACCTTCCATACACCTGCACAGGAATATTAGCACTTTTACTGACTGCCAGAAAGTCACCACCCAGCTGCGGGAGTCACACATCAGCAATTAAACGCAACTTAATTACAACAACTGAACTTCACATAGAATTTTCCCCTCGCATCTGCGGGTCGAATCCGCACAGATCCACCTTTCTGTTCCCATGGCAACCGGTCATGGACACGCATGATGCGGCACCCGCCCGCTGATATTGGCGGCATTGTTAATGGGCATAAGGGAGGAGTGCGAGCGGTTGAGTAATGAGGCGCTGTGGAGCGTCCTACAGGACGAGGTCAGAGCACCGATATTACCAGCCAGCCCTGCTTGACGGTAACCAGGTAAACGGTAAGCTGAAGGATACCACAGGATGCCCCGGACCGCTCCAGAGTTCCTCCTCCCCCGTTAGGCCCAGTCAGCCCACCCCAGCGGGTGGGTTCGAATCAGAAACGCCTGCCCAGCCTCGGAGGCTCCCGGGGCAGCTGCAGGCAGGGATGAAACCTTCATCTGCTCCCTGTAAGTCTAATCAGCAAAATACAGGCGCACAGGGAAGCTCCATCTCCTCCCTAATCCGGAATTCACCAACCAGGGGATGGTTCTCCTTTAAAAAAAAAAAATGGGGGAGGCACAAATAAAAAGTCAGAAGGCCAAACTATCCTGGCAGGTGGGAGTAAATCAGCTGTAAACACAGCCCCCACCAGCCTTGGGCTACAGTCAGACAGGACGACGGATGGCTGCGGAGGAGAGGAGGTACATCACCACCAAAAGGCCCCATCTGGGATCCCGGTGACCTTGTGCAACACTTCGGCCCGACATCCCTATTGATCAGGCCCAGAAGAAAAGGCCACGTGCCCCAGCCATTGTTTTCCCGTAAAGGACGATGCCCCACGCGTGCTGGCACCTCGGCTGACAAGTCGTCCCCCCCCCCCCCTTGCCTGTCATGAGGGACCGTGTCGACACGACGAGTAAGCGGCATGGAAAATAGGCTGTGGAACGGCAGGGTGAAACACGTACTGGTGAAAAGCCGAAGGTGCCAGCTACCTCAGAATCACGCGGATACTCGCAAACAGCAACAGAGGAGGACAGAGACACCTGAGGTCCACCCTAAGGGCCGTGCCGTGCTCCTCCATTATTTTCCTGAGGTCCAGCAGCCACACAGTGCTTCTCACCCCAGCTGATGTCATGCAGCTGGGCTGAGAAGGAACCAAAGAGCAAAGTGATTCCTTAAAAATTTCATTCCCATTCAGATCCCCACAGACTGCAGTAACACGGTGAGAATTCGAGCGTCGTCAGTATCCTGAGGGCCTGGTGAGCGCTGACTCCATACCAGGATGCTCTTCAGGCTCCAAAGTTCTAACCGAAACCCAGCATACGATGGGATCTGTAAGAATACAGCACAAATCTGTTTTGGGGGAAGTGAGATGGATGTGATGTTCCTGAATGCTACTTCACAAGCGCCTCCTGCTGTTCAGCCCGGAGTATACAGGTGTTGAAGACTGCGCAGAGAATTGTGACTTACAGTACAAAAGCAGCCTCTACAAACGCATGCTCTTCTTGCAAGAAGGAGGGGGTTATTATTTTGAAACAGCCAAACTTCAAATCTGAAAAAACTCAAGTCACACTGTGCTTTAGCACCCTGTAGCTACATTTTTTTCATGGAGAGAAAAATGCATTTTAGTTGCTAAATAGAAGCTGGATTGGCATCCTTCCAATGAGCTGAGCCCTCAGTGAATCAGAGCCGGGTTTCAGCCTGGGTCCTGGCCCAGCTGCCTGACAGCTGCCCGGTCCTGCGGGGCTAATCTCGCCGCTCCCTTCCCTGCTGCTCAGCTGAAAAGCCCCAGGCTTCCAAACTGCAGGCAGGCCTCAGAGCCGCTGCCGGCCCCCCCACTGCCACCCCCCCGCCTTCTCTTTTTTAAACCCAGTTTTATTGGGCCTTTGATTGCGTGAAACGTGGTGCAATTATTCTTTAACAAATGACCCAAAAGTTTTATACCTGCGTTTGGAAATGGCGGCAGCCCTTCAATGCGGCCCACCTGTCAGCCAGCTGGCCCAACCGTGACGACCCGTCGGAGGGGAGACCGGCCATTTACCCGCCAGCAGCCTGGAGAAGGCAAGTCTCAGAAGTGAGGAGAATCATCAAGACCGTGGAAAGCTCTGTCACTGTCTTGTGCAGGGAAATATTCACATAAAATATTGTAGCACCGCTGGGGCGCATGTTCCACCCATCATGCTCCTTGTGCAGTTGTAATTCGCCCGTATTGTGTTATTGTTAATATTAATGGTTATATTTCCTTATTGTCGTACGTGTGTTTGCCCGTGTCTTGTGTGTACCTTGTCTGATCCCCGTGTGTAATTAGCTTACGTAAATCTCTCACCATGCATGCATCCTACAGTTCGACATCTGACAGCCTTGTGTTTCCTGTGTGTTCCTGTATGTTCTTTTGTAATTGGTTCGGTGCTCGCTGGGTGTTTGATAAAGAGCGTGTTCTCTCCCGCGAGGGAGTCTCCGTGTTTCTGCTCCTGCAATGCCTCAGTCCACCTGACGCCACAATATATTTTTATTGTCTCCTGATAAATGTCACATTTCCTGATAAAATTAAATTAAACTAATTTACTTCTTTAAAGCGTGTCACAGCATTGCATAAAAGGCAACTGCATTTAAAGAATGAAGAGACTAAAGTCCTTTAACAAGGGAAACAGTGTTTGTGACAGGTTCTGTTGATATATTTACCTAATTTTCACCTACAGATTCCTGCACTGTAGAGATAGAAATCTAGGGTCCCGCATCAAAAAACAAAATGCACAGAATCAGGCAAGCTGTACCCATTAAATTGATGTAAGCGGCATGCTTATAAAATCTGAAACAAACGTACCATTGAAACTGCTGGGAACATAACGCTGACTCTCTTGTGGTATTGATGCTCCATCTAGTGGCAAAGAGACCACATTGCAAGACCAGACTCTACAGCATCATACTGCGCAACTGCACGAGTAACTCGTCAGATATAATACAGATTTTTAGATAGATTCTTTGAATGTGTTTAAAATCTTTTTATCACCTTTCTCTTGCGGGGTTAATAGCTCTGCCTTCAGTTGGGGCGGGAACTGTCGTACCCGCACGCGAGGCGGCACTCGCGTGGCCAGAAGCGGCGCAGTCTTAAAGTCGATCAGTCAATAGTCACAAAGGTCGTAAGTCGACCTGTACCTGCTGGAGTGGGGAGGGCTGTAGGTGTCACCGAGGCAACGAGGAATGCACCAGAACCATCGCGACTGTGCCTTCTGTTAAAAGGAAATAGGCATTCTTCATGATTGGGTGAGTTGGACACCACTGACCACTCGCAGAAGACGGCATTGGTATATTTTTTTATTTATAAAACAATACGGGGTAAATTGCCTGCTTACCTCTGTAACCTAGTCTATCTCAGCTCGGGTAGTTACCAGCTACGCTCCTTCGAGTGGTAACTTGGTAAAATCGGTTTTGACCGATTTTGGAAAAACGGCATTTAATTATGCATTATGGACATAGAATAATCTGCAGAAAAACAGAAAAATAGTCATATTTATGTCCATTGATGAATTCGGGGGCATCTTAAAGAATGTGTTTAAGGAGACGTGCTTGTTTTTCTCGAGAGTCCAATGTGTTTAAATATCTGACTGTGGATCTTTCTTACATCATATGGCATATGTTGCGTTTTAACGTGGTATAAACTACATGTATGGCTTGTATTGGCCAAATGTCTTTTGTAAAAGAGATTGTAATCTCGATGGGACTTCCTGTTAAAAT
Organism: Cyphomyrus plagiostoma; assembly: GCA_019775915.2. NCBI lineage: Eukaryota > Metazoa > Chordata > Actinopteri > Osteoglossiformes > Mormyridae > Cyphomyrus > Cyphomyrus plagiostoma. Next base: position 14,807,955 of record JABFEA020000021.1, on the reverse strand, counting down.
AAAGGTATATATATAAAAAAGGACCCATATTATTAGGGAGACCTACTGTAGCTAGTACCATTTTTACAAAACACTTTCACATAGCTATTATATTTGCACTTGTGGCCTTCATAATAGCTTTTACAAATATGATCGTTCTCTTCTGACCTCTCTCACTAACAAGATGTTTTCACTTACAGAGATGCTGCTACCTGGATGTTATTTGTTTATGCCACTATTCTCTGTAAGCTTTAGACACTTTGGACAGTTTGAAAATCCCAGGAAGGCGGTTCCTGAGATGATTGGACAGTTGAAGAAAAGCATTTTGTTGAGTGGAGGAGCAGACTGTGTGTGTTACTGAGCAGGCAGACCTAATAAACTGGCCACTGTGTGTATGTTCTCATTTACAGTCCCTGCTCTGCTACATAACACCTAAGAATCAGTGTATTTTTTTCACATATATTTTTAATGCTAATGTTGTCAGTATTGACCTAAGCTGAACATCAGGTTACTGATCAATGTCCGACTTCTGCACAAACCGCTGTAGTACAGCCCTAGGCGAACTGCAAATGTGAGGCTCATGGCATCTACAAAATATGGGCAATTAGAGAGAAATGCAATCAAAGGGTTCAGCACCAAATAACTGAGTCTGCCTGGTTTCGCCTATATGCTTACAGGCCAAATTAAACAGGCAAGTAACTTAAGCAAATAAAAGCTCAAGAAAGTAACTATCACCTGTAAGGTGGAGGGGAGGACAGGTACACGATGGCCCCCATGTTCTGAAGCCGTTAAACCAAACGGGGGCTATCTGTTTTTACAATCATGAAATAGTAACTGCCTTTCTTTTGCTACATAGTATTTCATTCCCTGAAAGAGTGCTTTCAAGAGGAATTAAGTTGAGATCCTTAACAGCGTGACGGGGCCTGGATCGGCACCTCCCTCTCTGCCATGTAGGTCTTCTGGCTGCCCCATGTCACACTGTCTGAGATCATTTCTTTTCCCAAATTCTTCTACGTCTCTAGAAATAGGTAAGTTGCTCAAAGCATTTTTGTGCTGCTTTTGTCTTACATTGTTGTCATGCTCATATTTGTGATCCTCCAGAGATCAGAGACCTACACTAGCTGGAATCCCCCCCCCTCCCTTCCCAGCTGGGGGCAATTCAAGCTGAGGCACTTCGTTGTGGATGTCACACAAAAGGAGAAGGGCCTGCAGGAGCTCCTGGAAGGTGGGAACAGAGGGGTTGAGACAGGGATGGGGAGGGCGGCCTGGGGTGCTGTCTGGCACAGTCTGAGGTATAGGGCCTGGTCTCTTTTTTCCCCCCCTCCTCTGCTATTTGTGCCTCCCTCTTCCTACAGGGCCTCCTAGCACCTGTAACCAGCTCTGGCCCTGTGCCCAGCTCCACCCCTGGATCCAGCTCCACCCCTGTGCCCAGCTCCACCCCTGGATCCAGCTCTGCCCCTGTGCCCATCTCCACCCCTGGATCCAGCTCTGCCCCTTTGCCCAGCTCCACCCCTGGATCCAGCTCTGCCCCTGTGCCCAGCTCCGCCCCAGGCTACGGCCCACACTGGTTCGATGCTGTATCACCAGCTAAATCTTCTTTCCCTCTCCTGCACTCTCACATGCTGAGGTGCTCTTAAAACCTCCCTTATGAGTCACCTTTCATTTATCATCCAAAGGTCCTCCTGCATCTGTGCCTCAGTTCTTTCCTCACACACACTCAAGAGCCATTTGTGTCTAAAGAGATGGTGGTGTGTAAAAGGCAGGCTCCACCAACCCTCTGCAAGGTTATACGTTTAGTGGGACACAGGGTGGATCTCCTCACCAGTGCCCCTCATATCCCTGATATGAGCTATAACACTAGTGAGAAAGCACATCTATAGTTTCCTTCACTAGCAGTTTTGTCTCTTAAATGCCAGCTCTACCTTTACAGAAAATCACAGTTTTTCCTCACCATGTCGCTTTGTCTGGCTAACAGGAGTTGCATGCCATCATCGATCAAACTTTCAGTCCTCTCTAGGGTTGCTATTTTAAATCCACAGTGGGGGAAGGGGTGGTTCAATTGCACTGTCCAAAAATGTTGTACAAGTCACATCCCGTACTTAAGCAGTACAGCATTTTGTGTTTCAACACAGGCTGATCCCATGACCCATGCATGATGTACTGGCTGGGCGTCAGCACTAATCGTCACATTGCAGAGTTAAGTGACATGTTGCCTTTACACAACAAAACAACCTTCTGGTATACACAGCATATACACAGGATTAGCCACAATCAACAAGAACAGTATTTACAATTATTTTTAAATGACTTTCTCAAACTTTTTTTAAGCACAACTGTTGGCTCTTTCGCTTAGAATAGGCCTATGTCAATGTCTGCTTCACAGGCAGCTGACAGCCAAACTCACATTCTGAACGTTAAACGTGTGAATCGTCTTTGGATCTAGAGGATGCACAGGCAGGCATAATCGGCAGGACCAGGAGCGATACTGCTTTACTGGGGGTTTAAAATGGTTCATAGTCCATAACTATCCAACTACTAAAAAGAAAGTGTTGAGAAATGCATTAAAGTCTATTAAGTAACTGAGGCAGAAAATGTTTTGTTTCCTTTTAACAACCTAAGGGTGAGGCTGATTTGCACACTTTATCAGACGTTTTTCCTAACTACTACTTGTGTTTTGTTTCGTGAAATGAGGAACATGAGGAAATGCAGAAATGAAGATTGAATGAAATTCCAAAGGGAAATATACAGATCAGTTTGCATCACATGTCAGGGACTTTGAAAACTAATTGCCTTAATTGTACTGCAGGTGTAAAAATCAAATGAATGAAATCCTCTTCCTGCAAATTCTGCCTAGAACCATCCATTGTGAAGCTCTAATGAGTTTAAGACTAATTATCTGCTAAATATGCAAAGATAAACGTGGGAGAGAGACACCTGTGGCTCTGAATGAGGAAGCAGATAGCCTCCTGCTCTGTAACAGGGAATCTGACAAAGAATCACTGTTTTTATTATTATTATTGGGACTTGGAGTAGAATAGTGGCTAGCTGCCCGGCCATTAATCACTGCACCAAGACAGTGCGGACACGATGTTTCATTACGGCGAGGTTGGATGAATGTGCGTATTTGTATCTGCTTTTCCCGTATCACTTCTTTACTCAGTCTTTGAAAATTTTAAACATGAATCTTCTTATGACCCACTGATCTCCAATTCACTCATGGTACTGTGTTCATATTGAAGGACTTTCTTGATATGGCAACTTATTGAATAGCTCATTTTAGCAGTAAAATTGTAAGGAATGGAGTGTTCTTTTCCATTTCACCAATAGGGGGCACTGTTATACCTTTACCATGAAAAGCAAATGGGTCTGTTGCACGCCTTCCCTGGATTCACGTTGCCAATTCATTCCTGAAGAAATCCTTGTAAATCGAAAAAACATAAATCGATATCCATCAATTGGCTGAGGTCGTAATATAGAAAGTCTTGCAATGCTTTTTAATAATATTCTTTGACTGAAAAGCACTATGCTATCTTACTGATCTAAATTCAATTCTGCTTTAACGCGTCTGCCTAAAAATAGGATCTTAAGGTACATGCAGGTAAATACAGCTTTACTACACCATTAAGGAGAGAAATCATGCCCTTTTCCTGGAGGTTGCGCTCAGTCAGTCCCCAGTAATAATACAGAGTCTGACAAGGCATCCGGTCAGGAAGCATGAATATTTTTCTACCGATGACAAATAAAGCTTACAGGCACAGTGTGGTAGAAAACTCTGATATGTCTTGTGACAGGCCTTCCTTTGACAGTGGGTGTCTGCAGTTCAAGCGCAGTTTACACACATCTACATGCAATTTAAAAAGCAGCAACAGCAGTTCCCTGTTTTTATACTCATTTGCCCTGCTTAAGCTGCATCCTGCCGTGTTCATAATATGAACCTGTTCCTTAATCGGCTTTATAGATGTGATCTTGTTTCATGCCGAGCCACACGTTCACGTACCACGCGGAATGCGGCTCCTGCACTAAGGACTCGGTTTCATCACGGACCGTGCCAGTTAAATGCAGGGGGACAGGCGCTTGGTCCGGTGGTGGTTACCATGGAGACAGCAGGTTGTCGAGGTGCTCCACGAGGGAGCACTGGAGTGGGGGGGGTCTCCCCTGTACTGCCGCTCATTCTAGTATACTGGGCAGGAGGCGGAGTCAATGGACTGCCCAGTTCACTAAACCAAACGGGCTGCAAGCAAGTTTTGCTCATAGCTGGTGTCACTGAACATCTGCTTTAAGACACCCGCACGGCTAGCAGAAGTACTAGCCTTCTTCAGATCCATCGTCAGTTCTAAAAGCCTGTGCAGAGAGGGCGTTTTCACATTATGTTTATCTCAGACGCTACAGAATGAAATGAAGTGGCCACAATCCGTGATTATGTTGCCGTTTAGAAAATACTTCTACTCAAAGAAAATAACTCTTTACACCCTTAAAGCTGGGATCTTACTGGGCGAAAGATCATGACACTGGAAACTGCCTTTAACCTTCTGGACAGAAAAAAAGAGTCACTCTCACATCTTCTGCAACAGATCTGTTTGGTGCCGCCCCTTGCAGAATGCTGAAATCAATGAGTAGCAGAGCATCCCCTATCCGGATTAACCAGATAGACTGCAGGCCGCCTCCTCTGTGGTGCCCAGACACTGAAATCGCATTTGCTTGTTGAATGTACCTGGTTCATGCAGTAAAGGACCATTCTCCAGTGTTCTAACAGAATGGGACACTGAAGTGGTCCATAGGCTGGATCACAAGTAGTACCTGTGTGTGTGTGTGTGTGTGTGTGGGGGGGGGGGTGTTCTCAACCCTCTGAATACACACAGCTCCTGCTGGGTGAGGTCCCTCAGTCATTTTATGAATCATCTGGAGGTTTTATACTCCAGTGTCTCAGGATAATAATACATTAATCAAATTCTGCAGCTGATGAAGCCAAGAACTGCAGATCTTTCAGTTCCCATATTTTCAGTCCCTGGTTGTTCTGGACTGTCTGCCCGAGACACGTTACTCTTACAATACTCTTACACAACATCTCCTCAAAGCTTCTTTCTGTTTTCACTGCTGACTGCAAACCTGTATTTTCCATGACTCCTTAAGCCTTTATCTTAGATAAAGGATGTAGGAGGGAATCTGATATTGGGGGACACAACTTAATAATTTAAATGCAAAAGTTTGTTTATTGGGGAGGGTGAATGAAGTTAAATTAAATATTAGGGAACCCGTCTCCCATGCCCCCCCCAGTTCCAAGGCCTCTAGGTGACTGATGATAATCTGTGTAGCTGGATAAATTCACAGTGACCTTACATTATTCTCATGGGGTGCTCACTTTTGGGAAAAGATCGCAAACCCTTTACAATGACTGTCATTTGAATCTTAATACTATTGTATATTTTTATATTTCAGAAAGAGCATCATTTTGACCTATTTGATCTATGATTTGATCTTCATCCTAACAATTGGTACATGTAACAAGACAAAGTTCCATCCATCTTTCATATACTTACTGAGTACCAAGTCAGATGGAGCCTGTCTCAACCAGCATAGGGCTCAATGCTGGCCACGTCCTGAACAGGGTGCACGCAGACAGAAAGCCAACACAGGATTTATACCCCCCGTCTTACAGGTGGGAGGCAACAGTGCTACTCATTGAGAAGCCATGTCACTCTATGTAAGGCTGCGATTTCATGCATTTTTATGCATTGTGTATTTTTTCCTGTCGTCATTGAAGAAAAAAAGCCAACAGTCACTACCGTTGTGTGAGGTGTCAATAAGCAGACATGCTGCACGTGACAATCAGTCCCACGCCGCGGCCTGGAGGTGTCACCCCCCGCTGCTTCTCACAGCAGCTTCAGCTCATTAACGTTCTTGGCTGTTTCGTGTGACATGCTGCCTGCTCAGCCACTCGCCGCAGCATTTCTACAGCGCGCTCTGTAGTAAATGCACCATCTGCTGCTCTCAAAAGACTTCTTGCATTTGTACAAAAAACATCTGCCCACTCATCCATCCATTCTTCCTTCCATCAATCCATCCATCCATCCATCCAGCCAGCCAACCAGCCATCCCTCCATCCAGACACCTCCAACCACTTGTCCAGGAAAAGGTTGTTAGGGAACTGTAGTCTGTCTCTGGAAAAACAGGGTGCAAGGCAGGGGCACACACTGGATGGGATGCCAGTCCATTGCAGGGAACACATTCACCTACAAACGCATACACACACACACACACACACACACACACACGGATGGGATGCCAGTCCATTGCAGGGAACAGTGCACTTACCCAGCATACCACTGAATATTACATAATTTCAGTGAAATTTATGTTTTATGTCTCTCTGATATAAATAATGCAGTGTAAAATATATTTTTAAATAATTAAAAAATAATTCTTGATTTTAAATAATTAAAAAATGTTTTTGATACAGTTCCATTGAGATGTTAGTGCCTACTTCCTATTTAACCTGGAAACGGGTCCGTTTCGAGCACCTGAGCACAAGATCCTGTTTTAAGTAGATAGCTGAAGATAAAACTTAATGAGGAGATTTTCTAGTGTCAACATGTGTGAGTAACAGTGAGGCTCTATCGTCTGCAGCTTTGCGAATTTGCGCCTTTGGGTCTCTCAGTCAGCCTTGCAAACTCATTACCTTCTGTATTTTTAATTCATTTCATTTATCCCTCTAAGCCCTCTGCAAGAATTTTTCCTAAATGTGTCTGTAATTGAAAAAGAATGGGCCGCACCGGTGGCTGTCCTCCACAACACATTCTGCGGACAGTTCATTAAGCACAAACAGCCAATCAACTGAATACATACAGCAGGCAGATGGAGTCAGCAGGTCCAGTTGCTGTGTGCCTCAACATTTCAAAGACTAACATGTCTAAGTGATTTTGAAGGCAGTGTGACTGTTGGTGTCAAACATCTCAGAAACAGCCTTCCTGGGATTTTCAAACATTATAGGGTCTAAAGGTTACAGAGAATGGTTTCATTAAACAAATAACACCCAGTTATCAGCATCTGTGTGAGTGATATCACCTTGTTAATGACAGAAGTCAGAGGAGAATGCAAAGGTGTTGGTTTGGGTTCCAGTTCAACATTTATAGGGACCGTATTCAGCTGAGAATGGTACTCACACATTATTGGTGTATCCTTATCAGTTGATATATACTGTTGTTCCAACAGACTAGCATGGTAACACTGTCTTGCAGAATTTATTATGCATGGAATGAATATGGGCGGCATGGTGGTGCAGTGGTTAGCACTGTTGCCTCACACCTCTGGGACCCGGGTTCAGGTCTCCGCCTGGTTTCATGTGTGTGGAGTTTGCATGTTCTCCCTGTGTCGTCGTGGGGTTTCCTCCGGGTACTCCG
>JABFEA020000021.1:14780023-14796151 GCA_019775915.2 Cyphomyrus plagiostoma | reverse complement strand
TGTAAAGCACTTTGGATCAACTGCGGTTGTGTTAAACCTGTGCTCTATAAATAAAATTTGACTTGACTTGACTTGACATAACAAAAAAATAAACAAGTGGGCAATTTCTGATGTTTACAGGCACAGAGTCCTAGAAGGTTTATAGCGGCCTGTTTCATTAGGCCAGATGCCCGCGGTTGGTTTTATCGGTGGACACCGGAGTGTTCTGCGGGATAGGTGATCGATCTTGGCATCATCCAGGCAATGCGCACAAGATCGATCACCTAGGAGAGGAGGCGGTGCACACCAGCCTACAAGCCATCCAGTGTGTGTGGGGTGTTTACAGACACCTTCAGCTTTTTGTTTGAAGCTAAAAAACACCTACCATCTACCCTTCTCTTCCAGCACGTGTCGCTCAGTGAGAGCTGGATGGAGCCTGATCCGTAGCATGAGGCTGACACGTCAGTGTAGGGGGGTGATCCTGCAGTAACAAGGAAGGGCGAAACACTCACTGCTCTCAAAAGCAGCCTATCAGCATCACCCAGCTACCCATGTGTTTATAAAGCCCACCCCTGCACCCGTTTCCATGGTAGCAGCCTACATTTTGATTACTTTTCCTCCAGTTGTCACACAGGCCATGGCAGAGTAACGTTTTATTTATTTAAAAAAATGAAGTCAGTTGATGAGCACATTCTTTCCCTTCACCTGTCTTGTGATAATGGAGCCCAGTTCCCCTCCCTGCTCACAGTCCCCGATCTTGTCGTCTACCCCTTGCCAAGACGCCAAGTCCGACGTCATTTTCCTATGTTTCACCCAGAGGAGTCTTTAAGGCTCATTTAGGGAGGGCATATATAAATGTACACTAATTAGTTTAAAAAGTGTGTTCTCAATCAGAGCCCCCCAGTAAAAGCTTATCCCCCCCCCTTGTCATAAATCTCTAGTGACACTCTTGGTTTCACCCATGCCCAGGGGTACCACTATAAATTTTGGGCCCCATGAATGCATATTATATTGACACCCTCTCCCAGACCAATTCAATTATGTTACAAATTATTTAATGTTGCCTGTCACCCAGGGGCCTTTGGAATAGTCTGACTTTCCCCACCTTTACGGTGCCCACACCTCTGCCATTTCTGGGCTTGTCTTTGACCCACCCATCTGTACGTTTCATAGACATTAGACAGAAAATGACACCTGTGTTAAAGAAAGAGCAGAAATGTGGAGTGCGGGTCCGCCACACACCCACTGACAGAGAACGGCTCTGCTGGGTGTTTCATTATAATCAGTGTCACTCCATTTAGAAATAACGTAGTGTGTGACCCGCCAGGGTCGGCATCACGATGGGAACCGGACGCTAGCGGCCCGCATACTAAATGGTTAGCGGAGGCTGGTGATGCCTCCTGGGATCCGAGTCCGGGTCCGCCACATTGAAGCGACACCGTAGCTGTCTGCTATATCCGGGTTCGAGAAGTAATTACATCCCCGTGCTGCTGGTCTTGCAATTCAGCCGTCTTCATCATTAATAACTGCTGAGTAAAGCCAATTATGTACAATAACATACATTTGTTACATTAGGACACTTCCCCACATTTGCAAATAATAAAAGTCCAGTGAGCCTGAGCTTGGAAGATGGATGAGAAGAGAAGAGAGGCTCTTTATTCGCCGTTTGCGTCACAGAAGTGGGACGGCCGAGTGGATTCCTCCTTCTGCTGCTTTCGTTTCAGATGCGGGGTCCCTGGAGAGGCACGGATACACTAGCAGATTCAGGGGCCCCAGCACGGTATTGGGGCCCCAAATCCTGTAATCCCCCCCTCATCCTCTTTGGCAAACCCAACTGTGGGGCCACACATTTTGTAAGTGGGTCCAGAGTTTGTAGCTCTGTTACTGGGTGTATGAGAACTACACCTGTCAGCTCTCATCGTGTTGGCCCCTGGTGCCTCTGAGGCCGTAAGTGGCCCCTTGACCTGGGCCCCTGGCCCCCTGGTTATAATTACCACTTAAGCGCCCCGTGAGCGACGCATTGTGTGCAGGGGGAAGTCAGCGCTGAATGTGACCATTTGCAGGGCAAACACACTGCTGAATCTGCCTACTGGAATTTGGTTAATTGGTAGAGTGCGGGATGAATGTGGCCACAGGTGCAAGCGGCAAGCGGCAAGCGGCCAGCCGGCCATGTGACCCTCGTCCGCCTCCTGTTCTCTGTTACTTTGTTTCTGTCCAGCTTTGCCTGCTTGTTTGCCACCACAGCAGCGTCCAACATCCGCTTTGTGTTTTTCTGCTGATTTAGGCAACTCAGCTGGTTCCAAAAGGATGAAGATGTTAATATTAGGATCCAATATCCTGGGAAACTATGTTCAAGATATATTTTGCACTAAAATGCTATTAAAGTTGCTATTTTAAAGATTAGAGGAAGAAATGTATCAATCCATCCATCCATCCATCCATCCATCCATCGATTTTCTGTACCTGCTTGTCCAATGCAGAGTTGTCAGGGGTTTGGAGCCTAACCTGGAAGCTAAAGGTGCAAGGCTGGAAATAACCCAGGTTGGGGCGCCAACCACATCATTCATACCTATAGATGATTTGAGAGGAGGAGAGGACAACTCTGATATCCAGAGGAAACCCCATGATGACACAGGAAGAACATGGAAACCCCATGATGACACAGGAAGAACATGGAAACCCCATGATGACACAGGAAGAACATGCAAACCCCATGCAAATGGAGCCCTGATCCCAAAGGTGTGAGGCAACCATGCTCACCACTGCAACATGGTGCCACCCCAAGGAAACATAGCAATCCTCTGCATTATCAGTGGGCCTGTCTGTGTCGCCATCATTTTTAAAGCTATAAAGAACATCCCTCAGAACCAAAGAATTGCATTATATATGTACATTTGAAAAATTATGATCCTGAGATGTTAATTACAGGAAAAGAGCCTTGAAATCAAACTGATGCGGAATGTTTTATTCATAGAAACCTGGGGAAAATCTGACAGCCAGTTACAGACCCAGTCAACCTCGACCAGTAAAAGAACATTTGCGGTCAGATTATTTGAATGAAAGGTGTGGATCCAGAAAAGGGTGGATATATGTACTAGCATCAATCACACGCTGTTGAATTCGTTTTTTTTTTCACAACACTGGGTGGCGAGCAGGTAGAGATGGCCCCCGGCAAGGAGGAAATGAACGGTGTGGCATGTTAGGCTTCAAGCTGCCTCTTTCCTGCTCCCTGGGGTCTCCCCGCGTCCAATCCCATCACACAGCCCACCTGTGCCCTGAGGCGTAGCCAGGTGTCGCTGGCACTACGCTGCATGGAATACAAATGGGGTCCCTGCTGTCTCCGGGGCGACGGAGTGCCAGGGCTCTGGTACGGAGCACATCTCCCAGGGGAAGATGGCAGCGGCACAGGAAACAGATACCTACAGTAAGTAGCTCTTTTTTTCATGTTTAATGACTTCCCTCCCCTGCCCTCCTATACGAAGGCTGTCCACGTGGGGTCACCCAGGATGACCTCACTATTTCCTGTAGCTGACAGGGTTTCCACCGTGCCGGCTGGCTTTATCCGCTCTCACAGCCATGCATGACATACGTGACAAGAGGAGGGTCCCTTCCGTGAGCAGATTGCACACCCACAGTAATCCACAGGTTAGCTTTGGACCGACCGCCTCGCTCCGCCGACTGTTTCCGACTGGCCCTTCTGACGGATTTCCACATTTGGCTTTGTTTTAGTGCCGGTGGGATTGATTTGCCACACACAGAAACACATAAATATGTGATAATATGGAAATACAGCATAATTTCTCAGCACGGAGAGATGTGTGCGCAAGGGATCTTCCCAGTAACGAACCAAAAACCTGGACACCAATTCTGAACACAGGGTGTTCAGCGAGGAATGCTGAGGACATCAAAATAGTTTGTTATGGGGTCTGGAACCAAAGTGACATGTCCATTCTGTTAGGTCCCTATCGCGCTTCATTTGGCTGCTATATCTTTGTGGGCCATTTTTCAGCCCAGGAGAGGACTAAGTGACAAAATTAGCTATTTACTTGGCTCAGTATTTTTTGTTTGTTTTTTTGTTTGTTTGTTTTTTTGGCAGTCTTCTGTATAAGACTTTAGTGCACAGGCAAGGTACCAGCTGGCTGATAAGCTCACAAGTCTGAGGGGGAGTTTCTGGAAGGAAGCTTGACAGCGAGCAAGCGGGCGTTCAGTGTGCAGCACAGTGACCAGCCAGGTACGATCAGCAAAGCGAACGAACTGCGAGAAACACCTTCAGACCGTATTTGATTGCACTGGGTGCAAACACTGACATACTGACACTATCCACTCCTCATTTTTGTCATGGGAACTAAAAACAATTTGTCGTGTTGACTGGGGGCTCCGTCTTTTTATGAATGTAGAATGTCTGGCAGCATCAGCAATACAAAGCTGTTGTTGGCAAACGAGGGGACATCTCCGCCAACGGATCTTCAAATCCAGTTGGGAAAACATCGGCCTATAACAAGATTTTCAATTCCCCAAGAGAGCAGATTTTCAATAGCTGCTCTGGACGGTGTATGACTAACAGCTGACCTGTTATTACCCATCCATCTATCTGTCTGTCATCTAAAATCACTGTCCAGTACAGGGGCACAGAGAGCCGAGAGCCTGTTCCTGGGAACTCAGAGCAAAGGGCATATGCTTATCCACCATCAAATGCTGAGCACAATTTAGATATGCCAGTTCGCATGACTGATTGTCTTTGTAATGCTGGAGGAGACGGGTGTGTCGAGAGGAAACCCACACAAACACAGGGAAAGCAAACCAACCCACACAGGCAAAGGGGGAGGCGGTAATCAGGAGCGCCGCCCTAGAGGTGTGAAGCTGCAGTGCGGCTCACTGGGGGCCCCAGTGCTGCCCGTCCTATTCTCAAGTGATTATTTTCTTTGTTAGTCGTTTGTATTCTGAGAGCAGGCAGCCCCGCAGTGCAGTGATGACACAGCTATCTTGCTACCACAGCTTGGGCTACACAGCGCCCAGCACATCTCCAGCTAATATTGTCTTCTATCTGCATCGGTCCACAAATTTATCAGCACATTTGAGAGATGAAAACATCGCTTTATCTCCATCCACAGTGCCCTCACCCTGGGACCAATGAAGCAGCGCTTCATATGGTTGTGAGATCATTGCTAAAATCGACTAAAATCGTAACAAGCGGCTTTTGGCCACATTTTGGCCACATTTTGGCCATCTGTCTCTGGCACCGCTCAGATCATGCCAAGAGCTCCCGCCCTCGGTGGAAACTCTTACCTCACAAATCACCCGTCCCTTTGTGTTGGCTCGCTGTCTTCATTTTTTTCCAGCTACACACGGTGAAAAAAATTAGCCTTTTGGTCTTCATCCCTCACTCTCAGAAAGTCATACAACAAAACTGCAGTATATCTTGGCGTGACTTTATTTAAGTTCACCTTATTTTGACCTTAATTAAGTTCACCTTACTCTCAAACTTAGATTTAAGCTAAAATACTATAGTTTGTTATATACTTATATAACTATAACCACCTATTTCCTGAACAAATAAGGTCAATAAAATGACAGGTGATGATATCCTCCAATCGTCTTGAAGGATGAGAAAAGGGAGAAATGTTGCTTTATTGATGGATGCCCATGCCTTTGTTAGTGGGGATCCACCACATTCCCGCTTTCATGGAAGGACCAGACTCACACCTCTGTCCGCGTCCTTCCTGCACAAAGAGACTCCATACAAACGGCCGATCTGCTGCTGCACTAAATGCTCTCCATCTCAGCATGATGGACCAGGCGTGCTTTGGGGGCATTTTACAGATCCCCTCACCTCCATCACGTGGCTCCCTTTCCCAAATTCACTACTTGACTATGAAACCTCCCGTAGAGAGGAGCCTTTCTTTGAGCATTGATGATAAACTTCTGAAGAAGATTGCTTATACTTGTGATTAAAAATACATATTTCTAGAACTTAGAAATACATGCATGCTATATTTTAATCATTTGATGTCTTCAGAAAGTTCTACGACTTTCTACGATTGGACAAAATTGAGAGAGGACAGCAAAATGTTCAGTTTTACTCAATTCTCAATGTATGTAGGGTATGTGCCTGTGTAAAATATACATTGTTCATTGTCTAGCCTGGCTCTTCCCTGCATCTCATTGATAAAGGGCTTTTTCAGTCTATGCGACTTCAGTCCTGCTTATGGGAGCCTATTACAAACGGTCCCAGCAGTGCACTTCACACCACTTAATATTTCCCATTCTTTTTTGAAGGTCACCTGAGGTCGTCCTCTGATTTATGAGGCACTGTTGGATAAGATTATGTTATCTCTGGCATTAGAAAGTTGCTTCTGCTCTCCACTTGGCTGGTTTTTGGTCATCGCCAGTGTTTCCTGCTTCACCTTGTTCTGGTAGCCTGGAAGCAGCCTGCCTCACAGTTGGCTTTCTACCACTGGAACCAGGATTAAACCAGGATTTAAAAATGCAGATTAAAAAAATATATATATAGAGAGAGCATTTTTCCAGAGCTGTAAATTGACTGCAACATGTAACTGTTGATAATTACCTGCAGGTCACATTTAAATTAACTTAAAATATATATTAATAACATCAAAATGTAGGCTTAAAAGTCCTTTGAGAAAGGTGAAGAGTTAAGCTTACAGAAAGGAAACAGGTTTCTCTGACTTTTGGTTGTTTGAAGCCCAGTGTCTTCAATGTCTCTTCACAGACCATCCTTGGGCTGCCTTTGGAAAAAGCCGCCTAACTCTCTGTTCTGTGTACTTCTCCGTTCCCTTGGCACTGGTCTGCTGTTTGTCCAGGGCAGACAGCAGACACTGCAGACAGCCAACTCTACAGACGGTTACAGGAATGAAACCCTCCTGCACCTGCTCCCTTTATACGCAGCCATGTAAGACTATGAAAGGCAGTACGACTCAGTGCAACAGCAAAAACAAACAACATTCAGTTTTTGCAGTTGTAATATTCACATCGTAATGAATACCTCAGAATTAGTAGCAAGGCTTTATGTCCGTCAGAAGCTTGGTTAAATCTGCCCTCCTTATTAATGCTCTCCACTGTTTACCCAGGATTTCAGCTCTGAATCTGCTCAAATATGATAACGCCGCCTGAGTTTGTTTAAGTTTAATGACGTTCCACCTCAAGGCCTGGGCGCTGAGATCTGATTCGTCAGGGTCTAGCCCATGCCCTGTCACTAAGATTCATAGCAACTGGCCGCATATGACAAAGGCCATCAGATCACATTCCCAGTGAGAGGCCCTGCGCAGAGTCCAGTACGGTTAACAGCTGTCAAAGACAAGTGAACCAGGTAACATTGCAGCGAAATGCGTTAGTTATTACGTAATTGATGGCGTACAGCAACAAAAAAACGCAACGCCTTCCGGAGCCTGGCGTTTGTGATTAACAGCGGCACGCGTACGCTTAACTGGTAGTGCTCCAAGTGAAAAATCACCTGTAGGTAAACCACGAGGGCTGGGCGTTGTGGACATAATAATTAAGGAAGTAGACTAATGGTGACTCAGAGGCCCCCATCAATCCAATTTGGCGTGAGAAGCTGCTGTCTTACATTAAGTCTAAGCAAGAACAACATCATGACATTCACTTCATGAGTTCATTACCGCCTCACCAGTTACTTCTGTGGGAAACATGCTGATAGTTTGTGTGCTAAGCTGCTAAATAACTTGTATGTGCAGTCAGATGTATGGTGATGCCGTTCAGACAGCAAACATTAACACTGGGGAGTGACGCTGCATGCTTCCGTTTTACACAAGGTCATCAAGGACTCATTCGTAGGCAGAAAGCATCCATCTTCCAACCGTTCAGCCTAAGCATGCTCACTGGCTTGGGTAACACCCTAAACAGCATGCCAGTTCATTGCAGGGCACATAAACATGCATTACTGGGAACTTACAGATGCTGATTAGCTTAGCTTCTTAACTTTGGACAGTAGAAACCATCTGGTATGAAAATGTGAATCCGTAAAGCTGTGATTAGACTGAAACTTTAACCCTATGGGACACAAGACGGCTAACAGCGTTGGGTTTGTAATGTGGATATAAAAGGTCATTGTAGATCTTGATGTTGTGCTGCTACTATTGGGTATTTTAGGGTTCTCTTGGAGGAACAGGATGAAGACGGAAATCTACCCAGTCATAGAGTTCAAACAGACAGGGCTGAATACATGCTTGACCACACTAGGTGGTTTAAGACCCATACTTTATAATATTTCCTCACTAATGTACAACAGTGAAATAATGGCTGTTTATTCATTCACACAGGGAAAGAGCAGCTTTTCTGTGAGATGGGTAATGTTCATACAGCCAGCTGTTTAAAATGAATCCCAGTGTATCCTGAGTAGGCAGATTGCATAGTATAATGTCAAGTAAAACCAACACAGCAGAAAACCTCACGTCCTCTTGTTGGAAAAACGTTTTAAGCAGTCGGGACATCAAGGTTTAGTAAGTTTCTGAGGCCTTCTAGATGCTGCCACTTTACTTGCAGACTGCAGGCTGTGGAGAATTAATGCTAATTGGCAGTAATTCATGATGGCTTTTGATGCTAACAAACACTGACTTTGCTTGAAGGGGAACGGATGGACCCAGAACACAGGGCTGTCGTTTTGGCACAGAAAAACACTTGTTATACCAGCAATAGCCTCTCTTCTCCAGAAAGGCTCTGTATGCAGTAGATAGATGTATGGAAACAATGCATCTTCGGGTTGGAATAAAGCCACCCAGCACCAAGTGGAGATACACCATGCAAAATGCAACAAAACATGCCGGTGTGGACATTAATCAAAAACTACATTTCTCTGCATGTTCTGTGTATCTCTTCATTTAACAGGCATGAGCTATACATCTAATACAGATACATGTTTTTTACGGTTTTAAAGGCATGTTCAGTATGCAAACTCCACAGAAATCTATCATAAAATTGAAACAGTGATAGTGCTTGCATTATTTTAGTTTTTCAATTTTTTTTTTAATTGGGCATTTGAGAATACATCACATCCTTTATATAAAGAACGCTCACCACACGTTTCACTTTGCGTGTTATTAGATAAAGCTACCACCCTGTAATGCTGTGAGATGTGCATTTTTAATGGCCCCTATTTTTGTCCAAACCTTCAAGAATTTGCTGTTATTAATGATGTATGAAACCTGACTACAAACAATATGACCTACAGGGGTTGGGAAATGAAACTGAAATACCTGGTTTTACACCACAATAGTGTGTTAGTATGCTGCAGGTTATCCTTTTACGGCCAGTACAGCATCAGATCGTCTTGGGAAGGACAGATACAGGTCCTACTCAGTGGCCAGAGGGATTCTGGGCTATTCCTCTCGCAGAACAGTGGCCAGGTCATGACGTGATGCTGGTGGAGGAAAACGTTTCCTGACTCACTCCTCCGAAATACCCCAAAGTGGCACAATAATATTCAGATCTGGTGACTGTGCAGGCCATGGGAGATGTTCAGCTTCACTTTCAAGTTCTTCAAACCACTCAGTCACCAGTCTTGCTGGGTATATTGGTGCATTATCATCCTGACACACAGCACCACCTTCAGGGTGCAACGTTTGAACCACTGGGTGAACATGGTCCTCCAGAATGGTTTGGTAGTCCTTGGCAACGATGTGCTCATCTTTTAGAACAAGTTGCGGGCCTAGGGAATGCCATGATATTACAGCCCAAACCATCACTGATCTACCAGCCATACTGCACTCTCAGTATGCAACAATCCAGGTGACATATACTTTATATACTTTATCCGTGACTCTAAAGACAGTGACTCTAAAGACTCTGGGAAAGACAGTGAGGTGGACTCATCAGAGTCAACATGCTTCACATTGTCCACAACCCAAGATTTGCACTACTGGCACCATTGAAACCGATGTTTGGCATTGGCATGAGTGACCAAAGGGTTGGCTATAGCAGCCTGTCCATAAATATTGACCCTATTGAGCTCCTGATGAACAGTTTTGCCAGAAACAGGAGAGTTGATGTGTGGATTTAATTCTGCAGTGAGTCGGGCCGCTGTGGTTTTATGTTTTTCGGATACAATCAGCTTCCTCTTGGGTCCACAGTACTCCTGTTGGATGTACCCTTCATGGTGGTATGCCGACATTACCCAGGATACTGTGTCTCTCAATACAACGATTTGCTGTCCTGGTCACAGATGCACCAGCAAGATGCGCAGCAACAATCTGTCCTCTTTTGAGCCCGGATATGTCTCCCATTATGTTGTGTGTATTGCAGTATTTTATGTACAGCTGTGCTATTGCTCTGCTAACTCAACCTTCACACTCTGCTCTTACTGACAGAATATGCAGTCTTTGTATATACTATATATGTGTGAAACTTCAAACACTGTTTTGGCCATTGTATTAGTTTCATTGTCCAACCCCTGTAACTTGGAGAAGGAATCAGTAATGAGGGCATTATTTAAGCCTGATCAGTGTCTATGCTTCTGAGGAACTGTTAAATGTATGTCCGTAAAGACAAGCATCACACAGGGGTGTGATTTATTCAGTAACAATTTTACTCTGTCTTTTAGTACACTTAAAATATTACCATCTTCCTTTCATCTTTAGAAGCAACAAAACAAACTAAACCAAATATCTGGTGTGAATACATAATCTGCATGTTATTTTAATTGGCAAACTATTGATATTTTTTGTGCTCTGACCTGTGTGAGTATTTTTAAACTCTGGTCTGAAGTGTGATATTTCCCATTAACTTCATGTTTATAACAGCTTGCATGATTACTGTCAAACTAAGGAAGAATCTATGCATTTGGAGAAAGTAGCAGTTTGTGATAAGCTGGTATTTTTCTCAATGAAAATTTTTTGGAGATGACATTCAGTTCTAAATTAATTAAATTAACTTGCAGGATAAAGCTAGTTTACTTGAAATGAAGTGTCCTATTGTAATTCTTGCTAATGCACAACACAATCTGATTTATTTTTTACATATAATCGATAAAACAGCATCACAATCAGTTTTCTTTTCTTCCAAGAGTGTGGCTTCAAAATTGCTCCCTTCTCCAGCAAAACCTTACTGCCCACGGTGTGTATTTCTGCACTTGTTATTCTGGGACTGGAACGTGCCTCGCAGAGAAGAATGGCAACATTAGAGGGCCCTCACTGTATCTCTGGCACGCAGACTCACAGATAGAGAGAGCGATAGAGAGAGAGAGAGGCCTACTGTCACGTCTCACTTAGGACACTTTCTCTGAAGATGCTTCTCTCCAAACTTCTAGAGCTCACAGTTCTGCACGTCTTCTGCCTATTTATACAGCCAGCTCTTCGCTGCACGATGCAGGTGCTTGCTTAGCTGAAGCACAACCCTTGGGTCTAATTCTCATTCTGGTTCTTCAATCCAGACCATTATCTTATCTGTCACAGTTATTTTTTGTCTGTTAGCCTTGCCGTTATATTTTCTAGATTGTTCCAGCCTCTGCCTTTCTGCTTGCTTGACTCATTCTAATACTGGGTGACTAAGATCACAGTGAGATTCACCCACCAAAAAAACATGCCAGCAGGACACAGAGGCCATGATATGTTTTTCTTGTAGTGCAGCTTTGGCCAAAGTCAAACATGTTTTTTAGATGAATATTCAACAGCTAGCATCTTGCCCTGTGGCTGGGGGCTGGACAGCGGGTGAGAGATCACGTTTTCCGCGCGAGTGGCTCAGCTCCGGCTGCGAGTGAGCAGTGCGGCGAACGCTTGCCAGCTTCAGAGGTGCCTCGCAGGCTGAATCCGTGCTGCATTCATAACGCATTTGCAGAGGTGGACAGAACTGGGCACTGCAGAAAATCCCTTCTCAGTGCATCATGGGATTTCTAATTAATCATCAGGATCAGAGTCGCCTATTTATCGGCAAGTATTTTTACCTATGAGGAATTTACTTTGGGATGTCATGCAAAAAGATCAAGGACAATCAAGACAATCGATATAGTAAATTATATACATAAATGAAACAAAATAATGTTCCTAGTTCTGAAAATGTACTAAGTGTAAGGCTAAAAAGACCTAAAACCCTCTCTATTTAACGACCTGAGTTACGGTGTGGCGTGTTTCCACCTTCTTCGATACGTCTACCTGGTTTTTACGATGTCTTCCGGTCACTCTGTCCATTTGCTATTCCAGCATGGAGCCCAAAGGTTGTTTGTTGTTAGAGCGGCTACCCAGTCTGCATAGCTGCATCTTGGCGGAGAAATGAAGGGGAGAGTGCAGGGTGGGCTCATGCCAGGAGGCCTGGACTGGCGGCAGGGGGAGCAGATGGGACTGACCGCATGTCTGTGCGAATGGGGGGGGTGTAGCTATATACGCTGTCTCGACACTCTCCCCAGCAACCCTCAGGCTAAACTCCAACGTCTGACATGACCTGGGGGGGGGGGGGTGGTGGCTGTATACTGGCTGAGAAATGCTGGGGAGTCTCTCTCACAGCCAGGGACGGCACCACACACCACACCACAGGGACGTGGTGCCAGGCAGTGTGGCTCTGAACCACACCGCTTCACCAGGCCATGGTAGCATAAGGGCACCTGTACTCTGCCTACGGGGAACCGCACTGGTCACATTGCGCACTGCTGTCTCACACTACATGACAAAAGTGGCAGTGTGCAGGGAGAGTCAGGTGACCTGGGTATTGCACGTCACTGAATTCTGAGTGTCCCCCATTCTCCCCCATATGCATACATTACTGTAACTGCATAGGCCATCAAAGTCGAGTTGAAACTCGGTCTCTTAGGCTCTATTCTACCTCGAGACACAAGTTCAGTTCAGCTACATTCTGGAGGAAAACAGAGTGTGATACTTACAGTAACTACAAGATCCACAATCAAACCAAGGCAAGAAGCTTTTTCCTCAGTTTCAGTGGGCAGACTGGTGCCTCATTCTGCACTGAGTCTGAGCATGACAGACTGACTCCACACCGAGTCCCCCTGACCCATCACTGCATCCCTGACCAGCTATAGAGGGCGCACTACTGATCCAGGTTGTAGGGAACTGCTTACTGCTGGTTCTCATTTAATAACACAGCTGTTCTGGTCTAAGATTTCAAATTTCTCCCCTGAATTTTTCACTTTTTATACTGTATGACTGAAAGCAATTATATTTAATTCATATAAGAGCATTTATATAATATTTTGGTCTTTTTTACCCCACTTCAAATAAAAAGCAAGCACTTGTGGGCTTATTTAGAGTGACTAGTGGGAGCCTAAAGTTGTTCTAACATGATGAACCTGAAGATGTTGCCATGGAGAACTGTCCCACAATACATTGCTCTGAACTGTCAAGTGGGACTGGTCTGTTCTCTGGACTGTATAATTACGTAAGTTTGCCAAACTATAAAAGTTGCACCGTAATTGAATTCTCTCTCCATATCATGACTGAGCCTGTGCTGTGACGTCTTTTATGTTTGGAAGCGGAACTGAAGAATGTCGATGGCCTCGTCTGACTGCGTGGCGGATAGTGACAGATCAGCATCTCAGATCATCTGGCAGTAGATTTGGTACGGATTCTCTCACGACTTCCAAGCCTCAGCAGAAATATCAATTCCATATAGCAGCTGCTTAAGAAGGCTCACCCTCTAACATGATCAAGATGTGGACCATCAGGTGGAGAAGTTTCTGGAACAAGTCCAGTGACTATACGCCTTCTAAGGTAGATATGTACATATAACACATACAGAGGGACTTTGTGGTGTTGTATCTTGTCAATGTGCTTGCATTGGTTTGTGATTATCTCTGGTTCGTGGTGTCGCTGTCCTTTCTCGTGATTATCTCTGGTTTATGGTGCCGCTGTCCTTTCTCGTGATTATCTCTGGTTCATGGTGCCGCTATCGTTTTTCATGGTCTGTCACTCCTTCCAGCAAGGAAACCTGGAATTAACAAGGTAATTTCTGGGGATATTCCTGGTGGGCTGTGGGATTCCTGTTCCATGAGATCATTCGCTTCCGTGATTGTCTGCAATAGTATTAGGCTTTTGTCTGAGACTAATTTATTACCCCAGCAGTGATTGAATCAGGGGGCTTTCAACACATAAAATCCTGTGGAACATCTGGGCCGTTTTTACCTACGGGGGAATTATGTTTACTGGCAAAATTATCGGTGATCTGATGAAAATTAATTGCTGAACCGTATATGACCCGCAAGGTAGATCAGGATCAGAATTATTAGAATCCCACCTGCTGCATAAAATAAATATATATGGCTCAACTTTGTTGCCACAATATATTTGTGAATTATTTTTGAATAAAGAATTGTGTGGGGTTTTGTTGTCCTTCTGCATGCATGCTCTGGTTTCCTTCTGTGGTTTAGACGTCCCCCTGCTTCCCGGGACAGGTTCCAGTCTCTCCAAGATTCAGTGCCGTGTAAATTGTTATAGAAGGTGGATGGATTATGCAGGGATTTATTTGATTTATATTTAACATACAGACATGAGTAAATAGTGCAAGCTGGCAGCAAAAATAAAACATTAACTATGCGAATGTTTTTCAAACACTTAATAATAAAGCAGGAAGCACATATTAATGGTATTCAGTGAAATAGGGGACCGAGCAGCAAAATTTACTTCAAAATATACAGATACCCATATATCACCATAGCATTTCTGCATTGTGATTTACACAACGAACAAGCAGAGGTGTGTTACGTCCAGCAACGTCCGCTCCTCCCGTGTGCCACGCCCACCTCGTTACCTCCTGTGATTGCCTGTAGTGTCCACATGTGGGGCGTCGCCGCACGCCTGTCTCGTGCCTTGTTTTGTGTATTTAGGTCTGCGTCAGCGTCTGTTCCGGCAGACGCGGCATAAACGTTGTTCATGTCGGTGTTTTGTGCAAATAAACCCTCGTTCGCCCTGGATTTCCCTCTCTCGCCGTCCTGCGCACCGAGCACGCAACAAGGTGCTATTGGTGTAATTTTGTTAATCACTCTTAAGCATAGATAAAAAACGAAAGGTTCTTGTTTACACGGAGAGTAGAGGCTCTTCTGGTCAAATACACAAGACGGCAATGGCTGTTTTCTAGAAAATCTCTCTGTCTTGGGAGGTTTGCTGCTTACAGTCTCCCGGCATCAACCAACCACATCCAGATATATCAGTTTATTACCTGTGAAACAGGGATCTGACTCCTGCACCCCTGATAGCCACATAACAGGGGTAGGACAAGCACTTGGCATTTAACCACAACTGTCCCCAGCTGGCTGCGCTCCATTGCTGACATTACATCCATCCATCCATCCATTATCTATACTATTCATCCAGCACAGGGTCACAATGTGTTGACATTTGAGAAAACTGATCTTCCACTTTTAATATTGATCTTAGTTTTCAGTTTTTTTGTGGCCTGATGGCACTTATTAATCATTGCCCCAGTCATGCTTTTATACAAACTTTTATACTTTGTCTGTTTCCAGATTAATTTACTTTATACCTCCATAGTAATTGATCATAAACTTTTAATTCTTCAGTCGTGAAACTTGCCTGAAACAGCCATCGATTGCTTAGATTTGAAAATGATTTGCTAAAATGCTTTAAAAGTTATGTAGAGCCCCACAGGTGAAATTATGAAATATTACATTTTCTCAGTCATATTATGAACTGGAAACTAAGGTTGCAGGTTTTAAAAAGGAGATCCATTTTTTTATGATAATCTCATCACCCCATTATCAGATCATCTAGGCCTCATAATAATCCATTAATAACTAATTAATTAATGCTTCCAACATCTCATCTAGATGTTATGGTTTTATAACTTGACGGGAAGGTCTACCTGTTACGTTCGTCAGTAGTGCGAACGCCGAAAAGAGGAATGTCCAGTCGGGTAGACGGGAAGACAGGGTTTATTCCAGACAATACACTGACACATTGAAACTTCTACGCAGACCTAAATATACAAGACAGGCACAAGACAGGCATGCGGCAATACCAAACAGGTGGGAATAATCGGCGATCACAAGAGGTAACGAGGTGGGCGTGACACACAGGAGGAGCGGACGGAGCTGGCATGTAACATAACCCCCCCCCCAAAGGCGCGCACACCGGCCGGGAGTGAACGGAGGGACACAAGGAGGTGGAACAAAAGGAGGAGGAGCAGGCAGGAGAGGCACAGAAAGCCCACCGGGCGCCC
>JABFEA020000021.1:14754502-14772044 GCA_019775915.2 Cyphomyrus plagiostoma | reverse complement strand
ACTTGTTCCATTGGCAGATTTTTTCACTTAATACAAGATATTTTTGCTTGAAATAAGTTTTTTCCCCTTGTTTTTGGTGGGCCATTTTTTCCAGTGCAGGGCCCTATACACTCAGCTGGGCCTCAGTGTCCTGCACGTTCAGCTGGGTCTTAGTGTCCTGTACACTCAGCTGGGCCTCAGTGTCCTGCACGTTCAGCTAGGTCTCAGTGTCCTGGACACTCAGCTGGGCCTCAGTGTCCTGCACGTTCAGCTAGGTCTCAGCGTCCTGTACACTCAGCTGGGCCTCAGTGTCCTGCACGTTGAGCTGAGTCTCAGTGTCCTGTACACTCAGCTGGGCCTCAGTGTCCTGCACGTTCAGCTGGGTCTCAGTGTCCTGTTCACTCATCTGGGCCTCAGTGTCCTGCATGTTCAGCTAGGTCTCAGTGTCCTGTACACTCAGCTGGGCCTCAGTGTCCTGCACGTTCAGCTAGGTCTCAGTGTCCTGTACACTCAGCTGGGCCTCAGTGTCCTGCGCGTTCAGCTGGGTCTCAGTGTCCTGTACACTCAGCTGGGCCTCAGGGTCCTGCATCCTCAGTTGGCTGTCACAGGCTTTTTCATGCAATGATTAGACCTGGATGAAAATGAGACTGATAGACTGATTGCAGTGCTGTCGCACTCTCTATGTTTAATTTTTATTTGTGTGTGTATGCATGCGCGAGCATGTGATGCGACTGTCATCAGCTCCGCTTAATCCACACATGAAGGCTCACCTCTCATTCCTGGCCCCTAATTTGTGGACCACAGAATCAAGCGCAGGCATGGAGGAAGCCCCGCGGGGATCTGGATATAGAAACCACAACAAAGCACCATGTTAGCGCTCCCCCCCACAGCATCCTGGGGATAATGATGCTGTTCGGCTGGCTTCCTGTGGCACTGGGCTGGGATGAGTGCACTGGCAGGAAGTGGTTCCCATCTTGCACGGCGACACACTGAGGCGTCTGAGGGGACAGAAGCTACGATTTCTGCTCAAGCTGTGAGAGCGAGAGGCACCACAGAAAAGGGTATATGTTGTTGTTCTTGCTGTTGCTTCTGTGGGTGTTTTCACATATGTCTGCTTAAAAAATTCAAGACT
Organism: Cyphomyrus plagiostoma; assembly: GCA_019775915.2. Taxonomy (NCBI): domain Eukaryota; kingdom Metazoa; phylum Chordata; class Actinopteri; order Osteoglossiformes; family Mormyridae; genus Cyphomyrus; species Cyphomyrus plagiostoma. The sequence continues at coordinate 14,770,933 of JABFEA020000021.1, read as the reverse complement.
AAGAAAAGTTCACTTCTTAAGCATATAATTATATTGTTACCAACCTTACATTACTACTAGTAATACTAACAGCAACTTAAACTACGTCCATACATTTCTGTAACCACTTGTCGTATGCAGGGTTGTGGGGGTGTAGAGCCAACGGGCACAAGGCAGGGAATAGCTCAGGGTGGGTCGCCAACCCATCTCAGGGTAGACACAGCAGTCACTTACCAATTAACCTCAGCGTGTTTTTGGACTGTGGGGGGAAAACTCAGAGGAAATCCCACGACAACACAGGGAGAACTTGCAAACTCACAGAATCATAGCGGACACTCGAATCCAGGTGCCGAAGGTGTGAGGCAACACTGCACCACTGTGCCTCTGGTATCTCATACAGGGCACTCATTTTGACTACAAAACTGATTGTATCTACCACTTTTATGTATCTGGCTTCATTTTAAATGTGAGATGTAAGCATTCTCCACTTACTGATGATTAATCACATTTTCCTTGTTCCTCTGCTCATTGTTGATTTTAGCAACCAATGCAGGGTACAGATTTGCAACGATAATGAATTCACTTGCTTACATTTGGTCATTTTTAATTAAAAATCACCCTGCGCCCCCCTGCAGTTATTACCTTGTAGTTATTATCCAGACTGTATCGGCAACACAGTCTGTGCTGGATTAGCCTTCACGTTAGATACTAATAGTTAACATCACCAATAGTCCACGCAAGCCAGTTAAACAGGTGATTAGTGTAACTTGCAACTTCATCAGTGTTAGACTGTGACTTGTTACAGCTGGGGGATGTTTAGTATTTGAATAATGGCGCCCAGCTTAAGAGTGACAGCAAATCAAAGCTAAGTTATGGGGCTAAGGGTTTGGCTAATTGGGACAATTTAGCTTCTTGTCACCAAATCTGCAAAAATAATCACAGATGCTGTCTGATGCCCTCAAGCAGTCCCGGGTAGTCGAAGCTTTCCATACGCGGGCGGGGGGTTGCAGGACGCCATGAGATTTAGAGACAGTTCTTGGAGACTAGCTATGACATAACGACACGACATAGCGAGCCGATGAGCCACAGCGTGACTTGTGACATGTGACATGTGACTGCCCGGTCTGCCACTGCTGCCCCGTGCCGCGGTCGTCTGTGAGACACGTCTTCATTTATTAGCCCATCAGCATGTCATTATCGGGCTTGAAAACATGAGCTGGGCACAGACAGACAGCAGAAAGGCCGCGGGGTGGCGTCCTGATAACGCCGCCCCGCAAACCCCAGATACAATGGGCCCCGATAAGGCCGACTTATCATAAAAGTGACTTCCTGTGATGGATGAATAGGAAGGACGGGATGAATGGAAATCCATCCTCAGAGCTGGCGAGGTGCCATCGGCACTCCTTGTGGTGTCCAAAAGCTTTTTTTGTCAGGGGGAGGGTATCTTGGAGATTAGGAATGCAGCTCCTTCAGTCAGTGAAGTCCCCCATACCTATGGCAGAAATTGACCTAATGTGAACCCCGCTTCCCCAGTCAGAGGCTCTCTATTCACATTTCTAAACAAACGTTTTCACAGCCCCTTACGCAGCAAACATGCTACTACCTTATCCTGCTTTCCAACTCAGTGGCACTTCATGTGCTATAACCACACCCACATACAAGGGGGCGCCAGGCACCCCTGTCCATCCCACACCCATTTTTTCCTATATCTCCTATAAACATGATTTCACGCTCACATGTATATAAACACGACATCCATGAGTGTGGGATCCAGATAACAGCTGCTGCAGGTGGGTGTGATGCTCTGGTTGATGCAAACTCTGTGTGGATCTGAAAACAAAGACCAGGAAAGCTTAATTCCAAAACCAGGGTACCCCAAGACCCCCCCTTACCCCAAGTAGCCAGGCATTCTGAATCACTAAGCCTCTTATTGCCGGTTATTCCCGCAACACTTAGGGCTTAGCTAGGTACAAGGAGCCAAACACCGTCTTCATAAATACCACATGTTCTTCATCCATCGCATGCTGGTTGTTGGGACGTGCAAAGCGGAGCCGTGAAGGTTTTGCAAGCTGGGGACAGGGAAAGTAACAGTCGGGAGGCTTTTAGCTGCACTGCAGCAGGGAGTCTGGCATGCAGCACAAACCACTGGTCCAGCCACGCGGACGTCCCTGGAGAAGCTCCCACCAACTCGTCCGTGCTGAAACCCCCGTGCAGGATTCGGGAGTCGGAGCCCATGTTCCCTGTCTCCCGCCCACTGATGCAGTTTCCACCAGGAGGAGAATTAAGGGAAGCTTTTGTTCCACTTGAATTGTTTAAATGCCTGATTGTGCTAATTGATTCCTGAAATGAGCTCATTTATCCTTCTCTCTTCCCGGAAGGCGACTCGAAGGGAGCAGCGCTCTGTCGTGACCCGGAGCATCACTGACGCTGCCTTGCGCTCCTTCGGGCTCTAAAATAAAGGCTGCCTGCATCACCTGCATTGTGCATTGGCAGTTTAATAGCAGATCGTTTTATCCAAAGTAATTTACAAAGGGCACAGTTCATTCCAGCTCACACATCGAAAAACTTAATGAATTACTACTTAATGAAGCTATTTTAATGTGCATTATTTCATTCAGAAATACAACAGCTCTCCTTTTCTTTTTAATAGAATTTAGAATACAGGACTGTTTTAAGTGGGGTGGACAAATAGGAACTGAAGGATCTCAAACTGAAAAGCTTCCCCTGGAAGTCTGAACTGCAGGTCTACAGGAGCCTAACCACCATGTTAGGGGTTTCTGATACCACTACTGCATGGACCCCAGTTCATCCCACATACCTGTTCTACTCTTCCATCATTACACATGATTTAGGTAATTATATCCTCATCAAGCTGTTGATTAGCTTCACCAATAGCTGTCCTGCAATGCCACCAATTGCATTCTGGTCTGCAGGGCTGCTTCTGAGCACCAAAGGCCCATGACTGAAATGAATATGACCAAGAGACTGCCACCAGAATGGCGCGTCTCCAAAGAGGCCAGAGCGAGATGGCGGATGTTTAGCTAGGCCTGATGGTACTCTGGCTGTCGCTGTGGCCCCCCCAGTGCACTCAGGCCAAATATAAACAGGCTCTAACCACCATTATGTTCCATTGGCTTTACACGCGAGCAGATTAATTTGCACAACCGAGGTGTTATTCAGAAGAGGCTCTGAAGAAGGTAAAGGTTGTGTTGACACTCGTACTCTCCCTGCCTGCGACTTGAAAGGGGCTGTGATGTAAACAGACGGGAAGAGAGACAGCTGTTGGTCTGTGTGTGGAGTCACCAGCGCCGTAGCTATGCCCTCCGCAAGATAAACGACAGGCACAGATTATGCATGGATCCCACAATTCAGTGGCTTCCAAGAATGAAAAAAATATCCTCTTCTGGCCAGTAGGTGGTGCACAGTGGCCAGGCATCAGCCTGCCTCACCCGCTGATAAAATATAGAAATGGGGAGCTGACAAGGAAGAAAGAGAGAGTGAGAGAGGGAGGGAGGGCGGGGAGAGAGGGAGAAACCTATCTTCATTGTTAAAGAAAATGCAATTTTGCTTGTGGGCAAGAGAATTCGTTTTTTTGTTTGCTTTTGCCCTGTTTGTTGTCTCGTGTGACGCCTCGCCTGTTTCTTTGTCTCAGAGGGTCACCCAAAATAACACGGGGAGGGTTTTTAAGGGGCGTATTCACACTCTCGGGCCACACAACCCAGCAAATTTGCTTTCAGTCCAAGGGCAGTTTCGTCATGCATTCAGCCCCTAGAAATGATCCTGTAAACAGCATGAATCTGCATGTAACCCTGTATGTGTACATCTGATGCTTTTAAAACAATTTACAATCCTGATACATTACTGTGCATTTCAGTGCTCACATAAAGACAAACAAATTGGTCCAATCAAATTGCATTTTCCCCTATCAGTACTTTGCTCCTGCATTAAATCTTGCTTTTTAAAAATCCATCGCCATAGTCGCCACCACTGTCATCTTAAAGAAAATGCATGACATGGTACTAAGTGGCCTAATTGGATGATTTTGTGTGTGAAAAGGAGATGAGGTAGAGCAAGGGAGGAGAGCGAGTGAGAGAGATGGAGAGAGAGGGAGGGAGGGAGGGAGGGAGGAGGTGGGGAGGCGCGGCAGAGACGCACACGGAGCACCGCCGCGCGGCAGTACGCCGCCTCTGCTGTCACCTGCAGCCACCTCCACCCGCACCAGCTCATCGCGACGGGCAGCACCGTGGAAGCTGTGCCCCCACCTTTCTCCTGAGAGTGTCCCCACACCACCGCCACCTGCAGCAGCCTGTTACAGACACTCCCCACCGGTCAGCAGCCGCCGGAGCAGGGGCCGAGCAGAGCAGCAGTCGCGTTTGGCCATCCCGCGTGCGGTTTAGCCGGGCCCCCCCCCAGGCGACCAGGGGAGGGAGACAGCGAGAGAGCGGGGCTTCACCGGTAGCTCTCCGCGCCAGCTGTCATCTGCGTTCGCCTGCGAGGCTGCTCACGCCCGGAGACAGCTGCTGGGGACCGCGCTGGGATTTGCCTGCTCACACACAGGCTGACTGAGCGCCCCGTTTACTCGCAAGCTCCGTCTTCTGGGGGGTGGGACGCTTGTCCCCATATCCAATGCTGGATGGAACCTGCTTACTCTCTCCATCTGCACGCCCTCCCTGTCGATGCGAGACCCTGAGTGACTCCCACTGACACTACTGGTGGATAAATAAGTTTGCCATTTCGTGGGGAATCACCGACACAGGTAAGTGTACCGCTGGCGTCCTTCTCCGTGTCTGTGCTTCGCACCTGCCCCTTGTTGCTTTGTCTCCCCATCTGTGCACGAGTGAGTTCTGTGGTCCCCATCCGGTCTGAATGAACATCCTGGTATTGTGGATTTTCATGAAATGTGCCTCTTCCATGTGCCCATCGACCAGCTGCGAGTCGCCTGATTGTGTTGCATGGCTTCTTCATTGATATTCATTTCTCATGCAGTGCAGGTCATCACCCGTGTCTTTATTATTATTTTTTTGGCGAGATACCTTGCAGATACTTGGTTTCAAAGTCTTTTCCCGAGATGAAATGAGTTTGAACAAAGGTGTGAAGGGAGTGTAAAACTGGGACAGATTTTAGGCTTTGCCCCAAACACGAGGAAAGGCTACGCATTTTTTTCGGTCCTTCTTCTGACAGCTCTTGGATTTGATTAAATCCCACCCCCTTCCCCGAGTGGATCACACAATTTGTGCAAGCAATCGAGCATGCCCGGCTTAGCACACATCCCAAAATAGCCTTTTCAAGCCGCTTGCTGTCAGACCACCCTGACTGCTCTGTAAGCGGGCATTCTGAGGAGGGGTCCTTCCTCTACCTGGAGCTGCCCTCTGCTCTGCAAGCGGGCATTCTGAGGAGGGGTCCTTCCTCTACCTGGAGCTGCCCTCTGCTCTGTAAACGGGCATTCTGAGGAGGGGTCTTTTCTCTACCAGGAGCTGCCCTCTGCTCTGTAAGCGGGCATTCTGTGGAGGGGTCTTTTCTCTGCCAGGAGCTGCCCTCTGCTCTGTAAGTGGGCATTCTGAGGAGGGGTCTTTTCTCTGCCAGGAGCTGCCCTCTGCTCTGCAAGCGGGCATTCCGAGGAGGGGTCTTTTCTCTGCCAGGAGCTGCCCTCTGCTCTGTAAGTGGGCATTCTGTGAAGTGGTCCTTCCTATGTCAGGGGCTGCCCTCTGCTCTGTAAGTGGGCATTCTGAGGAGGGGTCCTTCCTTTACCAGGAGCTGCCCTTTTTCCTTTCCTGACCAATTTGGCACCGCCTTATAACTTGCACGGAGAGGGATGCACCCAGGCGCCGCCCAGGGTGGTCTTAGCGAAGGCTGGGTGAGGCATGTATCCTGCATGCCAGCTGAAAGATAATTACACAGAAAATAAGAGCTAACTATCCAACCCAATTTCTCGACTCTAATAAGGCATAAATCCTCCAGCAGCACTGAGGACCCGTTAGAGTTTCAGCAATTCCAAGCTTTTTCATTTTTTCATGTAGGAGTATTTTCTTTATAAAATATGACCTTTGATTCAACTTAACCTGCATGCACCAGTAGCATAATGCAAGGTTTTGTAACGGCCAAACTGTTTTTGACATTTTTGACAATAAATAAACACGGGAATGCAGACACATTTGCTGTTTGCCAGCAAACTAGTACAGCCGCCCGACTTAACGAGTCTCAGTATCTTAGGGTCTCCAGCAATTCTGCCCGTATGTAGTTATGCGTTTTTAAAGCCACTGGACCTCAGTTCAGTTCAGGAGGGAGCTATGAAGGAAGGGAGCAGACATTGAATATTTACTCATGTTTTCGTGTTAAGCGTCTCACACTGGGGATCCCCTTCTAGGATGAGAGCCAGCAAGATCTGCGTTAAGTGCAAACAGCAAACCACATCTCCTTAAGCGATATGACGGCCAAACCATGTCCAGTTTGATTTTTGAAGGTAGTGATTTTTTTCAGTTCCGACATTGTGCTGCATTTCATGTGGTGAATTATGGCCAGCTCCTGTGCCTGGGGTCATTATGACCAGGCCCCTGGGGTCATTGTGCTACAGCTGAGGTTCGCACGTTGGTGCTGTTGTGTGAAAAACAATTGAAGAGTCATAAGTTCCAGACCTTAATTAGGGTGTAGGTCACTTCATCTTGAATGTGTGTTACCTTGTGTGTGATTGTTTTCTCTAAAGCCTGTCATCTGGCTCTTTTTGTGTATCTGCACTTTTTGTTTGTATTTAAACCACATTCTTCCTTTGTAGAGCAATGTGACCAGCCATGAGGAAAACTGTCGATTTTCTTGTATTCTTCGCAGTCCACTGGGATATATAGTATTGGCAGCCTGGCAGGATTACATCTAACAGCCTGCCTGCGAGGACATCACCTCACGCCACTCAGGGTTGCCTTTCCCGACACTGTAGCCACGGCTGGAAAGTGCTCCAGTACAGCTTTCCCGCTCTCAAAAACTCTGACTGTACATTGTCCCCCATGGTTTCTGCCTTAATCCAGAGCCTGCAATCCTATGTTGTAAAGATTTGCAAAGGAATGTTTACAAAGAAATTGGCAGATCCAGTGAAGAAGAGAGAAAGTACAGATTCCAAAAATGAGCCAAAATTAGCCACTGACTCTCAAGCACGGAATCCAAACTTTTCTACAGCACTAAAAAGCAAAGTCAAAAAAATCTCCAAATGCTCCTCCGTGCGGAATATATCCCTGACAGGCAAGAGGGGTAAAAATATCCCTGCGTCACTATCGCCGACATTTAGTTACCGTGTAGCAATAGCTAACGGACTCCCGACAAACCGATATTCGCTTAACAATGAAAATTTTCCTCAAGACATTTTATCAATTGACAGCAGTTTCTCTGACTCTTTGAGTGACGTAAAACTACGGCGCAGATCTGATGAGCACCAAGCTTTTATGATGCCGGTAAGGAGGAACAGGAAGAGCTTGATCAGTCTGGCTCCCTCCGACGGGAGCTCAGAGGGAGAGCGGGTGGAACGAACCAGTCTGCAGACGCTTCGACTAGGAGCCTTACGCAAACTAAGGAAATGGAAAAAGAGCCAAGAATGTGTTTCTTCTGATGGAGAAGTGAGCAACTGGAGAAAGTCACTAGGCCTTCGGAGTAAGTCTCTGGATAGAGCTGCAAGAAATCAGAAGGCGGCCTCCTTCGAGCCTGCCTCCAGCTCGACAGGATGCATCAGCCAGACCCAGGACGTCATGGAGATGATCTTCAAGGAGCTCCAGGGAATCAGTCAGATTGAGACAGAGCTCTCTGAGCTAAGAGGGCACGTCAATGCCTTGAAGAGCTCCATTGATGAGATCTCCAGCAGTGTGGAGGTGGTGCAGACTGAGATCGAACAGTTGCGTTCTGGCTTTGTGCAGTCCAGACGGGAGACACGTGACATACATGACTACATCAAACAAGTTGGCCAAGACAACAAAGCCACTTTGAAATTTGTCAATGTGCCGGAGGATAAATTGGAAAAAACAGAGAATCTCATTTACCAAATTTTAAAAGAGAAAATGGGCTTCAGTGACCCACAAAAGGTGATAAGGATTGACCTGGCCTATCGTCTGGGGCAGCAAAGAGACTGCCCCAGTGCCAAGCCCCGACCAGTTATTGTCATATTCTCTACACCTCAAGACAGGGATGTAGTTTTAAAAAAATGCTACAAGTTGAAAGGCACGGGCATCTCCATCTCCACCGACAGCCTTGCCCGGGAGACGAAAGAGAAGAAAGACAAAGGCATGAGCACCTCACAGACATATGAAAGCATGGACATCAGGGTCTCCACTAAGGAGAAGACCGACCTTGAGGACTGGGACTCCATGGACAGTGATAGGGAGTTTGAGGCTGACCTTAACCGCAACAAATACTCAGTTGTTTCTAAATCATCACATAAGGGTAAATCTGACAAGAAGAAATCGCACCATTCCCACAGCAAATCGGGAGATAGAACGACACGTTCAGGCCCGGCACCATACGTCGATGACACCTATCAATCAGCTATCTATGAAGATTTGGACAAACAAACAAAACCATATTACTCTGACCTGACCCCGATTTGGCTTTCTCAGAGCGAGTACTCAACCCCAAAACTCAGTCGCTCTGAATCAGACTGTTCAAAGATGTGCCAGTCATACTCAGAAGACTTTTCTGAGAATCAGTACTACAGCAGGACCAATGGCTGTTCCCTTCTGTCCTCCTCAGACCAGGAGCTTTGGCAAAGGAAGCAGGAGGACATGGCATCCTCTTGGTATGCAAGCCCACCCAATCCAACCCTGAGTCAGGAAAACCAGGCGTACACAGAACCAAATGGGGCAGAGACCACAGAAACAGTCGATAGTGGCGTGAGCAACGGGGTTGTGTGTGTCTCAGCTGACAGAAGCCACTTCAGTGGCTCCCAGCTGTCACTGCAGGGCGATCTGTCACCTTGGAAGGAATGGCCACATCTGGAACAAGGGGCAGATTCTGGGTTGGATGCCTCAACTGAACAGAACATAATATCAGAGGTCAGCAGCCCATTTGACCTGAGAGTCAGTGCAGGATTCCCCAAAAACATTACTAAGTGCCAAGAAGTGGATTTACAGTTTGAAGGAGAAAATTACATGACTCTCGACAGCACCCCTTCGACGTGTCCTGGCCTTGAGAGCGAAACTGCGAGTCAGCCAGACGCTCAGAGTGATCCTTTTCCTGATATTGACACAAATAACTTCTACATAAATCCCAGCAAGTCCGCAACTATGTATCACAGCCAGACTGAGATCAGACAAGAAAAAACTGAGCAAGTTCCAAAATCATGGCACAGCCGCCTCAGCATAGACCTCACTGATAAAACGTTCAGCTTCCCAACATTTGGAACAACTCTCCAACGGGCTAAATCAGCACTGGAGGTCGTGTGGACCAAGAGCTCACAGAGTGTGAATGCCCCTGAGGAGCCAAGTAATTCCACGTTCATGGGGCGGCTCAGGTCATTGTCCCAGTCCACGGCGAACGGCTCCAGCACAACCATAAACTCAGATGTGTACACAGAGCCATTCTACTACAAAGCAGATGAGGAGGACTATGGTGAGCAGGCCGTGGACAATGAGACACATTATGTGGAAGTGATGGAGCAGGTGCTGGCCAACCTGGAAAACAGGACAAATGCAAATGAGCCAGAAGAGGAGTATAAAGACTACAGCATTTCTCAGGAGGGAAACTATGTTCTGGAATATGACTGCAGCTTAGATGAGCAGTATGACGATGAATATAGTGAGGGCTGTGATGATAACCCAGCCACAGAAGACAACACTGAATCCGAGGTGACCGCTTACATTGAGGATCCGGAGCAGGCTGAGGGCACGGCAGCACAAGAGGATGAAAACCAAAACCTGCCGGCAGCAGCCATGGTCGAGACCCCTCCGAAAAAGAGGTTACGACCAACGTTCAAGGAAGCAGCCCTGAGAGCCTACAGGAAACAAATGACAGAGCTGGAGGAGCAGATTCTGGCAGGAGGTAAAAGCTGGTCGCATACTGGTCACATATTGGTCACATGCTGCTCACATACAGGTTTTACTATAAATCTGTACACTGATGTTTCCGAATATCTTCAGAAACAAGAAATCGCAGATATCATGCTAAAATAGTTTGTAGGCTGTACTTAAACTGTTGCGATGCAAGCAGGTTTTGAACATTTTATTTGAAGTGAGTTTTTAAGACAAACATGGTGGCGAAAATTCATATTCAGTGTTTCATTTTAAATGCCTCATACTTCAGAGGGAATATTTTTTTGCCTGTGATGAAACCCCAGATTCTGTAGAGTGGAAGCTTCCATTACAGGCTAACATCAAACAAACAGGGATGTATAATGTTTTTTTTCATCTGGTCCATCTGATTCGGGGCGACAAGCAGGATGACTTGAGGCTGTTGGTATCTGATGTTGTGATGCGTTGGTTGTGAGCGGCGAAAAGGCAGGGATGTCCATTCAGGCAGACGGGTAAACAGGGTTTATTGACGGAGGACAAATCAACACTAGCAAACTTCAAACTTCAATGACAAGTCTGCCGGAAGTTACGCTGACGCAGACTAAATACACAAAACAGGCAGGCAGGAACGAGAGACAGGTGAAAACAATCAGCAAAATGAGAGGTAACGAGGTGGGCGTGGCACACATGAGGCTCGGACGGAGCTGGAACGTAACATCTGACATGTGTGAGCTTTTCTCCCTCTGCCCCTGGAATGTATGTTTACATATTCAGGTCCTACTCTTAGCTTGAAAGTCCTCCGCCTCTATTAATCTGATTTGATGCTGCAAAGGTTCCAAGTGATTGTTCTCTCTTCCTAGCGTGGGCATCGCTGATTGCTACACCATGATGAAGTGTTGTAGTGCAACTGGTGATTCAGACATTGTGGCCATGCATCATTTATCTGGATGCTGAGGTCATCACCGCAGGTGGCCAGACTTCTGGAAGCACCAAGTAAATTATATGTCTTAGCCAGTATGTTAGCACCCTTCTTGCTTCCACTGTGGTGCTATTGAGGTAGCTTTAAGACTTTTCACATGTGAGTGTGTCAGAGTCCGTGTGTGTGTTTGATTACCTACAAAGCCACACAATATTCTTAGTGCAATTTCACCCTCTATTCCTGGATTATCACGTTTGCTGGCATTTTCGTTGTGGCTCTTTTTCACCAAAGTTGAAATCATGCTCACAAAAATCACACATAATTTCGCTGAAGTGTTTTGGACCCGATTATTCCCCTTTATATATTTATCCTGGTTTCACTATGCTGTCAGTGTGATAAACTACCAGAACAGAGCCATGAGATGACGACACCTTTTGTTTGCTGCAATCATGCCTAGTTTTTCCTTCTGATTCCAGCACAGTCTGCACAGGCTGATCCCATGATGAACAGTTGATGTACTGAGAAGCTCAGGGCCGCAGATGTTGGGGGTATGGCCTGTTTGAATACAGAGACGCATGGAGCCCCGGGTCGTTGGGTTCTGAGGCCTGTAGGAGCAGCTGCCCCCCCCTGGCTGCCCCCCTTGTGGAAACACAAGTGCCCCAGATTGTAGCTCTGGTTTAATATTTAAAAATAGAATCTTGAATGATTTGGGTGATGAGCACAATTTGTGTGAAGAACCTCTTCTTGAACCAGATCTGGGGGTGCAAAGGTTCCATGTGTTTTGCACTCATAGAGAACTATATCTATGCCTTTATATCTATGCTATCTGTCTTCCTTGGGGTGGGGGGTTGCTTTGAAACTCCACACACGCAGAGCCAGCCCAAAGGCACTCTCCCCCTGTAATTTAATCCAGCTCAATTTGTCACGTTCAGTCCTTTCTTCGGGGTTTCCCTTATTTCCTGGTCCTTCTCTCTGGTCCCCAGGCAGCTGCTGCGATTTGGCATATTCCTGTCCCAGTGACGCACGTCAGAATTTAGGCTATTAGAGATTAGAACGGTGTTTGTTAATAGGTCAGTGTTACATGACCCCTCTTTGGTTGGGAAAGTGACACCACAGAAAGATGTACATTATTGTGTAATGCAATGAGATTTCACAATGTTTTATGGTATATCAGGTGTTCTCAGGCTATACAGAACAGAGTCCTCAGGGACCTGCTAAGCTACATATTGGTCACATTAATTTTCCAGACAGACGTCTGTGGATCTTAGTCTTTATTGCTACTGATTTTTTTCCCCCGTGATACTTGTTGAGTGTAGCTTTGCATCATGTTACTAGTCAATTATTGTGCTCTGTATTTCTCATGAGTATACAGATTCTGGGGTTTCCAACGTATAATCATACAGCACAGCACAGGACTGCTGTCAACTGCTGTTGAAGTTGGAATGCAGATGAAGGGGAGACCTTGCATTTTATATGGCATATTTAAATTGACACATATTTATTTGCAACCCGCCTGGCAAACATAACAAAATGCTGCAGCGAAACTGTAATCACTGACGCTGACCTCTCTCCTGCTTGTTGTCTTTCAGACCACGCTGCTTTGGATGCACAGGTTTCTTGCCGAGCACTTCTCCTTGCTGTCCTGTCCACTCCTGTCTGTGTGCTGTGTTTCATTTCAGTCCTGTTTGGTGTAGTTTGCTGATGCTACCCAAAGCGCCTTCACACTGTGCATAAAAAACTTGCGCTTCTGCACAGTATCAAAAAATTCAAGTTGCTTGTATGAAAATTGCTGCTGTTCTATAGAGGTTAAAATCTCCAAGGCCATCCCTAGTTTCTGTGAATGAAAATTTCTAAAGGGTACATCATAGAAATGCCTATTTGCTCTGTTATTTGATTAATATTTTCCTGTCATATAAAGCCCCCAATTGCTCTTCTTGCCTCTGTTATACATTATCCTGTGTAGAGATCTGTTTTATGTGCATGCTAGGTACAGCAGCATCTTCATGGGAATTTGGTGTCAGGTATGCTAATATGTCTTGCTTGTCCGGCTTCTCTGAAGTAACGCTTCACTCTGTGTTGTTCTAAGGCTCGCATTGCCAGCCGCCATGTTCTGGAAACAGCAACGAGCCTTGGGCTTCAGGGCGCTGGAGGGTGAGTAGAAAATACGGCAGACTGGTTTCATTCTCTGTGTAGCTTTTTACTGTAATGAATAATACTGTTCTATCGCAAGGTGAGAACAGATCTTTCAGATCACCGATATATAGCATAAAGTAATCCACGGACAGGGGATTTCAGTATAGATATGGACTAGATTGTAGACTTTTATTTTTTAGACTTTTGACTAGATGAAACACAATGCGTCCAGTCTAATTACAGCCAATTGTTATTGTTTTTCTCAAAAACATTAAAAGTTATTGTGGAATTGTATTCAGATTAAAAGTCTAAAATATGAGATGTAACCATTTATACAGTATTTTCCTAGTAATGTTCTACCAGTAGCAACAGGTTAATAATTAGATAATATTAATAAAATCTCACAGATATCAAAAACAAATATTTGGGTAGCATGCGTACATAAATGTGTCACGTGTTGGACGGGGGTATTGACAATGGTTCACAATAGAAAAGGAGCAGGGCTTTGGGGCTTATTAAACCCAAAATCCAGTTAATCTCACTCAAACAGTTTCATGCTGTCCTGCTCTGAGAGACTGTGAGGGATGTATGGGAGACCGCAGCACAGGGACATCTGTGGGGTGCCAAGGGACACGCCGAAGGGGCTGGGGACACAGGGACGTCCCACGTCCTGGCAGTACCAGGACACATGGCTTAGAAATGAGTGCAGCCTCAGGAACAAAGAGAGGAGCCAAAAGTGCAGTGCAGACACCCCACTCTGTGCTGGACAGCAAGGGTCTCAATCTGCTGAGACTGATGGAGCCCAGGACAAGTTTAAGTCACCAGAAAAAGCGTGTGGTGATCAGGAAGCCCAGCACACTGTCAGGTAGCAAATGTATATATACATTTCAGTGCCTTGGTTGTAGCTGTGCTGTGGGTTTTTTCCAGTTTCATCCTTTTTGGCTTTAATTCAATTTTTATATCTGACATATCAGTTCAATCACTGTGGAGGTGAAGGGCTGTATTTTGAACTGGAGTTCTCCTCTGAGGGTGCAGCTGTATGTCGATATTGTTTAGCATAGAATAAAAGCAGAGATCTAGACAGGTAGCTCATTCGGGAAGGAGGGATTGCAGTAGATCTACGTCTTTTATGATCCACTTTCTGCCAGGCTTGGTAAACACCACCCCCTCCATCATTAATAAATCTGCCACCAGTGTGCTTCTCTTCATTTGCATGCACCATCTTCAGTCAGGCAACTGTAACGGAACCCCTAGAGAAAATGACCAATGGCAAAACTCTTGATTCATATTCGGGAACGATGCAGGATGTACTTGGCCTGTTGGGGCAAGAACACCCCCTCCCCCCCAAGTCTACACAGGTGTCTGGAGCGCTTGATCGCCAAGGGCCCGTATGCTCCGTGGTTTTCCAAATGGAATATCTGGCAGCATCCTACTCAGGAACCTCCAACACTTTTCCTTTTCTTGTGCCATTTTTTCTCCTCCAGCTGTAATGAATTTCTTCTCATTTGGTTGTAACACGTGGGCTTCGAGCAGGACTGTAACGTTAAATGATACGCGACACTAGCTATCCGACTAGCTATTTGTTGCTTGTATGATATTTTGTGACATTAATATACTATGAAGCTGCCTCTGTCACTAGGTCAGGGAGCATCCTTTACGGCATCGACAGTATGCCAGATCTGCGCCGGAAGAGGACGGTGCCCATTGTCCGAGACCTGGTAAGTTACCTGTTTCTGCTGGATACTCATTATTTTCTCCACTTTCCCTTTATATACTGCACCACTGACATGTAGTCCATGGCGTCTCCCAGTCTCTGAGCTAGGCTCAGCCACAATTCACCTTCACTCACAATCTTCCGAAAATAGCCACCACATTGGATTATACCATTATTTTCACAATAGTGATTTGAAGCACCCTCTATATCGCACAGGTTCATGTTCTAGCTGTGTAAACTTCTGCGTTGTTTGTTTATGCTACGTTGTATCATTTTTGTAACTCTTAAAAATAGAATCTTGAATTGCTAATAGTAATAGTATTGTATTGCTAATAGCTAATTCAAAAAATGCTAAGAATTTTTGCACCCAGCATAATTTTGTGTATGAAGCTATAATAGTGTCACAGTTTACCTTATTCACTTACTATACAAAATTTCATGTCATATGTCATTGGCCTATTTATAACATATACTTCATTAGGGTCCTATTGTTATACAGTCATATAAGTATTGGCCATTTTAACTATAAAAATTTCCATATTGATGCCATACATTTGATACTTGATGAGTGGATCTTGAAAACTATAAAGAAAAGTTGACATTGTATTTGTGCATATCTCTCATGAAATTAAAAAACCGACGTTACCTTGGTAAGTACGGGTCATATTTCTGTTTTCGGATCGCTGTATAGATATTTACCATTCCAACATGGTCCCATAACCACTATGGGCAATATTTTTCAGGGAGTTGTCAGATTTCTCTCTAGACATGTATCCTGTGAGACGGGCGGCTCGAACAAAACATACGAAATGTTGACAACTCTACCCAAAAATATATGTTGAGGATTTCATTGAAATCTACCAAGGCTTTTGGCTCATGTAAAACATTGCGAGAAAAAGCCTTTGACACCCCAGATGAAGTCTTTAAATGCCAGGGTTGAGTCACACCCACACCCTCCTCAGCTCATTCTCCCCCCACGTGAATGGAACACATCCGGCTGCCTGACCGCTTCAGCACAGGGGCTCGGCTCCACTGGTGATCCGGGTGGGGGGGGCCCTCATACAGGGGGGGGCAAGGCTACGTTCACGCACAGTCATTGCGAGGCCGTCTTCTGCTTCGGGGGCCATTCAGTGCTCTGCAGGTGACATCTGGAGGGAGCAGCTGATGGGCTCCTGTTCTGATCTCGCGTTGACATTTGTATCTATTTATTTGGCATCCAGAATGACACACAGATGAGGCAGATAATAATCAAGACACAACTAATAGCTGCATAGCACACCTTTCTGGCTTCTTGGCTGATGATAGGTGAAAGTTTGTGCAACACCTGTGTTTGCCACAGCACAGCTGAGGAGAAATTTTATCATTGCTGTTGCTGTTGGGTTAACCTGGGTGAATGATATTTCATAAGCGATGGTTTTACCGCAATGTGTGTTTACGTAGCCTGCCTGACACTGAACGTCCACATGGAGGTGGGCGTTTTGCACAGTATGACCTTTGACCCCAGATGACCCCTGACTTCAGCCTGGGCCCTGTAATGCCTGCAGCAAGCTCAGCTCCTTGAGTGCATGTTCACTGACCTCACATATATACATGAAGTTCACACACAGTTCACATGTAAACACCCCCAGTGCTCTCTGGGGGGGGGGGGGGGGGGGGGGGGGGGGGGGGCGGGGGGGGGGGGGGGGGGGGGGGGGGGGGGGGGGGGGGGG
>JABFEA020000021.1:14729648-14754402 GCA_019775915.2 Cyphomyrus plagiostoma | reverse complement strand
ATCTCCTTGCTTTAAATGCTCATAGCTTGCCGTGGTTCTTTACCATAGCGTGGCTGAGGGGAATATAGATGGTAAAGACCAGCCTCGCACTGTCAGCTGTCAATGCCTGCTTCTCCTCTTTGTGGTACGAACCCCAGCCAGGGGTTTCTCTCTTGCCACCTAGAGACAGAGCAAAATTGACCCTGTGATACTAAATGGTGGATCAGCAACGTGTCGCTGGCACCCTACTAACAAATCAGTGTTTGTCTCTACTTGTCTTGTTACCATTAAGCTGTGCAGTATAGACATATTTCACAGTATTACTCCCATGCTTATTATAAGCTTATAAGCTCATGATTCGGATAGTTAATGCGTGCCTCAGTGGTACCATGCCCCAGGTGAATTCTGGGAAACAAACAGGAGGTATTTTGATGGATTTCGTTCTTTAAATAATCATTAATTTCGCGCATGGCAGCAAAACGCCCATGCACTCCACACTGAAGCCCCAAGTCTGTGCTGGACAGTTGCCACCCGTATATTAAGGTCCACTCGCAATTGCTGCCCACACTGATCTGTTTATTGCTCTTCTTTCCCATCATGCATCTGGGTGTCTCAGGCCTTGGTAAGTGCCGTTTCCCTCAGCAAGCTCACACTGTACTGATTGTGGTGTGTGATGCAGTCATAGTCCAAGTGGTGTCCAAGACAACCTTCACCGGTGGTGTCTTTCCATGGTGGGGGGGGGGAGGGTGGTGTTTTGCTAAGTCTGCGCCCCTTTAGTAGGTGCCACCCTGGGTAACTGCTTATATTACCCTTGTCAGGATCCACCACCCATGCTTCTTTCCAGACCAGTGTTTCCCAACCCGGCCCTCGGGTTTCTGCAGACAGTCCACATTTTGGCTCCTTTCCAAAAACGTAGACTGTCTTGGAGGGAGCTGGGAGGGAGCAAAAACATGGATCTGTGAGTCCCCAAGGACTGGGTCAGGAGACACCGTTCCTCGTTCTTTGAAAGGAGCTCAGAGGGATTGTTTTCTTTCACTTTTTTTTGTGATTTGTGATATATTTTCAGTGGAATAATATTCCATTTCAATTTGACAGCTCATTTAACAGATGGGTTAGTACTTAAACTCAACCATTCAATATTTAAAGAGAGAATAATCATATGCATATGAACTGATACCCACACAGAAAGCATCTTATCACTGCATTAAAAATAAATATCCAGGATTCAACATGAACACTTTATTTAACAAATGGTCTAGTTATGTACTTCGATGTGGTGTCATCAACATGGGTCTTAACCTAAATCTTACATTCCAAAATTATTTATATGAATTTATTTGCATTGTTTTTAATGGTTACATCATGTCCTGCACATAACTGGGACATCATTAAATTTGTATCCCATGCTTTGTGTTCTGCCATTAAACTCTTGGAGACCCTGTTTATGGTCAGAAAATAAAAACGCCAGGGGTCTGTAAAGGGACTGCATCGCTGCATCAGCTCAGGAATCTCCTCTGGCTGTGAATACTGCTGGTTTTTTTGCCTCAAATTGAAGTTCCCCCGAGACAAGGCAGCCTGGCGTCCCCAGTGCGCCCAGGTAGTGAAGGCAGCCTGGCGTCCCCTGTGCGCCCAGGTAGTGAAGGCAGCCCGGCGTCCCCTGGGCGCCCAGGGAGTGAAGGCAGCCCGGCGTCCCCTGCGCGCCCAGGGAGTGAAGGCAGCCCGGCGTCCCCTGTGCGCCCAGGTAGTGAAGGCAGCCCGCCGTCCCCTGCGCGCCCAGGTAGTGAAGGCAGCCTGGCGTCCCCAGTGCGCCCAGGTAGTGAAGGCAGCCCGGCGTCCCCTGTGCGCCCAGGTAGTGAAGGCAGCCTGGCGTCCCCTGTGCGCCCAGGGAGTGAAGGCAGCCTGGCGTCCCCTGTGCGCCCAGGTAGTGAAGGCAGCCTGGTGGCTGGTTTAGCATTAATGACCAGATCAAATAAATAGCAGATTTCCAGGGAGGGACGTAGCACAGGCGTCCCAGACAGACCTGGGTTGACCCCTTTCAGTTGTTGATATTGCTCTCAAGGGCTAACAAAAGGAAATAATCTGTATACAATCAGTACCACAGTAAAAAAAATTACGACATCCAAATCTTTATTGGCTATTCTGTACATATTTTAATGTGGCTGGTTTTTCAATGCACTTTTAATTTATGAAGATGAGCTTTTGACCTGTCCAGAAAACGGCCTCCTTCTTTGTTCCCTTTAGACCCTAACTGCTCGAAAGGCAGGCATCTCCTTTGCTCTGGTCACCAGATCCACACTCAGCAATGAAGACCTGGTAAGTGTCAACCATTCCTACCATCGACTGTCCAGGCTGACTAATGTAAGTGGTCCTGAATTTTAATAAGCTACAAGCTCTTTGTTAAACCAGTTCACACTGATGAATTTACTGACCCCAGAGAGATTTGAACCAAAGACCTTCTGACCCAGTTTCTCAAGAAATTTTCGCAGGCTGCATATTATTGCAGTCAATGTAATGGGAGCTCAGGGAGCGTGCCACTATTAGCAGGCGGCATAGTGTAAATAACGGGTAGAACACAAGCTCCTGTAGGCAGCGCGGTGTGGCTGGGCTTCCCGGCTGAGAGGGAGTTAACGACAACAGCCTCATGTCGTTAGATAATACTACTGCAAGAACCCAGAAAATCTGCAGGAAATCCAGCGCCACAAAAAAACACGAGAACAACAAATTAGGAAGTTAATAAATGGACGTTTCTCAGAGCCTCATTTATCTTCTGGAGAATTCCGTCTCCAGCCTGTTGTCCGTAGGGAATCGGGCCGGCTGATCCTGCTTCAGAAGTGCACTCCCCAAGCGTAGTCCTCTGCCAGCATCACTCTTAGGCCTGCTCCTCCTGTGGACATCTGCCATCTGCAGATAGAAGAATACCTTAATCAATGGAAGGAGATTGATTAGGAGATCCAGTCCTATGGCCTCGCAGCCGTCCTTTTAACTTTGAGTAACAGATAAAAGCCAGTAGCACTTTTTCCCCCGTCACTTGCAAAGCATCACCCATCTGCGCTGTATGAATCTTAAGGGCTCGCTGTCTGCTTTTAGGTTCCCTGTCTTTCCCTGAAGCCTGTTTTACCCCGCTGTGTCCTAGGAGTATTTGATGAGTATGCATTTTTATTAAATCGTATTTAATCTCATTTAATCAGGTGTACTTATAGGCCTAGACAAACACAGGCATGAACCGTGATCCACGCGATCCGATACTTCAAGCCCTGCTTTACACAAATCTCTGGTATTCAGTCTCAGTTGATTCCCCCCCATATTCCAGGTTTGACACAGACTCTTCTGATGCTGAAATGCCAGGCTGATTCTTCAAGTTACATGACAGGGCTGTCCGCTAGGTGTCTATGGCCAACTTAGCAGACGCAGAACTTGCCTGTAATCACAAAAAGCTACAGAAATGTACAAGGCTTAGCTCCATGGTGGCATCCAATTTGATGAGAATCAGACTGCCCGCCACCAGAGGTGGGTAATCCAGATCCAGAGGGTAATAATCCAGACCAAGATTTTATTTTAACCAATCAGTTGAGTCTAGACTTTTACTTTGAACCTGAATTACCCACCTCTGCTCGCCCCACCCTGGGTGTTGACAGCTGGGATGTACGAAATCCACGCCGCGCCCATGCTGGGACTGAGCATGCAGGGGGAGCGAGTGCCAGGCCTTGGTAAAGAGGAGCAGATTGTGGCAGGTGATACGAAAGCGATTTGGGCAGCACGGGTCAGCAGGGACATTATTTGCAAGAACGTCCCCTTAAGTAAAGAGTGCAACATGTTAAATATGCCGAGGACGGCGGAGGGCTCTTATGTTCCCTTATTGGCCCAAAAGACGTGCAGATTATCTGAGAAAAACAGCAGTGTTGTGTGCTGAAGTGGCTTAGCTAATGAGTTTAGCTAATCAGTCTGATTGTGTTTGGTCTAGAGGAAAATGACAGACCCGCATCATCATCGAAAATGAAAACTGCTGCGCAAAAATTAAACAGGCCAGAAATGTAAAGATAAACATATATTATAGAAATATACAGCTACGCTCATTAAAAGCTAAAGTCACCCGCTGGGTCAGTGAGGATCCGATAATTTGCAGTAAAGGGAAGTTAAAGAATAACAACATCATTGTGAACAAAAACATGAAGCATAACTCTGATTTATACCACATAGCTTCCATTAACGACAACCAATTATGCATCACTCAAAAGCTATATTAAATATAAAATATTAAAATAATTCATTTTAAATATTTAATAATAAAATGGCAACCCTTTGCTCAAGCAGGCACAAGTAATTGAGTTATACTCTTTTTTGTGTGTGAATTAACCACAAACTAAGTCATAGTTACATACTGATCTCATGTTTATTCATCATTAATGAATTGTGATGCATGTTTTAAAATAAGCAGTTACTATGTGTGCTCCTATATCTGTTAACTCTGTAAATCATTGTGAACTACTGAAGGAACTAGTAACTAATAACACAAGTGAAACACTGATCTGTATTTGTTCATCATTAATGAATCTCGATGCATCTTATCTCAAGTAGCAAGTATATTTGTTCATGATTTGTACTTCAGTAGTAACTAAGTTACTACTAAGTATTTGTGCCACATCAAATAAAGTGGTACCAATAAAATAAACAGGGAACATAATGGCAAGATGTTGCACGACAGGACTGTAGTTTTCTGCAAGAAACCAGCATGTCTGTAAAAAGTGCATTTACTTAGTAACTGTGACAGCTGTTTCCCCAGGATTTCCATTGGAAAATGTTCAATAGTGTTCAATAGTGATCCATACTCTGACATTAATCATGTATGTTATGTTGTCACATTTTGTGTCAGTCCTGGGGTACAACACCAGGACACTGAAATATCACCTTCTAGCCATGTGCTTATCACAGCTGGCGTAAGCATTATTAATGAGGCTAACCTGTTCACCCAAATGGCGAAGGAGGCTGTTGTCATGACCTGATCACCAATGGCGTCTAACAGGGAGTCACATGGTCAGAGACCCCCGGGATGTTCCAGTTCTTAGGAGCCACCCTATCAATATCTACATTAAAATGTTGTCAACAAGGGAGCGATGGTAAAATATTAAATTGTATTTTGGTCCAGACAAGAAAATAAAGGACAAAATATATCATTTTTTTTACAGGATGATCTTGTAAAATGAAGGACAGGTGGCAACTCCAAGAAACAATGCTAGCAGAGGTTCCTGTTTAGCTGAGGCCCCTATCTAGTTAAGGCCACTGTCTAGCTGAGACCCCTGTCTAGCTCAGGCACCTGTCTAGCTGAGGTTCCTGTCTAGCAGTGGTTCCTGTCTAGCAGAGATTCTTGTCTACCTGAGACCCCTGTCTAGCTGAGACCCCTGACTAACTTTGGCCCCTATCTAGTTAAGGCCACTGTCTAGCTGAGACCCCTGTTTAGCTGAGGCCCCTGCTGCCCTGCTGAACCCGCATCCTGTCCCTGATCCTCGCTTTCACATTGCAGTCCATCAGAATGACCAAAATGTGTCACATATCCAAACAAATCTTTTTCACAGCCATCCGAGTCAAAAATTTAGCCAAACACATTGGAGCATCAATGCCAAGCAGTGATTTCATTCACTTTTACTGAGTATTTGAGCCCAGAAGGATGGAATGTTGATACGCGACTCGGTTTAGACTGGTCCACCGCAGAAAGTACAGACCTGGTGAGTGAAGCGGGCCCTTAGTGGACAGGGTGTGGCCCATGGGCTCATCTTTTCTCGCACTGATTCTCTGGCTCCAGATCTTGCATCGTCTGGAGAGAGTTTCACACCACAGCAAGCCGCCAAGATTCGGAGGCGTGTGTGGACGGTGCACCGACATCTGCTTAGCGTAAATGCATAGGCGTCGACCGCGGCACCACCCCCATCCCCCCGTCACCCAGCTCCCCCCTCCCTACATGCCTGGACGTCTCACGGGGCAGCAAGGCGCGATTTGTTCTCCTGCAGCTTGGCTCCAGCGAGACTCTCACTTCCCTTCCAAAGAAATGCAGTGTCTGTATGCACTGTTTGTTTATCCATTCAGAAACAGAGCGGACACACACGTGCGTGCGTGCACACACACACACACACACACACACACACACACACACACACACACACAAACAGCCAATCTGGGAGGATCTGCATGTTGCGACTGAAATGAAACAAACAGCAGATGGAATCACAGCGTCTCTCTGTTACATTCTCGGCTCGCTAAGTACTGGGACTCATCGGGGGTGTGTGATGGTGGCGATTTGGCCTGCGTCAGCTCGAGGGTCCTTTAGCAAGTCTCTACATATAAATAAGCTTTATAATCTGAGTGTTACAGTAAATTGATGGTAACCATGTCTGTGCAACTATGATTAAGGTGTGAGACTGGCGAACAGCATAGCACACATTCTCTCCAGGTATGGAACATTGGAGTTCAACTACCCACTGATACCTTCGTAAATTCATCTTATTATATATTATATCATATTACGGCTTTTAGATTTCTGGCACCGACTACTTTTCCACTATGCTGATACGGTCTTATTTAATGTAATTAATCAGTTTTAAATATCAAACTGGTAACTATTTCTTATATATCTCAGCTAACATGCCCCATCTCTCACAAAGGCAACCTGTCTCATTACAGAAGCTACACGTCTTCCGGAAGACTCTGCAGGCCCTCATCTACCCGATTTCGTCCACCACCCCACACAACTTCGAGGTGTGGACGGCGACGGCGCCCACGTACTGCCACGAGTGTGAAGGCCTATTGTGGGGTATCGCACGCCAGGGCATGCGCTGCTCCGAGTGCGGGGTCAAGTGCCATGAGAAATGCCAGGACCTGCTCAATGCCGACTGTCTGCAGAGTGAGTGGAGGGTCCTCAGGTGGCATACGGGGGCCTAGACACACATACACACACACACACACACACACACACACACACACACACACACACACACACACACAGGTTTTATGGCATCCATTTGTATTGTGGTTGTGAGCCACCAGACCTCCCTCAACTTCACAACTTGAAGGTTCTGGAAGACGTCGAGGTCTTTCAGAAATACTAAATTACAATGCTTGGCGTCCCTTGTGGCGCTACAAGCCCACCACATGTAGCTGAGAAGCACAGGGAAGGATGCATGTGAATCACAAGCGGTCATGGTGAACGGCTGCTGTTTCAACTCAGTCTGCGGGTCTGTTACGCTTAACAGTGGCAGAGCCTGAAAATGTGCCAGCTGCAGAGTCTGCTGGTCTCGGCTCCCGTCTCTGTTTCTAGTAGCTCCCAGGAAGGCGGACCTGGGCCTTTACTCTTATGTTCTTCATTACAAATCCAAATTACTGCCTTGCACTCAATATTTTCTTCCTAAAATTGTTTTGAGAGCACGTTGTCTTGGCCCCGTTCCACCCTCGTGCTGTGTGCTCTACAGGAGCTGTAGAGAAGAGCTCCAAGCATGGCGCAGAAGACAAAACCCAAAACATCATCATGGCCATGAAGGAGAGGATGAAGATCAGAGAGAAGAACCGGCCAGAGGTGTTCCAGCTCATCCAGGAGGTCTTCCACATCTCCAAGGAAGACTTCGCTACTCACCTGAAAGCCGCCAAGCAGGCTGTGTTGGAGGGCACCTCGAAGTGGTCGGCCAGAATCACCATCACAGGTATAACCCCTGCTTGTCAGGCCAGGATTCATTCCACTACTTTGTTTTCTTCTCTATCATAAATTCCTGTGAGTGTCCTGCACCTGTTCAGCAGATGTACAGTAAATGTGAGGTTACATACTTCTAGATCAAGCATCCTCCAGATGCAGACCAGTATGGCAAATTAATCCAGACCCAGTCGATAATGCACCTTATGAATCAAAATGGTTAACCTGAAAAGGCTTAAGGTCTGAAATGCAAAAATACAATGTAGAACTTCACACGCACATAACTCATCATAACCCCCCCCCCCCAGTCCTTGTGTTATGTTCCCATGATGTGTACCTTTGGTCAATATGTTTGAAGGCCCTAGTCCAGAGTAACAATCTGATTACTAAACTCTCCAACAGCAAAACATGTCAGCAATCGTCAGCTGCCCCGAAGCACCCTCACAAATAAACAATCCAGTAAAATCCACTAGGTGCTGCTGAAGGTAACAGTGCCATAAAAGGGACCCATGGGGCTGACTAACCCATAGTTCACCATAGCATTTCTCAGAGATCAGCCTCATTGAGACTATGCATTCATTCAGGCTTACCTGCACCCCCCTCATATGGTTTCTATGGCAACCGAGATTGCCCGGGCAGGGGTTAAAATGTAGCAGGCGTTGCCAAGTTGGTCCTGTTCCATCTGCCCGTCTGTGATGCCGTGTGCAGGAGAGGCAGCGTACTGGAAGCCATTCTTATTTCTCTCAAACTTATTGAGTTTTCACACACCTTAGATCATTATTTATTTACACATCAACCCTCAATTCAATACCTGCAAACTTATACTGAGTTAGGCTTCAAAGAAGTGCCAGGCAACAGAACAATAATTGAAACAGTGCATTCTATCTCAGCGAGGCCTCCTCATGCTCTTCATTCTACATGCCGCACTTTGTTCTGACGTCAGACACTATTTCTGCTCTGTTCCGGGCAGTTCTGTGTGCTCAGGGCCTGCAAGCCAAGGATAAGACCGGATCCAGTGATCCGTATGTCACCGTCCAGGTGGGAAAGACCAAGCGCAGAACCAAAACCATCTTCGGGAACCTCAACCCTGTCTGGGACGAAAAGTTTTCCTTGTGAGTATGTTGACAGAACCGCCACCGATGATTTTGCTGCATTACTGTCAAATCAGTGGGGAGCCTTTGACTAAATTACCCTCCCTTCATAATTATCTGCATAAAGAGCTCCTGACATTTCCAAATGAGCGATGTGATTGGGGCAACTGTCACTCAAAGACCACTTTGAAATCTTCAGAATTGTCTCATTAAGACCAAAATAATCGTGCACTGAAAAACAATACGGGTCGATTTGGATAGTGCTCGCTGGCAGCAGTGGCACGGCTGTCAGTGCTGTTTGCTCCGCATCTTTGGGTTTAAGCGAAGGAAATGTCAGGTTAATGTGGCCTGGCAAGCCTGGCCCTGCTTTCACTTCTATGTGGTTTAAAGCTCCACAAAGGAATAATACACTGTCTTTTATAAGAGCAGGTGTCCAAGTTATTGAGGCCAATCTCTAATGTTACAGCTGAGTCCCGTCATACCTGGAGATTTATGGGTAACCGTGTCTATTTGTCTTTTTCCAGTAGAAAAATAGACCTCTATAAATGCTGGCCAATCAAAGCCGTAGCTGAATTTGTGAGAGGCCTGTTAAAGGCCGATGGCATTTTAATTAAGCCAAAATCATCATTAAGTTGGTATGTATCCACCTCTGACATAATCGACTACCTGTGATGACAGGTGTGGCAGTTAGGGAGCATTTTATTAATCATTTTCACATGCAGGCATCTGAAATATGTCTGGATGTCAGAACCCTCAGATCTACCTGAACTTGTTGGAGACTCGAGCACCGGGCGCTGCAGTACGTGGGACAATGGGCCACCAGAGAAACTCATTTCTGTACCATCACACGGCAGCTGAGGAGTACCTTTCCCAGATAGAGAATAAAAAAAATATCAGATAAAAAAAACTCCGGTGACTCCCACTGGTGCTCCTCACCAGTGAATCGGAAGGTCCAGACAAAAGCTGCAAGGCTCCATTAATTAAGTGATCTTTCTTAAAGAAGCACCACCCCCATCCCCAGCCCATCGACGATTTCTCTCTTCTTATTTTCTGCAAATGGCTCCTCTGTGTTACATCTCTTTCATTAATCAGAAGCCCTCTCACATATGCTCCATTGTATGTGTGTGTGTGTGTGTGTGTGTGTGTGTGGGGGGGGGGGTATGTTTCAGGGGATGTTTGAGAGGTGGGGGGGTGGGTTGCAAAGGCCAGCTGTGGGCCTGAGATGCCTGAGGAGCTCATTGATCACCACCTGAGGTCTGGCCAGCAGTCTGACGCCAAGGCGTCTCTGTTTTGGAGAGCATGGCAGAATGTAAGGCCACCATAGGCTCTGGGGACCAGGAGGCAGCTGTCGAGCCTCCCCCATGGTAGGATTCATCTCACAGCCTTTTGGACGGATATATCCATCCTTTGGGAGACAGGGGGGAGGGGAAGGGGCTTTAATCTAGGAGGCAGACTTTTCCGCCACTTAAGTGGATGGCTCTCCTTCAAGCCGCTGCCTGTCAAGCTGATATCCTTCTGAAAGCGGCGGATCATGCAGAGCGATGTGATGTGGAGGAGAACCGGCACACGTCTCACTGGCGGATCATGCAGGGCGAGGTG
Source organism: Cyphomyrus plagiostoma (assembly GCA_019775915.2). Taxonomy (NCBI): domain Eukaryota; kingdom Metazoa; phylum Chordata; class Actinopteri; order Osteoglossiformes; family Mormyridae; genus Cyphomyrus; species Cyphomyrus plagiostoma. The sequence continues at coordinate 14,744,061 of JABFEA020000021.1, read as the reverse complement.
ATGTGGAGGAGGACCGGCACACGTCTCACTGGCGGATCATGCAGGGCGAGGTGATGTGGAGGAGGACCAGCACACGTCTCACTGGCGGATCATGCAGGGCGAGGTGATGTGGAGGAGGACCGGCACACGTCTCTCTGCTGTGATTCGACGGCCACTTCACAACTCTTTCACATCACCTCTAGACGGACTCTCGAATTTAACCCCAAATCAGTTTTATATATTCTTTGCACATTGAGATGTGGGGGGATACCCATGGGTCAGACATAAAATGGACATCAAGGAGCAGTCAGATATACTGGCTTATGGTGCATCCTGATCCAGTTCATTCCTGCCACAGCCTGTGCTAAACGGCAGTGGTGATAATCCAGTGTTGAAAGAGTGGTCCTGTGTTGACTTAGGTGCCGAATACTGTTGGCTGCTTCCAGGACACCGGGCAGCGAAAACCTCAAAGTGACCAGCGGCAACTCTGTGGATGGTTATAGCACCATGGAGATGCCCAGCAATGGAGCATCGTGACCGAATTTCCCTGTTAATGTGCTTCCCCAGTTCTGCTTTGCACATTGATGATAAACAGTGGCAACTCAGCTGTTTTGAGAAGAAGACGCGAGCAATCAGGAGGATTACGGGGTTCTGCAAAGCAGGATATGCTCCATATTTTTGTTTAACTGTTTATTTATTGGCAGGCAGTTGACAAATTTTTGAAATCTTTTAATACATACAAGATTTTACACTACAAAAATTCTTCCTAGCTGGTCATGCTTTTTGAAATATATTGTTTTCTGTACTGCGCAGCTGTTAAATCTTACAGGGAACAGGGATAGAAAATATCGAGTTTTGCGCCACCATTTGAAATTCAGACATTTGCATTAGACTGATGACATTTAGCAGATAGTTGAGACACTTTGTTACACTGTGTTATCAGAATTGGGAGTGTCACATGTTGTGAATGCAGTGATTAACTACCACAACACTGAAGAAGGCAGGGATGGCGATAATAAGCCCCCACACCCCCCTGGGAACCTGGGCTCCATTTTCAATCTCCTTTCCTGCCTGTCACACTCCACTCCACCCTCGGGAGGTGCGACACCCTACATACATTTTTGCATGGGTGTCGGTACCGTGACAGTTACATTACGCTATAACTAATGGGGTTGTGATTTACTTTTGTTTCGGCTGTCTGTGAGAGAGACGCCGGCTTCGTGGGGTCTGTTCGCTCTCCACTGTGGGCACCTCAGCTTAAGTCATACTGTGTTCTGTTGGCACAGAGACAGGAGGAGGTCTGGGGGGGGTGTTGGATGAAGGAAGGGAAAGGGACCATTTTCGGGAACTTACGCAAAATTGCAGGGGGCGAAGGTGATGTGGCGTTAAAACTACCTGACAGAGCTGAATGAGAAAGTGAATTTGCTGCTTTTTTTATGGCACATGTATACATCGTATATCTTCTAAGAAGAAGGAGATCAGCCTAAATGTCTGTTCGTGGACAGTAGCACAGCTGGTGTGTTTAGTTGCCGTTTCTGCTGGCTGATTAACAGATTTACTGCAAGCATCCTCTGTGAATAACCTACAAATCATACGCAGTGGTCCATTGGAAGCCATTTTTAGGAAATAATCATTCAGTGATAATATTCAACAGAAATGCTGCCTCAACATAACACCCAATAAATTAGGAAAGGCCTGCCTGATCATTTACCCAATTCAGGTAATCAGGCTGAATATTTAAGATAGTTTTCTTCCCATGGTCTATCCCTAAATGAAATTCTCTGGTGTAAGTGACACTGTCTCTTTGTTTTTTAGGTTTTTTTCTCCATTGTCAGAGTGTGTTAGAATATAAGAAATTTACAATCAAGAGAGGGCCTTTCGGCCCATCAAGCTCATTTGGAGAAAACATTCCACAAGTTTTCCTGAAGTCTTCATAGAAGATACTTTAAGTAGAATGTTGTAGTATGTGTCATTAACCCTTAAAGGTCAGGATTGATGCAGCATGATCTCAGAACTGAATGAATGGAATAGTCGATTGACAATCTTAGCCTTACCCCGGTACGCACACACTGTGTGATTGAGCCCGGAAGGTGTTTTCACATGATCCATGCTAAAACATGCAATAGAGTGACATAGCTGCTACTTTGACATTCACTCTGCCCCCACCTATGATTTCCATTAGCTCCACAAAGAGTATGAAAGTGTCCTTTATTGTAGCTAAACAGCCGAAGGACATTGACCATGTGGCCTCTGCTCTTCTGTTCAATCCAGCGAGTGCCACAATGCCACAGACAGGATAAAGGTGAGGGTGTGGGATGAGGACGATGACATCAAGTCCCGGGTGAAGCAGCACTTCAAAAAGGAGTCGGACGACTTCCTCGGGCAGACCATCATCGAAGTCCGGACACTGAGCGGCGAGATGGATGTTTGGTATAACCTGGGTGCGTTAGCAGACATATGCTTTGGTAACCATGCCTGGTAACAACATTTCAGGCCACTGCCTTAGTATCCACCATATGTGAAGCCGTCACGATGATCATAAAATGCAATAAATATTATAATATGCTTAAATAAATCCCGCTGGCATTTGAAAGTAGTTACAGATAAATATTACATAATATTGTAATGATCACAGCAGTGTGTGACCCACTATAAAATGCCATATGTGTCTGCTGCAATGAACACATCTTATTTGATTCTGTTTACTTGCCCACTTGTCATTTTGTCATTTGGCACTGGGACCATGTGACATGCTCTCCTCTTCCATCTGCGTAGTTAAGAATTACGTGTCACCTGGATGGCGAATGCAATTTTCAGGTCAAAGAGCACTGGAGTTAGAGATGCAATTTAGACAAATTGGCTTGTCAGTCATGACTGTCCAGCATTCCGCTTAAGGTCCACTAGTTATTGTGCTGCCGTCCTGCTAATTTGACAGCGGAAAGTGATTCCCTCAAAAAAACGGGGCTATCGGCACCCTTCGTAATAAATAGCCTGGCTCCAGTGCCAGACCTTGACTGCTGAATGGAAAGCAATAGCAAACTATAGCTGAAGAGAGTAATATCCCTCATTTTTTCCAGACATTTCTGTGTCACACTCAAACTTAATGTAGAGAGGAAGGGCACTATCCAAGGGACTCTGGGAGCTATGTGTCGGTCTGTGAAAATGGTCAAGTTTGAGCAAAATGAAGCTGCAAATATTAATAAAGAACTGGGCAGCAGATTGAATGTGATAAGCAAAGATACCCTGCAAATAAGCGATAGACAGGGAGAGGCAGGAGCTGTTTTAAAGGGTAGAATAGGCAGCACATACTGTACGCTTGCTTACTGGCTAACCGGTGCAGTCCTTGTGCACTAACCCTGCAGAAAAGAGGACGGACAAGTCTGCTGTGTCTGGGGCCATCAGGCTGAAGATCAACGTGGAGATGGAAGGGCAGGAGAAAGCAGCTCCACCGCATGGCCAGTACACCTGTCTGCACGAGGTACTCATGAAGGGCACAAGTCATTCTTTATGGACCGGAGGATTGTTTAGGACACCAAGGCTCTTCAAGCTTTACCTGGAGTTTTTATTCTCTAGTCACACTAATTCGGTACCGCTAACTTAGCTTCCGTTGTTTCGTTTATTTACGCAGAAGGTTATTCAGAATTATTCACATAATAATTCTGCTCAGTGCGACTGGACATCCATCCATGTTCAGGAATGCAATAGGAGCTCTCCTGCTGGTCTCCCGTCTCTGCAGTGAAATGTGGAGGCCCTTCAGTCTTACACTCTCAGCCTCAGATCTTATAATAAAAGCAAATGTATCATCTAGCACCCTAGAGGAGTAGGAGATGGAGGAGTGCTGAGATGCCGAGCACGGGAGTCTGGGAAACCCTGTCAACATGTCCTCTCTCTTTATAACAAGGCCTAGGGAGAATTGTCTCTAGGCAAGGTCATACCGCTCAAGGGCAGGAGACTTCTGAATTGTTAGCTAATTCCATGTTGCAGCCGAGCACCTCTTTCTGTGAACCTTGCTTTCCAGAACCTTTTCCATCACCTGACGGAAGTGCAGAACAGCGGGGCGGTGAAGATCCCTGAGGTCAGGGGCGATGAAGCATGGAAGGTTTACTTCGATGACATTTCCCAGGAAATTGTCGACGAGTTTGCCATGCGCTTCGGAGTCGAGTCCATCTACCAGGCAATGACGTGAGCAGCTATATTTGATATTTGCCTATAATTCAAATAATTCATAAAATACATTTTCTCTGTCTCAAAATAGGTTGGATAGGACCAGGCAGTACACTATTGACTAAAATTGTGGAAACACCTAGCATTTTTCACATTACACTTTAAAAATTATACCAACGGTAATGTTCATAAACAATTAAAGAATGTTACAAATATCATACATTGGGCGATTAAACAAGTTACAGGAGTAACTGGAGTAAAGTCCTGCAATCTCTAAAAATTGGAAAAGTGTTTCCACAATTTTGGCCACTAGTGTATATCAAATTTTTATGGTAGATCGTTATATTTTCAAACAAGGTATAGGATGAAACAATACCATTTATATTAATATGTTTTTATTTTTATTTCATTTAAAATTATGTCTGTCAAAGTTAATGCTTTTGCGCTAATTGCAATGTCATAATATGTAGTATTTTGATACCCAAATGTGAGAAGAGTATGACCTAATACACACCTACAATATTCCTCCCAATTTGTAAGCAATGCAAGTATTTTGGTATGATGTAACATAGAGTCCCAGACTTTACAGCTAAAATCACAACATTCAGTTAACGTCTCGCGGGGAAGCAAGGAACCATAGTTACTTAGTGACCACACTTGCATATGGCTTTGACTTAAAAGTGAACATTTAGCCCACCTCATAGAAAGTACCAAGATATATATCATATATTTCTATTCTGCCGCAAAAATATCAAGACATGGTTTTCGGTTTTTGTCCTGTATCGCCCAGCCATAAGAGTGCAAAACAAAAATCTTTTAGTTTGGTGACCGTATTAAGCATTTTAATAGGACGTCCCAAAGGTATATGACAGAAACAACCAGTAAATCTATGATGAATGTTGTAATTGAAGGATATTTTTTTACCTAGAGACACTTGTTAAAGCTTAATAAAACGACAATTTCCCACCCATATATAGTACCTTACCGATAAAGCAGCCAGGATCTGACTCCACAGATCTAACGCCTCGTACTTCTAATTGCAGTGTTGCAAGTGAAATCTTTTTAAGGACGTGCCTCAAATCTTCAGCTTAAAAGGCCACTGCCGGGCCTCGACATTAAGAAGCAGCAGTGCGTCTGCTCCTGTTGGAAAGGCGGCCGCTGGTAAAAAGCACTTCCCTGGGAAGCGTACGGCTGAATTATATATCGCTTACTGCTCTCAGAGTGCTGCCCATTCTCACTGCTGTTCCCTTCTCTGCTTCCGAAGTGGTTTCAGACAAATCGGGAGGTTCAGAACACCTCAGTAGTTAATTAGCCCTCCTGATGGGTTTCTTTGCAGTGCGGGAGAGCCAGCAGAAATGAATCCACGCCGTACTGCACCAGCATGCATTCTGCCGTTTGTTCATCCGTTTCCTTGCGCAGTCACTGACAGAACCATAGACCCTAAAATCGGTGTCTGGCAGAGCCTTCACGCCCTAGATGCAGGGATAGCTCCTCCTTCAGAAGCCTTCAAGTGTGCCAAAGGCATGGCATCTCCGTAGGGAACTGTAACATAGGCTGGAGGAACCCGTACAGCTGTAGCTGTCAGGTGAATAGAGAAGGTGTGGAGCCAGGGCCTCATCTCAGCAAGCACTGTCCTCCTGCCAATCTGTTCTTTCACTGCCTACTGATCTACCTCTCCATCACAGCTCCAAGGTGCCAGGAAGATGGCAGAATCTTGTGTTCCTTAGACCCTACAAATATAAGATTTGTTTCTGGCTCCCTTTGAGATGTCCGTCAAAAGGAGGAGCTGCGGAACTTGCCCTTCTTGTGCCTGACATTAAAATTCTCAAAAAATGTCCAGATACATCAGAAACCTTGTCTACAATCCAGAAATGGAGCCTTTGCAGTTGTCAGGACACTGTAAAATATTTTGAAACCCTAAAAAAATCCATATTAATGTGAATAAGTTAATCCGTCTATATTATTTGAAATCCACTTTTTGCCCAGCATTACGATTTGCAATGTCTCTGCCATTTTCCCATTATCAAATGACGCAAGAAAAAGGTACAATGAAGACATCACATAAACAGAGCAGCATGCAGACACCGTCACGTAAACAGAGCAGCATGCAGACAAGGTCACGTAAACAGAGCAGCATGCAGACACCGTCACGTAAACAGAGCAGCATGCAGACACCGTCACGTAAACAGAGCAGCATACAGACACCGTCACGTAAACAGAACAGGATACAGACACCGTCACATAAACACAGAAGCATCCCAATCCGCTGAATATTTGATAAATGATTTGTGAACTTAATGGACTATTAATAGGTCCGGTCTGAAAGAATCTTCCAAAAATGTAATGATTTTACAGCCTGTCACCAGCCATGGCGCACAATGCAGCCAGTTAAAAGGGTCACTGGCCCTATTGGCACCTGGAGCAGGGCAAAGCCTCCATGGATTTGTCACGCAAAGACGGTAACAGAAATTGACTTTGCAGTACGCTCCCATAGCACTCGACAAGAACCGAGGATTCATGATTAACGCCGCTAGAGCCTCTCTGCGTCTGTGCTGTGACCTTGCAGCAGTCTTGTTGCAAGGTCAGTCCCTTACCTGCACCTCGCTGGCAGCCAGCTGCTGCCCTGACTTGCTGATGCCCGCCCACACAAACCCGCGCAGATAGCAAGCAGAATAACGGCACATGCAGTGCATACTAGTGTGTGCAACAAGCACGTTTCTTATTGCATTATTATACCAAAGCGAAAGGTGTGGTTCATTCCATGGTTAGAGACAAAAACCGTGTATAATGTCCATCCATCTATTTTCTACTCCTGCTTGTTCTTGTATTCATAGCTTCCGTGATGGGCTCTGGAGCCCTGCAACCCTCTGTTTATTGTGTTTGTTTTTAATATAAGGCAGCAGAACAATGGATAGCGATGCTGCCTGAGATGTTTCAAACCCCCCATCCCCCCAACCTTGTACTGTATGAATGGTTGTAAAATGGATGGGTGGAGTTTAACTGGAACATTGGCTCTAACTATTGTTTGTGCATGTGGTCAGAATCACAGTTCACAGAACTCCTGAAAAGCGTACTGCTTATGGGCTCCGTGGTCATACTTGGAAACATTAATGCATGTGAGGGAAATGGTGGAGATTCCTGGAGGGATGTAACTGGGAAGTAACTGGATCTAATCCTGAGTAGTGAATTGTTCTACCTCTGTGCAAGCCATACTTTGAACGCGTTTGACCACAAAGACATCCATACATGTTTATGGTACCAGAGCAGCCAAGGCCAAAGTTCAAAGACAGAGATGTCTTCTGACTTGAAGTCACTTTTTTTTTTGACACACGGTTTGAGAGCTATAAACTGATCTGCATTTGGATTGGATTTGGTGCATGGGGAGCAGATCAGATGGACCAAGACAAGTGACCCAGACAAGCAGTGGAGGTTTGTTGGGAACATCTGTGTGAAACTTTTTTGGAAAGAGCCGTGGTCAGAAGCCAGTAGGTGACTGTCACAGTGGTAACCGGTTAACTTGCTGGTGGATTTCTGTGTTTAGGGAAGCTGTTAAACTGAAGAAGGCAGCCTTCAAGGCAGTGTTTGCACAAGGGTCTTCTGAGTCACCTGGAGCCCTGAATACAGTAGTATTGGCAAAAGCTCCTGTATGGAGGGAGACTAGGTGACCCCAGAGGTGTTGTAGAAAGCCATTCGATTCACCTCTGCAGAGGTAGGTGGCACCTTTCTTAGGCTGATCAATTCAGGAGGCATCATCAAGCAGTGCAAGGAAGAGTGTGAGGAGATCCGCAACGCAGGAGATATGCACTCACACCACGAGGCAGCGGAGGAAACTTAAGCTACATGGTTCCAACGTGCAGCATTGCTGTAAGCGAAACATTATCAAACAAAAAGAGCTTTTCACCAGTAGCGTAAGATTTTATTCATGGAGTCCATAGAGATGGTCATTTGACTGGATCAGTTCAGGTTGAGCACCTTGGTGTCTCCAAACGCAGCCCTGTGGGGGGATTTAAACTGATCTTTGTCAATGGCTCATCACTGCTGGTTCATGCTACATGATGGCATATAATAATATCAACTATGTTTTTCAATTATGATACGTCTGACCTGCTGGGAAAAAGAATCAGAAATTTACAACTGAGAAGTTACGTACATTGATCTCAAGGGAATGTCTAATTTTGTAACATTAATGTAGTTATATAAAATTTATACTATCTACTACTGTTTCTAAAAATATCCATATGAATTTAGTTGTATTTCATCAGGGGTTTAGTGATTTGTTTTAATATCATTAAGTATGCTTAATTTCACATAAATGTAATTGTATAGTATAGTATGCTGTGATAGTCTGCATGGTTCTGCAGGTCTTGTCGTATATATTATACGCCTTAAGGAAGGAATTGGGCTGAATTCATCAGATGTGTCAGCTGCAGAGTTTTTCCTCTCTAAGTGCCGTCACCTCGCTGTCCTCTCACAGACTCTCTGTGAGCAGGATGTCACTGCCCAGTGCCTGGAGCTCAGCCCTCTGCCAGCTCCTCGCCATCGCTCTCCGTCACCGCTTCCCTTTCCTGCTTCTTCTCTTCACAGCCATTTCTCCTGCCTGTCATCCAAGTACATGTGTCCAGGCGTCCCAGCAGTCATGAGTAACCTGCTGGCCAACATCAACGCCTACTTCGCTCACACCACCAACACCACCAGCACCAACATCTCCGCCTCCGACCGCTTCGCAGCCTCCAACTTCGGGGTGAGTCCACAGCCGTCCCCGCTATTCGAAGGCTGGGACAGACAGAGAACTCAGACTCACTTGTGCGCATCTACTTTATGGTTCCCCACAGAGGGAGAAGTTCGTCAAGCTCTTGGATCAGCTCCACAACTCCCTGAGGATTGACCTTTCCAAGTACCGGGTATGTATGCTGGCGAGGGGGGGGGCAAAGTGGGACGGGCGGCAGTATTCCAGTTTAGGCTGTTCCTCATGCCTGTCTTACAGGAACCCGTTTCCCAAATAAATGTGAATGCCAGATTCAGCTGGTCCATAAACGTTACATTATGGAACAAGAAACAAAATAACTCACTGAGTATAATTTCATTGTCATTAAGAAACACATTTTCTCAGTATTATAATATTGTCAAATGTAATATCTTCTTACCTCCTTTTAGCCACCAGCCGCCATATTTATCTGTCATATCTGCAGTGCGAGAATAATTGTGACCAAGAAAATGTAATATTACAAGTTACCTTATGATCAGGATCATATTGAAATGTAGCAAGCAGTACACACCACCATTTTATTTTTTCTTCCCTTTATGAAATCCTTCATAGTGTCTGGCGGTCAGTTTATAAGGAAATGATAACTTGCGGAGATCCACGTATCCTGTTGTTTCACGCTGAAGAATTATGAATCACGTTGGGTGATTTTAAATCCTTCATGCCGACAACATTAAAGCCCTCTTTTATCTCCTGCAAAAACGCATCTCATATTAAAGGCAGTTCCACTTCAAGTATCCCGTTCAAAGGTGATGAACAAAAACCATGTAAGAAAGGCAGAAGGCGTTTTTCTATTCCGAAGACCTCCTATTATCAAACTCTTACATATATTACAGTATATGTACTCAAATTGCAGGTGCTCAAGTTTCCAAATGACAATATATCCTTCTGCCCTGAATTATCCTCTGCTTCTCTGCTTGGCCACATTGACCAAAGGCATATATGTATATTGTCGTGCCCACTCTTTTCCACAAGTGAAAAACACGAGACAGACAAGCATAATCACACTGCAAGTATGGATTTCACCCTTTCTGTAATTCTGGGCTTATTTGGATTTACCTTGTTCAAAACAGTTGTCTGACTGTTAACTGAACACAGCTGCACCCATGGAATGGAATCTCCTGCCCCCACTGCCATGCCATAGTTTCGGAACACAGAAAGCAGCCATAAAGCTGAATTCAGTCTTCACAGGGACCCTTCATACCTGTAATTCTAGTTTGACAAGCACTCCAGGGAGGTAGTGAAAGCAAGTGAGAATTCCCAGTTGAAAGCCCTGCTGTCTGCTGGGAAGATTCTCCGTGTTTGGCCTTGAACATCTCTCACTTCTTCTTGCTGATGGGAATTCCGTAGGGAAGACCCCCAAAGCACAGCTGTTTCAAGGCTTTGGCCAATATATGACAAGTGATGTCAAAATGCAAAATTCATTGGTGTAAAATCACGCTGAGGAATGACAGCTGACAGCTTTCACACATCTCAGGTAAAACAAACCCATGTAGTCACTGTCCGCACTCATATCTTGTGTACATATGCACGACAACAGGAATGTTTACATGGAACCGCTCTGCAGCTGGGAATTCCAAACACATCATCCTGTATCCTTGTGGGAAGCAATGTGATTAATCACTCTGCCCACTTTATAATGCAATAGCACTTATAGCCTGTAACTTGTTTAAGGAAAGAGCCAAAGGATTTGTGGCACTCATTAGTGTTCCCAGTAACTAGAGGTATGGATAGAACAAAGCTATAATCGGCAGTGTACACAAAGCCACTTTTATGGACTTGACTTCAATGGGATTTTTATTCTATCACAAAGATGGCCATGAATTGTTTTGACAGTGAATTATCTCCAAATGGGACATTTTACGGTCCCCCTCATGGCTTCATTTCAACAACTTGTCTCCCAAGAAAGGCCAGTGCTTCCTTGCTGCAACAAGAAAAAAACACTCTTCCTCTAGGACTCAGACTGATTTAGAAAAATTGTCAACAAAGTGGCTAATGCTACTTTCTGGTTATCAGGATAATTTCCCAGCCAGCAACCCAGAGAGGCTTCAGGACCTGAAGTCCACAGTGGACCTGCTGACAAGCATCACCTTCTTCAGAATGAAGGTAGAGAGATAATGTTACACATCTGGAACCTTAACTGGTTCTCCTTGACGACTTCAGAATTAGCAGATGTATTATATCCTGTTGTTAACTGAGGTCAAGACTTTCCTGCAGACTGGCACAAGCCAGTGTAGCAGATGTCAGGAGTGCCATGGTAGGGTGGGATTGGCCTCATTCTCAAAGAGGCAGACATAGGATTCATGTCTACTGTAGTGTATTACATGAAAAGGAACTGTCAGTAAGCAAGATGGAGGATGGATGTCTCAGTGTAGTAGAAACTCAGCTGACAAGCTGATTATTGTGGTCGAGTCACCAAAAATATTAAAAAATCATCTGTTTTGTCACAAAGCCCCCAATGCCTAGGCTTGGCTGTGGGCTCAGTGTCAGCCTTGTTTTTCCTGAATGTTTTTCAGGTGTGTCTGACTCTTTGTGGGTTTGACCCATTCTGTCAAACCCAAATAAAGTATTCATTCCCTCCTCCCTTCCTCCTGGCACATGGATCTATTCGCTGTCCCGAATGGAGCATGTGTCATGCAGTAGGAACAGCAGAAGCAGGTCAAGTAAGACGGCTAGGCGTGGTTCTGATTGTGTTGTGCAGGTGCAGGAGCTGCAGAACCCACCACGGGCCAGCATGGTGGTGAAGGACTGTGTACGAGCCTGCCTGGACTCCACTTACAAGTACATCTTTGACAACTGCCATGACCTCTACAACCAGCTACTGGATCAGGTAAGAGAACAATGTCAAGAGGCGTGATCTCAGTAGGAAGGACTCTGAACAAGACTCGTTCCGTCCAGTAAATGCAAAAATCTCATCCCAATTTTCCAAACACAGTTTTGCATGAATTAATAGCACATAAAATAATGCACGTAAAGTCATTGTTTTATATCAGTGTTTTAAATTGCCACTAAGCAAATTCAGTAATTGAACTTTACTTCCTTATCCACTTGAAATATGATCATGACACATGAACTGTAACAGAGTGATGAAAACCCTATTTCTGACAATGGCTACACAAAATGAAGATCATTCAGTCTTGAGATATAAGGGAACAAGAGGTCTGTGTGACTGAAAAGGAAAAGTCACTGCTGCCGTGATTCCTCACAATATTAACATATTGGATCATTCCAGACCAGAACCATAGTCTCCCTAGAAAGTGTCTTGAATCCTCTTATTGTTGGTCCACAATGCTGAGAAACTCACATTACAGCCTTTGAGTGACAGTGCATTATTGTTATTACTCAGCCTCGCTTTCAAATCTAAAACCTGATCCAACAAAATCATGAGGGAAGTTCTGTACTAGTGTGAAATTATGTAAAAACATCTCCTGGGCTCTGCGTGAGCAAGCAGCAAAGTAGCTGATAATAGGCATTTGAGGAGAAAGAAGGTAAGGTTTTTACAAAGGAGCAGAATGGAGCTGATGTGCACCGCGACTGTCGCGCTAACGGCTGTTTGGTCCAGCCCGTCTGCACCAGCCCATTGTAAACACTGAAACAGCAATGGCGGCCGCATCACACAGACAGGGAGGAAAATATCTGCAATTAAATGGTCCGTGCTCTTTACAAGGCCTCTCAGTTCACAGCTACGCATGACGGTCGCAGTAAAAATGCTGTTATAAAACTCTTTGTGTCAAGGAGCAAAAAGCTGCTGGTTAAAACACAGATGGTATGTGGTAGAGCTACAGCTCTTTAGAATGTACTCACTGTCTATTAAAGTCATTAATAAATATGATCTGATTACCCAGAATATGTAGGTTTCTATTCTGGCAACTTGAGTGCAGCAGCGAAGTGTGCTTAGACTAAATATATATATGTGTGTTTTGTGTGTGTGTGTGTGTGTGTGTGTGTGTGTGTGTGTGTGTGTGTGTGTGTGTGTATAAAAACTGTACAGTACCATTCACAAATTATATTCATCATGGACACACAGCTATGGAAATTACCTGACATTATGCTCACAAACATACATTCAGATGTGAGTTCTGTGGAAATCATTGTGCCATCGAGCTGAAAATACTCACTCTCCTTTGGAAGTTCTGTGATGATAGTTTTGTAATGTATGAGTCTTGATAAGAATGTAAGCCAGTTAAAAGCAGTAACTGGGACAGGGAGGAGTGGCTACAATGACTGGGCCATAGGACCAGTGAACTCCTGGCTTTGCTAGACTGAGTGAAATCATTGGCACCTTTTATGGCAGAAATGGGCAATCAGAAATGGTCTGGTGCACCGTGGGCCATGGGAATTCAATGTGTGATAAATTTTGGACCTCCAATGGTTTTGCCTTTCTGCATGCTGTGCTTGGATGTGGATCAGCAGTTTGGACCTGGGTCAACATTCCTAATGCGGAACCAATGTGGTGTGGAAGCAGCATGGCGTAAAAACTTCAAACGCACTCAACAAACTCCAAAATATTCTGTACAGCAGATTAGCCTCCCACAGTGGTGTTTAATTATGCATGCCTCCTCATTGTCTGTGACATCCCTTCTGCTGCAAAACTATAGACCGTACTAAGCATCCACGCAGACAGTCCAAGGTCCCGCTGCCTCAAGCCTCTGATGAGACTGTAGTGTGGGGGCGGCCGGCTTGAGGCTCTCGTCTGAGACTAAGCGCTTCTGCCATGGCAGCTCTCATATTAGCGGCTAATGACCATTAATGAACCCTGAAGATTGTCTCTGTTTACATGAAGAGGACATGGTGAAGACCACCCCAGTCTGACAGCTGTCCCTCTGTGAAGGTCAAACTGTTGTTAAGAGATCCACCGACTTCCTGCCTTAAGTGGAAAAAAGCTTCTGAGACCTGCCTATTACTGATAATTGATTTGTTTACTTGGCTCACCTGGACTGTCGAAGTTAATTTCGTAGCGCGATGCTGTTTCTGACTTGGGTATCAGGTAGCAGAAGAAATCGAAGGACTTCCATTCCTTGCTTTTTGTGTTTGTGCAGGATAACTCGGTGTACAGGAACTTTGTTTCTGTACGGGAAGACTTTGCTGTGTTTTTCTGTGCTTCTCTTTTTGTTTGTTTCATTGTACTTCTACAAAACGGCATGTGTCTGAAGGAACAGTGTCAGGGCTCAGTCTGCCTCTGACCCACACGCATGCAAGTCGCACTGCAAAGATGACATCCCCTCATCAATGGTCTGTCCCTCCTACAGCTTAATACAGATTGAACCATCCAATGAAAATAAGATATGCTCTAGCGAGCAGCCTGCCGGAGAGGTGTGGAATATTTGCGTCCACCATCCGCCTTGCCCTTTCGTTTAGTCTTTGGGCTAAAGCTATAACGAGTGATCGGTGCGCATTGACATTTGAGATATTGCGTCGCTCATGGGGGGGGGGGGGGGGGGGGGGGGGGGGGGCGGGGCGGGGGGGGGGGGGGGGGGGGGGGGGGGGGGGCGGGGGGGGGGGGGGGGG
>JABFEA020000021.1:14697693-14729548 GCA_019775915.2 Cyphomyrus plagiostoma | reverse complement strand
CCCCACCACCACTGCACTGCTCAAGGCAAATGTAAATAAAAGGAATGTGTGGTATGAGCCAAATCCAAGACAGGCCTTGCTCAAAACAGCACGAAGCAGCAGCATTCGTGCCTACCTCCCCACAGGCGGGTGCCAGGTGTGTGACTGGGGCCACGTGTGTCCGCGTCTGTGTTTGCAAACATTTCTTGGACGCAGTATCAGGGAAAACATGGCAGGCAGGTTGGGCTGTGAAGGATCCATCAGGCGGACTCTGCAAAAGAAGGAGGCAAGTCTGGGCTGCCTTTCAAGGAGCCTTTGAAATGCGACAGTCTTGACGCATTCGGGCTTCGTATGCCATCTTAGAAAGGTGCAGCCCCCGAATTTAGACACACCCCATAATTCAAATGGCGTCTGATATGAACCCAGCGCCAGCACAACAGTAAACCAGCAGTATTTTTCATGTGTTACCTTTCTGCTTTCAAAAAGAGAAATAAATATTAGAGATGGAGGGCTGTGTGCATGTATTCAAGTGGTAACTTGTTTATTTTGCCTTTAATTATAAAGGCTGGTACCACCCTGCTGGGACACTTTACTGTGATGATATCTGTTCATCTGATATCAAGCCCATAAAAAGTGAAACCTGGAACAGAGCTGTGGTGAAGGTCCAGGAGCAACACTCTACTTTCCAGTTTCAGCTTTTACTTATAATGTGTTGTATTGTGTAGTGTCTATTTCACGTTGACATTTTATTGCTGTGTTTTAATCCATATTGTTTAAAGAATGGCTTACCTGTACATTAAACGTATTTCATTTCATTTCAGTACGAGGAGTATCGTGGTGTTTTATTTTGTCACCCGCACATTTGTTGTTGGTGATGCTGCTCTGCTCTTAAAGCTGAAATAAGACTTTAAAAGATATTGCCCTGACTCTGTTGTGTTTTATTTTGCTGTACATTGGGTTTATATGAAGTGGTACTGCTCTCGGGCCCTAATCTTGGCCGGCTGAGCGTACGCTGGGGACAGCACTGTGTCTATGCCTTATTTAAACTTTAAACTGGAGTCACTGCCACAAACACGCACGCAAACACACACACAAACACAAGAGTGCAATCATGTGGAGGCAGAATGTGAAAGAACTGAACCCAAGAGAACATGTGTGGTGCAGAGAATTTAAGAATTTAAGAATTTCATCTTGAAATTGGGACATATTGTGAGTTCATAATTGTTTGAGTTTTATTAAATATTAAACTGAGTTTTTTTATGGCGCTACCAAGAAATTGTCCCCCCCCCCCAAGATGTGATAAACCCAGCAAAGGTATCTATAAAAATCATTCTTAGGAACATTACTTGGGGTCATGTTCTCATTCTGAATTATTCATCTTGACCTCACACTTGTCGAACCCCCCTCCCCACCCCCATACCTCTGTCTGTCAGGCTAAGAAACAGGACGCTCCACGTGAGGAGCAAGGGCCGTCCATCAAGAACCTGGACTTCTGGCCGAAAGTCATCACCCTGATGGTGACAGTCATCGATGAGGACAGGACTGCCTATACCCCCGTGCTCAACCAGTGAGTTCCACACCTTTACGACACGGCTTCAGCTCCTTTTGTAGGATTTTTATCACACTTGTTCTTGCTCTTTGCTATGGCTACTTAAAGGCCTTTTCTTTTACAATCGACCAGAACACTCTGTCAGCCTGATGGCATATAACATACGAACAATCGACAGAACTACCCCCAAGACAGGTCCCATTTAACTGGTCCCATATGAATCTCAGCCTTCTGCAGGTCTAGGACAGGTGCTGGACATCAGCCCAGTTAAATCACACATTGGGTGACCAACATTATTTGTGAGTGTGAGCCTGCTAGTGTGAGATGCAATTTTGTCTACGCAAGATTTTGAGATGAAGGTTCATATTGTGGGTGTCACGGCCGATACCAGAATGTGAGAGTTTATAGGCTTCATACAACAATGTAATATAAGTATTTGATATTGCAGTTTGGTTGCAGTAGTGTTGTGTTGTGTGGCATTAAGACAAAGAGAGCGAGAATGGGGGTCTTAGGGTTCAGTAAAACTGATGAAAGTGTGTCAGTGACAGGCTTCAGGGGGCAGAAAGTACAGCCAAGTATTTAACAGCAATAGAGGAGGCTACCAGGCCAGGAAGGCCGCAGTCACTGGTGCGTATCCATTCTGCTTGAGCAGAAATATCATCACATTCACAGAACGAAGCACCACTTCTAAGATCCGAACCAGAGATCTGTTCCCCTAATAAATTATGAAGAGGAGAAGAGCAGCGGTTCTACTGCAGGTGGGGGGGCACGGGGTTCTCTTACAGCACTCCTCTCCGATTCCCAAGGGGTGCCAAGATGGAGACAGCGTTGTGCTTCCTCTGAGATTTACTGCACTGTTACTATGTGAGTAGTATCCATAGCAAACACTAATGGTCCCGCTGGTTTGGGAGAAAGTAACCTTTTTAACCTCAGTGAACAGGCTCATGTTCTGTCGTAAAACTCCAGGCTCAGCAGAAAACTGGGTTCTCTCATTCCATCGTCTGTACTAAACCACCGACGCTACTTCCTGTGAGCCTCCTTGGTGCTGAATGATATAATTATGTACATATTGCAGTTTTTGAAAAAAATCTCCATTATATGAATAAGCTGAGGCGATAAGTACTACTGCAACTAAATAAGGGGCATAGATTTGAAACTCTCCCTAATTTGTTGTCAGGTGTGATTTAGGTCATTAGTTTTATTGTCAAATATCCTGTGGACATTTCCCCCCTACTCAGCATTTTTAGTTTGACCTTATTGACACAGAGGTGTGTCAATATGTGTCTTGCAGTCGATAGAGGATTTGGGCGTTGTCTGTGAGAAATTCCAGCTCCATGGCCTATTTAGGCAGAAGCTGAGGTAGGAGAAACACTGACTGGTACATAGAGACCCTCTGCATAGAGCGACAGAATTTGTTTATATGTAAGAATATGAGAAAACCATGCCCAAGTCAGGTAATAATGGTGAGGATGGAAGGCGAGGGCAAGGATGGCGATGGAAAACATGGAAGGCGATGGCAAAGATAATCTTGAGCGATTAATTGCTTATATCTGTATTCTTTTTTTTTGGAGTAGGTGGAATTCAGATGAAGATATGTTTGTAGTGGACCATTGTTTACATAAGTATAGCCAAATGGAAGAAACACACAGCCGCGGACAAAATGAAGATACCACAGCACAATTTTTTGTTTCACTCATTTCTCAATTTATGGCTGTGCGTCTGTGAATAATATATATTTTTCTGCAAGCTGCTGTCTGGTTCTTCCCTGTTTCTCATTGATGAATTTAACCCTGATTTTACCCCACTTTGTGGTTTCTGTCACAATGTTGATACTGTATTCCATTCTTTTTCTGATTGTTTCAGACTGCTTCCACTCTTCCAACTCCTGAGTCGAGTCCCGAGAGGGTTCGGCCTGACTTTTAATGTGATCTTGTTTATCTTTGGGTGTAAATACTCTAAGACTCACCGTTCCAAGTGTGTTTTGGTTAATTTTTTAGTGGGACAGGCGAAGCTGGCCGTGTGGAAATCGATCAGAATGAAATTGGAGGGGCAGAACACAGACTTTGTTTCTGTTCATAGAGGCGTATTACATGTGAAATGGTGATTGTGGGAACTTTTAGCTTGTGATTCTAATGGTGAATAAATAAAGGGGATTAAAAGTCAAAGTCTCATTGATGAAGGGCTTCTTTCTTGCTTTATGGGACCTCAGTCCTGTTTCTAGGATCCTACAAACTGTCCCAGCAGTGCACTTCTTTTGAAGTTCACTTGATGTCATCTTTCGATTTATGAGGCACTGTCGGATAAGTTAACAATCATCTCTGACATTAGAATGTCGCTTCCGCCCTTTACCTGGTTGGTTTCTGGTTGTTCCCACGGTCTCCTGCTTCACCTTATTCTTCTGTACTGCTGTCTTAGAAATTTTGAACCTGAAAGCATCCTGCTGCTCAGTGTAGCCTTCTGCCAGCAGAACCACGATTAAGGCGAGATTTAAAAACGCAGATTTGTTTAATAATATGCAGTGTGTTGCGTACGGTCAGGCGGCGAGCGGGGAAAGCAGGCGAGCGAAGCCAGGAATGCAGGTGAACGGGGTTTATTCTGACGAAATTGGGTTGACAGCGACTAACATCAGCAAACATCAATAGCGGATCTGACAAGACTAACTCAGACGCGGGCAAGTCAAAAATAACTGGAAACAGGTGATAACAATCGGGGAGCAACACGAGGTAATGAAGTGGGTGTGGCACAAAGGAGGATCGGACGAGCCGGGCGTGACACTATGTTCCCTTCATTTTATCCGTGGCTTTATTGTCTAGTTCATACTTTCACCATGCACTTCTCATACCTAATATATGTCACTCTCTATGTGCAACGATGAGCCCAGCTCATCTGAAATCTTCATTCCTAAGGTGATGGTTGAGTTCATGCAGGTAGACAACTGTTCCATTTTGTAGGATCTCTCGGTGAAATCTGTGAACACCTGAAACGTTTGTAGAGTCATTTGTAAGAAACTTCCAAATCGGTTTTCTGTCTTTAAAGTTTTCATTTCACCCCATCAACCTATACGGCCGTTTGGGCGGTGAAGTGTCCCCCCTCCTGGCCTGCTATCAGGCTGCAGAGCTGTCAGGCTATCTGCCTCAGGGAAAACAGTAATGTGATACCCGTCTAGAAGCAGAGTGGTGCTCCTTTGGGAGGGGCACAGTCTGGGGGGGTCCGATATAATGATTACAGTGACCAGGGCGATTCTAAGACAGAAAATGAATCACAATAGAGTTGTACATACGGTACTAGCATGCCTCAGTGACATCTATTTTTTTGTGGTGGGGGGGGGGGGGGCGCTTACAGTTACAAATTGGGACCATTACTCTCGGCGTAAATGACATCATGCCTTTCCTCGCCTGCCTAAGCAGCTTTGCAGCTGCGCATGACAACACGTTGCTATAGAAACAGAATGATACTCTCAGTCGATATTTAATGAGAAAATGACGTTATCTAGATAAAGGATACACTTCCATCTCATTCTGAGATCTTCAGCGATAAGGGTTTTGACCTCAAATACACATGACAAATATATTCATGTATATATTTGTATAATAGCCTGCATTGACTAGCTTGAAGGTCGTTGTCTAACTCTGAGCCCACTGCATTATGGGAGTATGAGAGTGTAGTTTTAAATCTCAGTGTCCCTCCATATGTAAACGCCTATCTGTCATCTGAAATTTGATTTCAGGTTTCCACAAGAGCTGAACATTGGAAAGATCAGTGCAGAGGTGACATGGACTCTCTTCGCCATGGACATGAAGTACGCCATGGAAGGTCAGCTGTGAACCACGGAAAAGCTGTGTGTGTGTGTGTGTGTGTGTGTGTGGATTAGGGTTATATTATCCCCCACAATGTACTAAAAGCCTGTTTTTTGACATCGTGGTGACCATTTTCCACGTGCCAAAAGTCTTGTATTTTGTTTGGTTACTTATGGTTAAGGCTACGGCTGGGTAGGGGGTTAAGGTCGTCATGTTGGGATTACAGTTTTCTCCACAGGGATGAATGGAGAGTCCCCACAAAGATATAATTACAAATCTGTGTGTGTGTGTGTGTGTGTGTGTGTGTGTGTGTGTGTATGTGCACGCATACAGTACTTTATGCATGTGTGTGAGTGCTCTGTGGCTCTCCCCCGGTGCCTCTCTCTGGGTCAGTCCCACAGCTAAGATCTGTGTGAGGAGTCTTCTGTCTAGTGAAGGCTTGTTGGCTTGTTACCTTAATCACCTCATTCCTGTCATAGTTCAGGAATCTGTCTGGATTACAGGATACTATCGATCACTAACAGGATTTACTTTTTTAATCAAGATAAAACATGAATCCTTCCGTTGACGTTTTAATAAACTAAAAGCTAGATGTGGCATTAGATTATTGTGCAAGGGCCCTAATTAGCCTGGTTGTCAAATTACCAGAAGGTAATAGATCCAGTAAAACATCGGATATTGCAGCTGTACCCTTGACAGAGGAGCTTGTTTATTATAAAAAGAAAGAAAAACTATGAGATACAAAAATTTGCGGTACATCTACACACCATGACTAAAATGGCTCAAGTAAACGTATCTAAAAGTGAAAATCAGAAGTACTGTATGTTCTATACATTTATGGGGATGTAATGCTATTTATTATTGTGCATCAAAATGCTGGCATTAGGAAATTCTGTTGAATAGAAGATACATTTTCAGACTGCTGTCTGTCATATTAAACACTCACCTTATAAAATTAATGTTAATTGCAAAGGGAAGCATGGAAACCACACATTTATGCTGGTGACCGTCAGCCAGATATATTTGTTCAGCTTATTTATCAAAGAGAGCGGATAAAGCAGGGAGAAAAGGTCAGGTCGTGAAGTCTTCGGCTGACGGGTGAAGGGCTTTGCTGAAAACCGCAGCGACTGGGATGTATCTTCAGGGTCACATGTGCATGATGCTGGTGGCACTGCAGTTTGCCTTTTGAAGAACTGCATGGTAATGACAGCGGGGCTGCACGGAGGCACATGGAGACACCTTGATTTTAAGGGGATGACATGTATGAAATGGATGTTCTGGGGCAGCTCAAGCTTGGATTCAAATCTGCAACCTGATGTATGGCAGATTTTCCGCAAATGCCCGTCAGCAGCCGTTGGCTCATGGAGAGCGGCGCGCCCAATTCCTTTGCTAAAGTATCACTCCACCCCTTCCTGTCTGCATAGTGCGGGGCGAGCTCTGGCAGCACATAGAAGTCACCGTGAAAACCAGTCGGCTTGCGCACCATGCGTTCGCAGAAAGTGTCGCTAGGCAGAGCAGACTGCAGAGTCAGCGCAAACCCACAGCATCTCTCGCTCCAGGAAGTCATACATCTGAAATAAAGCTCGCACAATTTACCCAAATTATCAGCTGTCACCTGTGACTGCGAGGACAGTAATAAACTGGGTATAATTCCCGTGCACTGTAGATTAAATAACTCCAGATTAAGGTCCTCCAGGGACTCAAACTGGAACCTTCTGCTGACAAATCCAGTTCCTTAACAAGAACATCCCCACGGCTGTAAACTTAAATATACAGTAATCCATAGAGAGGAAAAAGAATCGCGTTCCTTGGGGGTGATGGGGGGGGGGACAACATTTATAACAGTTAGACTTCCCACTATAAGGGGAAACGTTCCAAAAGAGGATGTTTTGACATGTGCTCCACATATATCATTTTCTGTAATTTTTATAGTAAACTATCAGCCCTTCATCCCCACTCAGTACTGGGTTATGGGTGGGGAAACTCCCCGGATGGGGCACATACACAATGGGAAATGGGAAACCCTCACAGCAAGGGAAGGGCATGTGAGCTCCATATGCAGACTGGGGGGCCATTCACATCCCCCACCCTGGAGGCCTGAAATGCCGGTACTGCTCATTGAGCTGCGCAAGGTCACTTATCCAGTCCGAGGTCACGCAGCATTTTTATTATTGTTGTTCTTGTTAAGGTTGAATAGTTCATATAGTAGATTGAATATGTAATATTAAACTCATGGGTGCAAATTAGCTTTGCGGAAACTACGGAATAGCTTCCTCCGTTACGAAAATTAATGAGAATTCCGTGCAATTTTACAGGATAAGTGACATCCATGCTGCCAGAGGATTTTCCTTATTCAAAGTCATTTTCCTGCAGGATTATATTGTTACCTGAAGAAAAAAATTACGTGAGCCACTAGAATGGTGTGATTTAAACATGTCATCGCTCTCTCTACACTATTTACATATTTGTGTTCATATGGAGTATAATTCCGCTGTTGTCCTTCACCCTACTAATGTGATTACATCTCAAAATGATTCTATGAATGTGGGTTTCTTTTTGAATGTATGGCTTTGGACGTTTATTGGAATGGAATTTTATTATGTAGTTTTTCTGGTGTCAAGGTGTCTCGGGGCCATGGGGAGAAGCCATACCCACGTACTATTTAAGAATTTCACACCCCACGCCCCAGGTTCCGCCTCCCAATCGCGTCCGTTCACTGGGCAGCAGAAAGACGAGCCAGGTGCTATCAGGAATCGTCTGTTCGTGCCGTGGTCGCCTCAGCCAGAGGACACCCAGGGCCATCTCCTCCTGATCGAACTGGGCCCACATCCAACCGTCTTACCTGTCTAAACACTTTCCTAGCTGGCTAGAATTTGGGCGGAAACTGAATATCATGTTGTCAGGAATAAAGGATCCTTAAGGTTATGTATTATTCAGTTTCAGTTTTAGCCAATGTTCTTACAGTCCAGAAACTCCAAGAGAAACTGAAGACCTGAAATGCTGAAGTGCTTAAGGCAGTGGGATACTTCCTGCGGTTGTTTGTCACTGACAAATGATGCGCGAACAGAACCTCGTCACCATGGTAATGTGTGAATTTGGTGATTGCCAGAGGAGCAGCCAGAGGCTCCTGAGTAACTGGGCCTGTGACACCTGATTTCACATTTACAATCAGTCCCAAGCCTGGGCTAAACACGCACAGTCGACAAAAGGAAACCTTCCTTTGTGTTGCACAGGAATGTGATGCAATTGCGCGCATGGAAATGGACCGGAGCGAATCCTTAGACAAAAAGACAAAAGCAAGCTCTTGTCTGTTGAATGAAAATGGCCTTTTCCACTGCAATTCATGCTTGTGCTGTAGAAAGGCAGTTATTCCATCTTTATGAATTCGTCATATCCGTATCATCAGAAGGTTGGCATCTCTGCCCTACGGCTTCACTCTGCGCACTGAATGCGGGCTCCTCTGAAACAGTGACAAGGGGAGTGGGCTCTTCTTGGCAGCCCTGTTAATTGGCCCACAGAAGACATGTGATTAATGGTTTGCTGCTTGCAGGACTGGTCAGGGGACAGGATGGAGTCTCCTGCTCCGCATCTGCTTTTATCTTTGCCTCCCATAGAAGCTGGGACTGGGATAATCTCTGTACAAAGGCCTTGGTGCAAAAGAGCATTGATTTATATCGTACCCTCCTTAGTTTCTCCAGTTCTCTCTCTCTCTCTCACTCTCACTCTCTCTCTCTCCTATAATTTCTGCATGTAAAAATGACATATTACATGCTGTGAATAATAATTAGCTGCATAATGCATCTGGCATATGCAGGTATGTGTTACTCCTCCCACCAAAATAGTTAGTGAGCAAACGTGAACAAGGCCACTTTAAGGTAGGCTGTAGAGATCGTGGACAAATGAGCAGAAAGCCCTAAAGCCAAAGCACTACAGAAACCAGCAATTTGATTCAGTGAAGAGTATTTAACCCTGGTATGAGTGCGCAGACCCGGGGCGCCACGACTCTCTGCAGTCTGTCTGATCCACCCAGTGACCCTGTTTAATCCCTAAAGAGGGAGCAGGTCCAGTCAGGGTCAGCCGGGCTTCATTACTTGAGGTCTCCTTTTTCCTGATACCAGGTTATTCTTATTCTGTTAAAGATATAGTATTTTGGGCATCTTCATGTACTTTGAACGCATGTGGATGCCGACTTATCTGACAGGTACGGTGTGCATGTTAGCATCTAACCCTGGCTTTGCATTCATCTGGGAGTCACTACTGCTGGTGCAGAGAGGTGAATAGAAGGTTCTCGGCCCATACTGGTGCACTGCATGTCCTCCTGGATGTAATGCATGGTGGTAAAGGTGGGCATTGTAGCGGGCTGGGACTTAGCATCCCAGCACGACGGGATAGACTTGACGCAGCGTGTGCCCTGTTCTCCAGCCCCCCCGGGAGGCCGCCGTCCCGGTACCAGCCGGCGTGTCTCGCCGTGACAACATGTCAGTCGCAAGCCACACTGTTTGCACAGGGGCTGCAGATCAGGGGCACGTCAATCATGCACAGAAGGCCTTGCTGATCCATCTCATTTAGGCGCTCGAAATCGCTTTTTACCCAGTGTGAATTCATTTATGGGAGACGGGAGACTGACGTACGGCACTGTTGCAATGCACGTGATGCAGAGGCTGCCCCTGCCTCGCACTGTGTACAGAAACATACCAGAATCCATCACTGCTGCCATGCAGATTTCTGAAAATGCCTGGCATTTCATTTTACCTGCAACTTAGAGAGCAGTCCCCCAGTAGATCTGAGCCAAACACTGCAAGCAGAGAATTATTACACTGCAGTGGTGGCAGATGTACTAAAATTAAAACTTCTTCCTTATTATAATGCAAACCTTCAAAGAATGAGGCCTTCAAAAAGGCCCACAATTAAGGTATACTGCAGCTCACTAAACCATTTCAGCTTAAAAGGTTTGTTTTGATTTCCCTGTGCCATTGATGCTTTGCTCAGACAAGGCTGTTGAAATCCATCATCCTTAGTATCCTTACTGTTAGTTTAATATCACTGCGTGTTACTTATTGTTATCTTCTGGTGCTAATTGCACAATATCCACTGCATAAGAATTATCCGTAATGGTGTTTCTGTATCTCTGGCTTAATCCCCATTTTCTCCCCATGTGAAAACGCAGCTTAACCTTTGCTTCATGCCGGTCACTGGAGCGTCTGTCTCATTATACAATTGGCCAAGCTGTTTATTATTAATAAGGAAGGGTACCAGCTGCTTTTATCCATCCCCACACAAATGTGTGCTGCATCAGTAATCAGACCTTTAATGTATCACACACACCTTAGGCTACACAGTTCAACAGGCACCAAAAGTGAGGCCAGGACCCGAGCTAACCACATTTAAGGAAGTCTGGTCGTGTAAACATGACATTAGGAGGTATCAAATAGCTGCAGTCTGGAGTGTTTCTCCCCCCCTTCCCAGCTGGCTGTCAGGCCACCTTAAATGTTTCCTCCAGTCATCCTTCTGCCCGTTATCAGCACAGACACATGTACATTAGTTATATTTTTAGGCACTAATTGTAAGTTATCAGTGTAAAACAATTCATTTGTTACTCTTCTTACACAGACGTAGTGGAGGGGCAGAGGAGTGTGCTCATTGCACTTACATTGTTCAACAAGGAGCTTACACACATACAGTATATACTCGCTGGGACCGGAATGTACACAAGTTAAAAGTTATATCTATGCCCTAATATCAGCACATGGTGAATCCTACAGATTCGCTGTGATTTACCCGGTGATGGATACAGAGCAACACCACAGCAATGACACTTCCTCTCAGCAAAGCAGATCTGTTTCAGGCATGGCATTATGCTGCGGATCACTTCAGTCCCGAGTCTTGTAATCCAATAATTTTATGCAAACCGAATGCTTCTCATCCTATATACGGAACTGCAGTTATGACATTGTGACAGACATTGAGTGAATACTGAAACATAAATGACAGTGAGTTATTGCATGATCTGTTGGTGGACAGTTGAGATTCACTCATCTCCTTGCCAAGGCCATTGTTTCAAATGTGGGCTTTGGGCACCTGGAATAAAGATTTTTCAAAAGCAAGCTTTCTGTAGACCCGCTGATATCTGCTTAGGAAAAGATAAATATAGAACTGAGGAAGAATTATCTTTTGTTTGACAGATGGTTGGATAGGAAGTATCGCCACAGCTGTTGCCGGATAAATGTAGAGAATATTCTTCTTTGCAGATTGAAATATCACAAAGAGTCCCAGAAAAAAATATTGTTTCATCACAGGAACTTCTCCTTGGCAAAAGAATTCTGCCTACAGCCCCCGGCTCGCATCATCGAAGTGAGCGTCTGTCTGCTTTCTGTTTGCACTGATGGCAAGAATAACTAAATGTGCCCTTTCTCACAGGGATCTAAGTGGCCACAGTGTGTAGCGATAACTCCTCCTGATACAGTCAACCTGCCAGAATCGTGGGGAGGGTGTTTTTTGGTCTCTAAACAAACAGGAACGTTCCTTTGGGATTATATTAGAATACTTCCTGTTCAGTAAGGTAATCCGCTCCCTTGCACATGCACGGTGGAACTGTTGGTGATCTGTTGACTGATATGAAAATGGACCAGGAGAAGAAACCGGGCCGTGGCTGAGCTGATGTGGGCGTTAGCAGCGCTAAGAGCTTACAGCTGCCAGGCTGTCACACTGTCCTGCTCAATGAAGCCTTCCATTCATGGGGCAATGCAACTCTTAAGGTGTCGTGGGGGAGTATAAAAAAAGAACTAAATTCAGCTTTTTTGAACAAGCCTGGGCTCGGTGATTTGATCAGTCTCTCAGTCGACATGAAATTTTGTGGGAAGTGTTAGCACAGGATTTCCATTTTCCTCCCAGTTTTTACTATTATTTAGAATCAGACATTCTCACATATACCATCCTACACAAAAACAAAATACAACAAAAAAATTTGATGCTTTTCTGTTACTTTTCAGATTTACCCACAATTGCTGACCCACTGTATATAACATTACGTGATGTTTCCATCTGATTTCTTATGGCTCTGATGGTTGAGTGCTTGGGAGATAATGTGGTCCACTAGGCTGCCGGCTCAGAGTCTGACGAATTGTCCTCCCTCTATTGGGTCACGGGGAGGCACCGGCAGGCATAAGCATCCAGAGACCTTTGTTGTTGTAAGAGGCTGAGAGGCTTGAGGGAACATGACCCCTGTGCTGACAACAACCTTTGTGTGAGTAGGTTTAACAAGTAGTCCGACAGCTGAATGAAAAGAGGAAAAAGCGCCATCAATCAGTTTAGGGAGACCCTGCTGTATGTGATGTTATGGCAGTGCAAATGCCACCAGACTCCTGAGTAATAAATGATTAAGTCTCTGTTGGATGGTAATCTCGGGAGTACCTACAGTCCACATCTCATCTCTGTCAGCTCAAATGTCGTCCAGAGGAGGATGGTGGCAACAGCAGTTCATATTGATGGAATAGGAAACTACAAAAAGCAATTATCCTACAACGCCTAATTGCATTTATCATGAGCTACATTACTGAAGCCACAAACTGAGTGGTCACAGAGGAGGCTATTTTCTTCTGTAGTTATCTGGATTGGCTATGTTCTGAACACTAGGTTCATAGACTGGGTAAACATTACAGACATCTCCAAATATATCCAACTCATCTTAAACATTAATAAAAACCTATGAGCCTATGAGCATTCAAAGGAAATTCAACGATTGCTCCTCAGCAAGTACTTAATCTGCTCATTTTACCCTGTTTTAGAGACTAGGGTACACCGATTATACGCGCTGTATTGCAAGCTCAGCTGGAAAAGAGTGAACAATTTTGAGTAACATGCCTACAGTGGCTACGGTGCTGAATGCTGTATAAAGTCAGTTGTCCCGAGGATGTTGAGCTGACAAAGTGTACCTGTCCCCGTAGGAGCCCGATGATGTAATGCATCTACTGTCTGAGGCTGTTAAGGGGAACAGCAAAGAGCGTGGCACTGCATTTGGTCGAGATCCCATGGTGCATGACCATGGAAGCCTTCTGTGATGACCATGGAAGCCTTCTGTGATGACCATGGAAGCCTTCTGTGATAGCTACCACCCAAACCCTACCGCTTCAGTCATCATCATAGTGAGCTAGCATGACCTATGGGGCGCTAGAAGCGGCCATGAAGAGGAATGTTTCCTTGACCTTTTGGCCAGCTCAGACGGGCTAGGGTTAGGGTTAGGGTTAAGGTTAGGGTCGTGCTTGGGACGGGTAAGAGCACTGATGCCACCACACTGTTCAGTGCTAGAGGCACAAAGCAGGTAGCAAACATTAAACATGGGGGAGTTCACAAAGCCGAGCACCTAGAGTTACTCGAATACCGAGAAAACCAAGTGTTATTGGTGGAAATATCTAATGGGCGCACGTGGGAAAAGTTCTATTCATCTTCACCAGGAGCCTTTGAACTTTTGAAAATATGGAGGTCAGATCCAGTGCACATTGTGAGGAGGCTTTTGATGCTGAAATATGTGGGAGGTTTTCTGAAAGTGCAGGCCTGTCAGGCGAGGGCATTGTGCCGTTACGGTGTCATGCGGTTGAGAACACTGACACGGGCTGGTCTTGGCAAGGGGCAGATAGTGGCCGCTTCCATCAGAGCCGTGTGACGCTATAAATTTACACAGGCCATTTTTCTTTCAGGGTTTGGGAAATGTGCCTTTAGTCACTACTGCTCCAGTAACAAAACAGCCGGGCAGTTTTCTTGTTTTCAGGTCCATTATTTCTATTTTGACTTATTATTTTTTCTACTTTTAATGAGCTGAGTTGCCACTGATGCCCGATAACAAAAGTTTCGGAAGATGTTTCAAGATTAATCACCATCACATCCTATGACCGTCAATGTTTGACATTTTTGTGGCACTGCGGGCAATCGGCCTGCATCTCTATTGCCATAAATCAAGTTGGCAGTTCTGAAAGCGTGTCTGTTGTAGTGGTATGATTCCAAAGCAATATTGTACTACTTGTATTGACAATCTGTGTGGAAGTGATGAAGACAGAATGTAGATGGGCCGCATTAACAGGAAAGGCCCCGAGCTTGTTGCCGAATGCTCCCCTCAGAGTTGCTGTCATCTTCTTGGCATCATTAGGACGTCATTAGGAGCATGATGCTGTGGAACAGCACTATCTAAACCTGGTTGCCAGTGCAAATCTTAGTAAAGCTTTGAGGCCGGATGTGTAACCGGCATAAAGGCATAACATGGGCTCCCCCTGCCTTGCGTTTAATTGGACGGCATCCTCTGTAAATCGACTCCTTCCTTATTAGCTGAACACCAGGCTTTCGCTGTTGAGCAAGTGCCACTTGATTTAATTCACCATGGCTCATTAGTTCACGCTTCCACGTTTCCGTCAGGCAGTGGATAGCATCAAAGTGGCCCTTTACCAGATGACATGCAAATTGATGTATCGTTTGGGAGTATCTTTACTAGGCCTTATGTCTTCATGACTCACAAACGAAGCCTCGCCCATCACTAACTGAAGTACCATCCCATAAATCACTATTACAAACACTGGGCTCACGACGATACCCTTAGTCCTCCTGACTAGAAGAAGCTGTGTAACTAGTAATCTTTGCCTTGGTTTTTAATCTGACCTAAGAGCTCATAATGTGAATTCATCAAATGCAAATCTCATCAAATTCACTTCAGATGTTCTCCAAACAGAGCATCTGCAAACAGCAATTCAGGTAAAAATAAACCAAGGAGAGGGTAAATAGTGACCTAAATTTACAGACATTTACAGTGCTGGTGCGAATAGTTATTCATGTGTGGAGCACATATTTATAATCAGGAAAACAATCTGGAATAAAATGATATCTAGAGCTGTCCTTTGGGTCCTTGCCGTCCGTTGGGTCCCCGCCGTCCGTTGGGTCCTCGCCCTTCTTTGGGTTCCCGCCCTTCTTTGGGTTCCTGCCGTCCGTTGGGTCCTCGCTGTCCGTTGGGTCCTCGCCGTCCGTTGGTTCCCCGCCCTTCTTTGGGTTACCGCCGTCCGTTGGGTCCCCGCCGTCCGTTGGGTCCCCGCTGTTTGTGAATAGTTGCATAACTTCCCAAAAGTCTCCTCCTGAAGGCCCAGGGTCCCAGGGAGAGGGGACAGCCAGGCAGGCCTATGATGTAAGAGATCCAGCTCTGCATAGCGCCATCTGCAGGGTTATCAATGAAGCACAAAGCATGATCACACGTGATTGTTGATTGTTGAGATTACGGTGGACTGATATCCAGCCATCCAGTGATAGTAGCATGGATATAATATTATTATTATTAATAATAATAATAATAATAATAATAATAATAATAATAATAATAATAATAATAATAATAAGAAGAAGAAGAAGAAGAAGAAGAAGAAGAAGGAGTTATTTTTACTATTTATTGTTTTTATTGTGTATACAAACTGGGCAGGTGGTCAATCGGCAAAAGCATTAAATTAAACTTTGCTAATCAGTCATCGCTAATGTCAATATGCATGGTATGAGATTTTATTTACTGTGTGGTTGCTGTCACCTTCAGCCCTTCATAACCGCACTGACTTTGTTCCTGTCTCCATTTCCTTTACAGAACACGAGAAGCACCGTTTATGCAAAAGTACGGACTACATGAATTTACACTTCAAGGTGAAATGGTTCTATAACGAGTATGTACGGGACCTACCTGCCTTCAAAGAGTCTGTGCCAGAATATTCTCTGTAGGTATCCTCCAACCCTCCACACATAGCATATTGCCCATACATGTTTGTTTGTTTGGTGACATTTACCGCAACACATTGAAAGTTCTGTAAATCTACAGCTAATATCTGTGCAAAAGCACCACCCGAGGCTGTACACTACAGGAAGACTGTAACACTTGCATGCGCACTGCCAAACGCTTTGTGAATTCCAAACAGTTTAACAGATTTATGGCGGTTTTATTAATTAAAATGGTCTTGGTTCTGTCACATCCTAGTTCCAGGTAATGTTTATAGACCAATTGATTTCGGATCTTGTTTATTCATATTTTTTGACATTTTACCATTTTATGAATCCATTGCAGTAAGATATTAATATTCCACACCGTCTGAAGGAACGGCGACTACTGCACTGCATAAAATGAAAATCACTTCTTACATCGAAGTGTTTTGCTTTGCAGATGAATATAGTTATTCTTTGAGAGAGTGAAAGGCTCCTTAATTATTGAAGCCATTCCAGAGCCAGTACTGAAATGTGCTCAGTACTCTGCAGCTCAATCCAGCATCGGTGTCCAGGTGCTTCACCCCTCCCTCACACAGGGGTCAAGACACGGCATCTAGCCAGCTACTGAAATCCACCTGCAGTGAAAATTTGTCGGGGGGTACTTAATACAGGTGTGGTGGGGCTAAGACCTGGGAGATGCTGGAGGGCAGGCGAGCAGGCGGGCGGAGCTGCAGCAATGTGGCCTCTGGAAGGTCTTCTCCTTGGCCTGTTTCTCCTCGTCACTCCATCTTACACAATGGAAAATTGGCCCTTTACAAAGCACTTAACGAGGCATCTGACAGACCTGTGTGAGTTTCTGCAGCCTGCATAAAATACATATGGTCGCCATGTCTACTCCTCCAGATGGTTTGAGCCCTTTGTCATTCAGTGGCTGGATGAGAATGAGGATGTTTCCATGGAGTTTTTGCATGGGGCTCTGGAAAGAGACAAAAAGGATGGCGTGAGTAACCATTTACCCAAAAACTGTATTTGGCAGCATGGGGGGTGGGGGGCTAGTTGGGGCACGAGTGACGCATCCAGAGGCCTGGACTAACAACCTTGGAATCCCGCTGTGCCATACATATTTATGAGGTCGCTGTTGCAGGTCTGCAAATTCAACTGAGCAACGTGGAAAGGAAACTACCTAAGTGATGCAATCAGAACACAAGCAGCCACTAAGATCTGCTAATTACCAGCCATGTTTTAGTTTAACCATATTTTAGATTTCACCTCACAATACAGTGCGTGGCACCCGCCTGTTTGCAAAATGTTTTGACATAATTTAAATTACAACATGAGGAATTAATGGTGTCTGCGGGAGATGTGGGTCTGCTGCTCTGATGAGGCAGGTCTCCCTGCCGCTGCCTGTCTCCGCAGTTCCAGCCGACGTCGGAGCACGCGCTCTTCTCCTGCTCCGTGGTGGACGTCTTCGCGCAGCTGAACCAGAGCTTCGAGATCATCAAGAAGCTGGAGTGTCCGAACCCACAGGCACTGGCGCACCTCATGTGCCGATTCGCCAAGGTCTGTGGGCGTGGCCGTCAGACGCGGGACAGATTAGGGAGGGGGGAGATTCTAAAAGGATGCAGAGAGAATAGTAGATCATCGCGTGACGCTTCAATATCATGCTTCAAGGGAAAAAAAAAAAAATTCTCTCAGGGAAAGAGCTGCATTCACAAGCAGCGCAGATATACGAGCATGGGTTGGGTCCATTAGCACACTCCCACACTTTGGCCTGTGGCCGGCTTATCCGACTGCAGCTCTGCAGGAATCACCAAAGATCAGTCACCCTGCAGTGTTCTGGAAGCGTTTCCCAGGTGACCTGATTCCTCCGCAGCAGTGTGTGGGGAGGGGGGGGGGGGGGGAGAAAAATCCCAATTTCCTGGATGTAAATGTTCTTTCCCATCCCCCCAGCTGGGTTTGTGCCCAACAACAATGAATGACAATATATGGACCGGTAAGGTCAAAAGGTCTCTGAGCAAGGTTAGGGATCAATAGTGTTTAATGCATTTCCCCGACAGTGGGATACTGTCATATATCGCTAAGGCTTTGGATTCTGAGACGTTTCGAAGAGGAATGTCCAATCTTTATGACAAAGTATTAGGCTGGAGGGAATGATGTTATATTCATTAAAGTCCATTTGTGTCCTTCTTTATATTGCACATTATATATCATGCCACAAGATGCTGTTCTGTTTTTTTTTTTCAGGTTAGCTATTTACGATCCCTGACCGTTTTCCGCTGATGGCTCTACAGACCTCATTATTTCATCAATGCCATCCAATTGGCCAGGAAGACTGACCATTTCGAGGTTCTTTACCTTCTTTTTCTGTTCTTTCTTTGCATGCAGACGATCAACGGCGTTTTATTACAATATGCAGCAATCATATCAAAGGACTTCAGCAACTATTTGGACAAGGAGAAGGTGGTAAGTATGCTTCACACATGCAGACAGACGTCAAGTCAGGTATGTGAACCCCGCAGAGCAGGGGATACCTGAATAGTGTAGATCAGTGTCTCCCAATTCGGTCCTCAGGGACCCACAGACAGTCCACGTTTTTGCTCCCTCCCAGCTCCCAGTAGTGGACTGTCTGAAAGGGAGCTGCGAGGGACCAAAAACATGGACCATCTACGCGTCCCTGAGAACCAGGCTGGGAAAAACTGGTGTAGACCTATGACCTACAGTATAATGGCATGTCAACTAGCCTTAGTATGCAATTATAATACAGTTATGCTGATACTGCCGTGCGTTTTGCTATCATTTAGACGAGGTGAGATTCACCAGGTTGATTCTATAAAATCAGCAATACATTAAAGGTTTATTTTGCTGGTGGTATCGGTAGGATGGTCTGGTGGGTGCAAAATCGCTTATCCCACACCACTACAAATTCATTTGCTAGAAACTCCCTTGCATGATTTAAGCTATATTATTCAATTTTTTTTTCTGATTTGATTTAGATGGTCCAGCGAATGAATTTAATATGTAACGCAAAATAATATAAGTTTACATGCAGCAATTTGTCAGAGAGGCACCTCCTCTGCCTCCTGCTGCCTGTCGTCGGTATAACCATTTAGGCAGACTCGGTCCCCAAGGGCGACACGTAGCAGTGGCAGCTGGAGGCGGAGCCACCTGGCCGCAGTGCCAGGTTCGGAACAGAGCCCACTTGGCTGCGGCCCAGAGATCTGACAGCCTTGTGCCGTCTTCCCCAGCCCTGCATCCTCCTCAACAACATCCAGCAACTGCGCATCCAGCTGGAGAAGATGTTCGAGTCCATGGGAGGAAAACAGGTCAGGGATCCCGGCTGCGCTTGCCTGCCCTTTTGTAAATGGCTGTCCCCCTCTGTACACTGTAGTTATAACGCCACTTTTGGCACCTCTCACTTGTCCCGGGCACAGTCCATTTTCTCCACCGCAGTCAGGGTGTCCCTCCCGCTGCAGGCAGACTCTCTCTACGTGTCTCTGAGCTGTTGTGGTGTGATGTGTCTTGTGTTCATTTGTCTCCCTCGTGCTCCAGGAGGAAGGGACAGTGTCCTTCTCTAAGGTCTGTTCCAAGGTGTCGCCGTTACCCCGTCACCGTTACCGATAACGCTGCGCGCACGTAACCCCACTAACCCCCACCATAACACAAACCCTCTTCATCCTTTTCCCAGCATGTGCTGAGATGGCTTCTGTTGGGGGGTCCTGGTTGTCATTAGGTCTGGGGCATGCAGCTCGTTCCTCTCGCTGAGCTCCCACAGCTGGCCTCCACGGCTGGCCCCCTGACAAGGCTGCCGTTAGCCCACCCAGGGACCGTGTTCTGCAGTCGCCAGGGTGGCATCTTGCTACCCGCAATCACCCTCCCCGCAGCTCCCATTAAGAGATGGTGACCAGGAGATGTGGGCTCCTCCAGCCCCACCAGATCTCCAACCGCTTCCAAATGGTTCCCACCTGCTTCCGACATGGATGCCGGAGTTAGCTGGGAGCCAGGGCTCCACCAGGGTCTCCTTAGCTCCAGGACACATGGTCCTTTGACCTCTGTGACCTCTTAGTTACAGGGTCTGATCATGAAACAAACTGGAGGGTTCTTCTTCAAGTCAGAAGCATTTACAATAGCCCACTAGCGATACACACAAAAAAAAATGATGACTGAGCAATGCCTTTCAGTCATTAATATATTCATGAGTGAAGGTGATAAATTTTAAGAACCCCACTTGTTTTTAAGGGCTTATAGCGTGATGGCTTTGGGCCAAGCTGGCTGTGATCCAGCCAGGAGCTGCCCCTTAAGCTCAGTCATAGGAATTGCGGCACCTCCGAATGCCCAATACATTCCGGAAGCCTAGCTTCATGGAGAGTCGTCACCCTGCGGATGAATTTTCCTCACCTCAGGTACAGCTCACCTCAAGCCAATAAAAATGTCAGAGGTTGGGGCACAGACGGATTCCTTAGGGGTCTCCCTGGGCAGTAGACCTTCAGGACTGCATCACATTCCCACCACACAACCCATTAAAAATGCTGAGGGCCCTGAAGTACAACTAGGCTTCACCATCACTCACGTTTTAATGAAGAATTTGAACAGCTTGTAAACTTTGCATTGATTGTTTACCAGAATATCCACGGCTCACCGTAATTAATTTAAGTAGACTCCGTGTGAAAACAATCACACTTTATGACTTAAATCAGTAAGGCACATAGCCCTCAAAACTAGGGCTGTAACAAAAAACCGCTTAGAATCGGAAATCTGACCAAAGTGTCTGAGTTACAGCTGGATCGATTCAAAACCCCCAATCCGGGTCAAATTTAGGAGGAAATCGGCCACAAATTGACAAAGCTATCAGAAATTGATACCGCCATCGCATCCCTGTTACTGCATTTCACAGTACTGTTTTTTCATGCCTAGAAGGTATAATTACTTATGAGCACTCAGAAATATACTCCGTGTTTCTCTAAAGCTTAGACACCCTGGGACAGCTATTCACCGTGATTTATAATAGCGTCATGGTGTCAACTTGGTGTTAAAGCCAGGGCTGATGTCTGTGATTGACGTGGGCCCACATGGGCGGAGCTGGTTCCCGATGTTCTCCATCCTCAAGCAGAAAGGTGGTCTTCAGAAGTGTCTCTGTACACCTCCGAGACACTGGGGGGCGCCCCATGCTCTGTGAGATTTTACATGGAAGGAATTTGCATGAATGATAATGGTCAGGCTTCCTTGTGATTTTAATGAAGGATCAATACAGAAGCAAAATAAGGTTCGAGCCAGGAGGGGAACAAACTGGATGAAAAGAAGTGTTCAGTAATGAACCTACAGTTCCAGTGCATTTACACTGAACATCACTGGACTCCCTTTAGAGAGAGGAGTGGCTGTCATTAACACCTGATTGTGAAGAGGGTGGGGCTGCTTCATTAACATGCCGCTCCAGCTCTGAGCGCACGCACAGGACGAGGTGCGTAGTCTCGCTGCGCAGTCCTCACTCACTGAGCACACAGCATAGCGGGGGGGGGGGTGAGTGGCAAACAGCAAGATAGGGACCAGCTGCTGGTGTGGCTGCCTTATCCTCAGCGCTAAGGACCGGCATTAAACCAACTATCTGCCACATCCAAGCTGCTTTCTGACCAATACATACATTTTTTCCATCGACCTGTGACATGCATTAAAAATCGAACTCATTCTCACAGCAAAAACCGAGTGAGCAGTCAAAGCTTTTACTGAATGAAAGAAAAAAGCGGCTGAGTAAGGCTCTGGCTTGAACTGCCCCGTGCGGAGGAGCGCCCCCGATCTCTGATGCTGGTCCTGCCTACACGGCCATCAGTCTAAGAGCAGCGGTGCACGTCTCCCAACCTGTCACCACATCGCCCGCTTGTCTGAAATCGGTGTCCCCCTTCTCCCAGCTCGACGCTGAGGCCAGTGACCTCCTGAAGGAGCTGCAGAACAAGCTGAACACAGTCCTGGATGAGCTGAGCAGCGTGTTTGGGGCCAGGTAAATCTAACCTCTAACATCTACACCTTCAAAGGCAGATCCATAATCTCATATTTACCCGAGTGAAAGAATGGCCACAATAAATTATAATATACTAATTACAAGATCTATCTAGTTTTAGTGGTATAGTCAGTATTTTCACATTATATACACACACACATTCGATATCCCTTTTCAAATAAGAGATCCCAGACAGGAATCCCTGGGATGAGATAGCGGAGGAATTCCAGAGGCTGGCAAGCAGGAGATAGGAGTTATCGCTCAGACAGCGGCCCGGCACTCTGTGAAGCTGACACCCAGTGTCTGATATCCCTCCTGGGGCTCCGTCGCTCCCTGTACCAGCTTCAAACCCGTCATCGAAGACTGTGTGAGGCAGATGAACCAGGAGCTGGTGCAGATGAAGGCAACTGGAGCGGAAGCCAAAAGCAACGCGGCCCTGGACGCTGAGACCGTGCTCCGGCCCCTGATGGACCTCCTGGATAAGAAGTAAGGCACCGCGGGCGGCTCTGGTGCCACGAGCAGCACTCACCCCTAAATCCAGCATTTTCAGCTCTTCCCACATTCTTTCAGAACATAAATATCCAGACCATCTGGTCCTCACAGCAGCACTGAATCCGGTGGAATATCACGACAGCCTCCTAAATCATTTATGCCAAGTTTTACTGAGGAATAATCAGACGTGCCGCACAGATAATGCCCATACCACACAGGTGTGCGAGATGGATTAATTCTCATTAAGAGGTACATGTTTTACAGCCTGAATGCTCAACTAGTAATACCTTACAGCACTGATCCCCATTGGCTACCGGCTGCGGCTTTACCCCTGAGCCAGGCCGTGACCGTCACCATACTCAGTCACCCCTCCCGCCGCTCAGTGCCACTGGCGGCGTCTGTAACCGCGGTCTCTACGCAGCCTGATCCTGTTCGCCAAGATCTGCGAGAAGACGGTGCTGAAGAGGGTGCTGAAGGAGCTGTGGAAGACAGTGCTGAACGCCATGGAGAGGCAAATTGTCCTGCCCCCACTGACCGACCAAAGCGTGAGTGGCAAGCCCGACCAACCCCCCCAGGGAACTCGACACAGCGCTCAGTCACGCTTCAGGGTCCCCAGCATGAACACTGAGCAGGTGCCTGCCCCAGAATACAGATGTCGCTGATAACACTTGCATGGAGACCACGCAGTTTGTCTTTGGGAAATGAGGCACACCGGTTTATCTGGCTCTGTCAGATGCCCCCCACCCCCACCCCCCACACACACTCACACGCATGCAGTAGATGTGTGGAGGTGATTGCCATCAGAACATGGCAACAGCACACAGCACACTAACATAGCTGTATGTGATGACGTTGAGTTGAGTCCAATGCCGTCGGCGGTTTGCCTCTGCCGTGCGTCTATGCTGCCTGGGATAGACTCTAGCTAACACTCTGCTACTAAGAGACAGACAAGCCGGATTGATTTTTAGTAGCAAAAAACTTGTTTCTCTCTCTGTTCAACAGCAAGGTGCTCAGATGATCTTCAGCGCAGCGAAGGACTTGGGGCAGCTATCCAAATTGAAGGTACGGATGATGAATAGCCCCCCCCCCAAGAATGACGCATGTTTGTGTACAGTCTAGGTCACTGCTTTTCGGATAGAACTGAATAAAAAAAAAAAAACTAATGTTTATATAAAACAGAAAATGTATTATAGCGAGAGGCTAATAATTCAGATTCAGTTTCCATAACAACCCATCCTGACGTTTAGAAGGTTTTCATCATCAACACGACAGTCTAAGTCACTGCCAAGTCGGCGAAGGCTATTTAGCAGCTGACTGCGCTGTTACTGCTAATCATAATATAGCAATATTTCTTGTTCCGAAAAAGAACGTAATAAAAACATTTAAAGGCATTTACACGAACAGATTTTACACTGAGCAGTGTAATCTGCACTAGACGCATAAATGACAGCCATCTAGAGTGGGGCGGCTACGGGCCATCGGTGGGCACCATTTAAATGCAGCACGCCCAGCACGTGTTATTAATAAACACTTAAAGGTGTGTGTCAGAACTCCTGTTTATTTTAGAAATGGGAACACAGAATGAACTAAAAGATGGAGCAGGAAGAGGTGTGTTTCATATAAATAGTTATATTTAAACTGAAAATGTGCTGATATTAATGTGAATTCATTGTGTGAGTGAGCACAAGCCATAGCTCACCGAGCCTGGACTCATCCTTGTGAGGACTATGTAGGTTGGGCACCATTAACCAGTTCAGGGCCACTTGTAAATTGTACACACTTACTGTACCATAAATGCTAATCTACTCCAGCATCTGACGGAGAGAATGTATTTTCCTCATCTATTGTGCCTGCTTTGCTCTTCCGACGTCACCTTAGTTCATGTTTGCCACAATGAAGGCTGCCCCGGCTTTGCTTTCTCTAAAGCTGCCCACTTCCTTCTGTCGTTTGAGTTGTTGAGCAGATTCATCCTACAGCTCAAGTCATAAAGTTTAACAGCTTACACAAATAAAACCATCGCGCCAGCTGCTATCTGGAGTGGCCTTGACAGGTCGGAGACATTTTTATTCCACGTGGAAGTCATTTCAAAATTATTGCACATCATGTTTAAGTAGCCAGCATAAAGGCTATTTTCCAAAACGTTTAAGCGGTTGAACCTTCCGGTGAAACAATTTAAACGATCTATTCTATTTAGTACGCTATGGGTGCCAGTACAGATGCAGAACAATCGGCACGTATATTTACGCCTCCCGTGATCCCGGCCTGACATTAATAGAGAGTAATAGGCAGTCTTTGCCCTTACTAATCTCAGCCCTGTCGGCAGGCATACACCATACTCTAGCGCCCGATCGATGGTGCTTTTGACAAAGTGGTAAAGCCGTTGTATGGGACCTGATCTATAAAAAGTGCCCTTTAGAAGAAGAATCGATGGACAGCATCCTTCGTCCACAGCTGCAATGTGCGATCACCCCCCCGATTAAATTGAAAATTGCAACCAATGTCCCATAGGTCTTGGAACCAGTTACTGCATCTGTGCGAAAGTGCACAGCATTCTGGGAATTACACAGCCGGTGCACTTCATAAGAGGGCGACCCTTTCACATGATGCGATCAGTCTGAAGCCAGCCCCCAATCTCAGGCTACATTTTGGGGAGGGGAGGAGCCACGTCACAGGGGGATGACATGGATTCCCCATTTAATAACTTTCCTAATCCAAGAGCCGTGCGTTTCTATGGATTGTTCGGCAAGGGGGACTGCGAGGAGCAGGCAAAGCCATGAATAACAAGTAGGGCGATCCTCAATCTGAGAGGAACACTCGCAAAGCCCATGACAGAGTAAGAAAAAGGAATCCATACAAATGCCGGTTCTAAATCATCTTCGATCTCTGTACTCATTTAGCCCCAGTGATCAGATAACATGCTGTGCACATTTACAGTGGTTGCTGAGGGCATTAGTTCTGTCCCTCCTCACACCCTCTGGGGGAACCTGTGGCTTCCAGGGTCAGAGAAGCTTCTCTGACATGTGCCCACACACACACAGCTCATCTCCACAAATAAGATCTACTTCACACGGTGCACTTGAAACACACCTGGCTTTTGTGCACTTGCTTGTGTAGAGAGCAGAGGAGTGCAGAGCAGTGAGCTCCTACTGAGGCAGAGGCCAAGACTAGAAGGAAACTAAATAAAATCACAGGGGGGGGGGGGGAACAGTAAATCAAACCAAGCTCACAAAGAACCATCAGAATTGTTTGCCTACCAAGCTGTTTTAACCAATGAAAGATAAGTCACTACATTAAATAAAGAGAAAGCTCTAATTGCTTAATAAATAAATAATAATAAAAAAAAAACATACAACAGCATGGAAGAGGCAAGCAAGGACTGACTCAGCCAGCCAGGGCAAGGATTCCCGAAGAGCCTTTTTTATCAGAAACTGACCCGTCCAATCAGGGAGCTGATTTTTCCAACAGCTGAAGCCAATCTGTTGCTGGAAGGTGAGGTGAATCACACAGATACTCAGGACCTAACATGCTGCGAAGCTGGGGAGCCTTCATTCGCGGATTTTCACTCTCAATTAATCAAACACATTAGTAATCATCAAACCAATTCCGACAACACAGTAAAAATGTGGCATTTCTTGAAAATCTATATGTATTACAGATTTGCTGACATTAGACCCTCTGTTTCAGACACATGAAGCAGAATTGCATTGGAAAATGCTAGATTTGTGAAGTAACTTAATTTTTAATTAATTTTTAATCACAATATTGAGTTTAAGAATACGGATGTACTACCCCCGCAAGCAAGACACCATGCTCGGTCCGACAGTGAAGAATTGTAGGTGTCAGAGTGAGGAGGGCGGGGCACCTTAGGAAACGTACAGCGGTGATGCCCAGCACTCCCCCCCGCCACAGCCAGGCAGACAGCAGAGACTTTGCTCTTCTACTTCGTAAATGTTTGTTTTTATTCAGTTTCAATTGCGTGATTCAACATTCCAGCAGAGTGGGAAGACAATAAATGCAACATCCACACTGGATGCCTAAGTGACACGGACATACCTGTGAAAAAGTATTAATCCGCACGACGGTGTAGGGCACACGCGTAGGTCATGGCGTAGGCTCCACACGGATGTATAGTGCAGTATTTAGGCTGGTCACTCTCATTAGCCAACACAGCAGCCCTTCAGAGCAGTGAGATAAATCATGATTCAGCATATTAGCTTGAGCCCTGAATAGGAAGGTGTGACTGTATTTGGTTGGTTGTCTGCATAGGAGCATGTGATCCGAGACGATGCACGGACCTTAAATGCCCGCCAGTGTGCTGCCATGGACCTGGTGCTGCCAACCATCAAGGTACGGATCCAACACCCCCTTCCCCATGACCTCCATTGCCTCCCTCCCTTCTCACCTCTGCCTCTGCCCCCTCTCACCTCCATCTCCACCCTCCCCTCTCACCTCCGTCTCCACCCCCCCTCACCTCTGTCGCCATCCCCTCTCCCCTCCATCTCCACCCTCCCCTCTCACCTCAGTCTCCACCCTCCCCTCTCACCTCCGTTCTTCCCCTCCTCACCTCCGTCTCCACCCTCTCACCTCCGCTGCTCACACCTGGCATTGTCATTCATCCACACATAGGTAGCATTGGTAAGCTGTCTTTTCTTGGGCTTCTGTCTCATTGATCTTATTGTGCCATCATTCCCTCGTGCAGCCCAGACTTTAAGTAAGGTTTTCTAAACCACGTTAATGGAGTTCAGAAAATCAGTTGACCAGAATTGAGTGAAAGACTGGGATTTCTTATTAACCTTCTTAGCTCCTAGGCCCACAGTTGGGCATTACTTCGTACATGCTGATGTAGGTATTGTAGCTAACCATACATCTCTGCCTTTCGTGGAGAGGGTAATCTCTGTGCATTTTGGGACAAATCTTATTTACTGTGTTTTGCAGCCTTGCCACTCTAGCTGGTCTGTAATTAGGAACTGAAAACAGATTGTCTTCAAATATAACCTTGATTGAACCAAACAAACGTAGCGTAGCTTGATAGTCCTACAATCACTGAGATGAAGCCTTTGTGACAAGACACTCTTTATCAGTATTCCAAAAAGGAAAGCAGGAAAGTTAAGGGAACGTGCCAGACTGAAAGGCACTATCTGCTACATACTGAAAAATCCAAAAAATTTTGTTTAAACAGTAAGATGCTTTAATGACAGGGAACGACAGAGGCTGCACAGACTGTCGCGTGGGCCTGACAGCCACTATCTCATGAATACCATGAAGGTGACTTCTTTTGGATTAGATTTTAAGTTTTAAATCTGTTTATATTGAGGTCACGATATGTTCAAAATCAATTCAGATAAACACCAGGAGCATCCTTCTTAGAGATATGAATTTGTAACCTGCCGGTTTCAGATTTAATATCATAAGCACTAAGGCACTTTGCTCATGGGCACACAGCTTTTTTCTGACTCCTTTAGGAACCTGGGAGAGAAAGACTCCACTGAACACTTTCCTGAATCACAGTGTACACAGAGTGCTTAGTTTTATTGCACTGAATGACAACTTAGATGTCAAAGTATGGTATAAGCCCTACCTGCATCCAAAAAACAGCCCTGGAAACATTTTAGTGTGGAAACCATGTTACCACAGAGCACACTCAGCCATAAGAATTCCCAAAATGCAACATCAACAGACGTTTTCCTCACTGCCCAGCACCCCTAATCCGTACTGTCAAATCTTGAGATTTTTTACACTGAGGCCCTGCAGAAGGAAAGACAAATGAGATCTGGAGGGAGCTCAGCTCTATCTCCACCATCCAATGGATGGAAAAGTGAGACAGTGACATTAAGGACTGAGCACTAGGGGTGAAGTAAAGCCGAAAGCCGTGGACAAAATTCACTTAATTACCTGCAGCTTCCACTGCCTGTTCTATGCTTGTACATTTGAGAACTAAAATTTGATTCCTAGTTCAGTCATTAAAATTTGTGTAAGAAATTTGCATGGGATTCTCTGATCAACGTGGGAGGTTTTCGACAGCTAGCCATCCTAGGGAATCTGCCCTGCTGATTCAGACTTAACAAATCTCATGACCTTTTACTGGAAGACAGAGAGGAGTCCCAATTTCTATATCTATTATTCCCAGCTTTTTTTGTTCACTCAAAGTCAAACCAGTTTGCTTCTTTTCTGCAAGCCTCTGGTTACCGGTGGTTGTGTGCTGAGTCATCTCTTCTTCGATTCGATTTGATCCAATATGAGCATCCAGATCCATAATAAACTCTTTTTCTGCCATTATCTGCATCACGCTTGAATATTTCTGTCATTACAATATATGTGTAATATATGAGTTTTCATTGTCGTCATTGTCAGTTCTCTTCTGCAGTCATGGAATCAATCCATGCTGAGGCTTGTCAGCTGGAGAGTAGCTGTCAAGGTCTTTGACCCACTTT
This sequence comes from Cyphomyrus plagiostoma, assembly GCA_019775915.2. Lineage (NCBI taxonomy): Eukaryota > Metazoa > Chordata > Actinopteri > Osteoglossiformes > Mormyridae > Cyphomyrus > Cyphomyrus plagiostoma. The sequence goes on along the minus strand of JABFEA020000021.1, from coordinate 14,700,598 downwards.
TTTCAAACACATGATGCTGAGTTTGAATGGAGGCTGTCTGTTTGACTCTTTGTAGCAATACTTCCATGCGGGTGGGAATGGCCTGAAGAAGACATTCCTGGAGAAGAGTCCAGATCTGAAGTCTCTGAAATATGCACTCAGCCTTTACACGCAAACTACAGATGCCTTGATCAAGAAATATATATGCACCCAGACCTCCCAAGGTAGGTCTTCATACAGTATATGTCGCTGAACAAGGTCAGGTTTACCTCAAACTCCAGCATAAATGATGTATGTCTGTGTGTCTGGGGGAGGGTACAGTTTGAAAATGTCAAATCCCCCACATTTGCTGTATTGAAGGTGGAGAAAAGGCCTTCTGTGTGAAAGAGCAGAAGTTTATATGGAGGGTGAGGATATGGATGATGTGAACGAGGACCTCAGGCTTTGGGTACGTCCAGCCCATCCAGTGAGAACAGAGGGATCAGTATCTGTATTCCCCGCTCAGCTGTGATCTTTAGAGGCATCCAGTTAGTCTCGGGAAGCCCGGGTGAAAAGCCATGAAGCAGAATGAGCAGGGTGTCAATCTGTACTGCTCCATACCGATGGATGCAGACTGTCCTCAGATCAGGATCCTGAAGGATTCTAATACAAGGCACCATCCAGGCTATTCCAGCTGTGGCTTTCTGCATCTGGACAGCTGTTTGGGCAAGATAATGTGAGCAGGGAATTACAGGATCCCAGCAACAGATTCTTTGTCAGCAACAGACACTGTTTCGGACACCAACTCCTACTTACTGCTGCCGTGCATCCAAACATTAAGTAAAGGTGTCAAGTTCCTGGAAAGGGAGCTACAGTTGGGGTGATTCTGACCACTCAGGTTACTGTCTGGTAGAAGGACAGCAGTGCCCATGCACAGAGGCTTGTTTCATCAGATTTGCTCCTAGTTCAGTCACTAAAATTTGTATGAGAAATTTGCATGGGATTCTCTGATCAACGTGGGTGTTTTTCGACAGCTAGCCATCCTAGAGAATCTGCCCTGCTAATTCAGACTTAACAAATCACAAGACCTTTTACTGGAAGACAGAGAGAAGCCCCAAATTCTATATTATTCCCAGCTTTTTTTTGCTAACTCAAAGCCAAACCAGTTTGCTTCTTTTCTGCAAGCCGCTGGCTACTAGTGGTTGTGTGCTGAGGCATCTCTTCTTCAATTCAGCATGACATCCCAGCATGCACTGGGTCTTCCAGGCCCATAGTCTCTACGAGACTCATCTACAAACCGCTGAGCACTGAGACAACAGGGCTATTCAATAAGACAACCTAAGTATTTCCTTTATATTACAGTGAGTTAAAAGGCCTTTTAATTAATCATTTTCTGGCTGTAATATGAATATGATCTGTAAAATGTTTCGTTTTTCTATTTGGCATCTATTTCGGTCTTGCTGTGATGGCTGAAACATGTCAGAGGATGAAGCTTGGCACGCAGATTTCCTCATCCGCCAGCCTGCTGCTACAGGCCAACTTCTGAGTGTGTCAGGACATCAGGGAGGATATGAAATGAACACACATAATGCCCTCAAACTGCACTGAATATTGCTAATCAGGTTTTGCTCTAATGGTCTTCTTAAGATATCGAATATCAGTGCCAAAAAGGAGACAACTATATGGTTTAATTCTCATCAGTCTGCTTTAACATCCCCCCTCATCTCCATTGCAGAAAAATACTTCACACAGCAGGTATTCCATTTACAAGTCCCACCCCCAAAAAATGAAGATTAATTAATACAATCTAATGAAATATATTTTGCTGCGAGGTAATTAACTCAGAGATAAGGCTGGGAAAATTAAATTTCAATGTGAGCTCATATTTCCCATCCAACGTATGTAGGCAAGCTGAACCAAACATTCAGAGACGTGAAGATGTTCAGAATCAAGGCTAATCACCAGAGTTGCTTCCACAAGTACACAGAAATACTGAGTAAATACTCATGCAATTGTAAGGGAGAAGGTATCGAAAGACGTAAAAAAATAATAATAAAAAGAAGAACGTATCCGCACAGCCGTTCATGCATTCTCCCCACGTTTCGGAGCTGCGTGGGCCACTTTGATCTGCTGTCGCCGCTTTTCCAGCACAGTGCCCATGACTCCCAAGTCTGACCCGGCCCATGATGGAAGATTAAAGGATGGCCAGGCATCCCTCGCCTGGCATCTTCCACGTTATCTGATCCCTATCAGTCACTCGCTGACATCCACAGGCCGACAGTGCCAAGCTGCCTGTAATCATTCCGGAGGCACATGAGCTCCAATTAATTCTGACCGCAGTTCTGTGACTTTGGTGTTTTGTTTTGTTTTTTTTTACCTATGATTACTGAATTTTATTTTTCTCTCTGAAGCTTCTTGTGTTTTTCCACATAACAGATGAGCTTTCATGTCCTCCAGCACCTACCCAGGCCACAGATATAAAACATACACTAACCAGATATCACTGAGCACTACTTTACACACCGGGATGCCAATGCATAGCGTCTTCTTAGTCTTACAGGCCAGAACGATGCTCGGAGCACACTCAGCATCATGGCGACACAAACACGATAAGATCATGAGAAAGCATGTCAGAGTGTTCAACAAAATATGACAGATGGCTACCTGGAAAAGGGTTTTTTCCACAGGTTTCGGGAAGGTCAAGCTAGATAATATGCAACTCCAGATCATGGCCGGTGGTTCAGAAACGGGGATGGTCTTGGTGCAGTGGTGGGCACAGCTTACCAAAAAATGTGAATTCCAAAATTTAATTCAATGACGTTAAACTGAGTTTACTAAAAAAAAAAATTAATAAAAGCTAACAATAAACCTACTGTGATGATCCGGGTGTGCGGGCGGTGCAGACATAACTGAGACCAAGCAAAAGGCACGATACAAAACGGGGTTT
>JABFEA020000021.1:14680274-14690612 GCA_019775915.2 Cyphomyrus plagiostoma | reverse complement strand
ATACCACCCTGGATACCCAGCCCAACATAGCACCAGCCAGTATCACCAGCACCTCATAGCTCCAGCCAGGATCCCCAGCCCCTCATGAAACCACCCGGGATACCCAGATCCTCATAGCACCAGCCAGGATCCCCAGCCCCTCATAGCACCAGCCAGGATCCCCAGCCCCTCATAGCAGCACCCAGGATCCCCAGCCCCTCATGATACCACCCGGGATACCCAACCACTCATAGTACCACCCAGGATCCCCAGCCCCTCATAGCACCACCCAGGATCCCCAGCCCCTCATAGCACCACCCAGGATCCCCAGCCCCTCATGGTACCACCCGGGATACCCAGCCCCTCATAGCACCAGCCAGGATCCCCAGCCCCTCATGGTACCACCCGGGATACCCAGCACCACCCAGGATCCTCAGCCACACATAGCACCACCCAGGATCCCCAGCCCCTTACAGCACCACCCAGGAGCCCCCTGGACCCACAATCCCTCATACTACCCCCCCATTAGGACTGTCAGAGGTATGGTAATGTAGAAGGTGACTCAGGTCAACCAGAAAATGAAAGATCAGAAAGTGCTAAGTGAGCCCCCTGGTGTAGGGATGGCATAGGGGTCCAGGAATGAGGCTGCAGTTCATGACCCCTGGTCTTTGAGCTGCTGTGCCTTTGCCCCAGACCCCAGGACTATGGCCACCCTGCACTGAAACACAGGATAAACCTGGCAGAGACCACCGCACCAGCACCGGCGCACGGAATGAGACAAACAAGAGAATATTAAAAAACAGCATAGCGGGCATCTTTGTTTTCATTGGCGTGCGAGCAGCTTCAGCGCCCCCTCCTACTCCTTTGCATGCATCAACGTGCCACAATAGATTTTAAACACGACCCGGTGAGACGGCCTGCCGGCTGCCATGAAAACCAAGTTCGCAGTGCCAACATGGTGAGGCCCAACATGGCCGCCATCACCTCCTGGCATGTGGGAAGGTGATGGACGGCTCCATGTCGGCACGAGCGATCTGCCTCAGGGCAAATATGCAACACTGTTATGTCATGGTGGGGGATGCAGGCGGCGGCAGGCAGTGGGAGAGAGAGAGGATCACCTTCAGCCCTGACGGACCACCGCAGGCTCCTTCAGCGGGACACAGAAACAATCTGAATGCATCATGAAGCCCATTACCCCTGGCAGGGGGAGCTGTACCACAGAACCATCTTTTTGACCTGATTATCTTCCATGCTATTGAACGACCCAGCCTAGAAAAACAAGTCAGTTTTTTAGTTGGAAAGAATTAGAGTTTTTTTCCCTTTTACTATTTTAGAAATGTGATTCTTCATTCTTTGGAGTTTAATGTATACTCTTTAAGATAATCTCTTGTCAGACACGGCAGTGACACTGTCGCCCTGCTTCTCCGTTGCATATACATGCTGATGATTTACCTGTTTTTGTTGCACATGCACTTTGCAACCGTACAGCCATTCATCTGCGAGGAAGACGGGGGACTTTCCTTTCAGTTCAAGGCCATGAAAATGTTGAACTGATGACAATTTGCACCCTGCTTCCCTTAAAACCAGGCTTGTAGGTGACAGAATACATATTAGGTGAGCTGAAGGAACACAGGATGCAGTAGAGCACAGTCAGGGGGCCCTGAAGGGCCCAGTCAGGCATCCTCTCCATCTCACAGAGACTAATATTCCTTTTAAAAGCATGACATCCTAAGTTACTATAAAAAAGAAATAAGACAACTATAGAACAGTGCTTGTCAAAGCCAATCATGGGGTCACACTGGCTTTTGATCCAACTGAACTCCTAATTTAGCTTGATTGCTCTGGGCTGAATTGTGACTGTAACTTAAGATTTGTGATTTTTCGGGGGGCAATTTGTACAAAATTCCACAGCAGGTTTGGCATCTATCATAATAATACCATGCTGGTTCTTTCTAATGACTATTATTAGACCATATTATCATGCAGATTACTTAATGTTTCGTTAAAACATTTGAGTAACTGGATGATCAATTTATCCTAATCAAAGTGAACAGTAATTTTTCTGTTTTGTAACAGCCCAGCCAAAGCTGACTAATTAAGAGGCTGATGGAACAAAGACCAGCGTAAGCTATGGACCAGCAGAAATAAGATGATAGAATACAAACGCAGTTCAGAGGAATAAGGAAAACCCTCAGATTAGGCAGAAAATCGGCTGCGGTTTAATAGCTGTGCCAGAAAGAGGGGTTCTACCATGCTTGTGACCCGAGATGGCCTGGCTTCTGAGCCTCCCCTACTAAATACTGCCAGCCATCAGTCATTAACAGCCCCCTTAAATAAAAAATTATAATAGTTAATGAGGTTAATAAGAGTCAATGGCGATTACAGTGAAAACCAGGTACTCATCCATATTCCAGTCTATTCCCCATATAATCACGATGGCTTTAGTCTTATGGTCAATAAATGGCTAAAGTAATATGTGACACTGGCCATTATACCTTCTATTACAATACTGCGTGCCACAATGACACACTACACACATCTTCCCCATAACATCTGGATTCCTCTGCATTGTTAGTGTCTGCTTCCATTTCTGTCACAGTAAATTGTAAGCTACTACTCGTGCAGGTACTCAAACAACAGAACTGGGACCTGGCAAATCTTTCAGGATTCAAGTTGCCACCGTTTCCTCACCGTCAAATGCAGCTTTCAATGTCAAAATGAATTTACTTTTGTTTTGCTTCAGCACATGAAACAACATTTAGTTTATGAAGCCGTCACACGTCATTGTGTACGCATCACACATTCCTGCACAATTAACTTGACCATGCACTCTTACACAGAAACTCACTGTGCTCAGCCTAGACCACTATAATCACAGTAAACAGGGTTTATATACTTGGGAACGAGAGAATGTGGCTTAAGAGGAAGATAGGAGAGTGGGGAATAGAGAGAGAGAGAGAGAGAGAGAGAGATATGCATCAGTGGGCACAGGGTCAGCAATGAGATCTGCAGCAAAAGAATCAAGGAATCACTGAAGCATAGAAGAGGAGCGAACAGCAAAGATTCTACAGATGTTACACATGTACAAAAGTAAGTGGCAAATATCTGAGCAAATATCTGAGCAAGGCAGCAAGGCAGACTGGGAGCAAGGGGGCAGAATATACATGAGTTAGAGACAATAAAAATTAGTCTCAAATGATACGTCAGTACACACTGTTAATTCGGCAAGCTTTGAAGTGCTGGATTTCAAAGAGACAAAGTCATCAAGCTGCTGGACCCCCATAGGCAGCAGGCATGACTGTGTGACTGGGAGGAGGGCAGCTCCAGCACCCTGGATAGAGAAGCTTCTGTGACAGTCCAGCTCTGCCTGCAGTGAACGCCCTACCAGTGTGTGTATACCTGCTGCAGGCTAGACTGGACATAGACCCTACTCAGATTAAACTAGGCATAGACCCTACCCAGGATAAGCTGTGCGTGGTCCGTCCCCAAATTGGAGTGAGTATAGACCCTCCCCAGATCAAAATAGGCATAGACCTTCCCAAGTTAACCATGCATGGTCCCCCCCACCAGTCGAAAATGGACACAGACCCTCCCCGGATTAAAATGAGCAGAGACCCTACCCAGACTAAATTGGGCATAGACTCTCCCCAGGTCAAAATGGGCATAGATCCTCCTCCGAATCAACATGGGCATATTGGGTTCTGTGGGTTTGTGTTCTGTGTTGGCTGGATTATTTGTTCCTGTACATTACTGCAGGTAAAGAGAGTAGTAGACAAGGATCCATGTACTGCAGCAGATAATTCTTCAGAAATCATGCCAGCCAGCCGGGCACACATATGTCCCTCCCTGAGCCTTAAATTAATCAGCCTCCATCAGGGCCATCTGCCCGCACGTGTCGGCACGGAGCGGGCACACCAGGCGACGCCCAGGCCCACCTGTCTGACCAGTCACGGCCTGACCAGTGACAGCACCTTCCTCTATCTGCCGGCGCATCGCCCATCTGTCCCCCTCTGCACAGACCCAGACATCGCAGGAGATGCCAGGCATTAACAGAATGGTGGCTGGCAGGACCTTAATGCAGTGATTTTCACCCCCGCCGGGGGAGGACACATGCCCCACACTGCCTGGCGATTGTCACTGAAGTCCTGATTACGCCGCCCTGATTGAGCTGTCGATTGAGTGAATCACGTAATTCAAATCACATTAGGCCCAGCGCACAGGACTCAGCAGCACTTTTTCAATTAAACATAAGTACGTATTCCCCCTACAATGTCTGCAGTGGTACGCTCCAGCCCACCCAATTCACATCAACAAATGTGGGGAGAGCTGTAATAATTATAATTTATTTGGAAAAATTGATAAAATAGATGTAATTATTTACATCTAATTATTATTTTTTATCATACTAGCATTAATTAGATCTTTACCTATTTATTTGTTAAAAGGATATAGATTAATTTATCCATTAAATACATTTTTACATTTACAAAAACATGTCAGGCATTTCTTCATTCACACAAATTTGCTAACCTGAAGAGAAAACAAATTACCCACTAACACATTAGATTAGTATCATGTTTGATTCATTCAATTAGCAGCTTGATCTAGAAGATTTTTTAAGCTGGAATGAACAATGAGCACATTGCTGCTCAAAGCCTGGAGAGTCTGAAAGGCAAGTGAACAGTGAAAGCGTACAGCTAGCGGTACATCTGATCACCCGAGCCAATGGAAATAATTTCAGTCATAAAGAGTCAACAAACATGCCCAGATGAGGCACTGTACAGACCCACACAGACACACACAGGTCAGCGATATTTAAGTGGGACGAACTGGGTGACTGAAATTGTAATGGGGACGTGCGCGCTGGCCGATTGGCGGCTCGCATTGAGCGGCTAATGCAGAGTCAGAGCCTGCTGCTGCATGCCACAAAGGACTCAGTTACTTCACAGAATTAGCAGCAAAGCACATGGGCGACGGTGTGACAAACACACAGGATTTGCAACATCATGATTAGCTCCTTCCTCCAACTTGCATCACCGTGCAGCATTTTATACAAATACTAATAAAAATTTGTGCCTCAACCTGCTCACTGGGGATTTTTAGACAAACAACGACAAATGAGCAGAGTGATTGCTTTCAGGTAGTTTTTAACTTGGAAGCATACTCATTTTCTACCCTAAATTAAAATAAAATCACAATTACACAAAAATACAATCTGTGTAAATTCTCCATATGACGGAGTAGAGCAGGGCCTCTGAGGTATTTCATATATTTTTGGGGAGCATGTGGTTTTTATTTAGGTCTTCCAATGGCCTACACCCAGAAAGCCAAGGACAATGTCTGTGGACAACAATTTTTTCTTCTTTAATAAGTACACGCTTCAAAGCACAAGTTTAGCAAACAGCCGCTCAGCGAGTTATTCTGACTTAACAACTACAGAACTCCAAGGCCAGTTAATATGCAAGCACATGATGACATACCTCGTGAGACTTGTCAGTGAGTTTACATTGTAACATGAATGGCCAGAGGTGCCGGGCCACTGCATGGAGTCGAAAATGCACTCAAACACATGGAAGTATGAGTCGACCTCATTCTCTCTAAACGAAGTTACTAACACCATATGTCAACCGACATCAAAGCCTCCCAGGCTATTCACCTTGAACGATGTACATTCTGGGTTTGGCACCAGAGGTGGGGAAACAAACTCTGCAACTAAAGAAGTACCATCTGAAGAACCGGTTCTTATCTGTTCCACAGCAGGTCACGAAAACAAGGGAAAAGAGCAGAGGACAAGCACCCAATTTCTGTTAATGTATGGTCTAAGGGTATACCGGGATATACAGACAAATAGTGTATATGTTGTGAATGGGGAAAGATTAAGCCTATTACAATAAATGTACTTTTGATATGACAGATTTACAGGTATAGTTACTGGTGACGGACATTTTGCCAGCTACAGTCAGAACGGACAATGACAACTGAAGTGACAAAAATTATATTTAATTTACAAACAGATACCAGGGCAAACAAGACCAAGTAAGGGAACAAGCAATATCATCATCCGAACACCGAGCAAACTCACACCGGTCACACACCGAAAAGCTGAATAGAACGGCATACATCAAATCACAGAATGAATATCAGAGAGCACGCAGGCTCAAGTGCAGTGAAAACTCACATTTTTTAAAGTGTGGCGGCAGTTTAATCCACGTCAACAGCATAACACATAGCATGCACCCAAACATATACACACCCACACATGCACACACACACACAGTTATACACTATGACCAGAAATTATCCTGACTGCATCTTTTTGGATTGTGAAAACAGTATAGCACCCAGAGGACACCCGTGGGACATGCATAATCAGGGTTAATCATGACAGGGTTAAGTAACCATGGTTAAATGTAATACAGTTTCCCCACCAGTAAATGAGTGTCTACTGTATGAATAAGGCACATCTCAAGTGAAAAAGCTGAATAAATGTGTTGAAAATGCACACAGGGATCAAGCGTAGGAATAAGGAGTCTGAGCTCATCTCGCTCTTGCTCAAAGCCCACACCAAACACTGCTGCATAACGATGAATCCAGGGGGCTAAAACGTACACAACAAGGCGAATGCCATCCAGCAGGACACTAACCGCTTTGCTGTAAAGTGAAGCCACTGGGCATTCTCTCTGCCCCTTGCAGCGGCACAGCGCCCCCCGCTGGTGCCCCCAAGCAGCATGTACCAAAGCTGGGTGCGGAATCCTCTGACCTATCTCAGAGGTATGTGTCCGAGTGCCTGGAAGCGAGGTTGCTTCGAGCTGGGGGGGGCACGTGGCTCCCAGTGAGCCTTCAAAGCAATTGTATCCCATCCCTCCATACAGAAATGGGAAAGGTCAGCAGGTCATTCATGAAATTTACTGCCGAATGTAAAATGAACTTGAGCCCGAAACCTTATCGGTGCATGTATGAGCAGGCATTTCCCACAGAGGCCAAATACACTGCTAGCTATAAAAATAAGCTTTAAATTTTCCTGCAGATTTATGCGGCGCTGCAGATCAACACACTGCCATGTCCATGTTAGTCAGTGACTGTTTTGGTTGCTCATCAGCTCGTGACAGGTGAGAAGTCGCTTTGTAGGAGAATGAAACATGAAACAACCACTACAACCAGCTGTCATTTCAGTAAAACCAGAGACAAAATAACAGTCAAAAGTGATGCAAAAGGGATCGCGGGGGCTTAGATCGTAACTATTACACATTTATTCACAAATCATTCTGGGTAAGGTGAAGTGATTTAATCAAGCTAAATTCATCCCAACAAATGCTTCTTCTGGTCATTTTCAGTATGCTGACATACATGTCAAAAGGAGTCAAAGAAGTTTCAAGAAAAATACCCCAGTGAAACGGATGGGGCTCCCTCAATAAAGCATGGTCTCTGAGGGTGATGGTACACACACTCGGTGATGGGTCTGCCATCTGGTGGGTTTTCTTGCTGTTCCTGGATGACAGTGAATGTCACTAAGAACATTTGTCGTATTCAATGGGCTACTCTTAGGTGGGTAGAGTGGAGCTCCTTTGAGTTATTAGGGTTCTCTACACAGTGGCCAGCACCATACCCTCACACCTATACTGTTCAATTCAATTCAATTCAATTTAATTTGCATGATGCATTTTAACAACATTATATTGTTTCAAACTGCTTTACACTATCCCTGCCCAAAGCAGGACCCACAATCAACCAGACCAAGGGGGAGCCCATCCACTAAGGGCCAGCAGAGGATGTTAAATGTGCAAGATGGTACAGTCCTAATTTATACTGTACAAATCTTAGGATTTGAGTCTCAAAACAGGGGGCAGACAGGTGCTGCTTCAGATGGCATGATGACCAGTGGTAGAGCAGCAGGGCAGGCAGAAGAGATGTCAAAGGCAGAAGGGTGAGCAGGCCGGAAAGACGCCACAGGCAGGAGAGATGTCACAGGCAGCAGGGTAGGTAGGATATCTTGATAAGTGAGCAGCATTCCTTCATTTCCTTAGAAGGCGCTGATCAGTGGACGGCACTGTAGCCTCACACCTTCAGGGCTGGGCGTCTGGATGCTGCTGCTCTCCAGGCAGACACACGCATATCCCACATTCAGCACACGGATTTCGGTGGGGGGTGGGATGCAGAAAACTCTTTCCCTGCTCATCTGTGGAATAGTGGAATTCTCCATGTGGATATATTTCCAAGATACTGCATGTCTTTTGCAGGTGCCAGAAGCCACTGTTACTTCCAGTGGTGGAAGATCTGGATGCAGTGAGGCAAACTGTCATGTTTCAACTGCCCATAGCATGTGATCTGTGCATATGTGCCCCATGAGGAACTGATCTATACCCTCTGCAGCCTAGCAAACGCTGCAGGTCCACCTGTTGCTCTGTACCTTTACCCCAAGAATGCCCAGCCTTGTGCCCTGAGCTTCCTGCGGCTACAGGCTCAATGTGACACAGGTGCTTAATATTAAGTACCTTGCCGATTGGTGAAACTACAGTTTCCCTCCCCAAGATGTAAACCAGTAACCTACTGCTCTCACAACCAGCCCCTTTAACTCTGAACTGTATTCGTTTTACGCTCCCTCTGGCCACCATTTGCACTGCAGTGATGAGCGAGCTCAGGCAAAACAGGCTGATGTTATTCATTTATACAAAGGTGCTTCTGCCCAGGCTGCATAGCATGCCATAATTTTTCCTCTCTTATCCGTTTACGCAGCTGGATGCACTGCTCTGTGACAGGTCCTCTCTGCACCAGGCCACACTGTCGATTCCAAACCTAGGAGACCCTCTGTAGTCACCCTGGGGCTCCTCTTACTGGCAGAAGCTTTGGACAATGGTCTTCCGAGCCATTAAACACAGACAAGGAGATGGGGAGCGATTTAATGCTGCCTCGTCCCGCCGGGGGGCTCAAATGGCTCCAAAGAGGAGCGAGGCGGGGGGGGGGAGAGAGAAGAGATATCAGTCTCCTTCATTACTTAACCCCTGCCAGGATGTAGGAGGCGCAAGAAAGCCGCTATTAAAGAGATACGTTTTTGGGGGCTTTGAAAATCCAAGGGAGCATGTTTGACAGGTGACACACGCAGAGGACGCATGTAGGTCAGAGAGCAGAGATTCAAACGTGGTCTGCAGCCACGGTACCCCCTAACCCACATCTGGACAATTAGCTGGCACTATCGTTGGAACCTAAACACCCTTGGCGTGAGGCTTCTCTCACCAGCTGGCGCCATTCATCTTAAACACTATCAGCTGCAGCATGTAATCTGAGAAGCAGCCTCTTTTTCTCTGCGTTTTTAAATGTTCCTTTTCCTCGCTCCTTCCTCTATGTATTGGGTCTTTTTCACCCCCTTTCCTCCCAACCTCCATGTCCCCATAGCTTATCGTTGAATCAACAGGGGGGCTGCCATCGCAGGAACCTCTAATTACAAGCTCAAACTCAGCTATGGGTTGTTCGGCCCAGTGGGGTGCGCAGACCCCGCAATCTGCACTCAGCCTACAGACCGGCCAATGAATCGCAACTGGCCTTATTTTGCTGATGGTTTGAACCAGCTATACCTAACAGGCACTAACAAAACTCACAGGGCACAGTGCCCACTGGCAGGAGCAGCTGCTTCTACCTGTGAGCGCACCACATATTGTATATTCTAGGTGCTTAACGTGAGGCACCGAGCCTCTTTCACAGTTGTAGCCAAAAGTGAGATATTACAATTCAAATGCTTAGCGTCGATAGGCTGTTAGAATATTCATATCAGGGGAGTGTTTCACACCCTACCTGGAGTTCCCATCGTCTTCTGAGCTGCAGGAGTGCTGCTCCACTTCTTATCACCGTGTACAAAGGCTCCCACTTCATCTGCTGTGTGAAGACCCTCCTGGCCCCAGCGGACATTAAATCTCATTAAATCGCAAGTGTCTGTTTCAGCAACTTTCTCGTTTCTGCTCTCACGGCACTAGGCTGTTTCTCATGGATTACTTGCCTTTATATATTTTGTTTTAATGAGGTGTTTATTAATGAATAAAATGAAATAAGCACACTAAAGGCAGTTGTCCAGTTGTACCCTTGACCTGTGACTGATTGTCTAATATGTGCACGCTCACTGTCCTACATGCTCATTGTCCTAAACATCCACTGTCCTAAAAGTGCCTCTGCACAGTGATACTCTAGAGCAGTGGTTCTTAACCTGGGTTCGATCGAACCCTAGGGGTTGGGTGAGTCGGTCTCAGGGGTTCGGCAGAGCCTCCGCCGCGGAGGTCCGGACACACCCGAATTGTCGTGTAAATTCGTGATGACACGCCCCGCTTGGCCATCACTGGCTGCAGATGATCATGCTACACTGCTTGGCCAATC
>JABFEA020000021.1:14663944-14680174 GCA_019775915.2 Cyphomyrus plagiostoma | reverse complement strand
ACTAAAGAGGGGTTCGGTGAATGCGCATATGAAACTGGTGGGGTTCGGTACCTCCAACAAGGTTAAGAACCACTGCTTTAGACCAGTGTTTCCCAATCCGGTCCTTGGGGATGCACAGTCAGTCCATGTTTTGCTCCCTCCCAGCTCCCTGCTAGACAGTTCCCAATTTTGTGTTTCGGACAGAGCAAAAATGTGGACTATCTGTGGGTCCCCGACAACCAGACACCGCTTTGGAGCGGGCTGGGCAGTCTTATGCGCAAAGGGATGGTGTGTGTGCAGGTTTTTGGGGTAACCTTTAGGTCAGCTGTTCAAACCCAGGTGTGAGGAATCTTCAGCCAATCAGTCCTCTAATTAGTAATCTAATCAGGGAGTTGCAGCGAATACCCGCATACACACCGGCCCTTTGCGGATAAGATTGACCAGCCCTGCTCTAGAAGCTCATGTTGGGTGTTCAGACCACAATCTGACAGCCAGGTCTGATGCTGATTATTATGGGATTTCCAGAGACGCAACGGCCTTTCACCCTCTAGGGACGATGACCACATAATCCAGCATGCCGGGGAGGCACCCACATAAGGTGGCCTAGACATGGCACATCCAGTAGGGGGCGTCAGACAGCCTACCTTTTCTCTCGCCCAGTGGCTAGTGGCGAGGGCCCCCCATCTCCACACTCAGTGCATCCTGCCAGGAGCTTCAGGAAGCCCAAGTGCCACATATCATGGCGGAAGGAGTGAAAAGCTCCGCAGAGCCAGCTGGGTGGAATATGGGCTGAATTAGCTGAGGATGAAAACCAAAATGGATGGGGTGGCCCAGACTTCAGGCCTCATTTGTACTCTGGCTGCTGTGTGTACATCCAGGTGCCCCTGCGCTATGAGCCAGCGCTGAAATCCCAGCTATGGGAGTCAGTAAACCCGCTGGGCTTTGCAGCTCAATCTCCCCTCCACCGCGATCCGCAAAGCCCCCCAGGAGCCGGCCTCCCTGTCAGCCGGCGCTGCTGAGTCGCTCCCCCTGATCACGCGCTCCCGGATGCTCCCTCTAGGTTTGCCCCTCCCAGCCAGGCTTTCCTTTACAGAAGAGCGTCTCTCCGGAATTCAGCAGCGTGGCGTTACTAGCCTCACCTACTTCGGCCGGTCTGCCTCTCAGTCCTCATTTAGCTTCAGCAATCGGCGAGAAAGCCCTACGAAGAGTGGGGGGGCGCACTCACGTGGGGGCTGGGCCTAAGGGCATAAACACAGGGCGTCTCTGCCGACCACTATACACCCTGACTCCTTCACAAGTCAACTTGTCCTTCTGTCCAAGACTTTCCGGATAACTTAAATGTAAATGTAAATTTAAATGTAAAAGGTCTGTTGTTTTGGCGGGGGATGAATGAAGTCAAATTTAATACCGAGGGTACACATCACCCCCACCACCTGCGCCTCATTCAGCTCATTGTTAGGTAAATGCCTCTCACTAAGGAGTATAAATTGTGTTTCCCTGTTAAAGCCAGATGCAGATTGGCACTGAATCACCCCACCCCACACAGCCACAGACAGGGGGCCGGCCCCACAGCATCCGACAGCCCACTGTGGCTCCAAGGACACGTGGAGTCTCTGGCCTGTTCCTGGAACCCACTAGGTTGGATGCCAGGCCATCGGAGGGCACAGGCTAACAGCAGGATGCCAGGCCATCGGAGGGCACGAGCTAACAGCAGGATGCCAGTCCATCGGAGGGCACAGGCTAACAGCAGGATGCCAGTCCATCAGAGGGCACGAGCTAACAGCAGGACGCCAGTCCATCGGAGGGCACAGGCTAACAGCAGGATGCCAGGCCATCGGAGGGCACAGGCTAACAGCAGGATGCCAGTCCATCAGAGGGCACGAGCTAACAGCAGGATGCCAGTCCATCGGAGGGCATGAGCTAACAGCAGGATGCCAGTCCATCAGAGGGCACGAGCTAACAGCAGGATGCCAGTCCATCGGAGGGCACAGGCTAACAGCAGGATGCCAGGCCATCGGAGGGCACAGGCTAACAGCAGGATGCCAGTCCATCAGAGGGCACGAGCTAACAGCAGGATGCCAGTCCATCGGAGGGCATGAGCTAACAGCAGGATGCCAGTCCATCAGAGGGCACGAGCTAACAGCAGGATGCCAGTCCATCGGAGGGCACAGGCTAACAGCAGAATGCTCATCCCCTTGACGGTAAAAGTTGTCATGGGGGGAGGAAGGACTGTCTATTCTTGCAGGTGACAGGTTGCCCCCATGCCACTCCATGAATCAACCAGAAAGATGAGCGTATCATTAGTTTGCCAGTGTTGAAACGTCCTTCTCTTCTCTGTGTTTTGCTTTTGATTATTAAATGCCTTACCCTCCCCGTACCCCCTCCACACACACACACACACACACGCACACACCCCACCAGTTACACTTCATCCCAGAAAGTTCAGTAAACAAGCTGCATTTCTGCGCTCATTAATGCAGCCTGGCCCACATTTTAAGTGAGGTGATGCTACGAAATTAATATTCGGTGACTAAGCAGGCAGCCTTTTCCGTGCGCACACACACACACACACAGATAGAGACACACAGTATCTACAGGATGCCCCCCCGCCCCAGTCTCCCCACATCCCACTTCCATCTCATGCCTGGTAGTAAAACACCCCCTGCCTGCAGAATGCTAATTTTGGCCAAGGGTATGACAAGGGAATGTTAGTAAGGGAGCCCACAGAAACGCCCAACATGTCATAGATGCGAAACAAAAAATATGCATAGACCTCAAATACTGAGAAATGCAGAAATCTAGTCAGTCTGTCTTTATATAAATTTCTTTTATAGTCCATCTTTACATCAATATTATTGAATATAGAAATATCCTGATTACACAGCATCATAGCAGTAATTGCACTTGTATACATCCGTTGCCTTGCTGCTTATTCAAGGATGCCAGTCTGTCACAGGGCACATGCATGCATAATCTCACTTCCAGGGCAATTTTTAGCAACACTAGTTAATCCCACCGGCATGCCTTGAGACTGTAGCAGGACACCGACACGTCACAGGGGGAACATGCAGACCCTGCGCACACAGAGCGGAGGAGCGATTTGAACCCCCATCCTGGGAGATATGAAGTCACAGTACTAGTCACTGAGACACCACACTGTACCTACAGCATTATCCAAACAGAGGATTTTTGTGCAAGAGAAAATATCATGGCAGCAAAATGCAAGCTATGTACTGTAGGAATATGTCTGTTAGTCTATGAGTATAGAAATCAGTGGGAATAGGGGATTTAAAGGCACCTGTCTTTGTGCACGCAGATCCTGCTTTGAGCACAGCGGGGTAAACATCGTGGATCAGAGGCTGGGTGAGGAGGCCGTATTGAGAGTTTAGGAACTTTGCAAACTTGCGAGATATGAACATTCTGCTTGCATGTGTTCACTCCGCATCCAGCAGATCCTCCAAGACTGCGAGGCACAGCGTCCAGAGTAAATCACCTCTCATGCTCTATTTTGGTCTAAGAATGGTGTTATCAGGAAATAATGGAAAAATACCATTTGGGAGGTTTCTGTCATGTGGATAATCACTGGAGGCAAGAGGTAATTGAGCCTGATGTCTGAATCAGTACTGTGACCCTTGAAGATGACATTTATGTCCCTTGAATTCATAATATATACAGAGGTTTAACACACATTTCCTGCACATATTTGTGCACGTTTTTTGCAAATAGGAGTTTTACCTACATTGGCTGTTTTCTTGATTTTGAAGATCACCGAAGATCAGCATCAGAATCCCAGGGGAGCCTGTTCATTACTGCACAAACTGAAATCCCACTAACAGACGCTCATGCCACTCGACCTCTTAACCAGTGAGGCAGAAACCCCCAAGGAAAACACGCATCATAGTGGGCAGGTTTTGAGGCTTTTGGTGTTGTACAAGCAAATACCTCCAATACATCGTCCCTCGCTGAGGGCTACTCCCCTGATCCGCCAAGCCCTAACCCATAGCTCATGCATCTCGGTTTTGCGACAGGGGCTCCATGGAGACAGAGATGCTCCGCTCGTCTGCGGCAACTGTCATGTGACTCCCAGCACATCTAAAAATAGACCAATTTGCACAGACGGGGGCAACCAAGCTTGTCATAACACTGTATTTAAACAGCAAGAACCAAGCAAGCCTTCACACCAACCAAAGGCACGCTTTTCTAACGGCTGAATCACATTTTTTAGAACTGAGAGCAGTGACAAGTTACTAAGTAATAAGCAACATCAGGCCAATATATGACAGGCATGTGGAAAATATGTCTGTGGGCAACCACAGCTACAACACTAAAATATACACATATTTTCAGGTGAGGTACCTTAAATGTACTGTGCTAACCCTCTACCTCCATCTCATCTGCTTTCGTCAGTGCACCCTGCAAACCTTACAAGCATCTAGGTCTCTCATTTTTTTTATTAGCTTTTTTAGTTATGGTTTCCAGGATTCACTGAGGGTCAGCTCTCACATGTCAGGCACTTAGCACTTTATATTTAGTCCACCAAGTAACGGTGAGGCACTACCGCAGGACTGAATAAGTGGGGGTGCCGGAGAATCCTCTGTGCAGCGACATGCTGTAACACTTAGAACTTCTCACCGCAGCACAGTAGCGGAGCAGCTGGGTGCCAGGCGGACATCCTCCGTGAGATGCACGACAACAAACACCTTCCTCATCATCTGCCAACAAATTATTTGCTACCTCTTTTAGAAATGTGGGCATATGGAAACAAGACAAGAAGCAGACAAGAAGGACAAGCAACACACAATTGATACGAAGAAAATAATGTACAGGAATTGGACAAAAATGGCACAAGACATGCAGGAAGTGGGCACACAGGACATGCAGGAAGTGGGCACACAGGACACAGGGCTTGCAGGAAGTGGGCACACAGGACATGCAGGAAGTGGGCACACAGGACATGTAGGAAGTGGGCACACAGGACATGCAGGAAGTGGGCACACAGGACACAGGGCTTGCAGGAAGTAGGCACACAGGAAGTAGTACACAAGACATGTGGAAAGAAGACACGCAGGACTTGCAGGAAGTGGGCACAAAGTACATAAGACATGCAGGAAGTGGGCACACCGGGCGTGCAAGAAGTGGGCACACAGGACATAAGACATATGGGAAGTGGGCACACAGAACATGCAGGGAGTGGGAACACAGGACGTGGAAAGTGGGCGCACAGGTCATGCAGGAAGGAGACTACAAAGAACGTAGGACCTTCAGGAAGTGGGCCCACAGAACACAGGAAATGCGGAAAGTGGGCACATAGGACATAGGACATGCGGTAATTGGGCACTCAGGACATGCAGACAGTGGGCACACAGAACACAGCAATGGCAGGAAGTAGGCACACAAAACACAAGACATGCGGAAAGAAAGCACACAGGACTTGCAGAAAATGGGCACAAAGGACATAGGACATGCGGGATGTGGGCACACAGGATGTGCGGGAAGTGTCCACAAAGGATGTAGGACATGCAGGATGTGGACACACAGGATGTGCGGGAAGTGTCCACAAAGGATGTAGGACATGCAGGATGTGGACACACAGGATGTGCGGGAAGTGTCCACAAAGGATGTAGGACATGTGGGAAATGTAAATACAGGGAAGGCAGCATGCAGAATAAATGACACACGGGGCAGGAAGCAGTCATATACATTATGGACATGTGGAGTCGTGTCTTTATTGTAAACATCAGGGTAGTCATAGGCATAAAAATAAAGAGACACCAGTCAGATCTCACATCATTAGAATCCAGTGGTGCTTGTCAGACCGGCCACTGGGTGTCGCACTGCCTCATGCACGCCCACTGACCTCTCACTTATGAGAGCGTGCTAGTGGGTCCCTGCCGAACGAGCCGCACAAAGCAGCTGGTGATCCATCTGCTGTGACACGCACTCTAATCTGTCTCTCCGGAATGGCAGGTGGCGGGGGGCAGAAATTTCATATGAAAAAGACAAGCAGGTATGTAATTTCAAGTGACACCCCAAGAAAGCTTTCCAAGAAGACCATTACTCGGAGTGTTATATAAACCAGCTATTTGCGAAGATAAGCCTGTACGCATCAGAGTGAAAAAGCATTTTTAATCAAATAAAATACGTAGTTAAGACAGCTCATTATGCTAGTGAACATATAAAAAAATATACTCTTTGTACTCCTTGTCTGTTCAAATTATATTCACTGGAAATATGCTGAAAGCTAGAATTTTCTCCTGGTCACACTGAGCTATTTAAATTAGATATATGGGACAATCGCATTATTGGAGGGTGGATCTGCATAGTTTCCTGTTAAAGTCTCAGTGTGTTCCTTTGCAGAGCCCTGATTTAGTACGCCCCAGCCTGGCTTTGAAACGCTTCCGTCATGCATGTACTGCCCGAGAATCGCTACCAAGGTTACATACCGCCATCAGAGGTGAGCTAAAAAATGAAACATTGTAATAAGCTTCAGGATATTCCCGCACTCAGCAAATCAGGCATGCACACAAACACCCACACAGATAATGGCTAATCTAATACACACACTCATTTGGCTGATTCACATCCCTGTAAATCACAGTAAGGCATATTGATATACTACAGTACTTCTGCTAAGCCTGACCACGGCCCAAAAGAGAGTGAAACACTGTGTGTTGTTACGTGGTATTCTGCTAGGTAATTCTATCACAATCACGAACAGCATCTCATGCAGTAACCACTCTCCTCATGGTTTAAGTACCTGTTTGCAGGGAAGACAAACAGAGAACTGGTTTGGGGCTTAGCTGGTACCTTGTACTAATGAACCTAGGGGGTTGGGTATCTGCAATACTACCCCTGTCCACAAACTATCCTGTGGTTTGAAGGTACATTGTCCAATCAGAACTGGCATTTTTTTGGCGTGTTTTTTCAAGGGATAAAAATAGAATTTCATTGAGCCAGACTCAATATTCATAATTATAAACCTGTATATAGCTTTTGAATGAAAAGAGGGCGGCAGCTCCGTGCACAGGCTGCTTCCATTAACTATCAGTGAAGCTTAGCACATGCTTTAACTTACAGCACAATAAACCCACAAGGCCAAACCAGTGGACAAACAGCTGAAGGGCCAGAGATTGTGTGGGAGAGATTGGGAAAGGTGATGCCACGCCTACAAGTCCGAGTAAGCCACTTAACACGTGAGTCAGAAATAAACATGAAATTCTATGTCGAAACTAAGATAGTGGTCAAGCAGACAGACAGACAGACAAAGGAACAGCCAAGAATTTTTTCAGCAATTAAAAAAACAACACAGTTTTATCTGTATGCGATCGATAAACACTTGCAAGAACGTTCCTGGGGAGGCCGCATGTGAGGACCTTTTGCACCGATGCTCCATGACAGAGACAGATTACAATTGTTCCAGGAGGATGACTGGGAAAAAAAACAAAAATACCGCAATACATCAACAGCCTTCCTTTCTCCTCCCAGATACCCCTGCAGAGATTGGCGCTTCTGCAATCAGAATGTTTTAAAAGCACAGGTGGTCAGCATTGTGTTCATGCCCACCTAAAGCCCTCACCCCCACAAAAACCAGATTCTTAATGATTCAGTGACCTCGGTTACAAGTGAAGCATCATCATGCTTGCCCACTCGCTTGAACCATTCTTTACTTACCTCACTTACGAACAGTGAAAAGGATTCAGGTTTTTTTTTTCCTCCATAGCAAATTTAAAACAGAGAACAAGGGTGAACACCAGTGTCAAACTCATTCCAGTTTAAGGACCATATTGGACCCAATCCAATTTCAAGTGTGCAGGACAGAGAAAACCAGAGGATTATAGGCTAATAACACTTTAGCAAAACATTTAATGTTTGTTTTTCCTCATTTATGTAAGAATTAGGATAGTGCTGTACATTCTGAATGTACAAACAGGTTGATCATTAATCACTTACTAATCATGAACAGACTGCAATGCCTTATGAAGAATGTTCATTTTCTAAAGTATGGTCACCCCCATATAGGCTATCCTCACATAAAATTCAGGAGGATTAATGGTGCTAATCAAAATATGATTACCAGTATAATACAAGGTTAACCATACAGTACCTGGTAACAAACCATAGCACTTCAGAATCACCTTCATCTCAGTTTTGGTTCAGTTACTTTCTCAGTTACTTTCAAGTAGTAATGAATTTTTAAAAAATGCATGAAAAAGGTGAGACCCGAAACTCTGGCTTCTCACTAGACTTGTTGACTGAAGTCTGAAGCCTGAAGCTTTTCAAAGCACAGAATTACGGAGTCTCTTCACAAGCTGACAGTTTGGCGCAGCTGGGAACCACCTGTCACTGTTAGGTAGCATAAGTTTAGCGGTGTTATGTACCGTAAAGTTTTGGGGACATCCGTTCCTTTTCAGCTTTGCCAATAATTGATCAACCTCGCCCTGAGTGTCGATGGCTCCACCTAAGGTTCCAGCCCATATCTCCTCGACAGACATTGCACTTCCAGCCTCCAATATGAAATGGACCGCAAAATAGGACCATGACTCTTTCAATTGACCTTTATTCTTTGTGATTATTCTGATTTTGCTTATTTGTGTATGATTTTGGTTTGTTCCTGGTTTTGTTGCTCCTTGCTTTGCCCTCATGCTGTCGCTAGTTTGTGGTATGTGTTTGTCTGATTATCAACCTCTTTGCTTGCATGTATTGGCTACAATTCTGCCCAACTTTCGGTTCTGATGCCTCGGATACTTTTGTATGTAACGTGTACAGTATGTCGTAAGGAGTGACTACCGTTTTTATTTTGAAGTGTTTGTGTGTGTTCAGTTAGGGAGTTAGGGTAAGAGGTCATCTTTTGTTTTGTTTGTACAGGAGGGTGAGTGAGGGTGTTGAGGGAAGTTACTTGGGATCGTTCTGTTAAGCCGTTTGTTATTTTAGTCTGAGTCACTCCTAAAGCTTTATACATACATGTTCAGTGCTGTCAGTCTTTGCAAACACACGGCCGTTTATAATCAAATCCCTTGTGAATTTCCTTTAACCCACACACCCATTCTGTTACTCCCCAAACCATTAGACATGGGATTGTAACAGAATTTGGGGGCTCTTCCGGGATGGTCTCGCTTTGGATGCGAGAGGTCCAGAACGCTGCGCTTGTTTTGACTGGCGTGACACTGGTGATGGCTTCTTGGAACAGGGCTCGTGCAGGGATCCCTCTGAACTTGACTCGCCCAGAGAGGACATGCTCCTAATGATCTAGCTTTATTTGGTAAGTGGAACTAGACACTAAGAAGCAGGAACACCAAGCCCAGCTGCTGTGGTTATAGGTAGATAGAGGCCGACAAAGAGATGAAGTGGTTCTGCATTGTACAGCAAAGGCCCAAGTCTCTCTCCCAGAAGGTAAGCTCTCCGGTTGTACCTTCTCAGTCTTCAGCTCAGTCCTTCTGTGATGCTACTGGCTTGCCTGAGGGTGCTCCTCAACCCCAATCTTCAGCAGCCACACCCGAACCCTGTGCTTCTGCCTATGATTCTGGAAAATGAGATAGACACCTACTTCCCAATATTTGAGCACATTGCTACCCAAAATCCATTTAGATGACATGATCATCAAAATGATCATCCAACTCTGTTCCCAGCTTGTGTTTTCACTCATGCCCAGCACCGTAAGCTTACTGACATTGATCTCTCAGATGCCTTTATGTCTGACCATGAAAATGCTGCCCCTCTCCTTTCTGGCATTGCTCCTTTGTCCCCTCCCTCTGTAACCCAAGCATACTTGCGATAAATCTTCCATTAAGGAAGCTTTGATTAAAGCTCAGAAGGCTGATGTGTCTTCAGAATTGTGCTCCGATTCCATTGTAAAAAATGCTGAGCTGATAGACGACCTGACCATGTATTTCCTATGACCAGTCCTTATGAGGAAATGGACCCCTCCAAACTCATCTTGTGAGTGGGCTACCGTGTTTCAAGTTGCAGTTCCAGAACTATATCGAAAATACGTGTTGAGGCTAGCCCATGATCACCCGTATTTAGCCCATCTTGAAATTAGAAAAACTGTTTTGCGTTCTTTTGGCCCAGGGTGAATACAGATGTGAAACAGTATTATAAGTCGTGTCACTCTTGTCAAGTAATAGGGAAACTGAACCAGAAAATTGTGCCTGCCCCCCTGTGTCTAATTCCGGTAACTGGGGAACCTTTCAAGCACAAACCCAGAGATTGTGTGGGACCAGCTCTGGGAACTGTTATCTATTTATGCTGATGTGTGCCGCTAGCCGCTTCCCCAAAGCTATTCCTGTTTGTAGTTTAAAGGCAAAAGCTGTTATAAAGGCAATTCTCAATTTTTTCACTACTTTTAGGTTACCTAAATACATTCAGTCTGACTAAGGTACCAATTGTTTGCCCAGATGATTTGCGAGCTGAATGTCCATCATACGTTCTCCGGTGGATATCACCCGGAAGGAGCTCTCCAGCGTTTTCACCACTTTCAAAACTATGTTAGCACATACTGTGTAGAAGCAGGCAAGGAATGGAATGAGGGCATCCCGTTCCTATTAATTCCTATTCAGAATGCACTGCAAGAATCAACAGGTTTTAGCTCTGCTGAACTAGTCTTTGGGCAAACCGTACAGGGACATTTGAAAATCTTACACAAGCAGTGGTTGTCTCCGATCCCACCTCCTCAAAGCAGAGATGTACTGAGTTATGTGAGCTCCCTCTGAGAATGATTACAAGTGGCTAAAGACTTAAGACATAAAAAACAGACCTTCCAGGTAGGAGATCATGTGCTTGTTTTTCTCCTATTGTCAAACCTCCTCCCTCCACGCCCGGTTCTCAGGTCTGTATACAGTCCTACGGATTATGTAATCAAGACCCCAAATCATAATAGAAAATCCTGTGTATGTCACACAAACATGTTGAAATCCTATGTGCATCATTATGCTACTGCACAAACATGCATTGCTAGAGAAGGAGACTACCTATTTGCTTGAAAACAGTCTTACTGTCCTCTGTTGCAGTCCCTGGAGTTCACACTGATTGTTTGTTCCAAAGCCTGATGTCACGTTTTGCACCGACTACAGAAAGGTGAACGCTGTCACCAAACTTGATGGCTTTATTTTACCTAGGAGAGAGAATTACGTTGACCGCATTGGGCCCGCGAAGTAGGTCACCAAACTTGATCTTTTAAGGGTTACTAGCAGGTACCCCAAACCCCTTGTGCTTTTGAGATATCTGCTTTCATTATACCTGATTCTTTCCTTTAGTATACTGTTATGCCCTTCGGGGTACACAACGCCCCGGCAACCTTCCAGTAGGTTCTAAAAAGGTTTTAGGGGATGTGAGAAACTGCAATGACTCACAGTGGTCGTCTATTACGTTACTTGGGAACAACACGTAACTACGCTTGAACAGGTATTCCAATATTTATGGCAGGCTTCATTGGTCCTCAACCTCGAAAAGTGTGATATGTTTCGTAAGCACCAAAGCACCACGAAGAAGGAAGACCTCATCCTCTTACTAGCATTGCAGCATTTCAAGGTTTCTGTGGGTGATAGTATCTATCTCACTGCTGTATTCACTGATCACAAGCCCCGAGTATTTCTAAGTCAGATACATAATACAAACCGGCAGCTGATGAGCTGGTCCCTAATTGTTCAGGGTTTTATCTCTAGATTATCCACAAGTAAGGTTCAAGTAATCTAGTAGCTGTCACCCTCTCTCATGCCTAAGGTATGTGATGAACACCGTAGGGGTTCACACTTGTGTGAGGGTGTGTTATGTGCCATACATATTGGCGGTGTCACGTGCTGTAAAGTTTTGGGGGCAGACATTCCTTTTCAGCTTCGCCGATCATTGCCCGACCCCACCCCGAGTTTCATCTTTGGTCAGCTGGCTAGCGTGAGATTTTCAATTTGAGAGATGTCTGCACATTCATTTACGCATACGTGACAGTTTTTATTAACTTGCAAATTGTCTGTAGAATCTTCAAACTACCCTAATGCTTTTGATGTAGCGAATTTTAGGTGTATAATGGAGTAATATAAATAGCAAACGTCAGTTTCAATGATGCCAGCACTGCAAATCTTGGGTGGTGGACAAGATGAGACATATTGTTCTCTGTTGAGTCCACCTCCACCGTCATTCCCACACCCGGAAGAGTTACGGTGTGGAGAAGCCCAAAAGAGGCTTATCACCCAGACTGTTGCGTACCCAGAATGCAGCACAGGGGTGGATCAGTGATGGTTTGGGATGCAATATCATGGCATTCCCTAGGCCCACTACTTGTTCTAGATCAGCACTACCAAGGACTACCAAACCATTCTGGAGGACCATGTTCACTCAACATAAAGTTCAAACACTGCCCCCTGAAGGTGGTGCTGTGTGTGAGGATGATAATGCACCAATATACCCAGCAAGACTGGTGACTGAGTGGTTTTATGAACATGAAAGTGAAGCTGAACATCTCCCATGGCCTGCACAGTCACCAGATCTGAATATTATTGAACCACTTTGGGGTTTTTCGGAGGAGTGAATCAGGAAACGTTTTCCTCCACCAGCATCACGTCCTGACCTGGCCAATGTTCTTGACCTCGGGGAGTATAAAGAGTGACCAGGGGTGATCATGGCAATAAATACGTGGCCACCCTTGTTGTTACCCCACATCAAAATAATAAAAGTGAAATATGGATTAGGGGGTGGCATGGTGGTGCAGTGGTTAGCACTGTTGCCTCGCACCTCTGGGACCTGGGTTTGTGTCTCCGCCTGGGTTACACGTTTATGGAGTTTGCATGTACTCCCCGTGTCGTCATGGGGTTTCCTCCGGGTACTCCGGTTTCCCCCCACAGTCCAAAAACATGCTGAGGCTGATTGGAGTTCCTAAATTGCCTATAGGTGTGCATGTGTGAGTAGCTGGTGTGTGAGTGTGCCCTGCGATGGGCTGGCCCCCCGTCCAGGGTTGTTCCCTGACTCATGCCCATTGTTTCCGGGATAGGATCCGGACCCCCCGCGACCCAGTAGGATAAGTGGGTTGAAAATATGGATTATTTTATTTACTAAGTGGAACCATAGACGATACAAGGTGCAGTGTGACTACCCTCATAAATATGACTGCCCCTAATGCCCACTGCATTGAAAATTTCCTGCAGGAGTAACCTTACAAAAAATTAGAGACAAACAGGCATGCTCGAAGGAAAAGGCTAAGGCAAACAAAACAAACCTGGCTTTCCCTGAGCTGGGATTCCTTAAGCTTCAACTGTTCCTGAAACCTGGCTGCTGATTTAGCTGTTTCTAGACAGTGATGATCATAGCATTCATCCAAACTGAAAACAGAAGTCAGTTCTTTTTGCAGGCATCTCAGAGATCGTTTTTCGGAGCACATGGAATAATCCATCTTTGTTTTTTCTTAGCACTGTAACTGTTTCTTAGCTTGATTTCACACGGCTAAGTAACCAGAAAAAGCCACATACTTGTTAGATTTCACTTCATAAACCTTCATTTCTGTTACAATTGTACCCTGTAGGGTGGCGAGAGTGAAAAAACAGTACTTTGGCGGCAAGAAGAATTTAGATCATCAAGCAAATTGTACAAGAATTATAACATAACTTTATAAACTCAGGTCAGTATAACAACCTGTTTAATCAGTGCAGCTTATTCTATTCAGCAACCAAAAGCACTGAGTAGAGAAAGCTGACAAGTGTGACTATTACAGTCTACATGTCTTCGAAGTCTAACTTTTATATAAATCCTCTATACAGAATGGCATTTGTGTGAAGACATCAGACATTGCATCACATTCTCTTTTATCAATTTCAACCAAAGTCAGCCAAACAATGAACAGCAAATGAATGTAGCTTCAACTAACACAAACTACAGGGTTAAGAAACTTTTGTTAAAAACAATGCAACTTCTTTCCAATGGTCAATGTCCGCTGACATCCCTTCTCTACAGACCTCTTTGTAACTGAGACTCCAGCACAGAAGACAATGAAAGCAAGGTCTCTTGGAGAACTCGATTGTTCCGTCTGAAAGCTGTTCCACACTATCAGTAATGGTAGCAGGGGCACTCCGAAACTCAGCTGGTAACTAGAAGGTCAGATGCTGAACATCTCAGCATTACTGCTGAACCCCTTAATGAAGGAAAACCTCCTGTTCAGCCATAAAATTGTGTGTACTGAGGAAATACACGCGAGGCTGCCACTCAACCACCTGCTCTCACCGAGAAAGAGCCAAACGCAGTCAGAGGCTGTGTCCAAATCCAGGAGCTGCATCCTTCGAAGGACGTGGTCTATGAAATTGTAGCCTTTGAAGTTGTAGCCTTTTTATAAGTCAAACAGAAAACCTCTGTCAAATGGGATGGTGTGACCTATGGATAATCTACTTGCATCCCCAGCTGTTCCTGTCATTTCTCAAGTTGCGAAGCGTCACTCCTATCACCTAACCGGGACACACCCACTTCACCTCTGCAATGAATCTTGGGATCCACCGGGTAGATCCATCGATACTCAACATATTTCTAGACTACACTTGCAGCAGGATGCAGCACCTGAATTAGGACACAGCCAGACACTATGCCCCTGTATATGCCACTGACCCCCCTGGCCCCCTCTGCAGGACAGGCTGGACTCCTCTCCTGCTACAGGCCTCTCGAGGCGGCCATGGAAATACCCAGAAAGGTTCGCGTAGCCATCTATAATCCTCTTACACAGGAATCTGCCTCTATAAGTCATCATGGTGAATCAGATAAAGTGATCTTTCAGTCTTTATATACATTTACAAGGTAAGGGTTAATGCACGATAAGCCCTGCATTATACATTTTACAGGAATGGCTACAGAGGCACAGAA
Source organism: Cyphomyrus plagiostoma (assembly GCA_019775915.2). Lineage (NCBI taxonomy): Eukaryota > Metazoa > Chordata > Actinopteri > Osteoglossiformes > Mormyridae > Cyphomyrus > Cyphomyrus plagiostoma. The sequence goes on along the minus strand of JABFEA020000021.1, from coordinate 14,665,366 downwards.
CCGCCTGTACTGCAGTTATCAAATGTTTGTACTCGAAGACATCATTTTCACGTTTAGGAACCAAAAAAGCATTCATTAGTAAAACTGGGCCTAGTGTAGCAATGTATTTTCTTTCGGCTAAACTGTGTCTTGAGGGAACATTTTAAAATAGCGGAATAGTGTTACTTATTAATATACAGTGTAAAGCAATGTGTGGATCAGGTACCGCCTAAACCTGCTACTATGAAACATTTTGGTTATATACAACCCAAACCATCATTTTTAATTAGAATTAGTCTGTTGCTACTGCCATAATTCAGTTGTTAGTTTGAATTTACCTGCTACTAAGACCAAAAGTCAACCCTTAATTACAAACATGTGCCAAATACGCAGTCGGGCAAGTAAGTGTACCGTAGATATGCCGTCATCGTTTTATTAATTTAGCTTAATGTACTTCCTGGTATTCAGCTGCATTATGGGTGAAATCTGACTTATCCGGTGTTACGGACGGCCTTGTGTACCGTCTCATTTAAGCAGGTTAGACTGTGCATTACATCAGTGAATCATTTTGGTATAATTCATTACTGACCACAGGTCCTGGTCCTCAGCCAAAAGCACTGTTATTGTCCAGGTATATGCTTTTGCAGTTTCCGTTAAGTAACATTCGTTAGAATTAAATATTATTATCGCACATTGATTTACTGCTGCGATTCGCCTGACTGCTATTACGTCTTCAGTTATAAGGAGTTAATCAACACCCTTCAGATTCGAGAATTCAACACTGCTGTGGTATAAATGACTTCATTGTTTTACTGGACTGAAAGATGATAATTAAAGTCTTTCTGAATTAATTGTGCTACAATGAATGGGTCTCTGCGGACCTTAACCCTCAGAAGCTGATTTTGGCACCTGGCTTTCCCCAAGCCTTTGATCACGGCAGACCTTAATGTGCAGAATGAGAGTTAAAAAAAACATTAGAGGAAACCAATCAAACACCCTTTCAATGATGCAATCAAAAGCAATGTCACATCACACACCAAAGCCATGTCTTTGTGACAGAGACTTAACACCTGCTATGTGCTTCATCTTGCATTGTTCACCCCTGCTGGAAAACATCAGCGTGAAATACAGGAGGACAATCACCAAACAAAGCCCATAACATTCTGGCAGGAAGGACCTGCACCTTCTTCTGAGCCGTGCTGCAATAGGGCTGTGCAGAGTAGACACCCCCGGCCTCAAAATCTTGCTGACACACAAGAAAAAAAGTTCATCTTGGTGGCGGTCTTCACTTTAAAGTGGAAAAAACACACTGAAGACAGAGAGGAGTCATGAAATGCAGACTCAGCAGGAAACTAATTCGAAAGATTGTGGGGGGGGGGGGGGGGGGGGGGGGGGGGGGGGGGGGGGGGGGGGGGGGGGGGGGGGGGGGGGGGGGGTGGGGGG
>JABFEA020000021.1:14649451-14663844 GCA_019775915.2 Cyphomyrus plagiostoma | reverse complement strand
AAAAAAACAACGTACCCCCTTGGGTTTCATTTAATGGCTCCACATCCCGTAAAAAATTCCCAACATTTTACCCCCCCCCCCCCCCCCCCACTGACGACAGTGCCATTTCTGCCCTCATGGAGGGTAAGTTCTGAGCACAGATTATCTGGCAATGGTTGATATTAAAGGCAGTCAGATCCAAGCATGTTGTTTTGGATAATGAGTATGGGATCCCCCCCCCAGCATACAGGATGATAAATAGAAAATAGTCTGTGGCCTGCTCCCTATCCCCCACACTCAAAAATTATTTCTGTGCAACATCATCCCTCTCTTGGTAGTACTGTGCACTCATCAGCTCGTATCGTTTAATTGGCTGGCCAGAAGGAAGTAAGGCAGATCTTGGCTGCCCGAACACACACACACACACAGAGGACTGACTGAGTGCAAAATGGCCGTCAATATCAAACTGGAACAAGAAAACAAGAGGTCTGTGATAAAAGGTTACGTTGTGATTACAGTTATCAAAACAGCCAGGTGTATCACATCCTGACAGCCGAATACCAGTGGCTGTTATACCAGACAAATAACCCCAACCAGCCTGTAAAAGATCACTCCTACAAGAGTTAACATACTGAGTATTTCGAGTTGTCATTGGGAAAATAGCACAATTATAATCACATCACACAACTGCTCAAGCAGGGAAGACTAATGGACAGACTGACAGACACAGGCAGATGATGCAGACAGGTCTGGGGTAAAATTGAGAGCCCAAAAATGATCTGAATTTATATCCTGAATGTCACCTCCAGCCTCAACAGTGAGGAATACACTCTTAGCAGAAGGGGATGTAACAACTGGGAAGTGACTGCCACTCTGTGACAACAACAGGAGAGGCCCTGTAATATACTGCATTGCATTTTGGGATTCTGTGCACTGTGCTTTAACAGTGATTAATAAACCCACACTGCTCCATCCCCCAAAAAGAGGCCATTGGACACAGGATAGCCGGCAGTGTGGGAGGTCATCCCTGGAAAATTCATTTTGTTTGTGGCGCTTCTGCTGACAGGAAATCTCTCACCCTGGGGGAGGTTTGGTGCTGTGCTTGGTGGCGGTATCTGAGGTATGGCCACAATGTGCCCACGCTTTCAGAATCCACTTAGCGCGTCGCTCAGAAATTAGTTACCTCCCACCCCACCCACGCACCCCATTAATGGGTCACACTCATCTGAGAATGCCGGGGGGGGTGAAATGGGGCTCGCTTCACCGCCTGACCGGGTGTCGGCCTTGTCTTGTTTATTTCAGACACATCCCCTTGCGGAGGTGGGACGGAGGTTTGGGGGTGTGAAAGTGAGGCTGTCGCTCTGTGGGCCAGCCAGGCTATGAGCCCGCCGGTGTGCGGCGCCAGCTGACAGACCTTGAAACGGAGCAGAGAGTCAGTGTGGAGGAGAAAGAAATACCATCCTGTCTAAGAGAGGCCCTCAAGAAGGGACACTGATCACTGCCGAGGAGGTCCGAGTTCTGTTCCGGAGTCGTTCCGAGCCAGATCTCTAGCCGCTGAATCCGTGACACCAGTGACAAACAAATCGCAGCCACTATCCATCTTGGTGCCTCCCGCCCCCTCCATCTGCCATGGGGTATTACTGGCTGTGGACTCTCCGCCAACCCCTCCCTGGTTTCGGCCGTGCCACCCAGCCATCTGCTGCCACATATGAGCCACCGGGCCCGTTAACTTCTGCTCAAGCCGGACTGCAAACGATGTGCCTCGGTCACCAGGATGTGTGTTAAAATTAGCGATGGGGGCGTAGAGCGGAGTCGGGGGGGGCGGACTCCCCAAGAGGCCGCACCAGTCCCCCCGGCTGTGAGCGAAAGCGGAGCCCAGTGCTGCCTGGAGAAGGGTCTTTACAGGCCTTCAAATTGGCACATGCACACCAAGTCGGCCTCTGCGTGGGGGCTGGGCCTCATCCGGAATCCCAGAGTCAGTGCCCCGCCTTCCCATCTTCCACCAAAATACAGCAAGGCAGACACAGCCAGTCACAGTTAGACCATTCTGCAGCCACCGTAGGAACAAGAAGCATCAATTGACCTATGACCTAAGAATGGGAGAAAGGCCCCCCTTACCACAGGAACCAGCATCGCTTTGCCGAACACGGCGCTGATCAAGAGTCCCCACCTTCGCTCACAGGCGGTAATTAGACTGACAGCACACAGTGTGGTCTTAGAGCGCATCAACCAGCGCACACAGGAGTGTGGTCTATATTATCCAGTGCACGCAGGAGTTTGATCTATATTGCCTAGCACACACAGGAGTGTGGTCTATATTACCCAGCGCACACAGGAGTGTGGTCTATATTACCTAGCACACACAGGAGTGTGGTCTATATTACCCAGTGCACACAGGAGTGTGGTCTATATTACCCAGTGCACACAGGATTACCCAGCGCACACAGTAGTGTGATCTATATTAGCTAGCACACACAGGAGTGTGGTCTTAGAGCACATCACCCAGCGAACACAAGAGTGTGGTCTATATTACCCAGCACACACAGGAGTGTGGTCTATATTACCCAGTGCACACAGGATTACCCAGCGTACACAGTAGTGTGATCTATATTAGCTAGCGCACACAGGAGTGTGGTCTTAGAGCACATCACCCAACGTACACATGAGTGTGGTCTATATTACCCAGCGCACACATGACTGTGATCTATATTACCCAGCGCACACATGAGTGTGGTCTATATTACCCAGCGCACAGAGGAGTGTGGTCTATATTACCCAGTGCACACAGGAGCGTGGTCTATATTACCCAGCGCACACAGGAGTGTGGTCTTAGAGCACATCAACCAGCGCACACAGGAGTGTGGTCTATATTACCCAGCGCACACAGGAGTGTGTTCTATATTATTCAGCGCACACATGAGTGTGTTCTGTATTACCCAGCGCACACAGGAGTGTGGTCTTAGAGTGCATCAACCAGCGCAAACATGACTGTGATCTATATTGCCCAGCACACACAGGAGTGTGGTCTATATTACCCAGTGCACACAGGAGTGTGGTCTATATTACCCAGCGCACACAGGAGTGTGGTCTTAGGGCACATCACACAGCATATACAGGAGTGATCTATATTACCCAGCACACGCAGGAGTGTGGTCTATATTACCCAGCGCACACAGGAGTGTGGTCTTAGAGTGCATCACCCAGCGCACACAGGAGTGTGGTCTATATTACCCAGCACATGCAGGAGTGTGGTCTATATTACCCTGTGCACGCAGGAATGTGGTCTATATTATCCAGTGCACGCAGGAGTGTGGTCTATATTACCTAGTGCACACAGCAGTGTGGTCTTAGAGCACATCACCCAGTGCACACAGGAGTGTGGTCTATATTACCCAGCGCACACAGGAGTGTGGTCTTAAAGCGCATCACCCAGCATACACAGGAGTGTGGTCTATATTACCCAGTGCACACAGCAGTGTGGTCTTCGAGCACATCACCCAGCACACAGAGGAGTGTGGTCTATATTACCCAGCGCACACAGGAGTGTGGTCTATATCACCCAGTACCCAACGTCCTGCATGGCGCATATACACCACTTTCTGTGATTATGTCAAGCAGGTGAAGGCTTTGATCCCCAACGAAGGCTGCTCAAGTCCAAGTAACAATGAGACAGTGCAGCTCCATCTTGTCGGCTCATAAAGCTGCGAATGCTCGCTGTGTTGTGTTATACATATAAATCAGACCATTCTTGCTATAGTATACATCTATAATAAGGTCAGCGATCAATCAGGGGCTCATTGGTTTAGTCACTGCTGTAGCTCTTGTTGTTCAATGAAATTCATACCACTGGGGGCCATAAAACCCACATCTCCCTCACCAACCCCACCCCCCCCAAGGGATTTACCGAAGGGCCGTGTTCACAAGACCAGAAGCCTGAATCCTGCAGTAGTGCATAAGGAGCAGAGTAAGCATGTCATTGGGACACAAAGGCTTAACCAGGACTGTCAGTAACACTGGGCTTTACACTCAACAGTCTGACTAGAAAGAGGATTGAATTTGTGGGAAAAATATGAATGCCTTTCAAACTAAAGTTTATATGTTATGATCCAAGACAGCTCTTTTCGACAACGGAAGCATATTCCAGCATCATCTGACTCCCTCTAACAGCTCAGAGTAATGAGCCATCCATTCATCCATCCATCTTCTTACCACCTGCCTCGGTCAGTAAGCTATCCCAAGCAGCACAGGGCTGGGGTACACCCTGAATTAGACAGCAGGCCACTGCAGGGCCAGTGATAAACCAGGAATCCAAAATAATTTCTATATATTTAATTTGTTTACACAGCTGGATGTCATTCTGGGGCAGCTGAGATTAATTACCTTTCTCAAAATTAGAAAAGCAGCAGCGCCCCCTGGGGGCAAACCAGCAACCTTCGAATTACAGTTATACACCTTAACTACCGCAGCACTGGCTGGCGCCAAGCACTCACAGCAAACGAAGACATCAGGAGGGAAGGGGGCCTGTCCTCCCCAGGAGGGGTGGTTTATTACACAATCTTCCATAGCAGAGTTTGGATGGATTCCAATTACACCCAGAAGAGGGCAGCACCAAGCCAAAACAATCCAAAAACCAATCTGCACGCTCTCCAGAGAGCCCACAGCTATCATCTTTATTAATTGGTGCACGGCGCTATGAAAACTCAATTTTAGTCTAACCCTGAGAAAGCTTAAAGCAAATTGGCAGAATGAATTTACCACAAGTATTGCTTCACATAAGGCAGGATAACCTGCCGTGAACAGAGGGACATGGCTACATGTTCAGCAGGAGCACTTTCCATCCCCGGGCGACTACAAGGACGGTCTGGCAGACAGCAACCACCTGCACCTTGCCCGCCCGGCACTCGGGGCCCGACAGTGCCAGAATTCTGACGCCGTCAGCCGAATGAAAATGTGGCTGCTTGCTGGGGTGCTGCTTCAGCTCGGAGCATGTCACCGTCACCGTTTGCTTGGCTTTCCTCAACCGAATGGCCACCGGGGGCCACCCACCCTGCTCGGCTGCACTGTAACTTACTCACACCAAGTACACAACACGCACCCTCAAGCGTGGGCGTAAATCACGACCGGTATCACGACCGGTATCACACGGGAATATCTCCAATCCGGCTCCTCTCCCGCTGCTCCTGTCCGTCCTTCCTTCCTTCTTCTTGCGGTCGCCTGTATTGTGTCCTGCACAGCCGGCTTGTTTGCAAACAGGCTGGTTACAAAAACCCCGGCTGCATTTGCAATCTGTGGTCATCACCTGAAGGCGCTAAGGAAGTGGTCTTACCCTCGGCTGCTCAGGGTAGCTCTCTCCTTTTTTAATGTCAACCCGTAATTCAGCTCGGCTGACTTAAAAGCAGTGTATTTAAAGCATTTTTCCCTGTGCTGAAGTAAAGGAGGGTGTGTCTGACTGTGTGATTCACATGATCCTAATATGTCCAGTCACTGCTATGAGGAGTCCATGCATAGCTACTGCACGAAATATCATGACATCGCTCAAATTATTACACATGTATCAGACTATGTAAAGTAAAAAAGCAATTATCCACATCTGAACAGAAAGTTATGCATGTGATTGTGTTACAGGACTGTTCAGGGGTTTCCGGTGAACCAATCATCAATGATTTCTGTGGGTTTAGTGGAGGGACAGCCAAAGGGGAAGATCTGATTCCCTTGTGCAATTGGCCCAAGCTGCTGATTGGTGAAAAAGAGAGACTCCTACCTCCTCAACCACCTGGACCAGAGGCAGGAGAATCTTTAAAAACCTAGATACTTGCTGGTAAGATACATCATGGTCTCTGCGATGGGTTGGTGCCCCATCCTGAGTTATCCCTGCCTTGCGGCCATACCTTCCAGCATAGGATAGGTATGGAAAATGTATGGATGGTAGTAAGGGTCTGAAACACTACTCAGATGCTTGATCTGCAGTGTTGAAGGGTGACAGCCTAACATGGGTCCTCTGACAAGCTCAACATGAGGTAAGGAGCATATGCTGATTATAGCACCCAGCACACGCCAAACCACCTCAGGGACAAGAGCCCAAGGGCAGCCATGTGGCAGGTGGCCTCAGCACCACACTGGTCCAAATGGAACAGCCTTTTTCCCCAGTAGCTGGAGTGCCACTCCTGCACCAAGCCACAAGTTCTCCCCCAAAGTTGGAGGACCTCCTTGCACATCTGGAAATTACTGTAAACTAATGTCACTCCCAGGGTGAAGCAGTGCAAGTAAAGGGCCCAACGGAGCAGAATCACTCCAGGTATCCACGGGATTCAAACCAACAACCTTCTTATGGCCGGCACAGAACCCTAGCCTCAGAGCCACCATCTGCCCTGCAAAAGCTTAACCAGACTAGCTTGCTGTCAGACTCCTGAACTCCCAGCAGGCCCTCTCACTCCACCAGCCACTTCACTCGAACTTTCTTTATTGGCATCTTTCCCCTTTTTTAGCTGCTGCCACATTACCTGTTGCTAAATTATCACACATACTGCATGTTATGGACTGAAACTTTCTATTCAGTATTGTAATATGCAGGTAACCCACATACTTCATTTCATTCACCCTTTGCATGTATGTACTGTGTTTGCCCTCCTGTCGTGTCCAGTGCACTATGTGGGGTCCATGTCTAACACCCATGTAGTTAATCTGCACCTTACCCCTGTAACTGTGTAAATACAGCCCCCCCCCCCATGTGTCACTGTATACTTGTGTGCGTCTGGCACGACAGTAAAGTCCACTTGACCCGACTTGATGATTACATAAGGCAGGAGAGGGTCTTCCGAATCAGGGTGCGGAGGCACTTCCTGTTCCTCTAGCCAGCACCAGGGCTCTTCGAGCCTGTTCCAGGAGGCACAGAGCAGGGGGCTGGGGGGTGCCTCTGATGACGATTGGGCGCGTACACATACACAGCATGGACAGCTGAGATTTTGGGGTGCAGGAGGGAAGTGGAGAATCCAGGAACTGCATGCCAACTGCAGAAGGACTGCCGTCTCACCCTGGAGGCATGAGACGAGCCACTCAGCCACCGCACCTCTGTCTGTCTGTCTGCCTGCCTGCAAGCCTATGCATGTCAGCCACAGCTGGGCAAGAAGATTCAACAGGATAAATACAGCAACCATATCCAGACAGAGTGTCCATTTCATTATAAATGTATACCCTGTTTCAGAGCTTATTCTAAGGCAGTATTACTCCCTATTACTGTATCCAAACCACATTCGTCCGTCTCCCCAAAGGATATCTCTCCTTTCTAATGCATACCCCCACGTGATCTGATGTTTCAGCAGATGAGATATTTCTGTGCGTCTACTGGGCGACACTCCACAAAGGGAAAGAAATACTACCGCTTGGAGCAGATTCAACGCATTCCCATATCATTCAGTACATATAAAACGTACATAGACCTTTAACACGGTGTAAATTGTACTCCGTCGGCTCAGGAATAGTGGGGCGCAGTTACTGGATGGATGAGACGTGCAGCGTGAAGTTACGAAGGTTAGACGTTATAGAGGCGGTAATGGGGCGCGGCGCCAGCGCAGGTGTCTCCGTCCTGCGGTTCTCGTTGTCCCCCTCAAAGTGCCCACGAACTGCTTTTTAATCTGATCTGCCTTTCGCTCGCCCTTGAGCGTCATGGTACACCTTTCCTAGCAAACAGCTCTGATTTAAATTCATTAAATTCAAAGCCAACCCCACCCCCACCAAAAAACGGGATATGAAACCACTTCATCTAATAAAGAAAAATATAGCCTTTCCAGTGAATGAAAATGCAGCTTCCGTAATCGATTATACCACGTGCCAGCAGGGAAATGTGAAGAATTAAAGATTCAGAGTGGACCGACATGCGTAATGTCCAGTGTTTCAAACGGACAGACTTTTCATTATACTCAGCATCTTTATAAGATATAAGCGAATATGACACCGAACCCTCGGGCGCCCATAAAGTAACAGTTCACATCTGCGAAAGGTGTACAAGCTTAAAAGCAAATGAACCATGCTGCATTTTGGAAAACGTGAACAAGTAACGAAATTACAAATGGTGTGTACTCATGTGGACTTATCAGAACATACAAACACTAGTTTTACTTAAAATCACGTCGGGTGGAATGTAAGTTGGTAAAGAAACAAGCAACAAATAATTGGGTAGGCTATATAATCCGATTTAATTGGTAATGAACATCAACCGGAAAAATTAAACAAGACATAAAATACTAATCTCTCCAGATACATAGGTTTTAGCGGGTAATTGGTATTCATGAAGTAAATCAGCAGCCTGCGCAGCGGGCACGGTGCAGCGCGTTACGATGCTGAATACGAGGCGCTCCCGCCGGCTGCCTCCGTGGGCGAGGCTTTCCATGTGCGCGCCCCGCATCTCCAGCTGCCACAAAGGACTTTTTTATATTAAAGCGATTCACTGCCCCCTAGTGGTGCCTAAAGGGATGGTAGGCGTTGCAGTAAAACCAATCCGTATCATTTCCTGCTTCTTTCACAAAAGAGAAAACGAGAATATAGTTAATTTTCATGGGTAATTACAAACTAACAAATTTAGAACATTTTTGTTACTCGCCATAATATACCCGTGTAATATGATATAATTATTAGACCAAATGCATTTTGCAATTAATTTACAGAGGCTTTGTCTTGACTCCCGCCTGGGTGTCCCACGGGCAGCCACATCATCTCCCTATGTCACCTGGTGCTCTTTTCTCTGCCGCCTGAATCCCCTGCCAGTCACTTTCAGGTTGACGCCCGACTCCACAGCCGACACCAGCCCAACGAGCCGGGGATGGGAATGATGTGGAAGACTTAGAGTGGGACCCTCTGGGCTTTGCTCTTGTCCTGCTCCGTGAGCCCCTGCCTGAGGTGGGGCAGCCAAGGGGTGGGGCTAGCTGGGTTTCCATTTCCCAGAGCCCCACTGTCTCAGGAGTGTCCACTGGACCTGCTGTCTCGCCGGCCATTCCCCACTTCCTCTGGTCCCCGTTACCCTATCCAGCCTCTACTTTCCCTTGGTCTGTGGCTCCATCTTATATTTCTGCTCCTGTTCCTGTTGCCTCTCTATTTGGTCATTCTGTCCTGGAATGTGTCGTGTGAATGTGTCTTTTCTCTGTACCATTCAGGTTTGGTCTCTGTCCCTTCTGTGTGGTTCCTGACTCTGGTGTTTATCCCGTTAATTGTGATGGTCCAGCCATGCGCTGTCTCGTCTGGATTGTGTCGGTGTCTCCCATGCCTGGAGTGGTTGCTTTGGGGTGGGGGAGGTGGGGGAAACCAGCAGTATGACCAGCAGGGGTCACTGCTGGTCCTCCAGAATACTTCTTCCTTCCCAGCTCTGTCCTGTTTATAACCCTAATATGGTAGCCATCAACACCTGCATGTCGTCAGTCTCTTGTTCATCCTGTATATATGTGCTTCCCAGTCCTGGGTTCCCCAATATCATTAATGTCAGCCCACCTGTTGCCTGCGTCCATACCAGTCAGTCTTTCCATTTTGACCCCTTGCAGTCCTGTTTATTTCCCTGCTCCTGTCTAAGGTTTGGTTGCTTAAACATCTCTGCTCCAGCTTACTAGCACTTAATTGCCTACATGCAGCCCCACATGCAAAGTACCTGACTTTGGGTCAAAGAAACAGCTATATTGGAATCTTACTAAGCTCAAAATTTGTACAACATCACTAGAACAGTAATAGTCTACTTTTTATTATGTGACTATAAAACAATGTCCATCACGTGAAAATGGAATTGTCTAAAAGTAAAAAATATGTATTAGGCAATTCCATCATTGAATAAATAACCTAAACTTCATACTCCTCCTCTATAGTATGCATACTCTTTGTCCTGAACCTTCACAGTGACACTTCCTGCTGTAGTAAAGGCGGGAAGCAAGACAATGGATCTAGTTCACCATCGAATGGTGGTACTTATTTTAGATTACAAGTACCAGTTTACGCATATAGACAGTGCAACTAGTAGGTCATGTGTACACACTTAGAAGCCATTACAAATGTGCTGTCACCCCAGCACGTCGCTCCCTATAAATTATCATTGCCAGAAGTGTGCAGCCGCAGAAATGTCGGACAGAATGAGTCATGACCAGAAGTGTAAAGAAGTTCATTATTCTCTTGTGAAAAATGTGTTAGAGTGAAGAGTATCACCATGTCACATGCGCAGAGCAATAGGTTATGTTTTGTGTTCTTTTTTAAAAAATCTAACCAATCACACTCCCTTTCTCTGCAGACACTTACTTTTATGAATCTATGCCCAAACATCCTTTTAAGAGACACCACATTGTATCACTGGTATTGGCATGTTTGCATTTAGCTGGACATTCACTGGAATAGAGTGGTCTTGGGAACATTCCTGAAGGTGAGTTCTTTTCTCCTACTTCACCGATGCTCACAGCGACGCGGTACCGTGCATCATCTGTCTTCTGCCAGCGAAGGAGCTAGGGAGCATGATGCAAGAGCCAGGTATCACCATTTTAGATCTGTAATGTCATAACTATCCTGGGGTAGGTCTCTCAATAGCTCCCATTAGCCACTTGCATAGCTGGAACTGTTCATTTGCATGGTTCCAACTTGGTAAGCTCCTAATATTGTTAGCAACTATATTTTTGGGAAGCATACCCCAGATCAGATGGACAATGGTACTGTCAACCCCTCCCAGTACCACCAGTCTCTGTCCACTTCAGACCATGCAGCAGGATGCAACATTTTTCTTTAAGCACACTTCCTGAAAGATGCATGTTGTAAAGAACCCAGGTAATACTGACCCTGAGAGTCACTAAAAAGCAAGATCGTGGTCCAAAAAGAAGGTGCTATAATTTATATTAAAAAAAAAGTATATAAAGAAAAAAAACGTATTTATAATTGGCCTGATATGGAAGCTAAATGTCTGCATCTGAAAAAAGCAACGCACCTCAGATGGATTTCAGTCCGCAGAACGGCTCTGGTCGCGACTCATTAGCATGCGGCCAAAGTGGCCCCATCAGGGTGAAGTGAGGTGTGTAAAAACACACATCCCCGGTGCGTATGGTGTCTCCCTCCGACACTTTAATGGTATTTGTGACACATTTCATCTGGGACAGATTATTCCCTGAATGGCCGCTGCATACCGAGTCCCATCCTCGCCGCTTTCCTTCTTAATCGCCCCTTTCTCGTCCAACCGCCTTGCCTTGGCCGGCGTGCGGAGTTCAGTTATACTGAATACAAGCCATAGACATGTTATCTTGCAGTAAATGATCATATGTAGTCGGTTTATGCAATATGTTACTTTATGGGAATAGATCTCTCACGTGTAGCGTATGAATTACTAAGCGTGTATTTATTGATGGTGAGATTAATCAGCACCATTCCCGTGATCACTGCAGCATGACTAATAGTGGCCTTTCCTCTCTAGATACTGTTTCTTCCATGAAATCAAATGTGCTTCAACATGATGACAGTAAGCAATGGTGGCCATTATTTTCCCTCTGGCATTAATAAAACACAAAATGCTGATAAACTGTGGTTAGAGGTCAAAAATACCAGGGGCTTCCCAAGAAATTCTGGGTCCCCTGACAAAATGTTACATCGCCCCTCCTGGCCCATTTTTTATGAGTAAAAGCCCCCCTGAATCTGTCAGGGACTCCACGCCAAACATTCTGCATGCGAAGCAAATGGCGCCGTGTACAGCCGGCCCTACACATCTGCGCATCCCACATCTGCGGATTCGACCAACCAAGAATATTTCCGGTAAAAAAAAATCCTGTGAGTTCCAAAAAGCAAAATATGCCATGGTGAACATTATACTGAATCCACACAAATGAAGTAATGTGTAGTTGTGGTGAGTGTTAACACAGTGTGTGTGTGCGTGTGTGAGAGAGAGAGAGAGAGATGACTTCATATTTTCTCTGTGTACGATTATATTTTCTATATGACCTACAATGGCAAGTACACTTCTGTACTGAACATCTACAGACTTTTTTTAATTGTAATTATTCCCAAAACAATACAACCATTTAACAACCAATTACAAACCATTTACATTGGATCAGGTATTATAAGTAATCTGGAGATGTTTTAATGTATATGGGAGGATGTGCATAGATTATATGCAAATACCGCGCCATTTTATGTAAGTGATTTGAGCATCCATGGATTTTTGTATCTGCTGGGGGTTGTTGACATGTTGAGCCAATTCCCAGTGGATTCGGAGGGCCGAGTATATTCTCTTTCTATGGGGGGAAAAAAAGTCACCTTTCACAGACAGCATGGTCTGTTTGGGCAGCCAGCATCTCATCCAGAGCGAATCTCTTTGTACTATATGTTTCCTGACCCTAGCTTCAAGACATCGTGAATCAGTGGTAGTTTATGAAATCTGACTGATGGATGGATGGATGTATCTCAGTCAGGCCCTCATTGTCATTAAAAATCTCATTGTCTTCCAGTGTGTGCTTTACAAATGGAGGCAAAACAACAACCACCAAATCACACTGCGTGTCAGATTGTGTTTCCCTAATGGCTGCATCATTACAGCACACATCCAGTTATTTTACCATTCTGAGCAAGTATTTCCATCGTATCACTCACATCGCATTTCTTTCCTGGGGAGGGGGGGGGGTCTTCTAGGACAGCAGGGGCCCAGTAATTGTTGCTCTATAAAAGGTTGTAAACAGGCAGGACCTTCTAGGGACACACGGTTGGGTCTGCATAAGTTCTCATGCTACTATGACAACCAACCACTAGCCCCATGTCCACTGGCAATGAAATCCAACCGCAGGTGATAGGATTAGCTTCCTTGCTCGGGTTAATTAGGATCTGCTAAGATGATAGAGTGAGCTTTAAGCCCTTGGGGGTGTGGTTCGTGGTTCTGTGCTGGTGGTAGGCTGTGGTTAGATTCGTGCGCAGTGATTTTTCTCTCTTGTTTTTGTGGTTCAGTCCCTGCTAACAGCAGCGCTCATTGCTGCTGATGTGGCCAGTTTTCACACAGCATCCCGCTGCAGTGGTTTGGAGACACTATGATCCGTGTTCATACCTGAACTATTAACCAGTTGTCAAGCTCTTACTCTCCTAATCACTGGGCTTAATTCAGCTTCATGTGTTCATCGGCCCTGTCCTGTTTCAGCCCTTACAGGTCCATGTAGAGGTGGAGGCCTGGGTGCCGCCCCAGTGCCCTTGGAAATGATGCTGGGTGCTTGTATAACTGTCCTGGCCAAGCAGCATGCAAAGTGAGCAGTGCTTATTCTTATCTGCTAACTGCATATGTTTAAATGATTGCCGTTCCATGTACAAAACAGTAGCTCACAAGGCACCAGACAGACTAAATTTTTTCCTATAAAAAAACTTGACAAGCATGTAAAAAGTCTTACTTTCCAAGTTAAATATTCTCTTAAACGTTGGAAAATCAGCCCCTATTATTGCAGAATCCATACTGAGCTACTCATCAGCAGTCCATTGAAGGCCACACTGAGCTAAAGGGTCTGATCATTTTGGCTTTTATCTTGCTACACAAAATTTCAAACCAAAAGAACTGCAAACTGGTTCCTGTGAAAATTAGCTTACGAATGAGTACATTGATTTTTTTTTTTTTTTAGAAGATTCACTTTTCTGCAGTAATTTCACTAAGCTTGATTGATTCAAAGGCAGCTGAGTTATAGTCTTTGACAAATGGTCTTCTGGATCCCAGAAGAGCAACTCAAAACTGGAGGACAACTTCCTCAGTCTCTGCTGGGGAGGTTACTCTCACTGCCACAAAATTAACCAAACTAGTTTTTTCGAGAAGCATGTTAAGTTCCCAGTCTGAGGCCCCAGCAAACAGGTTAACAATCCCAAAATACCAATTCAGATCCAACCCACAGATAAATATACCTACCCATTTATGACTAATGCCCCCCTGACTGGGTATCCTAACTAGGGGAGATGGGTGGACCTGGAGTGTAGGGGCCACATCCCATTTCGAATTTCTAGAATGTCAAATATATTCATGATCAAGTGATGAAAGTTCTGGGGGTGTCAGAGACCAAAAGGCACCATGTCTAACATCAGAGGGAGGCACATGGTTTGGCTTTTCTGAAGACAGAAAAGTGTTGGCACCAACACTTACATGCCGTCTTTTCACATACAGTTCCATGTTTCTCAGTATCCCAGAATTCCATCCATCCATTTCCTGTCGCTTACCCAGGGTGGAATTATCTCAGAATCCATGGCTTCATATATTATATTTATATATATTTATATATATAATATTATATATTTATATATATATAATATTGGGGCGGCATGGTGGTGCAGTGGTTAGCACTGTTGCCTCACACCTCTGGGACCTGGGTTCCGGTTTCCGCCTGGGTTTCATGTGTGTGGAGTTTGCATGTTCTCCCCGTGTCGTCGTGGGGTTTCCTCCGGGTACTCCGGTT
>JABFEA020000021.1:14626681-14640161 GCA_019775915.2 Cyphomyrus plagiostoma | reverse complement strand
TCACGTCTCCTCCCGTGTTTATTTTCCAGGAGTAAGCTCTAAGGTCAACAGCGCGTCCCGCACATGGCACTCTTTGGTTTCTCAGCCTTTACTTCCTCACTATTTGCTCGTCCCGCACATGGCACTCTTTGGCTTCTCAGCCTTTACTTCCTCACTCTTTGCTCGTCCCGCACATGGCACTCCTTGGCTTCTCAGCCTTTACTTCCTCACTCTTTGCTCGTCCCGCACATGGCACTCTTTGGCTTCTCAGCCTTTACTTCCTCACTATTTGCTCGTCCCGCACATGGCACTCTTTGGCTTCTCAGCCTTCACTTCCTCACTCTTTGCTCGTCCCGCACATGGCACTCTTTGGCTTCTCAGCCTTTACTTCCTCACTCTTTTTGCCACAGAGCTGCTTATATCTGACCTGCAGACTGGGGGGTTAAAACCTCTGAAGGTGGTTCTGGGGAGAAAAGCTCTTGAGCCCTGTGATTTTTTTTGAAATACACACATAAATCAGCATGCCTATCTAAATGGGGACCTGCCATTCATTTCTATGGGAAAAACCCTGATCCCCATCACAAGGCCCTTAAGGTTAGGGATGGATGAGGGTTAAGTAACCAAACAAAATACAAGACTTTTGGCATTTTTACTGGACATCCTAACCACTATGCTATCAGTTTCTCCAGTTTCCATACTTTATGAAAGTGGCAGCTAGACAGTGAATGTGTGAGAATTTCACCTTCTAGAACACCAGGACCTGCAATCATAAACCACTGAAGCATCTGTGATTATATCATCATATAATTACAAGCCTACACATCAGTCCAGAAAACAAGGATTCTCAGATTCTTGTTATTACAAGTTGCATGATAAAACTTACCACCCGTTTCTCTCTGAAGTCTATGCCCACTGTGGTAATAAACTTGGTGTTGAACTTTCCGTCCGTGTACTGATACAGGAAGCTGGTCTTGCCCACGCCGGAGTCACCAAGGGCTAGGAATTTGATGAGGTAATCATAGTCCCCATCAGACATAGTGAGCGTCTATTTTTGAGCTGTAAGCCAGAGAGAGAGCATGATGGTGAATAGCAGGCCATGAGCACGGGACACTGGGAGATGAGGTGAAAGAAAGCCTGCGACGTGACATCAAGGGTTCAGTCACAGCCACTGAGGCAACTAGTGTTCATGTTTAATGGGGGCCATTTTTTCCTGAAGGACAGAGGAATATTCAGAAAGTCACTCGCCTTGAGCGAGACAAGCCAGGACAGAATTCTCTTGCAAAACTATTCACGCTGGAAATTACAGGGGCCGCGTAGAGATGACAACACCCACTGTGAATTGCTGGGATTGGGGTTTTGCCCATAGAAATGAATGAGGAATCCCCATAAAGACATGAATGTGTGTGTGTGTGTGTGTGTGTGTGTGTGTGTGTGTGTCCAGGCTGACTTAGCACACAGAGGTCTATGGAGCAGGGTAAGAGCTCAGAGCGGACGGCAAGCAGACACTCTGTTCGGTGCTCAGACAGGCCCTGCATTCCTCAGCGATCTGCGGCTCTTCACACTATAGACAATCTAAAGAAAAGTCACTGGTCCCTACGAGTAGCTGCTCGGGCGTGACTAGATCGCCCCCGTTTAGCTTTCGTCACACAGGCTTCGCCCAGCCAGGGCACGGCAGCCATGCTGCTACCTGCAGGGGAGCGGCCCAGTAATGCTGCTGCTTGCATCATCATCCCGACAGCATTCAGTGCAACGAGCCACTTGGGCACGAGGCCAGGCTTCCAGCCTGCGGCCTCTGGGTCATGCTGAGGGTCCCTGGGTAATCGGCCCAGTAGGGGGCAGCGGTGGCGGCACGTGTCACGTGCTCTGGGCTGCTCCGCAGTGCGTCTGACTGTTCAGACCACCCCCATTCATGGGGGGGGAGTGAGATTGAGGCCGTGTAAACACACTCTGCGAAATTCTCACTTTAAAGCAAAAGGTACCCAGAGCCTTTGGGAAGGAATCCCTGTGTCAGACAAACGGCATCCAAGAAACGAAAAGGGAGAGGCAGTCTGCAGATCGGCACGTGCGTCTGTGCGCAAAGCGGCGAGGTGGAGACGCGGATCCAAGGAGGATTTAAAAATGAGCGTCGCTGCCTATTGTCACCAATCTCACACCCGGTGCCAGCATTAGTCACACAAGGAGTTACGAAACACAATTACCATCGAAAGTGTGACACGGAGAAAAAAAAATGCAAGGGCCAAAGATTCAAAAATATAATGTTACACGTGTTAAAACATGCAGAAGTTTACTTAAGTTGAAAACTTTGGAGGAAAAGCTAAATCGGAACAGCAAACATATGTGAACCCAGACAAGATCCTGGGGCTGACTTTTTGCAAATTTGGCCTCAAAATACATAAAGCTTTTTAAATTATTAAATAAATATATATCATCTCCAGGAGGATGAACTGCAACTCGCTGCATCATAGATAAATATATATTTTTTTTGTTGCGAAAAGACTAAGACACGTAGCAACCACAGAGATCTGTGTCACATACAGTTCTGTGTTTGACTACAAATAAAAATAACAATCACTTCCAGTTGCACAAAATAATTAGCTCTTCTCTGAATAAGAGGGAAAATATAAAACTAGAAGATCCACATGAAAGTGGAGGATGAATAAATTTGAGGTGAATAACTGAACCGGCATGAACAGAGAGGCTATATTGAAATACTCTATTTCATCATGCCAAAGGGAAATACGGAGCCTTATCTCTGGAACTGCTTGAAGTATGGCACCCCCCTCAGGGAGGGTTCAGCGGAGCCCACAGGCCAGGCTGACGCACAGGCTAGGGGGGCTGAGGAGGCTGCAGCTCACCCACGCAGAGGCTGGGCTCACTCCCCCATGCACCCTGGGATCTAGGAGGCCTGCAGCCCCCCTAGGGAATCATCCCATCCAGGCCTGCTGCACCCCCAATCCATTAAAAAATGACCATTCAGTTAATTGTTAAGTGTTTCTCAAATCGCTCCTCAGGAACCTCCAGTCAGTCACGTTTTTGCTCCCTCCGAGTTCCTGCCAGACAGTCCATGTTTTTGCTCCTTCCCAGCTCCTAGCAAAAATGTGGACAATCTTGCAGGAAGCAGGGAGGGAGGAATAACATGGAGAGTCTAGGGGCCCCCAAGGAGCAATTTGAGAAAGACTGACTTTATTGTTTGTTAAAGGATAGACAGCCATCTTTGAGTCTTCCACGCTGTGAAAGAATTTGTTCTTACCCCTTTTCAGTCAGATTAGTAGATGATCTGATCATGTATGTTATTTTTCAGAAGATACATTAAAAACAAAAAGGATGAGAGACTGGGAGGCTATTACGGTTTAAAACCTCGTCAGGGTCTTATAAATGGGAGACTACAATTTTCCATTTCATAGTCTGGGGACTGTTCTGGCAGAGACCGGAATTTTCCATCCATTCACAAAGGAATCACAACATCAAGATAATGGCTGACTTCATACTTTGAGAACATTTCGGATGGCAGCCTTTACCTGCAAATAATAGCCAGCGCTACCTGAGACCCCTCTTGCGATTCCGCAGCGCTTTGACAAAACTTTTGATTTTAACAAACGCCCAAGACCAACAACAGCAAGCGCCATGACAACAGAGTAGTCTCCGGTCCCTGAGGCCTTAAAAAAAAATAATAAATGGAGTTGAAGTGGCTTCCGTGGGTGTAGAAAGTGGACATAAAGATCTCAAACAAATGTACGCACTGCCGCAGATGAGCATAACTACAGAAAGAGCGCGATGCAGGTCACCAGCAACCAAGCAGAATCTGGACAATCCAAAAAACGTGAGATCTACTTCTGTGAAACTACGACGGAGCCATTAAAACGGCTGAAGACCCGAAGCGAATCCTGGCACCACGCAAACACAGGCAACGTGCATCTCTGCGCCAACGACAAACTAAGCTGTGAGCAGAACAAAGGCGCTGTCACACGCAGGGCTGACTGCCACAGTGCTCATGTTCTGTTCCTGTTTTGCATGAAGCCCGGCACTCTGGGATTTGGAGAAATTATGCTGCATATACATTTAACTCATTACTAATTCATTATCCAGTAAATTTAGTTTTGCTGCAGACGGACGGCTGCTTATCCAGCTTTCCTTTTGGCTTCTCTTCCGGCCTTTTCCAGAATCCTTGTGTTCTTCGTATAAAGATCCAGCACTTATGAAACGAAATATCCGCAGGTCAATTACCAAACACAACTGGCACAGAATACTGCAGACTTGGCGAAAAAAATATTTTATATTAAACTGTTGTACTTTTAATCCTGAGTTGATGAACTGGTCTCTCCGGGGTGCATAAGCAGTTGTTTACAGGCACTTATTACAACATCGACACAGAGAAGAGGCTCAGCATTACAAAGAACCTCGTCAGATTACATGTCCTTTCTTTTATACGATAATTGCCGACAGGTTCTATCATAGCGATACACTCATGGATTTCAAAATCACTTGATCTAAAGCAGCTGTATGCCGGCATTTTCACCTCCGTGGGCCTCTACTTCAAACAGACGAGCCTATGAACGGGTCGCTAAGTGGTCCCAAGTTTGCATGGATGGAGGTGCTACATTTCACTTACACCACGCTTGACATTATTGTCTAATGGGAAGAAACTGGTCCAACTGCCAGGATGAGCCTCAGCCTTTCATTGTTCTGAGTACCGGTGAATAACAGGGCGACACAGATTTCATTCGCCTCAAACTGGAGTTGTCATGGATGACATGGCCAGATGAAAACCATTAGCTAATGTACTTGCCATGGCTGGTTAAGAGATTCAAACACAACAACAGCAAGGCACATCTTTATAAAACACAACACACACACACACACACACACACACACACACACACACACACTGCCACATTAATATACTCCTCTGACAGAGAATTTCACTAAACACTGATGGGACAAACGACCAGCTGTTGCCTGCTACTGTAGCACTAAAGACCTGTCATCCTGTCCTTTTAGGAGTACAAATGAGAACACCGATCTCTTTCTTCAAAGTTTGAAAAAAATACGTGGTGCTTCACAGTGAAAGTTATGCACACTATACAAGTAAACACATGGATCCGTAAACTGCTAAATAAAGCAGGTAAATATTTTTTCATTAAAAAGGTTATGATATAAAATAGATTAGCATAAAGCGACTCTATATGTTAAAATTTTAGGTACTCAAAAGCTGGATAGTTTAATGAGTACGTGCCTCACTTAAACGGTGCGAGAACTTTAGAATCGTTCATCTATAGCTGAGCCGAAACGGCTGGAAAATAATGAAAATGTGCTCCGTACTGGCAACAGGGCCGAAACGCCGAAGCCAGACTGCGGCGGATAACCATCAGCAGCTGAAAAGACATGTACCAGCATGCCAGATCGCAGCAATAAAGCCGTGTGTGATTACAGTGGACGCCCGAGGAGCGCATGGGCGCACTCAGCCCACCTGACAGCCGTGGGGCGCCTCGGCGACACGAATAGCAAGCATCGTTAGCATCGGGCATAGGGGCTCCTTATATCACACCATGGGGGCTGCGCTGCGACTTGCAACTAACAAAGCGGATTTTAACTAGTTTACATCAAGCTTTTACTCGATGACACTAAAGTGCGCGATGCCATAAGCTCTAGAGGATATTTGATATCATATACCAGTGATAAAAGCCGAAACTTCAATATTTATATACAATCAAATATAGACATGCAAATAGTGTTTAGCCTATTTGTGAGGACGCTATTAAAAATCGTCTTACCAGTTCCGTCAATCTGAAAGTCAGGAGACGCGCATGAGATGCTGCGAAGCGTGGGAAAAGCAGCGCTTTCTGCCTTCTGCTGCTTGCTTATGGTTAAGCTTACTGTACTTTTATACTTTTCCTGGATAAAGTTGCTGCACTTTCTTCCTCGATTGAACATCACTTCCCGTTTTGCTGAGCATAGGTCCTCCTCTCTTTCCACGCACACCCAGGATGTAGCGATCCGTGCCTCAGTCTGGAGCGCCGCCCTCTTCGCGCTTTATATGCCGGCTTCACATGCGCCGATTCAGACTTAATGTCTCTTTCTTAGATATATAATGCAACAAGTATCCATGAAAAGTGCGGTATGCAGTCGTTTAGTAAGTCTGGCGAAAACGCGGGTGTGCGTAAACGAAGAGCTGTTTGGGCTGTAGTTACTCCACAACTTTTAAATTATGTTGGTTTTGGAAACTCATTGGAAGGAAATGGCTACATTTATAATATGCATTCTGAATTTAATCATTTTCCACGGTAATATTTTGTTGGTACAGCTTGGAGCTACTTGTAATGCTAGGAATCCGAACGCTAACCCCCATTTGGTCTAAGCTCACACCAAAGGTTTATTTTTAAGTAAGATTAAGAACCACGTCGCTCGTTATTTTGGAGACTGGAGGGTACTCCGTCCATTTTATAATCATGAATAAAAAATAAGTACATAATAATGTGGCAGTATTAGGTATTTATCACTTTTCAAACACTAAATGTTTTAAATAATGTTGCAGCTGTTCTAAAACATATATGGATGCATCATCATTTACATGATATGTAAATTAATCATTTACATGATATGTAAATTAATCATTTACATGATATGTAAATTAATCATTTACATGATATGTATTAATTCATATCCGTAAAATAACTTGACACAACAAATTATGCTACATTTTATCGTTAATGTCTTATTGTCACGAAGATATTTACACAGCAAAAATTGTTGTTTTTTATTAAAGTTACAAAAAATCCTACATTCATAGAAAATAGAACATTATTTTTTAAACTGAAACATTTCGTGGCAGCAAATTAAAATTTTTAATTAACAGTTTCTGTATCTTTAATGTATACACCCATTTTATTTATCAGAATAAATTCATTAAAACCGGAGTTAAAAGAACGGAATATCTATAATAACTATTATACAATTAAGAGAACATACAAGGATAAATCAGTTTAGCATAAAGCTAAAGGCTAAAGCTAACATTTCTACGTTTCTGTTTTTTACTCCAGTTCAGTGTTAGCCGTGTCTCCCACGAAGCTGTCCGGGCACCGTCCGCCTCCCGTCTCCTCTTGGGTGTGGGACGTCAGTCAGATATTCTTTTCTCTTTTAAGATTTCAGATGGTGTGTGTCTAAACAGACGTCTATCACGCAGAGGCACTGTGCAAATGACAGTCATTGATGTAACAATACAATTCATGATCTTAATCACTGATTAGCATCTTTGTTAATTTCATTATAACGTAAGCGTTATCGATGCACTGAAAAATCAATGGATGAAATTACATGTAAATTCACTATACATTAGAGGTCTCATTATGTTTTTATAGATACTATGAAAACCATAGTTAGTTACTACCATATCATTTTGACAGGGATGTACAGCAGTAAGTATGTGTAAGACTATAACTTGCTACTCACCTGAAAAACAAAACTTACCTCTGGGCATACCACTGGGAATTGTCATCTCCAAAGAAGTACCTGTAGACAGACCTGTCAAGATCTTCAAATACATTCTTGTTCAAGCACTTATATTCATCTATGTCTTTCAGGTAGTCCTCTACCCCACTGACAAAGTCTGTGAACAGCATCTGATCATGTATGAAGACACCATTGTGGAAAAAGCTGTTGATGAAGCTCTCCAGCTCCTCCCAGTGCTGGAAGTGATCCACCTCTTGCTGGAGGTACGTGTAAATAAGTTGGCTAAACTCACTCAGTTGGATGGGGTTGAGTGCCTTATTGAAGAGGCTTGTGAACTCTTGGCATGCACAGTCAAACACCCCTGAGCATCCCTTAGTTCTTGTGTGAGCTGTCTCTTCTGGGTCCACATGAACTCTGATCCCTGGAATCAATGTTTCCCTGCCTGCCTGAAAGCTGTCAGAGGTCTGTGGCAGGTGGTGACGTTTGTTTGACCAGGAGCCTCCATCGGCACGGCCCCCTGAGCACATGTGCCTTTGGCTGCAGTGTTTCCCTTTGACATCTCTTTCCAAAAGTCTGCTGAGTCCAGGAAGTTCTTTCTTCCTCAAGAAACTCTGTGTCATTTCCTTTAAGTTGTAGAAAGTAGACATGACAGATTCCAAGAACTTTTGGTTTTCCTTGACATCTTGTTTTTCCCCCTTGACCTCCTCCCTGTGATGGTATTCCAGCTCCCTGGAGATATTCTTCACAACCTGGAACACATGCTTGACTTTCCCTACTACGCTACCCTTGGGGACCTTGACTCTGAGCCTCTTGTCCTCCCTTGTCCTCTTGTCTATGTCCTGAACATACAGCCTCTGCCACAGGTCAGAACGCCGCTGCTCGAAGTTCAGCCTCTTCTCCAGCTCCACTAGCCGGGCTTGCAGCATCTCTGTTTCTAAGTCACCTGTCCCCCAGAGGCCCTCAATGTGCCCCCTCAACTGCCGCAGCTCCTCCTTCAGGAGGTCTGTCACACGCCTCTCCCTGTCCAGCTCCCTGTGCAGTACTTGTGCCTCTGCGATCAGCACGTCCCGCAGTCCGCGGAAGCGCCGCCCGTGCTGGTTCTCCTTGGGCGGGACCGAGCGCACCCCCACGCCCTTCCATTCCAGGTTCCGGATCTGCATGCGCAGGTTACGCAGCTCTTCCTGCAAGGTGGACACGGACTTCTCCTCGCAGACCAACAGGCTCTTCAGCTGCCGGTTCTCCACAGACAGGTGATCCGGACGTGATGAGGTGTGCCTCTCCTCGACTTCCTGCTTTAGTTTTTGAATAAATAGATGTTAAAATATGAACTCTTTCTCAGTTCTTCGCTTTCTCCAAGTGCCATGACATGTTTACCTATGTTTTTTAATAGTTATGGAGCGTAACCTCCTGAGACCCCACTCATTCATTTATGTCCATTGTAGTGAACATTTTATTTTTGCATTTATCTTTTCACTGATGTTAGGAAACATATTTATTCCTGTTGTGCGATAAAGAGGACATGCTATGAAATTAAAAATAAAAATAAATTTGAAAAAATCTAAATTGTAAGATGTCTTATTTCCTCCAAAGACAAATAACCTACAATCGAAAGACACTTTTTCCCTTAGGTCTCAGGAGGATATATCACAATTCTGGGCTCCTTGACAAAATGCTGCCTTGGGCCCACCTGACCAATTTTAAGGAATATACAAGTAATAGCATACTACTATACTATTTGTGTCCCCTACAGTGCTACCATATAATTTAAATTAGAAAACTGAAGTCAATGCAAATTTCAGCTGGAGTGAGGCGTCTGTCTGCTGCCCTTTACCTGCCACTCCCCCTGTTGGAGTCTGAGCTGGGGGCTGTCCTTCTTTTTTCTGTCCGTGCTCTCAGTGCTGGGTGGGGCCCAGGTGCACTTCTGCTTTGGATCGCCCGTTAGATACTCATTCACTTCCTGTAATGAAAGAGTTCCTGATGTCAGTGTGACTGAAGCTGTCACACTGAAGCTCTGACTGATCTATGCACTGGGGTACCCTAAACAGGACGCTGGTCCATCATAAGGGAGACAGACACTCGTCATCACAATCATACTCTAACGCAATTTAGAGACACCAATTGGCCCAACTGCATTGTTATGGACTGCAGAAGGAAAGATATCATTCATAAGAATATAATTTGTTGAATTAGAAAATGTTTCTTCAGCCAAGGCTGGTGACCTTTCTCGCAATGATATTGCCTCCTCCCTGCTGGTGCCATGACAGAACTCCTCTCACACTGCTCAGATCTTCCCCTGGGACCGTCTCCACCAGCTCCAGCTTTGGCTCAACTGGTAACGTTCCATCTGTGAGTGAGGTAGGGGTTGCCAAAGGTGGGTCATGCGGCAAATTACATTAGAAGTGCCCCCCCCTCACCCCCACCAAACACAGGCCAGACACAGAAACCGGCAAACAAGGGCTCCATCAGGCCAGACAGAGTAACCGGCAAACGAGGGCCCCATCAGGCCAGACAGAGAAACCGGCAAATGAGGGCCCCATCAGGCCAGTCACAGTAACCAGCAAACGAGGGCCCCAACAGGCCAGACAGAGTAACCAGCAAACGAGGGCCCCATCAGGCCAGACAGAGTAACCGGCAAATGAGGGCCCCATCAGGCCAGTCACAGTAACCAGCAAACGAGGGCCCCATCAGGCCAGACAGAGTACCCGGCAAATGAGGGCCCCATCAGGCCAGTCACTAAACAGGCAAACGAGGGCCCCATCAGGCCAGACACAGAAACTGGTAAATTGGGGGATCCATCAGGCCAGAAACAGGCACAAACCACTGACAGGAACCACCCGGGTCAAAGGAGCCAGCCTCCCTGTTCCACAAAACACATAGTGTCACATCTAAGGCTTTCAGCTAATAAGAACTCACTTTATTCCCCAGTATGTATGAATATACTAGAATGGTTTGTGGTCCAGTGGCAAACATGAAGCACACAACAATATAACAAGATATACAAAGGAACACATACACACAATGTTTTTGTATGATAAAAATGGGGGCCTAATGTCCAAATTGCGCCTTGCTGGAGCACAGCTCCACCTCCTTATATCCGAATCACACCTTGCTGGAGCACAGCTCTGCCTCCTTATATCCGAATCACACCTTGCTGGAGCAGAGCTCTGCCTCCTTATGTACGAATCACACCTTGCTGGAGCAGAGCTCCGCCTCCTTATGTACGAATCACACCTTGCTGAGGCACAGCTCCGCCTCCTTATATTCAAATCATACCTTGCTGGAGCAGAGCTCCGCCTCCTTATGTCTGAATCACACCTTGCTGGAGCAGAGCTCCGCCTCCTTATGTCTGAATCACACCTTGCTGGAGCAGAGCTCCGCCTCCTTATGTCCGAATCACACCTTGCTGGAGCACAGCTCTGCCTCCTTATATCCGAATCACACCTTGCTGGAGCAGAGCTCTGCCTCCTTATGTACGAATCACACCTTGCTGGAGCAGAGCTCCGCCTCCTTATGTACGAATCACACCTTGCTGAGGCACAGCTCCGCCTCCTTATATTCAAATCATACCTTGCTGGAGCAGAGCTCCGCCTCCTTATGTCTGAATCACACCTTGCTGGAGCAGAGCTCCGCCTCCTTATGTCTGAATCACACCTTGCTGGAGCAGAGCTCCGCCTCCTTATGTACGAATCACACCTTGCTGAGGCACAACTCCGCCTCCTTATATCCAAATCACACCTTGCTGGAGCACAGCTCCGCCTCCTTATGTCCGAATCACACCTTGCTGGAGCACAGCTCCGCCTCCTTATATCCGAATCACACCTTGCTGGAACAGAGCTCCGCCTCCTTATGTACGAATCACACCTTGCTGAGGCACAGCTCCGCCTCCTTATGTCCAAATCACACCTTGCTGGAGCACAGCTCCGCCTCCTTATGTCCAAATCACACCTTGCTGGAGCACAGCTCTGCCTCCTTATATCCAAATCACACCTTGCTGGAGCACAGCTTCGCCTCCTTATGTCCGAAACACACCTTGCTGGAGCACAGCTTTGCCTCCTTATATACGTATCACACCTTGCTGGAGCACAGCTCGGCCTCCTTATGTCCGAATCACACCTTGCTGGAGCACAGCTCCGCCTCCTTATGTCTGAATCACACCTTGCTGGAGCACCGCTCTGCCTCCTTCAATGTTAACTTTTTTCAAAATGTCCAAAAACTACCCAGTCATACCATATATTTGCCCTAAGCCCATGCTGATGGCCAAGATGATGAGCAGGGAGATGCACATGTTGAGCGCGTGGCGGACTCGCTCCTGGGTCTGCGCCTCCACCCGAGGCTCCTTGGATGGCTGCTCCTTCATGCCTTCTCCTGCAGACCCAGCGCTCCCTCCTGTCCTCACGTTGCTCACTTGCATTGCCACGCTGGGTAGCTGCCCTCCTGACTCATTCTCGCTACCACTGGAGTCTCCAGTAGGAGGCACCAACGGGGATACTGGTGCAGGGACACGCGTACGCACACACACAATTAGAGAGACATAAAAACACAAGTGGAAAAAAATGTATTCTATGCTATGCGGAAAAAAAACTGAACCCATAACAAATATATCAAACATCATCATGACACAACATGAAGACAATATACAAGCTAAACACAGACAGAACAGAGGTGCATTTCCAATGTCCACCCTGGAGGTGTGATGCAATAGCCCTACACAGTTATGTAGCATTTTACATGCATCATTATAAGATGTATAATATGAAAACATTTTATCATAGGCAGATATAAATAAATGCTTTTCGCCACCCTTTTTTCAGGGGACTATTTTCATTTACAGGCAGTTCCAAAGGAAACTCTCTGGGAAATCCGAGATAAAGTGCCAAAAATACTGCGGCGGGACGAGCGCCATGGCTGACCAATGGAGATGAGGCGGCGGCTCGTGCTAAAGCGAGCTCATGTTGCTATCTGGATGGGAGACTGGCTGGGTTGCACCACGGTTGTGAAACCCTGCCACCGGAGAGAGGCTCTCCTCACCCTGACTGTCACATGCTGGATGCTTTGAGGTTCACAATGATTAAAACAAGCTCCCTCTAGCCTACTACAACTCTGCATTTCGCATCCCACTTAGGAAAAGGAAAAGCAACAAATTGGGTTTATTAAGCCCATATGAAATGCAAGCGGACTTGGATATTATGTGGTGAGGTTAGGGACAGGCCTCCTACTGGCCCGAACTGAGTATACAGTGAATATGAAGCAAGTTTACTTTGAGCCGGTCTGGTTTGGCCCACGGCTTGAGGCCTTACATGCATTTGCATGATTATGTTAGAGAGTAAAAGCCTGTTTTACGCGTTGCTCAGCTCTGCCCAAGGGCGTTAATAGAGTCGCCGTCGCACAGGACTGGATTTTTGACAACACATTAATGTCGTGGTGAATCATCCCGCCAAAGGCGTGTCACATGAGATCGTCTGGGCGAGTTCAGCACGGTGTCAGATTCACTGGGGGTCACCGCTGACCACGTCGACCCGAGCGGCTGTCAAGCAGGTGCCCTTTCGGACGCAATCAGCTGCCCAAGTTGCTCAGGCCTTCTGGAAAGTTCCACTGACTGCCCAATGTGCCTGCACTTACATAACCGCACCAAGGACAGCTGCTTCATCTGAGTACTTTTCTTCCAGGCTGAACTGAACACACATCAACAGTCACATTTCAACTGGCTATCAGGAGGAGCCCTTAATAAGTAACATGCACCCCCCCCCCCCCCTTTACAAAGGAAACTATGTGCCCTGCCAGTTTTTCGTGATGTGTAGCAGAACTCCCACAAACAACTGGTCACTTGAAATGCTTCCTGCAAAAACCATTGCTGCATACCCTGGTACGCTGTCGGGTGTGGGGGGATAAGACAAGATATCACCTACGGGTCTCCACAGTACTGAAGTAACAGCTGATGGAGCTGCCCAGGAGTTCCTCACTGTCTGGCTCTGCCCGAAGCTCCTCTGGGGGGGGGGGGGGGGGGGGGGGGGGGGGGGGGGGGGGGGGGGGGGGGGGGGGGGGGGGGGGGGGGGGG
>JABFEA020000021.1:14613634-14626581 GCA_019775915.2 Cyphomyrus plagiostoma | reverse complement strand
AGTAACAGCTGATGGAGCTGCCCAGGAGTTCCTCACTGTCTGGCTCTGCCCGAAGCTCCTCTGACCCCCCCCGCAACTCATGACCTGCCACCCCCCCCGGCTCTTGCTCGACGACGTCCGGCTCGTCAGTCCTTGAGCACACCATCGTGGCCTCACCCGTCTCCACATTTCCCTGAGGAAAACAAGCAAGACGTATTCTTAATCGTAACTGGTTCATCTGGAACTGCTGCATAATTAATAGTACAAATCATTGACATGTCATTATGGGACTGGTCGGCATGATGACTTAACCTGTACGACGGAGAGCCTTTCCTCCCACTGGCTGTCCTCGGGAACTGCATTGGCTGAAAACACACATCTATAAATACTTCAGTCTGCCAGCATTACAGAAAAGCTAGAACAGACACTTTCTGCCAGTTCTTTAGTACTTGTTTACTTAAATTACATATGTTCCTATTTATACAACTATGACGTTTAAATTAACAGTAGGAGAATTACTTCTCCGAAGCTTTCAAGAGCCAGGACTACAACTGCTAAGGACACTAACCGTCTGCGGCCGCTGCTTCCTCGGGCCTCTCCAGAGTCGCGGGATGGTCCGCATTCTGACTCCCCTCCTCACCCTCTCCGTCGAGTGCCTCGACATCCAAGCCCTGACAATCACAGCATGCAGTACAGGGCCTCTGTCATCCTCATCTGAGCTCGTCTGCCAAAAGAACGGGGACCTTGGCCCCTCTCACCTCATTCCACACCAACAGCTCAGCCTTCAGACAGACACCAAAACCCCAGCCTGGGGTTGTTTGTATAACACAGGAAGTCGACACTGGCCTTTTAAACATGTACAAAAAGTGCTATTCAACATTTCAACAGAAAGGAAGTTACTGCAATGTTTCTTGTCAATCAGCCATCAGCACATTAAAAAGATTCATAAACGTACATCTTCTAACCAGTCATACTGGTCAGGGGGGCCTACAGCCTGTTCCAGCACAGGCTGGGATACCTTTGATCAGACACCAAATGGAAAAAAAAATTGAAGTTTATCAGAGGCAGGACAGTACAGTATTCCGTAGCAGAGTTTGCAGGCACAAACACACAAAAACATAATCATACACTAAAGCATGTCTTAGGACTGCAAGAGGAAACCCACGTGAAGGGAAAACATGCAAAATCCACACAGAGGGGAAACAGGATTTCAATTCCCAGCTCTGGAAGGACCGTCATGCCCCCTCTGTCACAAACATTGCAATTCTGCACATTCAACATGTGACATTATTCTTAGCCTATTTTATGACGTATATAATATTCAGCCACCGACGAATGATAATTTAGCAACTTTGAAAACGAGAAACAACCGTCCAGTACACGAGCACTGTGGCATAATGCTTTCTATCATGCTCGGTGCGCAGTCAGTGAGCCATAACATATTAGATTTGGTTGTATGCGTGTTTGTTTGAATGGATTAAAGAAATTATATTCACGACTAAGGCAACTGAGTTGAGAGAGTAAAATTATACCACTAGACGTCAAAGAAGTGATGTGACTACCATGTCCAACTTAGAGTGTGTAGTAGTTACCATTCAATACTATTCCTCTGCATCTGCCCGAATAATGACGGAAAACAACGGCGTACCTCGCTGCCGATGATGGTCCATCCTTCTGAGGACTCCGTATCACTCGAGCTATCGGACATCATTACACCCACTGTGAAGGCAAGGTGTAGCCCACTGTCAGGGGGTATGCCGGCTCTACTTGGGGGACGCCCCCCTTATCTGACAGCTTGTATAGACTTGCAGCTACATTGACGCGCTTGAAACTTGTTTTGGTAGAAAAAATCCAAGCCGATGCAACCAAGAACCAAGTATGAAATGACCAGGTCATTGAGTTCTAACGTCCAAAGCACACGCAGTGTATATGCTGCCTATTCATATATGACTAGCATATATCTACGTTAGTGGACTTGGAACTAAATACAAAATAAAATAACATTAAAAAAAAATTAATGGACGTGTTTAATAAAGAAAAAATACACGTTTACCACAATTAAATGAATCGAAATCGCCGGGTTTTCTGAATATATTCTTGACCCACGCTGGAAGATTGAAGTCTCAATGATCATTACTTTCATGCAAATAATTATTTCGCCAAGTTACCTTGAGCTCCTGCGTATGGAGTGAGTAATCAGTTCTGAAATCAGTTCCATGAAATAATCCGAGTCCTCACTGCAGCGCCGCCCTGATCATCATCATCATCAGGAATAACAACGCGGACCAGATACGCATTTTGGTGCCATCAAAGCAGAAGTGAGTCGCTAAAGAGTGTTTGCAGGGAGCTGTAATACTCATGCGATTTTCTGTGTAACTTTAAGCTTTTACAGATCTGGGACACCCGCTGTTGTCGCTCAAAGTGCGCGGCACACTTTTTTTTAAAAAGTACTTGGGATAAAGTCATACTTGGTCTTAGCGTTATATTATAATAGAAAATAAACACTGTTGAACATTAGACTATACATGTGTATTATGATTCACAAGATCGCGGACAGATGCCCAGTTTATTGTCATATCAGCCTAACATTAAATAGCCTATCGACTAAGGAAAGATAGTTTCACGTACGCATCTGTTTATTATTCGAGAACCGTTTATTTTAATTTTCGATATTCAATACAAAATTTGATGCCGAGTTTTTAATTAAACATCGATCAGTTTTTGAACCCTGCACAAGACAAGCATTCGTAGCTATGAATTATTTGAGAATTTCTTGTGAAACCCTGTTCAACTTAGGTACTAATATTAATTTGCTATTTACTTCGGCGTTTCGTGTTTTTCTTCCGTGACTTTTAGTGAGTCTGACTTTCATCAGATTATACCTTGTCATCATCTGTGCCAAATCACCTTAGTGACAGGCGAGTTCAGAGAAACTGCGGTAACCTGAGAATGTCACGGTCAGTAATGAAGGGCCAAGAAATCAAAGCAATAAGGGAAAAGCATTTACTCAATAGGGCCTACGTGCAAAGGAGTTTAGGGTGAAAAATAAATATTTAAACAGGCAGACTGTTGATAAAGAGCTGATATGTTAATTTGATCTTCCACACATTCGCTGTACCTCTTCAGGAAACGCGGTTTGCCCAGTCTAATGCTGCTTTGCTTAGTAGTTTACGTAAGTATATATACACATTTCATTACTTGAAATGAGTAAACAAGGAATCTTTATATAATGCCCCATACGGAGATAATATAGAGTCGACTTTAGAACACGTTCAAACCCTACAAATATATGCCAGGATGTACACTGCATGTGCCCTAGAGTGTGTTACTGTCGCTAATCTGATTTTTGCAGCCTAGATCCAAGGAAACGTTCAGCGTTAAGTGAGGCTGGTAACAGATGTGGAGGCTGGGCAACGCGAATCACGAGACGGTGACAAAGCGGTTCACGAAAATTCATTGTAAATAAGGATGAGGAAGGGGGAGTGATTTAATACATGGACGGCATAGATTTTTTATTGATCACCTCTCAGAAGCAGGTCAATATTATTGATCTGCATTAATGCATATTGGATGCATATTTGTTATCTAGGGTTAATTTTCATATTGACTTTTTGCAAAGCTAACCCCATGAAAGGGGGTGTATTTAATCAATCATGCAGGACGAAAATCACTGCACCGTTTTTAATGAAAAGCTTTATTTAAATTGCGCATTTAACCATAACAATCAGTTAATATCTTTTTTGGCTTTAATTAGAGCAAGACTTAAAGCAAAAATATTATATACCATAATTAATTGTAAGGAAAGACAACGCTTGCTTGAACACTTGACCAAAATTAAAGAAACTAATAAACAAAAGCATAAAATAATCACATAAGCAGAGTTACATTCAGAAGTAGAGTCTGGTGGCTGTTTTTCTGTGGCAGCGTAGAACAGCGTTTCCCAACCCAGTCCTCAGGGAAACCTGGACAGTTAGTGTTTTTACTTCCTCTCAACTCCCTGCTCACCTGGATCAGGTATTCGGTGTTCCTGATTGGCTGGGAGCTGGGAGGGAGCAAAACCGTGGACTGTCCGAGGTTCCCCAAGGTCTGGGTTGGGAAACACTGGCATAGAAGACGGTGAGGACTCAAACTGCCCCATACACACAGACACCTCTCTGCCATTTGGAAATGGTGGGTACCGACTCGCTGTGGGCGCGGCTGCGTTCATGGCGCCACCCCACACGAATAGCCACTCACATTATCCAAATCCCTTCCAATTCACAAATGACACACAAAAAAAAAACAAATTCCCTTTTAAAATAAGGACCTGAATACGCACAGCCATCTGCTTTGTGTCGAACGTAGTCTGTTTGCTCATTTTCGTAAGCAGGGTCCTGCAGAGCAGCGCTAACAGGCAGTGAGCACTACTGCTGACGTATAACCTTAATTTTTCTAAAATTAAACCTAAACTCTGAAGTGCACATTTTAAAATCTTCAGATGTCGATGTATGCATGCAGGGTACCTGCATACCAGTCATACAGTTTTTTACAGTCAAAACTGTAAAATCCACAATGAAACCCGGACAAACATGAACAGCAGCTTAACACAGCATTAGAGACTCAGATTACTGGGCACTTTTCACTTTCTCCAGTTTGACTTGAGTACAATAGAATCAATGGGTCACCAACAAAAACAAGCAAATGATTCGTTTACAGTTTGTCGCGCCATGGCCGAGGTGTATATTTTTTGGTTTAACCGGAAATTAAGCATCAAAACTGCAAAACATCTGATAAAGATATATGCCTACAAACTAACATGTGACAGTGACAAATCTTTGGTTTACATTGTTTACATTATTTTGGTTTACATTCTCAAAAGAAATAAACTGATTGTTTTGCTCTCCATGCAAAAGGTGAAACCTTCAGAAAGTGGGGAAAACACAGAATGAGGAAAATATGTACAGAATATAAAGATAATGTTCAATATAAATCTGGACTAAAGCATAAAAACCACCAATATTGTAATGACCCAGTTTTTGAAGGCATTTGGTTATTTGAGTTTAGCTGCATGATCGATTCCTACCGGCGTGCTGGGTGATATGACAGGACACGCACAGCGCAAGGCATCGTTCCGCTCTCGGTGTGGTACTGTGGCTGAGCCAAGGGCAGCTGCATTTCACTCTGGTTTGGCGAGTGGAGCTTTCGGTGCGAGTCTCCCCAGACCAACATAAAACCCAAAGCAAGCCAAGCCAAAGGTAGGAAGCAAACATTCTTTGGAGGATAGCATTCTGTCTCTGCAGCACACTAGCAGTCTCTACAAACGGAAACGCGACACTACCATTAAGATTAAGTACTCTACGTTAAAGAATCAGAAATTTCAAGACACAAATTCCTACACATTGCGCACACAGCAGTACAAAGGAGACCAAAGTATAGATATCTGTCTTTGGAGGTAAGAGGACTTTTGATAGTTCTATTAACTGTTAGGTTTCATTAGTTGAATTATACAGACATACATACTTTTGGTTTTCGACAAACATTCTGTACATTTCTCCTATTAACACATCGGAAAGGTCACCTTCAGAGCAATCACACTTTGGTATCAAGATCATGCCCCTCTCCTCTTCATTGTGGATTCTGCGATACCCAAAGGAGACTCTTCCAAATAAGGCCATTTTTAAAGCTTTCAAGGTTTGCTGTGCCGAACATGTCGGAACAACCTTTTTCTGGTTACTTCTTAAGGTATTTAAGGGCTGAAGAAAAATAACCAAAAAAAAACGAAAAAAATGGGTATTAAATCAACTCAAAGAGGTGTGTTCTACACAGGAGAGCGTGGAACCCACAGGTTCTAATTTCATTAAAGGCACAAGGCCAACTAACAAAAGCTACACACCATTTTAGAGGTTTGTTATTACAGGCTGATAGCATCTGCCTCCTAGGACATGGTTCTGTACACAACAAATACCCTGTACATTAGCTATGCAACACTGCAACAAAACACAAGCAGTATTTGTAGTACATACCTACGTTTAAAGTCCCACAACATCCTTGCTTCCTGAGGTTTGGAAAATAACACTTAAGTAGGAGGTAGCATATCCATATTAGAAAATACGCAGCCACATCAAGTGGACAGAATCCTTTTGCTCAGGCTGGATTCCTCATAAGGTTCCCGTTGGTGCATTTAAATACCTAGATATGATAACATTGCTCTAGTAAGGCAAGGCGTACCACCGGAATGTGTCCCTGTAGGCTCTGCTTGCCACTGGGCCTTGATTTGCACGCATATTTACACGCTGGGAACTCCCAGTGCTCATGATGGATTGGTGACGTTTGTTGACGGATGTGCGGCTCCAATTGAACGTGAGCACGCTTCACATCCAACACTGCCGCGAGTGTCTAGCATCGCTTTCAGCCAAGCTCATACTAAAAGGCTCACATGAAGACTGAACAAAAACACCTTCATATTCACCAACCAGAGAGCTTAGCTAGGAGCAAGACATTTTAAAACACCTGAGGTAGCCATTATTATATACCAGTAAAAATAAAATGACAATTTCTTACTTCAGAACAAAAAAAAAAAAGATAATACAAAATAAAATCACATAATTCAGGTAAAAGGGGTTTTTAAATATAATAAAAAGTAGTGTTTACCATACAGTAAACTGAGGTAGAAACAGTACTTAGGCAGACAGTCCCCTGCAGTCCAGTGATACACTCTCTGTAGGCAGCTCTCACATCTTTGGTAACATTCATGGTGGGTGAGATTAAGACACACAAACATTTAAAAACGACAGACACGAAGACTAAATGACTTCATCTCAGGGAACAATCCTTTGACAGACTAGGCCCCCCAATGCTGCTGAATATTTTTCCATTTCTTGGGGTTCCTGCTCATTGTCCATTAGAACAGTTGTTGGGGGGTTGGAGTGCATGAGGTGGGGGGGTCAGTTTCCACATCACAGAGGATGTACTTGGTCGGTAGCATGCAGACTCTCCTGCGAGGGCTGAGAGGCCATCTTGGTGAGGTTCTCCATCTCCACCACTAGGTGGGGCTGCTCTCCCTCACTGCAAGCTCCGGCCTCTTTCACACAGAGCGGCAGTGGTTGTGCGTCGGCCATGTTGGCCAAGTCAGCCTCATCGTGTGAGTAGTGCCCCGAGTCACCTGTGCCCTCGCTGCCTTGGGAGCCCTCCGTCTCTCCCAGTCGCCCAAACCCAGGTCTGGTGGAGTTGTTCCTGCCTGGGAACGAGGGAGACCCCTGCTCATACCTCAGGTAGGTGGTAGCCAGCTGATAGGAGCACCTGCTGTAGCCTCTCTTCTGGGTCTTAGAAGGGGGAGGTGACACCGAGAATCAGAATGAGAAGAGGCCTGTCAACAACAGAACGCGCCCCCCACCCGGGCCTAGGCCCACCCACACCCCCAGAGCACTTCCTTACCGGCTCCTTCGTGGGCTTCTGCTTCCCATCATTACTGAAAAACCACCACATGTTCCTCTTGGGTCTGCTGGGCTTGACGGGACCGGAGCAGTTTACCATCAGGTCCGTTCCGCCCTGAAGCACATAGTGTCATTGTGTCAGCTTCGGTCTCTGTCACACAGACTCACACGCACCCCCAGCGGCGCTGCTTACTTTAGCGTCGATGAAGTGGTGAGCCGTCACCGGCACCAGGGCCTCCGCACAGTCTGTCTGCTCTTCGGCCCTCGGGGGGGGGGCATTCTGGGGGGCGCTCCCTGGCCTGACCATCTTGGATACGAAGAATTTCCTGGAGGGGAGCAATGATAAAAAACTAAGCAATAAGAACTGTATATATGTGCTTTGCTACAAAGTATGCACTTTACACTGTCAGAAAAAAAGCATTCGCTTCGGGGGCAGTTTCTCCTCAGTGTAAAATATTATACCCCGAACAGTACAGAATGTTCC
The DNA here is from genome assembly GCA_019775915.2 of Cyphomyrus plagiostoma. NCBI lineage: Eukaryota > Metazoa > Chordata > Actinopteri > Osteoglossiformes > Mormyridae > Cyphomyrus > Cyphomyrus plagiostoma. The sequence goes on along the minus strand of JABFEA020000021.1, from coordinate 14,618,706 downwards.
TCATAAAAAGGTACATTTACCTACAGATAAGGGTACAACTGACAGACCCTTGAGGGTATAGCCCCAGTGACAAGTAACTGTACCCTCAAAGGTATCAATTGATACTTATGTTTCTGACAGTATAGAAGATTGAAGATTGGCTGGCAGGTACTTGGAGTAGGATTTTCTAAGCCAGTACTCAAGGGCAGCATCGACATGGTTACACATTCACATGTTACGTGGCAGGCCTTCCTATCTACTCCACATCTCCAGCCCTCAGAGCTGCAGCCATAAGCTGTCGGCTTTGCCACGTGCCACCATACCGGGATTTGCTCTTGTATAAGAGGATGAGAGCACAGATGAGGATGCAGCCCAACGCGATGGATACTCCCACCACAATGCCCATCATGGACTTCTGGTCCATGTAGAAGAAACCATCGGAAAAGGCTGCAAGACAGAGGTCTCCTATTACACACACTGAGTGGTAACCAGTGTCATCCTCTGGACGAAAGAATGGTCTACCACTTCTCCAAACAAAATCAGAGCTTTTACTCCTAGATTCACATTTTAATCATCATGTTACAATGAACACCAAATGTATTGAATGAACACCAACTGCACAAGTTTGCATTCTTGGTCAATAGTATGTCAATATATGTAATGAAAGGAACTGCCATGATATTCAAGTCCAATGGGTTTAATGCCACATAAGCACGGCCAGAGACCGGCAGGCAGGACGCGGCTCGCTGACCTTTAGCTAGAGCTGCGCTGTCATAGCGGCCAGAGTTCTGCCCCGCTTGTGAGCCCATCGGAAGCACAGCTAACTCCACCTCGCTGGAGAAGGGTCCGTCTCCCACCTGGTTTGAGGCAGAGATCCGTACCAGGTAGACATTGCCGGGCAGCAGGTTCTCCAGCAGGGCCATGGTGTTGGTCCCTGCAGGCAGGAGGCAGGGTCAGTGACCACGAACAGCCCCCATCCACACCTGAGCTGTGGAAACCATTTTCCCTTTGGGGAGAGCCTTTCTGTAGCAGCTGCTTCAGGGCGGAACTCTCCTCGAGACCAGTGACAATGCAGTATTTACTCCAAAAACCTCACTGGTCACCAGACAACCCATATGCTTGGAAGACACCAAAAACACATAGCTAAGAGTGAGCAGGGTTTAGCGAAAAAAGCATTACAATCACAATGCAGAGTCTGACGGGACTGAGGAGACTCAATATAAGGGATAACAAATCTCGGTCAGGGCCTCTATTTTCTGCCTCTAACAAGAAATAGCCTATGGATTGCCAGTTAGCCACTGTCACAGCTCGTCCACTTCTGCTCTCACCTTCCCTCTGCAACACCTGCCAGTCCCCGGCCACCCACGCCTGGCGGGAGGCGTACAGGATGGTGTAGCGAGTCACCGCAAGGTTGGGCTCCTCCGGCTGCTTCCAGGAGACCAGAGCCGTATCACTCTCAATCAGGGTGACCTTCACGCTGGACGGCGGCAGCGTGGGTGCTGGGTAGAGACATGGGAGACGCTCGCTGTTAGGGGGACTCAGACGGGACATCCAGCAGCTAGCGCCTTGGATAATCCAGTGCATAGACTATGGTCTTCAGTCAAGTTCCAGCTGACCACAGTAAGTCAGCTGGGTTTGGTCTTCCCTAAAAGGGTACAACCCTGGAACAGTTTTGTTCTCCAAGGGACAAATGGCACTGAAATGTTCCCCAGAGTCCATTTCTGTACCTTAAAAGCTGCATTAATTTACAGCTGGGGTACAATTGGCACAGCCCTGACATGCAATTGTACCCTCAAAGGTATAAATCGGTACTTCCTTCCCCCCGACCGTGTAATCCCAAGCCGCACAGCTGATCCTATGTTAGCGCTTTTTGGGCTGAAGACTCTGGGGCCGAGCTGCTCACCTTCGGGAAGCGTACTCTGGAACGCCACGGCACTCCAAGGGCTGGCCAGCTGCCCTACGTGGAGCCGCACAGCAAACTCATACTTTGTGTTGGGCTCTAACCCACGGATGAGCAGGCCCCGCTCTGTACTGTTTGGGGGGGGAGGGGGGGGGGTAAAGCATTAGTGATATGCAGTAACCTCACGCTCATGCATTTTGCAGCGAGACTGCTGCACTTAACACTGCAACACAGCCTGCAGAGCATGCACACACGCGCAAACACACAGACCAATGCACTCTTGGTATTAAACCTTCCAGCTGCAGGTTCCAATTCCTCTATCCCTACCATTATTACATCACTCTACTTCCTGTATAGATCTGTTGATTAGCTAGACAGAAAACAACTAGAGCAATGCTGTTTGACCTGGCCGTAAGCAGAAATTCTGCCGGGCTCTGCGTGGGTCTATGATGATGACAGAGGCGTAACACTCACGTCTGCAGATAGAGCACTAGCGAGGCGTTCTGCAAGCCAACGGGGTGACAGCGAACCGTGTAGCTTACGGCCTGTCCCACGGTGAAGGCTGGGGGGTCCCACCGCAGATATACCGCTGTTGAGCTGTTGGTCGTGGCATGCAGACGATGGGGGGGCGGAGGGGGGGGTACCATGCGATCACGGACCGCTAATAAAACAGAGTATTACTTAAATGAATAATGAAGACCTACACCAGGAAAATATCAATAAAGGTGCAGCATTAATTCTAATTTATTTGGGTGTCGGTCCTTATAAGCAGAGTTGAAAAGTTCAGGTGCAGAAAAGTACAAATGCAAGCTAAGGTTTTGTTTCAACCAATTGGCTAATCATAAGGAGTCAAGAGTCAGAGTACAAGACTGGTCAGATGAAACAAAACCTTCGTCTGGCTTTGGATGTTTTGGACCTGAACTTTCCACATCTGCTAATAAGTTAATTTAGACTTGATTTTGATTAAACATGCATCATTAGCAAAATCAGGCTGGATATGAAGGTGGGCTTACAGACGCATCCGGGCGTACTGGCTGTCTGGTCAGCCTGGTAGCCGTCTCCTGCGATACTGTAAGCCAGCAGCTTAATGTGGTACTTCCTTCTTGGGTCTGTAAAGAAAAACAATCAAATCAAAAAGCATATTTTTGTGTATTCAATTTTGCAGCAAAGTCAACTTTGGAAAATTCATTTTGAATTATATCGTTTCCCTTGTTATTATGCAGAATCGACCAGGGGTGCGTTTCGGAAACCATCGTTGCTACTTCCGTCGTTTGAACTATACAAGTACAACGCAAGTGTTTCCCATAGTTCGAACTACAGAGGTAACAGTACTGCGGACTTACGTAGTACGATGCATCGTTCAACAACGCAGGTGTTTCCCAAAACCATAGTTCGAACGAACGTTCGCAAACACTGTCGTTAAGTTGTGTAGTTCGAAGTACAGCTGTAGTTAGAAGCGTAGTTCCGGGTAGAAACGTCAGCGACGGTGGAAAATGCAGTCTAATAAGGGTATAGTCACCGTGTAAGAAAGAAACATAATAATGTTTAATACATTAAGAATAATTTAGCTCTAAGATCATATATAATGTGAAGTTGTCTGAAAATGTAGTTTGAAACAATTGTTGTGGTGTTCTCTGGTCATAAGTACGGTAACTGTCTAGTGAGCAATACGGACAAGTCTCAGACTGCATAGTATTGATTAGCACAGGGATGACTATTTTTATCCAGAAAGGGCCGTTAGGCACGCAGCTTTTCGCTGCAACTCCGTGCTTAGAGTAGAACGTAGGCGACGGATCGACTGAAGAGTTCGCACAACTGGATTTGAGCAACTGATCGAATGGTTATCCCCCCAAAAAAAACCCGCAAACACACCGCCCTTTTCTGGATAAGAGTGCCCACCCCTGTTGTAGCATATGCAGTTAGTGTGTATTGCTAATTGGTGAAGGATGTTGTGTACCCTGTGGTCATTGTGCCATATGGTACACTTCCCCATATATAGTTAAAAAAAGAGAAATAAAAACAAGAAAACAATAAAAACTAAATTAATAATTATATTATAATAACATTATAATAAATCGTTTCTTTTATGCACATCATTGGGTGTTGTGCAGTTTCTTCATTACACACATAACTTCAGAGGGACAACAGTCGCCATAGAAAAGAGTACAGCACTTTCATGAAGTACTCATTCACTGACAGGTGTCATTGCCATAATGGAAGAGTAGAAGGACACAACGGTCAGACACGAACCCATGCCTTTGCTCGGGAATTGACGTCTGTGATGCTTGGATGTTACACGCACCTGTCTATTCCCTTCAGCAACATTCTGTGAGCGACAACGTTGAACCAGGAATTTGTAAGTGTTCGTAGTGTGAGTGAAACACAATGAACTGCAATCAATGTAATTACAGACGGAGCGTTTTTCAGAAAGTGTCATAGCTAAAAGTTATTCTGTTTATCACTCCAAGAAGCGTCGCATTATTTTGGCGCGATTGCTAGTTTTCATATTATTGGCGTTATGTATGTGTGTGATTATTCTATATTTTACACAGTTGTCGCCCACGACTTGTCGAGAGTTTGACCAATCAGCGCTGGAACCACTGTAGTTCGAACTACGGAAGTCCCAACTAACTAACGTGGTTCGAACTACTGTGCTACGACGGTTTTGGGAAACAGTCGTTGTTCAGATGTTGGTTAGTTTGAACCACCATAATAAGATCCGTTAATGCCAACTTCCGTCGTTGTTCAGGAAACGCACCCCAGATTATCTTATCTAGGACGATTGCGTTAGCAGGCATTTTATGAAATGCTTATTTAAACAGCTCCGTATTTCCCCATCCGATGGCAGAAAAGTGCATGTCTTGGGACCTTAATCACACAGTTTATTTAAACCCAAGTCCCATGTCAGCGCAAATTTGGCTCAACACTTCCACCTAGTGTTTAAAAGCATAACAGATTTTCTATTTGCCTTTACTGGGCTTAGTGGGGTATAGCAGAGGTTAGGGGAGGGTGGTCAGTGGGTGACATGACAGATGCGAAGCACCAAAAAACTCTGGCCCCTGCCCTGGGATGCCCCCCCAACACAGAGCACCTCTCCATCCATCATACTGTCATTCTGCTTTTTGATAGCATAAAAAGTGGGGTGCTCGGCTGCGCAGAGAACGGTCAACGTGGGGGGTGGGGGTTCTTGGTT
>JABFEA020000021.1:14559231-14576116 GCA_019775915.2 Cyphomyrus plagiostoma | reverse complement strand
GAACAGCACCTTAATCCACTAGGCTGGGAGGCAGACCGCAAGCCCGGGAACAGCACCTTAATCCACTAGGCTGGGAGGCAGACCGCAAGCCCGGGAACAGCACCTTAATCCACTAGGCTGGGAGGCAGACCGCAAGCCCGGGAACAGCACCTTAATCCACTAGGCTGGGAGCCAGACCACAAGCCCACTGCCAGTGCAAATCGCTGGCTTGTATAGATTTGATATTTAATACTGAAAAACATACTAAATCCACATGATTTTACGACGGAAAGATCGTTCCCATGCAACACACGTCGGATTTCCCTATTCAAGCCAAGCCAAGCCCACAACGTCACGCACAGATCTGAACCCCAAGCACACAGGCATCAGCTGTCCATTTTTCTGCTTGACATGAACTGCACATTTACCGGTCCTGTTATGGCTGCATCCTGCAATCGAGGGTCTTCCCACTGCGTGGTCTTGGTGTCTGCAAAGAGCAGCAAAGAACTTACTTCGTAAATGTACACAGACCACAGGGTGGCGGCAGCGAGATCGGCCTACGCACTGTGGTCTATGTAGAAGATCCTGCCATCACTGTGGAGCCTCTCTTCCCACCCAGCCTGCAACAGAGGCCAGGAAGATCAGCCTGGATTCCAAGCCCCTCTGCTGACTTCACAACCCCCCCCCTCCCCAGCATCTGGGCTAACCAATGAATTTCCCTGCTTTGGGTCCATTACAGGCAGTTATTACTTATAAACTGTTGTTTTTTGCCGTAATTTCAAGATGTGAAATCCTAGTCAAGGCTGCTTTACATTACATAACATTTATAGATGGGCAGATCGACATTAATAAAGCTGATATGGGCTGGCAATTTTCTGTTGGCGAGATCAGTCAATACCCATAACGATTTCTGGGGACATGGGATGTTTGAACTGTAAAAACTGATAAAATTTCTGAAGCTTCTCCATTAATATAAAAATTGATCTGATCACTGATATCATCTTATCTGACCAGCCAGCTGAAGGCCTTTTTTAAACATACCAGACTAAACATGTTGCAATTAATAATTTGAATTGATATGCATCTCAAACAAAACATGCAAAATATAGTGACTATTGCAACCACTCAAACGACACAGAAGGCAGAAGCTGCACTCCTAAGCTAATTTTACATCTAACAAAGCCAGAAATAACAAATTATAATCTTAAAATGAGATCTGAACTGAAAAAACTACAGCATGCCTATTAAGGCAGACTGTGCAGAATGATCAGCCGCAGACTGTGCAGAATGATCAGCCGCAGACTGTGCAGAATGATCAGCCGCAGACTGTGCAGCTTAGGCTGGCTGCGATTCCTTTCGCTTTTGTGCTGTTGCTGCTGTTACATGCACTACATAATGACCGGTTGTTGGATTTGCTTTAGCTGTCTATGCTAACTCCATTAGCTTCTCGTATTCTCCGAACTCCTTTAAGTGCCTCATTCATTTAATCATAGCAAACCGTTTTGCACTAGTCCCCACTCAAGGCAAGCTGGCTTCTTCTTTTAAAATCTTGCCATACAGAAGACATGTTCTTGGGAACCGCATCACGTTATCTGCGCAACAAAACAAATATCTGCCGACAGCTAACTACTCATTTTTCATGAGAATCGGCGGATACCAACTGCTGGCCAATCGATCCATCTCTAATAATGTTAATCTGGCAGGTGCTTTTACGTACAATTACAGCGAAAGAAAGGTCAGTCAGTTCCTGGAGTAGGGCACTTGCTCGAGGGCCCAACAGTGACATCACTCTGCCGAGTCTGGGATGTGAACTTGCAACCTTCTGATTACAGGAACAGTACCCTAACCGACTGATCCTCACACCCTTCAGAAGGATTCAGCAGCTTCTTATTCTCCGGTTTATTAGTGAATGTTTGCCACCAGCTGACATCATACGCATGGTGACAGTGACCCTGTGTTACCGTGTTCAGCCACCAGAGGGCTACTGTCACTCCGAACTACCTCAGTGGCTGATTAGCGTGGTCTGTCCCGCCCCCCAGGCCTTGAGAGGGTTACTTACTGGGAGCGGCCCAAGGTCAGAGGGGTCAAGCATAGGTCGCCGCCTCATGTGCGCCGGGATTTTCAGTCTGGGATCTTCCTGTTAGTCAGGGAGACGAGAATCACCGGCTAGCACGCCGGAAGAAGCCCAGTACGGAGCCCCAATCCCCGAACGATCTCTCCCCGAACCCCCCCCTTCTGCAGCAGCCCCGGAGCACCTCACCCAGGTGGTGGTCCTGGAGGTGTGGTCGATGAAGAAGGGCCGCCCATCCGGGGTAGTGCGGATCTCCCAGCCCGGGGGCATAAAACTCAGGAGGGGCCCGGGCTCAGACGAGCGCGGTGGCGCCCCCTCTGGACACCGCTGCTGGAACAGCGACCCCGGGGAGGCATGGAGAGTCCCGGCTGCATCCACGTCTGTGACGGCCTGTCGGGGGGGGGGAGGACTCAGTGCCGCATAACCCAGCATCTGACTCACTTTCAGGTTGTACATGTCTGATTCACCAAAGCAGCAAACCAGTCGGAAAGCTTCTCTGCCTTCCAGAATTGGACAGGATACTGTCACTGGCCACCGAAAACCACACTTTTTGACGATTATGACTTTTTACTGTAGATGGAACAGACCCATTCTGTCTCCTGAGCATGTTTGACGCCGACTAATGAAAAGATGTTTAACCAGACAGATGTTTATATTCATGCTGTTCATTTTTATGGATTACTTTATATCGCTAATTTTAACAACTTAACAGTTATAGCTACATAGCTAGCTAACAAACATTGTTAATTGCGAATATTAAAGCGAGTTGAGATTGTATCTTGTTGACTTTGATGCATTTGACTGACTGAGAGTGATCCACGCGAGTCCCTTTAAAAACATGAAACTATTATTCCCTGACAGCTGTGGATCGGTGGGATTCTCATTAAGGGGTCTCATTAGGCTGCTTTAGGTTTATTTTGTAATCTTTGAAACAATGCATTTTTGTTCACACTCCTGAAATAATGGACTTTTGGAGATCTGTGTTTTTTCATGCTACAGCGACGATATGCAGTCTACAGGTTATGCGGTTATAGCACCACACAGTGTCCTGGACAGGCAAACACACTCACGGAGAAGCCAATAGCCTCCTGCGTAACAGGGTGGGTCCAAGTACTGGTCCTGCTGGTGTGATTGACATAGTAAAGCCGCCCTTGGCTGTCCTGCTTTTCCTCCCAGCCGGGGGGCAGCCCCATGGGGGTGGGCACAAACTGGAGGAAAAAGATCCCTCATAAGGACACTAACTCAAGCGCAGAAGACCAGCCTGAGGAGGACGCTGATCACGGGATGCTGATCACGGTACGCTGATCACAGGACGCTGTACGGATTCGCTTGAGATGACCAGGAGCAAAGGCTCAGGCCCATGATGTGGAGTTAGAGCATACAGACTATAATAAAAGGCAGCCACAGGGTAACGGGACAGCAAGAGGAAGGTGGAGCGTGATGGTGGCCTGGGTCTGTAGTATAATGTATAATTAATATTTGAATTTCTTGATGAAATTGTTATATTACAGTCACGTGCTGCATAATTGTGGCGCATGTACGACGGTGGTCCCATAGGATTTTAATGGAGCAGAAAAATTCCTAACAACCAGTGACGTCGTAGCAGTGGTAACGTCGTAGCCGTGGTAACGTCGTAGCACAGCGCCTTACTCTCGTGTTTGTGGTGAAGCTGATGTGAACAAACTTACTGCACTGCCAGTCGTGTAAAAGTACGCCGCACACAATTATGCACAGTACATAACACTCAATAAGGATAAACAAGTGGTGTATGTATTTACGATATCCGCACAACAACAAAATCGCCTAATGACGCACTTCTCGCAATGGGTCACCATCAAGCAGCGCACTACCGTACTAAAACCTGAATGACTTTTTCAAAGGGGTTTCCCGATGCTACGCAGCATCACACACTGTGGAGCGGGGGGCTCCCCGGACCCTGCGGGGGGAAAAGGACTCACTGGGAGGGAGGGCCGGCGTTCAGGCAGGCCGGGCTCCACGCACAGGGACGGGGATGGCAGGGAGGAGCGATGTCCGCGTTTCCCATACACCGTGGCCTCCTCCTCCACAGAGACGCCCCAGTTGTGCTGTGGAAATGTAGGACAGAGCTGCGAGAATGACCGAGTGGACAGGGTGCCCCCCCCCCCAGATGAACGATGGCGATAACGCTTCACACATCCCTAAACCCATGACAAGATATGAACACTGTGCTGTTTACCAGTTCATTGGACAGAAGAGGATTAAGAGCCTTTATGGGGTTTATTGTGAGATGCTGTAAACGGGGGCAAATTCAAGATCCAACTTAATGTCTAAGAGAAGCACAGGCACAGGTCAAACAAATCAATCGGGGGTGTTGGCACTGGGCAGTTTCCCTAAAAAGGCTTCCTACATGTTCACTAGGAGCATTCCTGGAGTCTTCTGGAACACATCAGCTGCTTCATTAAAATGTGTCCCCTTCCCTCAACATCATGAGCCAAAAACTCGGCCAGAGGGGGGCAGCAGCGTCCCAGTGGGCCGGCGCTCTAACCTGGCGGCCCTCCTCGTGATCGGATATCTGCCGGCGAGCCGCGAAGGCGTGCTGTGCCACCGTGTGGCCCGTCTGCCGCCGCTCCTCCTCCTCCTGCCCGTCCCTGGCGGAAAAGCGAGGCGCCGGCAGTTAATCAGCCCCGTAATCGAGACCCCGGGCTGAGTCCCTGTACCCAAGTTATACAGCGATACGGGGAACGGTCCCTCGTACTCGGTGACCGTCCCACGCCGACCGCAAGCATGCCCCCGACCACCATGACAGGTCGTGGCTGTCGATGGCGCTCGACGCATCTCTCTTCAAAAACAGCAACAGGATTTAAAAGGAGCGAGGTGAGACTTAGGGGCCGTGGCGCCATCTGTGACATGTGCGGCGCGTCTCTCGACGAAGGTGTGCGTGGGACGAGGTGACATAGGGTGAGGGGGGGTGTGGAGACTTACTGGGCTGTGGGTCTCTGCCACTGAGTCGTCCTGCTCTCGTGGTTGACATAGTATGTCCTGCCGAGGTTGTCCTGGCGCTCCTCCCAGCCAGGGGGCAGCGCAGGCAGGAGGGGCTGAGGCCCAGCCATGTCCTGGCCCTCCAGGAAATCCCAGCCAGGCTGCATACAACCACAGGGGTGCCAATAACACTAAAGCATTCGGTTCCACGCAAAAGATGACATCCATTCCTTTAACACCTATCTTGTTAAAGTTTTTCACAGTGTGGCGGAGCGTGGGGCTTCTCCAGAGGACACGGTGTCTTCACAAAAAGACACGTCGGTCGCTACTCAAATGTACAGCCACATACAGCAGCGACGAAGACGGAAGCCACACGTTTCTCTGTCACGTCCCGTTCTCGCGTTTATTCTGCCAATGCAAACACTTAAATCTGTATTTTTTAACACTCTGCGCTGATGAGCTCCTTCATGTAAGACATGAGTTACATAATGGCAGCGTGGCTGTTATGGTCGTGCTGCAGGTGGTGGGCCGAGCCTTGGCAGTCAGCGCGCAGCCCAGCACGAGAACGCACAGCTACTTCCAGCAATTCACCTTTCGTCCTGAAGAGGTCAGTGTTTTACATTTCCATTGCGAAACAGCATGGAATAATCAGCATGGTGTGAATTCGCCACATATCAGGGTGACTGATGTGAATGTCACGTAAAGGTTTCAATATACAGCACTTATGGTAAGAGATATATACAACATTAAATGGTAAAATATACACACACACATACACCCATGTACGTCACTAGATGTGGGTGTGTGTGTGTGTGTGTGTGTGTGTGTGTGTGCACGCACCCATATTTATAGGTTATGTAGGTAGCAGCAGAGCAAGTGCAGAAAACTGCACCTTGGACCGTGCTGTGATGTGCGCTGTGATGTGCAGGAGTGAGAGCTCATTCAGAAAGGCCAAGACAAGCCATACATAAAGCCAGTGCTGTGTCAGACGGCTCTCCAGAAACACAGAGCAGTATAATAAAATCTGAGAATCTCAGTACTGAGTATTTCCCATCTTCAAAACTAGACTGAAAAAGGTTTTACCACTGGATCTGCCAGAACACAGGGAGCATGCATTTATGTGGGACTTCATTTATGTTCTGTAATCAGAATGATGTTCTGCTTAATACCACCAAAACACAAAATGAGGTTTGCTACAAATGTAAAAAAAAAAAAAAGTAAACCAAAACACAAGAACAAACCAAAATTCCCTGCCCCCCCAAATCCACCCAACTGACCCTTAAATCTCACTATACCTACAAACCTCCGGAAAAATCCAAACAGACCTGAAATGATAAGCGGGGGACTGAAAGTGAGAAAAGGCCCCTAAATACCTACATCAGGCTCCTCTGCGTTCCCCGTTTCGTCGTCCTCGGCCGAGCCACGCGGCAGGTACGTCATCTTCAGACGCAGAAAACCCTTCACTCGTGATTTGTGACTGTCAACAAGAGGAAAACGGCACAGCATACAATCAGTGATTCACTCTGCAGGAACATACGGAACATCAGTGAAACTGAACGCACACTGAACATGCAGGCAGTATTACACGTACGCTGGCAGCCTTGCCAATCACCTTCAACATACTAGTACACAGCTAGAACACAGCTGCATGCATGTTTGTAAACATACATCTTATATTTGGAGCCACACAAACACAACAAACAGTTTTCCATTTATAACCTGACCACTCTGGCTATAAACATGCAGAGATTTATCATGCTGGTGGATTTCAAATGACGGCGCAGAAGACAACAGGCTCCCGCATGCTCTCGTGTTACGGGTGAACCATGAGGTTCCAGAGACACACTCACGCACACCCACACGGAAAGGCGAGAACACAGAGGCTCCAGGACTAATGAGGCAGAGCAAACCTCCTCGGGTGAAGGAGAAAGTCCTTATACTGGTACAGCCTTTCACCGTTAGGATTCTCTGTCTGGAGGAAAATCATGACATCAGGCAAAAATACTCTTTCGCTAAGTGATTCTTGTAATGATTTACTCTGCACAAACACGGCCCATAATGACAAGCATTTTAGTGAGCCGTTGTAATTACATTGTGATGAACAGGGAACATTTTCACAGCACAAACAGCAACTCTCTGCGGGGAATCATTCAGTACGCTTAAACGCTACGTCTTAAAGGAAAATTGGCTTCATTTAGTAAGTGACACACGGTGATAAATGTCACCATGGCAGCCGGAGAGATGACGCACTCTACTGACACGCTGGCCGGGAACCAACGGCAGGACCGCATTAAGAATTCCGGAACTCATGACTCACTGGGACCTGATGTAAAGGTATGTCCACCTGTCCAAGGAAGTCATCTCGAGTCTGGAAAGCAAAGCAGAAAGGGAGACATCTGAGAGGCAGTAAATTTGTGGGGGTGGGGTTGCTGTCACATGGGGTAATTGGTAAAACAAACAGACCAGGCCTGACTCGCTCAGTCGTCTCCTTCTGTGATGCACGAAAAAATAACAACAAACACAAATAACCACAATTACACTTCACACCAGGTGCAAAAGAATTATATAACTCAGCCCCCCCACCCCCACCCAGTCTCCCTGCCCCTTGTACAGGCAACACAAACACCGCCGCAGATACAGATGGCCCCATCGTGCAGACTGCCCAAACCACCCGGCGATTCCGATTGGCTTGTGGGTATCGAAGTCACAGAGGAGCCTAAGAGAGACCAGGGGGATATCTGTATCGCCCAATCCCATGCCGGTCACCGCCAAAAGGCATCCATCCAGAAGACATCGCCCGGACCGTGTCATCCGATCGTGCCCTACTGGGGATGGCAGACATCGGGGCTGCCAAGGCTTAGGGTGGGGCATCACACGTCGACGAGGAGGGGATGAACCGGCCGTGAACTGCAAAAGCAGGCCTGAGGGCACAAATACGGCAGAGGGGGCTGGCAGTAGCTGCCCCCGCGCTGGCATAAGCTGGGTGAAAAGCCCCAGACATACATGCTAAAGGCCTCTCTATTTGCATCACTGACACAGACCCCCTGACTCCAGAAGTCCGGTAGCAGTGAGCAGACTTACAGTGGGTACCTGTTCTTGCCTATTCTGCTAAACTACGCTGTGGGAAAAAACAAACCCTGAAACATGAGAGGAAAATCTCCTGCAATTAATTTGGGCTCAGGACGCAGCCAAGTGCAGAAGGTCAGGAGCTAATGGGCTTTTTAGGGGGCCACATTTCTGAGGGGGACGACGAGGGCCGGAAGGCAACGGACCTCCTACGTCTGTGATATCATTTGCTGTCCGAGCATCAAACAAACAAAGCTATTTTGCTTGTATCCAGACTCTTAGACGGAGCCTCTTAACTGATCACGATCGGCAGAGCAGGGATGGAAAATGCGAACGCCTGTAACTGTTTTGGCCCCCACATCTGTTCCCACCTCCTTCTATCGGTCGGCACCGAAGCGTTACAGCCATCAAGCCAGAAAGAGACGGGAAACCAGCTGATTCCAGCAGGTGCACGCCTACGCAGGACACGGTGGATGCTCGGCTCAAGCAGACCTGGACCTTCAAATTCCTGACTGACCTTACTCCCCCGCGCTAATAAAAATCACGATTCCTTCTTAAATTAAAATAAGGACAAATGCAAACACTGAAAATTACTGAAAAGTTGTTAGTAAGCCTTTGGTGGCAGGAAGAAATGTCTGCTTTATATGTTAATTTTTATATGCTTTATGACAAGTTTTCGACTATGATCCTTTATAACAAACAAATCATGCAAATCACACATTAACTGTCTTCTTTTAAATGCTCCAGCTGATCAGCGTAAATGTACAGGTTGGTCTCCACTGGAATAACTGTCTGTTTCGTTAGTAAGTGCAGTAAGAGCTCTTTTTTTCTGAAATGTAAGATTCAGATGAACATCTAAATCCAACAGAAGGCCCCAAAGCACAGGTAAAGCCTATGAACACTTTGCTGAGGGCAGTAAAAACATCCCTCCGTCAGGACGTGGCACATCGCCAACCGTGCGGCAGAATCCTCCGCTACGCCTTACGGATTACAGAGTCATGGTACCCGGGCGGCACAGCACCATCACACTGACTCAGCACGCTCACGAACGGGACCTTCTCCAGGTGTAGTTCTCCTGGTGAGTTTCTGACGAGCTGCCAATCAGGCCTGAAGCCCAACGCCTCAGAAACTGCACTAGGAGAAGAGGGGTGGGGCTCGGAGAGCCGGCGTACTGCCCACACCCGCAGCGCCCCCTGCAGTTTGGTGGCCGGCATGACAGACACCCCTCTCATACCGCCGCGTTAAATTTAAAAGCACCGGCCTGAGAATCCCAGCGGAGGTACAGACACTCTGGAGTCAGGGGCGATCTCTGTGTTTTTTTATAGCAGCTAGCCTGGGTCCCACCCAGCCTATAATTATCTCAGGGTAAATATTGAAATTGCAAGTGTGAAGGATAACAATAATAATGAGCTGCCGTTCCTTTCATTAAGCCACAAGGGCAGCGCCTTTGCTCTCGAAAGTCATCTCGCCGCGTCAGCTTGGACACGGCTAGAGGGGGGTGGTCAGCTGCAACCCCATGCCTCAAAAAAATAGTCATAATAATAACAATAATAATGACAAACTGGTTAAAACTGGCTGAAGAGCGGAGTGCACAAAGGCAACTAAGTGGCCTTTTAGCCCTGCCTCCTCCCCCCCCCAGCACCACCGCATCCTGAGAGCTGAACAGCACCCTTTACAAACCCATCATTCCGCCTGTATTCTTATATCTAAATATGGAAGCATGACACACACACAAACCATCAATGCACCTGTCACACACAGACAATAAAGATCCTCAATCGTTACACTTAAGGCTCATCACACATATACTACCTTCCTAAAAGAGCTGAATATTGACTTTGACACCAATTCCAGCTTTCATGCCACAGCCTCAATCCCAAATTGATACTAAACCCATATTGTAAAACATTCCCATTTCAAAATGTTATCCTATTATAATAAACCAGCCTATTTATGAAATAACCTGCCAGCAGGACCCTGTCATACAGCGTGAAATATGCATAGATTCAATACTAATTTGGCCTCAGCTGTTACTAAACCTCATCAGCAATGTGCTAAAGTTAGCCTTATATTTGTGTTTGTATTTAGTCTGGCCTGCTTCTCGCCAAAGGGATATGAATGAACTCGCAAGTCAGGCCAGATATAAATTTAAACTGGGGTGTAAATATGAATCGATTATCAGGGTGACGATTCAGTGATTCAATCTGTTTATGTTACAATCGATTTCTGGGCACAAAATCCTCCTTAAAAGATAAAGATACTTCAGCCCCCAGGTGGCTCACTCCCGCCAAAGGAGGAGGACAGGGGAAGGTTCATGAATACAGGAAGCCCCACACAGGAAGAGGGGCGGTGATTATCTTTTGTGCTACTGGCCATTTTCCAGAGTGGAGGATGGGGGATTTAACCCTTGCTGATGACTGAATCTTTGTAGCAGGATGCTTCTGGAAAACATTTGTGTTTTTTAGTACAAAAACGTCTTTTCTTTTTGCAAGCTATGGCAGCAATGGTCACAGCCCCGAGGTGGCTAAGTAGAAAGTAACGTTAGCCTTAGAGATGTACGGGATATTGGGTAACACATCAGCTAATATTCGTGAAAAATCGAGATATCAGAATTGGTACAATCTTAGCCAATATTTAAATTTTATCGATATTCCGGATGATCTAGTTTTTCGTTTCCACAAAATACAAAAATGCTGTAACGTCATCCCACTAATCTGCACCACAAAACCTTCACTTTAATTAAATTGATTATTATTTTTCATAATACTATTTTATCAAAATTAAAGTTTTCTGATGCATCATTTCCTGAATAATCATAATCGAAGTAAATAGCTTTGTGGGCAATTATTTACATACTTTAAACAGAACATGAATAACTGCAAATTCACATCAGCACGTGTCTTATGCTATTCTGCCATCATAATCGGACCATTTAAAAGTTTTGGTTTCGCGATGCAAATTTGATACCAGGATATTGAACAATATTACTCTCTAATATGACAGACTGTGTGATAAACATTACAGAGAACCAAGTTCCTCAGACTTCACAGTAAAAGACCGCAATGTAAGATTCGAAACGATAAAGCGATAATGCGATAATTGAAGGGAAAGCTGACAACTTGTGCTCCAGCTGATTGCAAACGTGAAGATGGTGGGGGGAGGGCCCAGCGGATTCTAATCTGGGAGGGGCTCAAAATAGCGGCACTCCGTGTGACCTCCATGTCAGATAAATCTCTTTTCACAATTTTTTAAAAAATTCGTCACACTGCGAAGGTATAACAAGGAGAGACAGATTATCACAATATGCGAGGATCGGCTGGTTATGCGATTATCAGCTCTGTCTGCACAGCACCTAGGGGGCCTGGCTCTCTGAGACTGAGCATTCAGGAAGGAAGAAGGTTCTGCTGCAGCTATCAATGCACTCGTGGGCGGGGAAACCCGGCTTACCCTGCAGTTTGCTCCCGTGCAACTCTTTGCACGATTGTTTTTATAGTTGGCGTGCTCTGTCCTAAAGACGTTGGGGGCCCTGCCCTCTGGTCCGGGGGACACATGGATGTGGACAAGGGGTTGGTTTCTCCTGGTAACGCGGCCCGAAGCACGGGAGAGCGGTATCTCCAGCGACACACTCCTCTGCAGGACGGGGGGGCAGCGCTGGGCCCCCATCTGACCAGCGGCTTCTCCACCCCAGCAGCTTGCCTGGGGATCCTCAGCAGACCCCTGCGGGGGGAGGCACACAGATGTGCTGCGGAGCAGAGTTACATGCTGGAGATGAGGCTCCAGGTCAGCCTGGGGGTTGCGCTGAGGGGGCTCCAGACAGGGGTTCCCATTGGGAGCAAAATGCAGTGTGATGCCAGAGCACCAATCCGCCCGACTGAAGTTATGGTCCTCGTCTGGAACGGTGGCCCCGCCTCTATCAGAGCACGGCCGGGCCTGGAGGCCAGAGCTGAGGGGGGAGGTGGGAGGGGTGGTGCATGGGCTGCAGGGGAAGATGACGAGGGAGGTGCAGCGGCGCAGCGGCTGGTGGGTGGAGCCGCGGCCCGGTCTTCTGTCACACGGCTCCGCCTCCGAGATACTGCTGCTGCTGCAGTAGCCGGCATCACCGGCTGGGTCCTGGTCCGCTTGCTCAGCGCCGGTGCTGCTTGCTGGGCCCTGGGCCGCTCCGGTCGGCCCATGTGGCCGCAGCGAGATCTGCAGCGTGCTCTTCTTGCTGCCGCAGCCGAGCGCAGGGACGAACAGGGCGGAGCGCTGCCATCCTGGGGGGGAGCTCAGCCGGGCACCGCCCCCCCCAGGCCGGGGGCAGGTGTCAGGGGGGCCGAACTCCCACCCCCGCAGGCCGCACGTCTCCGACAGAGGGTCCGTGTTGCTCCTCCTGGAGGCGAAGTGGAAGCGCAGTCGCTGAGCCATGCTTCTCCGAAGCCGACGTCAAGGCCAGAAAGTAAAAGAGAAATAAAAACAAGGCTGAAGAGGAGGGGGAGAGGCGACCGGGCCCAAACCCTGCAGGGTCATCAAAGTCGCCCCGAGGGGACCCTGCGACGGCGCCGGGGGCAGTCAGACCTGCAGGGTGTGCAGGTGGGAAAACCAGCCAACAAAATGCGCAGGAGGAAAAGAGAAAAGAGGGGCTCCTGCTGCAGCGATCCCGGGAAAATCCTCTCTTAGAGGCCAGCGGCGCCCCCTATCTGCCAGCCTCGGCACCATCACCTCCGGTTTCCATGCAGCTAGCAGCCGGGCACGGCGACGTGGGCCCCGCGTTAGGGGCAGAAGTCCGGCGCCACGGGCCGGTGCCGCCCCATGCCAGCCTAGATGACAACGCGCTGCTCTCCGGCTGAATGGCTCGAGGGTCTGAAGGCTCCCCACCGCTGCTGAGCCACGAAGATTCCTCCCCACTGGCGTAGGATTACAGGAAATCAGGGGGAATGAGGTCGGGTATAACTCAGCCTTCCGCAGCAGGATCAGGTTTCCAAATAACTCCTACGGCTGGGGGACCACCAGCGGGACGCGGACAGGGAGCCAGCAAACGGGAGCCCAGCCCGGGGCGACGGGGAGGAGGCTTTCATAGCACACGCAACAAGTGACACAACACTCCCCCAACACACCCAGGAGTCACCAGCCGTGCCCCCCACCCCCAACCCCTAAAAGGGGCGCCAGCTGAAGATGACTCAGCAGGAGGGTGTGACCCAGCATGCCACATGAGCCCCCCCCCCCAACACATTGGGACACCAGCTCCTCGCATAGGTGGGGGTCCACGGCAGACAAGTCAGCGCAAGACCACCGCGCCCGTGACAGAATCCGGAGAGAATCGGGATCAGGCGACGCCTCAGACGTGCACACGCACACATCCGGCCCCCAGCATCTCCCGCTCTGGGCTCTGCACAGGTCCGGCACCGCTGCTGACATCACGAGGTCTGGCCACCCGCTAACTCAAACATCTATGAATACTGAAGATGCATTTTGGTGTTCCCTGCAGGGAGCTGCAGGGAATACACCTTCATGCTAACCAGCATCTAAAAATGTTGACAATGAAAGACTAGAAGAGTCACTGCCACCTTAAAAACATGCACATTGTTAGCATCACAGTGGACAAGGAGGTTGCAGGTTTGCACAGACCTCTTCCCCCGCATAGCTTTGACCCTGTTGCTTCTTTTTCAAAACTGTGACACTGAACTGAGACGGGTTTAAATCTGGTCCGTGCCCGGCGAGAGATCCAAACGTCACTCATCATACCCATTTCCGTTTTCGTTTACATGCATGTCCGTGCGGTGATGGGGAGAAGGGGGAGACGACGGAAACACGCGCTGCGTCTTACCAAGCGGTTCTCGTCGAAGACCTGCACCAGCAACCGGTGCCTCCGAGGATGAACCTGGACACAGGGGAGAGGATGGGAGACTGGTGTGCAAGGGCAGCGTGCCCGACGCGCTTCAGAGCGAGGCACCTGCCAGCTCCACACTGGCCACAGGCTCCGCCGCGCCATTACTCCTGCGTTTATAAACACTGCATCATCGTTATTATTTTTAGGGACCATTAGCAGCATTTCATCCCAAAAGAAAAAGGGCAAAGAAGCCACGATGAGGCACAACGGAGCAAAGAATACAGAATAAATATCAGCAATTTATTTTTGAAAAAACTACTACTGAAGTACTAAAGTAAGTACTGAAGCAGAAATTCAAAATTAAATTCAGAATAGAGAACATGCGCTGTGCGCCTGTCAGACTTTTCTCGCGTTCTAAGAGGAGACGCAAAGTGAATAAAATGGAAATGTTCACAGCATCAGGTCTCTGGGTCTGATCATGTGATCACTGGCCCCACACGCCTCCCTTGCAGATAGGTGCCCCTGCTGGGATGGAGGGGCCTCCACACGGTGCTGCTCCATGCTGGTGAGCAGAGCTACATGATGAGCAGGCCAGGCGAGCCGCTGCCTGTGTCTACAGTCCCTAAAAAGACACCCGGCATCAGCGGCCAATTAACCCCGGCCACCCTCGCACCCCTCCAGGCTTAACACTGGAGTGCCTCCCCCCCCCAGCAGCCAGCACCCACGCCTGATCCGGTTACATCGCGCCTGGGGGTGCACCGACAGCGCTGTAAATAACCCTGAGGCTGGTGCCCCCCCCCCCCTTCCTGAGGCTCCAACAGCCACAGGCGTGTCAGCGCATTTCAGAAGGGAGGCTCCAGCTAGACCCCCCCCAAGCTTCAGGCACGATGGCGGGAGGATGGAGACAGGCGACAAGGCCAGTGGGCAGGAGCAAGGGGTCACCGATTTCCATGGGTCAACATCCACCATTAGCAGACACAAACGCATTGGCCTGCTGCTGTTACTCCGGCGTTACTATGGCATTACTCATCGCTCACAGGGGCCTGAGGACACTGGACAAATCATTGAGAAAAGGAAACACCCTGATTAGATGCCGTTTATATAACCATGTGCATGTAAGGCACTAACTATTCCATTAGCCTGCAAGCTGACCTTCCTTGGAAAGCAACATCCTTTCATTAAATAGCATGGGGGGGGGGGGAGCAGACATCCCACATCAGTACTAAATGAATATTACACCCCCCCCCAGGAGATCACACGCTCCCATGAGCCGGTCAGATGCATGCAGCACGGGCACAGCCCAGCGATTCAGCAGACGGGCACAGGAGGGATCGTGCCAGCCGGAAAGCTGCCCTGCTGAGTGGCACAAGCTACCTTCAGCGGCGAGGCAGCAGGAGCAAAAGGCCACAGCTACCCAGAGAAAAGGGCAGGAGCTCCAGAAGAGCAGCCACTGCCTGGGGAGGCCCGATGACATCAGAGTGCCAGAGAGCGAGAGACTCCCCCACGGACTTCACAATGGACGATAGGAAGCAGCACGCAGCAGGCTGCACGTATGTGACCCCTCCGGGCACCCCAAACACAGGCTTCCTGACTCCTCCCACCAAACACGCATTTGTTATTACACCCCCCTGCGAGGAAATCTAAGCTGATGACTACTTCCTTTTAAGCGGTGTCCCAGAAAGCAACTTGATGCTGACCACCAATCAGGTCAGAGTACAACGGGTGATGGATACTGCGCGAGCCAATAGGAAGCGGCTGCAACATGACACATTCCTCAGTGTGGGCAGCGCCGCATCTGGCATTCTAACAGCTTTTATCACTTACTGTGAAGTAGAATTCTTCATTCCACTTTGGGTCTAGAGTCTTGGACAGAAAAAAAATGAAAGTACAATGCATTTATGTTTCTTAACCGTTAAATATAAATCAACAGCATTTCAACAGAGTGCATCTATAATAAATGAATTAATAAATCATAAATAAATGAGCGACTGACCTTTTTAATGGTTTTCGTCTGAACGCTTACACGTTCTTCATTTACAGGGTTGTATAAGGTGACTCGTGTGTATGGATCACTGGGGGAGAAAACAAGGAAACCAAATTCAGTGAGCAATTTGGTGCACGGTCACACTTCGGGAGTGTGCGAGTGTGCGGCCGGCACATCAGGGCTGCGTGGCACGCTTGTTTGGGTTACCGCGTTAAGGTTACCATGAGTAGTGAGATTAGCGCTGCCACAGAACACTGTATACTGCTGCAAACCCAAACACTGTCTGCCCCAGGACAGCCTGGCTGGTGGCGGCATTCTGGGCTGCTCGCAGCTGGCAGAGAGACCCCCCACAATCTGAGGCGACACTGCTGCCCCTGCACCTCAGGCACATCGGCGGTTCCACATCTCAGCTGCATCATCCTCCTTCATCGCTATAATTTGCCTTCCTGTATGCATTTCCTGGTAATCGCCATAATGGAAGACAATTCATCAGTCTTCCTGTCCTACACTAAGTACAGCAGAAATGAGAGCAACTATACCCATAATTTAAGGCAAATTACTATGCTTCTTCGACAATTAACCCTTATAAGATTACTTTAATGTAACAAATTTGTAGAAATACAAAAAAAAGTCTGTCGTATTCAATATAGTAAGGTAACCTCATACCTTCTAACAGGCATCATTACCTTCAGCCATGAATGCTGCTCTCGTTTCTGCATACTGTTTGTTTTAACTTGGGGTTTTAACCAGAGTCCGACTTGGCACTCACAAAGGAAAATCTGCACCACTGAGTGTATATCAGTCCACAGAAATGTACATGTGTATCAGGGCTTGACATTGGCACCCGCCCACCCGCCAAATGCGGGTAAAATTCGGCTGTGGCGGGTAATAACTTTAGTCTCACTAGCCAGTTTATTCTTTATGACAATATATTTTTGTTGTACTTTTCTCTAAAGGCATCTGATATAATAAACGCATTGCAACGTAATATTACGCGCATAAAACTCCCATGAGCACCTAT
>JABFEA020000021.1:14515786-14529933 GCA_019775915.2 Cyphomyrus plagiostoma | reverse complement strand
GCGTCCTCAGTGGCCAGCCTCCGGTTTAAGCTGTGCTTCTCGCGTCCTCAGTGGCCAGCCTCCGGTTTAAGCTGTGCTTCTCGCGTCCTCAGTGGCCAGCCTCCGGTTTAAGCTGTGCATGAGACTGCCTCAAACACAGCCATGGATGTTTACAGATGCAGTCTACATTGATGGCTCAGCAACTTCGGGGAAGCCGACAGACTAGTGACTCTGCTTTCACATGCCTACACAGAACATCAAACACAGAGGAGACCCCACCCACTGGCCACATCAACAATAAGGTTACTGCACACTGCACTGTATTTGTAAATTTAATTCAAATTAAATCAATGACAATTTGCAGTTAATGTTTAGTACAAAAATATCATTTCTATAGGTCTACTTTCACTGCCTGCTAACCTGATTTTTGTACATAATCATCAAAAAAAAACTCCTCTGGAAGAAAAAACAACACTGCCATAACCCACGAAAGCAATTTCCCCCCCGGACTGTGTCATGCTGTACGAGCTAAAACTGAAGGATCACATGTAAACAAAGTCAGCCACACAAGTAACTCAAGCCTGTCTAAACTAGACACTGACAGCTACTCTATAAGTGTCTTTCTTACAGCACCACGGTCATCTGAAGGCCCCCAGAAACGTGTGTCATGCGTTTCTTTAGACCACTGTTTTGTTACCTTGAAAAGTCAGGACAGCATGCCTTCCAAAATAAGCCACACTGACACACCTATCATGTGCTCTACCCAGAAAGCAATATCATTTTGGGTATGTAACAGAAATCCAGCCTTCAGTCACGTTTACACACACTTGGTAACATTCAAAACTGTTCATTTTATGGTTAAAAATAAACACTGACACGCAATTTGCAGATAAGAGGTTTAAAAGACACTTCAGCTGATGTTAAAAATACCTCAAGTTCTAGGAAATATCAACATGTTTCTAGTTCTTCAATAAGCTGCCTGCTTCTCCACTGAGGCCACACCCTCAGCACACACATGCACATCAGTGCCGGAGAGAGCATGCCCAGACAGGATTTAAATCCGCATTGACGGAATAGAGCCAATGTCCGCGCAAGGCTGCCCCCGGACAGTCAAGGGTTACAGTGTCCAAGCTAAATGACAGATGGAAACATTATTCAGTATGGGGTCGAACATCTTGTACACTTCAAGGTTCCCCCTGAGTCCATGCTAATATAACAAGCTTAGGTCTGAGAAGGTTTTCATTGCTTTGAGTTGCTAAATATATTTACTACTTGCAGACTCATATATTGTACCTTTGGTCTGTTAGGATCACAGCGTAGGCCAACAATGCTGGATAAACAACTTTGGCAGCTATACTTCAGTTGTCATGCTCACCTTTTGACAAAGAACTGGGATATTAAAACTGACTGGGATATTAAAGAAAAATGAGAAGTGTTTAGATTGTGGATAAAGTTAGTTACCCATGTCTCTACACCGTCATGTCATCTAGCATTTATCATGGTGTCAGGAAAATTATGCAACATTAGCAGATCTTGACACATGCAGAACATCTCAGAAAAAAACACAACCACACTTCATTATGAACTACAAGAACTGTTTGTTTTAGATAGGCTCACATTTATTAAGGCTGAGGCAATTAGGCAAGCTAGCACTGTTCCCGGGGACAAGTCCGCAGCAGTTTAAGCTCTCTTTTCATGTTTTTCAACTTCATGACCAAGTTACATAAGTTACTATTTCAGATTCCTTATTCCTGCGTTCTTATTTTCAGAGCAGCAATAATTAATAGCCTGACGCCTAAATCCTAATTAATTTTAGGAGATTAACATCTCAATAACCACCTTAATTAGCACAGTTAATACATAACATTAAACTAAAACAGAGATCAACACTATGTTATACTTACAGGGGAAAAGTCGCACTAGTGTGTGTTACTGTAACACAAAACAGCACAGCAGAAGATACAAAGTAACATACTATACATTTGATCGGAATAATAGCCGTATTTATTTAGTACGCTATTCGGCAGGTTAGACCAAAAAAGAGTAACAGACTAAAGCCACGAAAGGTCTGCGAGACAGAGTTACACAGCTATTCCCAGCCTGCGATGGAGGAGCCCAGCAGCGGAGCAAGACAAGCGGACACCGAGACTGCACTGAGATTCCCGCAGTGATACTGCCTGCTAATGCGGGTTATAATCACCACATTTAACTGGCTCTCATTACACTCCGAAAACCGGCACACATCCTGCGGTCAAGTCGGCGGAGCGGAATGGAGCCGCTCCCCTAGGGGCAGCCAGTACGGAGCCACTGACCTAGCTGAAAATGACATCGGGCCGGTGACGGAGGTACATCTCTGACAGCCAGGAAATGGGCTTGGGGAGGCTCCAGTGCACCGGAGTACAAGACAAAAGCGACGCTACACGGTGCGCAACCGAAACAGGCTCCTCAGACACGACTGCACTCCTAACCTCCGGTGGAGACAAGGCGGTACACCGGGACCTCTTACCAGATGGAGGCTTTTATCCGGTGCCGTAGTGCACCGGCCTCGACTCCGTGGAGGCCGTGGAGCGGCGACGGCAGGGAGCTTGTCCCCGGGTGAGGGTTCTTCTGCCGATTCTCAGCCATCACGGTGAGGCGAAGGGGAAAGACAAGCAGACAGATTCCTTTAACTAGCCGCTAACTAGTCTTTAACTAGCCTTAACGAGTAGGCCTCAAGCCGGACCTCGAGCTTTCCCCCCCGACTGCGGCGCATCACGGGGCCACTGGTCGGACAAGCGCCCGAGTCGCCATCAGGTCCGCCTGCTGAGCCGGCGGTGCATCATGGCTAACGGCGAATATGCGACGTTTCCCACGTATATGTAAAAGTAATGCAGTGGGACGAAGGGAAAGAAAGGTAGGCAGGCAGACTGACTGAGCTCGCGACTCGGTGTCGCACAGCACGCCTGCTACCGCTGGGGAGGCGCAGGCGCACTGCGCGCACCGAAGCTGCGGAAGCGCCGCTAACTGCTGTGCTCCCGGTCAGCCGCTTCTGATGGGAGATAACACTGCTTTTCTGTTCGATCCGATACCACGTGTACCAGGGTTGGTATCCTGATACTAAAATTCAGACGTCTCTTTTGCATGCATTAAATGGGAAATCTATTGGATTTGAAACGGGTACATCAGTGTATTTTATATAGTAGCCTACAGGTCATACATAAGCTTACTTGCATTATGAGGTACACCACCTCGTTATTCTAACAACCGAAACGAATCGTGCAACTTTATACACCAGGACCAAATCTGGCCTTCAATTCCAAATCCAGTCCTTGTTTTCATTTCTGCGAGGCAGTTAGTTACTGGTTCTGAGGCTTCACGCCTGGCTCCACGGGTTAAGGAAGCCTAGAAAGTCAGCAGGACTCAGCCCTTGAGGGCCATGATTTGAATAGCCTTGTCATACACTAATGAGGTAGGTACGCCGTTCAGGTGGCAGTCGATCATTCTTGTGCAGTAGCTGAAATATGTACTGAGAAAAAACAATATTTTGGGTTATAATAAAACTATGATTCAGATGATTTTAGTCGATGTAACATCATTTACAAAACGTTTAATGATTTGTAAAAATAGCTGTTCCAGCTACAGACTGGCACTAATCTTGAATTTTTACAGCATTGCTAGATGCCAGTGTCCCATATAAACTATGTGTTTTTTCCCTCATTCAGGGGTTTTTCTTCAGAAACGGGCATGTTTTTGTCTTCAGTCCTGCCTCTTCTTATGCTCAGCAACACTTCTGCCTTAGAAAAATTCTGTGCAGCAGAACGGAAGAAGCAACAATTCCCAAGAATCTGACTACAGGTCTGCTTAGGGATGGGGCCGATGGTTCATGCCAGTAATGGGTCCTTGTCCTCTGAGTCACAGCGCACGTGTTGGTACCTGCTGAACAGTGTTGTCTGGTTGACTTCACATCAGCGTCAAATCTGCGCCTAGCCCTCTTTTACACTGTGGCTGTAGAAAAATTTGCGACACGTGCAGGACCCGGCAGTGAGCTTTGACGCAGGTGCTCAGACAGGCTACTGGTGAAGTAGGAGCTGACCCCCCCAACTCAGAAGCCTGCCCCCTGCCAGAGAGGAGTTGTTTTTTTTTTCTTGGTTTCAACATAATCTTTGCCATTTTTAAACCTTATGTCAGCTACACCATGAACATTTGATTGCCCGAGAATCTACACTGACATTGTGATGCTAGTTGTGTGGCAAAGCAGCTGCCCTGATGCACAGTGGATGCAAGTTCTCTGTGAAGGAGGGACACAAGGGAAATCACTTTTGACACAGAATAATGATTGATAGTTTATTGAAATTGTCTTTATGCCTCCCTCAACTTGCTCTTTTTTGTAGAGTAAGCTGTCCACAAAGGGCAGCCACCTGTAGCGGCACCCAGGGACCTGGGGGTTAAGGGCCTTGCTCAAGGACCCACAGACATGCTGAGGACAGGTTTGAAACAGTGACCGTGTGATTACAGTCACACAGGCTTAGCCCACTGAGCCACACTGCCCCCATACACAGAATACACAGAAATATTTTCAGATGAGCCCTCCCATGTCTCCTCTTCAAAAGACCTCAGTGCCTCAGTTGTCAGGTGGATCAGGAACAGCTCTTCCTCACTCAGACACAGCGCCCCCTTGCAGGAGGGCAGAAGGCTGCAGCCGCTGCTGCTCTCCCCTTATACACATTCCCTAATAGCCCTTATGCACATCATAGCCCTTATACACATTCCCTAACATATAACAGACTGTAGTCCGTCATGTTTCTGCTGACTGAATCAGCTTCTTCTCTTCTAAATTCAGCTGCGTGTTCATGTTCAGGCCTTTGGGAGCAGTGAACTGCTCCCAAACTTGTCTGTGGTTTTTGTACTCTGATGAGAAAAAGATTAATGCTGCTTCATTTTCTCAGGACATTGCTTACCACCAGCCCTTCACACTGCAGCAACCATATTTGCACTGTTATCTGATACCTGTCACCATTTTCTTAGTCATGCCCCATTCATCAGTTAAGCGTTTTAGCTGTATGTTGTCAGATGTATGCTGCCCATAGAAATGACGGGTCTCCCGAATAAATTCCCGCATTCGCCAGTGGTCAGTGAGATGACACAACATAGCTCTGTGAACATTGCACTCCACTTGTTGATGGTAAAATTGTCCTTAGTTTGTCTCTACAGTCATTATACATATCTGTAAATATACCCTCCATCAAACGCTTTCAGCCAGGGACTTTGTGTCTTGGCTCAAAGGTTCTGAAAAATGCCCTAAAAGCTCTGTTTTCAACAATAGGAAGTGGCTGAATTTCTCTGACAATCATCTCTACCAGGCATCTTATAATCACTTTAGCTCTTGGAGAGTCATCCACCCAAAACAGAAATGCTCAAGTCTAAGGCCAACGAGCTACACTGCATGTCCTGAAAGTAGGCCGGTCCTTAAGACACTTAACGTTACTAACCTAATAAGCCTAGTCGGCTACCTATTTTAAAGGTGAAGTAGTTGATATTAATTGTTTCATTTTAAAATGCACTTTTACAAAATAACACAATGGCTAACAGCAGATTATTTGCTGAGATTAGGCCTAAATTATGTTAAATCACCATTTTAAAAATCAACATTATCTGTTAGCCTGCTGTGGGTAGCTAGGGCAGATCTATTAGTTAAAAGCTGCAAAATAGTGTATGTAAGCCATATTAACTTAGCAGTAGTTAGTGTCCAGTTTTTCTAGAGTAAAAATACTGCCCTACTAGTCAGTTAAAAGTGGTTGCATTAGCAGGTTTGAAATCTGACCCACGTGTTGCATATAAATTAGACTAATGTAGCTAGGTATCTATGCTTAGCTGTCTATGCTTAGTTGTAGCTAGCTAAGTTACCTGGTTAATATAAAATAGGTGCTAGCTAGTTATCTGGCCACTTAGCTATTGGGTTGTGCCCGTATTACCCAGCATGCCCTGTAGCTTCAGTAATAATGAAAGAATGGAACTGTTGTGCTGTTCTGTTATGCATGAGATTTGTTGAAAAAAAGTTCACTGTCGACCCTGAATATAAGTGCTATTGAAATTGACCACACTGGCTGTCACCATGAGTACTCTTGTTGTGAGCTTCATGTTCTGCTCTTAGTGAAGTCTCTTCATTTCCTCTCATGACCCACAAGCTCAGCTCAGCTCAAATCTTTCACCAGTAGGTGTCACTAGTGTACACGGTATTAAATTTAGCCGCTGCCTCTCGGTGATTCTGCTGGCTGGAAATCCTGAGAGGTTCAGGAAGCCTCGTTTCATCATCACTAACTCACTGACTTGTGTGGAGCTGGAAGAGCAGGTGGAAGGAGTAATAGTCCCTATCCTAACACCAGTAGTCCCTATCTTAGTCACTATCCTAACACTAATAGTCCCTATCTTAGTCACTATCCTAACATTTACGTAGGTCCTGCTTGTGTGCTTCATGTCCTACTCCCTATTATAATATAAACATTGAAATTACCAGGTACAAAGAATGTTACATTAGAATCGATTCTCAAAACGAAACATTCAGATCGAAAGAATCGATGTTTCAGTATCGATCTGTATATCCTTAGCCGCTTTGACATGCCACCCCCCCGATGCAAATACTAATTTTTTTCCCCTCAATCAAAACATTTTCCCACAGACGCAGTTGCCCATGTGTGGACAGGTTGACGATCCCTCTGTTAAGTCCGAGCTGCAGATTTACAGATAGTGGGCAGTGCTGTTGTCTGACGCCTCCACATCTGAGCTGTTTGAATCCCCCTTCCTGTTTGCCCTGTAGCCCCAGTCACATGGATACCCTTGTCCTCCTTCAGTGCTATATAAGTCATGCAGTTGGCTGAGAAAATTTCTCTAAAATGCCCTGTGATTGCGTGTAATCCCGCCCCCCCGTGGCCCCCTCCAAGATAAGTGATTAGAGGATGCTGTTTTTACACTGTTTGCTGACAAAGCTAAAAAGAGGCAATTTCGTTCCTGTAATTAGCTTTTAAGAAACATCATTATGCCGTCAATCACTAGCTAGCCAATAAGAACATAAGAAATTTACAAATGAGAGAAGGCCATTCGGCCCATCAAGCTCGTTTGGGGAGAATTTAACTAATAGCTCAGAGTTGTTAAAATCTTATCTAACTCTGATTTAAAGGAACCCATGTTTTTAGCTTACATTACACTAGCAGAAAGACTATTCCATACTCTAACTACTTTCAATGTGCAGCCATGCAACAAAGGTGAAATTATCCTAAATCACTTAAACTTTAGTGTTGACAGCACCAACACTTTCCAGTCCATATCTGTATGTGTTATCATCTATACATTTCACCTTATATTTGGTCAATATATCTTAGAAGACATACATGTGGATTTTCATTCAGAGCAGTGTTAGTTCTGATCACATCGTTTCAGTTAAAATGTCACTAGACCACCAACACTGCCGGCCAGATTTGTCTCCTCCCTCCCGTCACCGTGAAAACAAAGCTGGTCTCAAAATTAGCATTCCATAGTGAACGGCTTCCTGTTGTGAATTCCATTTGCAAGTACAATGTGCCCATGACTTGAAGAGATGAGATATACATCAACATCCTGTCTGACGGACGTTGGCAGAAAGTCTTTTGTCGTCCAGCTAAGCTGGGTACTGCATCCAGTGACGCTTTTCTTAAACAGGCTGAGCCTTAAGTGGAGTGTGGTGAGATTTAACAATGAGGAAGTGTAAGCCTGTTTACTTTATCTGGCTATTATTTACTGTAATATGAACAAAAGACTTTAGTGTGATAAAAAAAAAAAATCCAAAGTTTGAGATCCCATCAAACAAAAAAGCTTTATTTGCTGCCAGACAAACCACCACAACATTTCAATGTTTTTTAATGCTGACTCACCAAAAGGGCATCATGTTGGAAATTTGCTGACATCTTCTACTCATTATCTCCAAATCTAATATGTGTCCTTACTGTAAATGCATGCACTGGAGACGCAGGCAGGTACAACTTCATGTACCATGTTTTAGAAGGGACCCACATACATTCACGCCAACCTGAATAAGCCTATTTCTATGTGTGTGGTGGCTCGAAACAATGCTTTTAAGATGGGGTTGGGTGGATCAGGTGACCAGAACTATTCCTATTCATTGTACTTGTCCTGCATACATGACAAAACATAAATTGGTAGTTTCTTTCACAATTTTCCTCTTTCCTGTTGAAATGCCTCATTTTTGTGTTCCCTTCCCATGCTGTATCTCTGCCAAATAAGCACCCTTCTGTTCACTTGGTGTTACTAATGTAGTATGTTCCAAGGAGAATGGGAATATAGGACCAACTCTTCATTTCCTGGCCCCGACGAGGCTGTTAATGGACGGTGAAACGAAGCCCGCTGTGGGAAAACAACCCAGCGCAGCCTCATTAACGCGATTAGCTTGCATGTGCAAAACGAATCTTCCTGCAGCTGGTGAGGGTTGTGGCACTGACCCTTCTCCGGCACTCAGAATTCTCAGTATGCCACTCCGCATTGGGGAAATGTAATACGTCAGTATGTTAACAGTCAACATGGGTAGATCAGACATTTTGTTAATGCAGATTTTGTTTTGTAAACAGTGTTAAGTGTAAATTCACTTAGCACAACGAGCTGAGCTGACTTGTGATTTCGCACCCACCCGCTTTTGCCGATTAAGACCCGGGGTTTGATGTGTGCGCTCATTTAATCGCGACATGACAAAAGCGGTTCTAATCGACAAGCACGCACACATGTCCGCATCTCATGACAGCCCTGAATAATCATTCTATTTTAAAAGCAACAAGTAGGAAAAAGCAGGGGTGCGAGTTGGTATGACCTAGAAAAACGTGCATACTGAACGTGCATATTTATGCAAAGCGAATCGGGTGTCCCTGGCTCATGCAGAGATGCTAGAAAAGCAGAGCAAGCAGGGAGGTTAAAATGAAAACAGGTTAATGGACGGTACAGTCAGCTGGGATCACCGATCAATCCAAAAAGTGCTGCAGGTCAAACTGTGAGTTTCAAATCCAGCCACATCCTGACTGCTGGAATAATTTGTACAGCAGGTCATACTCCTGTCCTTATGTAACCTCTCGCAGTTTGCACTGAAGTATAAACCATATCCAGTACGAAAGACCAAAGATGCTATCGATGAAACCTGCTATTAGAGAAGAAAAAATTTGATATTTACTGTTATTAAATATCACCACTGGGAGAAACTGCACACCAAAACTGAGTGAGAAGTTCAAGCAATTAATATTAAATGAGGATCATTCATAAACTTCACCAGCATAAACTTGACTAAACTTGTAAACGCCCTAACACACACACACACAAAGTTAATAGACAGAGGTGGCACTACGACTTGTACGTTTCTGTCACTCTTGGAGCTACAGTGTGTATCAGATACAGAAATCGATTATTAAGCGTCAGACTAAAAGCTGAAGCGGATCCCCAAGAGTCCCTCTGAAGGTGACTGGCAGCTAATCGTTCTCACAAAACGAAGCATTGATTAACTTAAAGCGAGTCATTTTTCCATTAATTCACTGCTGAGGACGTCCTATGTGACAACAAAGG
Source organism: Cyphomyrus plagiostoma (assembly GCA_019775915.2). Classification (NCBI taxonomy): domain Eukaryota; kingdom Metazoa; phylum Chordata; class Actinopteri; order Osteoglossiformes; family Mormyridae; genus Cyphomyrus; species Cyphomyrus plagiostoma. Next base: position 14,520,384 of record JABFEA020000021.1, on the reverse strand, counting down.
TCCCAAACTTGCAGAAATGATGTGGAACAACAAGGGGTCTAATTCCATTCCGTTCCCAGCAAAGATATACAAAGCAACTTACAATGTTTCACAAACATTTAATCACACTGCCATCTAGTGTCTGTCACAGAAACATGCTAGTGTCCCTGAGCTCCCCAGTCTTCGTCTGAAAAGGTGTCTGCTTCTGGCTTCTGGAGATTTCTTTTAAAATCTTCACCAAAATGATTAAGGTCTTCTTCCTTGAAAATTCCCTAAGTACAAAACAATTCCTGTCTTAACAGGGAAACTGCCCCACAAGCCACAGATTCAAACATCAGACTGCAGATTCTGCAGATGCGTTTCCTCACCTTTGGCAGGTAACCAAGCAGTTTAGCGGCATGATCTTTCAGCAGCTTTTGTCTCTCCTCCTCGATAATCCTCAAACGCGCCATCTCACGCTCGTGTTCAGCAGCTCTCTCCTCTGCCTCCCGCTCCTTGTATGAGAAAATAAAACCGTGTCACATCAGTACAAATCCTCCTGTTGATTTGCTTCTATATTTAAATGATTATCAGATATAGTTTTGTTTGACACATGCAGTATATAGCTGGTGCTCTTAATGCCCCCTACTGGAATATTATGGTCTTTACACACACACACACACACACACACACACACACAATACTGCAGATCAGCATTCCAGTTACATTCAAATATCACTCCTACCCAGGAACAGAATTAATATATTATTCCTAGTTCTGGAGATTTTATTCAAGGAGACACTTAGATCGCTTGCATTTTGTATTAATTTTACAGCAGGATAATTCACATTAAATGTCTTACTCAGGAGTATGTCAGTATGGCCAATGACATGGCCTGCTCCCTAGCCTCTGGGCTTGCCCCTGGCATATAGATGACGTACCTCTTCGGCCAGATTGCGCCTCCTCCTGACCTCCAGCAGCTCCTCCACCGCCCGCCGGTGCTCCAGCTGTTTCATACGCCGCCTCTGGGCGGTCATCTGTCCGATGCGGTCGTCCTCAGCAAACTTGGTCATCATCACGCGTCTGAAGGCTTCTTCTTCCTCACGCTCGGCCTGCTTGCGCTGCTGCTTGAGGGCCATCTGCTCCCGGCAGGTCTGCTGCAGCTCCAGCCGCTGCCGGATCCTCCTCTCCATCTCCTCCTGTCCAGAGGCACCAAGCTGACCCTCGAGGGCTCCGTCCAGCAGTTGGCCGGCCGAGACGGCTCAGACAAGCAAACACGCAGCACGGAGAGATGCACAGGTACGTACGCGTCGCTTCTGCCGCTCAGCCTCCGCTTGCTCCTCCATGTGGAGCTCCTCGCGAGCACGGTCCATTTCCTCACGTCGCCGCGTTTCCATTTCAATCCTCTCGGTGAGCTGTCGGAGCAAAATGGCCCATCCTGAGGTCACAACTCAGTTGCTTTGGGCTTGGATCTCCAAATACAGCATGCCGGACTCAAAACAGATCTCCTGCTTGGAAGAACACCAGCCCCGCGCCTAAAGCCTTACCATCAGATGGAGGTGTTGTTTGGCGTTCTCTCGCTCTCGGACCTTGGTCATCCTGTCCTCCTCCCTGCGCTGCTGATATTCCGTGTATTCTACGATACGTCGATTCTCAGCGTCCATCTTCTCCCTCTCCATCTGCCTCCACTCGGCCTGCTGCCTCTTGAACTCCTCTACATATCTCTGGGTGGCTGCAATCTTCTCCACCCTCAGTTGCTGCTCCCTGTGGGAAGACACATCCATATTTAGAGCATATTGATGGTACGGTACAAATGCAACCAACCAAAGCACCCAGCCCAGACAAGGCAATTACATTTGGTCCTCCTCATAGATCTTCCGGACTATCTCGTCCACCATGAGCTTCTCCTTAAGGAGCTCCTCGTATGCCTCCTGCCTCTTGAGTTCCTTCTCCTCCAGCTGCTGTTCCAGCTCCTGCTGGTAGCGTGCCACCTCCTGGTAGCGCCTCTCCTCCTGCTTCTGCTCCTCCACAATGGCTTGCTCCTGTTCATTCTTCATCCTAAGCGCCGAGTCAGATTCTTGCCTCTGAGGTACACAAGAACTGAGTGTGTCACCCTCTCCAGAGATACTACTTAACCATCACACAGAAAGAATTTTTTGACAGTAGCAACAAATTAAATAAATTAGCCACATCGCTTTGTTGCACAAAAATAATTTCTTAACTTCATGGGATATTCAGAATAACCTGACAACTACGGAATGTAGATAAAGAAGCTGAGAAAAGTGTTTCAACTGAGTTTAAAATGTTCATGAATTTCACTGGATTTCACTAAAAATGTTGTCGAATCCTTTGTAAACCCGAGCCGCCCCCCTGCTGTTAACTTAACGTGTCTGGTAGGCCGTTACCATGGCTTCACATCTCATAAGCTCCTTCTCAGCAACCTGAGCTGCTCGCTCCTTGTTCAGGTAGGCAGCCTTCAGCTTCTGTTCCAGCTCACGGAGCTCAATGCTTTAAAAGCACAAAAAACTAAATGTACGTGGGAATGTTCGTCACACCTGTGAATTACGGGAATACGCTTGTTTATCAGGAAACGAAATGAGGAGGGTTGCTGCTGGAGCTCAGCCTCACGCACCGAGGGCTTCCTTGTACCTGTTTTCCCGGATCTGCTGCCTCAACTTCTCCTCTCTCAACTTTTCATGGTTGACGCGAGCCAGTTCCCTTGCCATCCTCTCCTCCTGTTCAAGCTGCTTCTCCCGCATGATCCTTTCATTCTCCGTCTGGGAGTGACGACAGGAGTATTCATTAAAGTTTTCACGGAAGTAAGGCATGCACAGGTCTAAGGGGACAGCTAAGGTAGTCCTCATGCTCTTCCTAGAAGTACTCGGCCAATTACAAAAAAGTTGCTTTTTCATTTTACTTCTGATTGGCCGATTTGGTGGTATAAACCTCTGCACCTTAAGTCAGAGACACGCACCGTCAGGAGGGCCCGTTCCACCCGCTGCTCCTGCTCCTCGTCCTGTGCTCTCCGCAGCTGTCTCTTCCTCTCCAGCTTCTCCTCATTCAGGAAGCCGGCCTGCATCTGTCTGTCCTGCGACAGGCGCCTCAGCCAGTCCTCTCGCTGCTCCGCTTGCCGCCGGGACTCCGCGACCAGCCTCTGCTGCTGTCTGTGTGTGATGTAGCGCTGCTGGTTCAGAGACGCCTGTGCATTTAGGGGACAGGAGGCACGCAGCGGTCACATTTTTTCCCCCCGACTATTCCAAACCAGTTTCTATGACCTATGGTTCTCAGCTTCCCAGAGCTGTATGGCTGATAGGTTTCTAACACTTCAAATTATAATTAAACACGGCTGACATATTTATTAGAACTGGTTAATGGTTTACGCAATATTAGCATTTATTTTTGTCTGTGAGGTACTTTACCTATTATGGTTTATGGGAAATATTGCTGAAGTAATAAATCAAACAAGGAACTGACTATTTAAGTGATGGAACAATCAACAGGTCAGCCTAATCCCTGTATGGGATGCCAGTCCACTGCAGTGATTAATAGTCATTCATATTACTGCTGTTAATAAAGTAGAACTAATTGTTAAATTTCATCTGCTTAACTACAAAAACTATATATATAAATCACAGACCTGGTCTGGGCATAGCTTGCAGGGTGGTTGGAAAATGTCTAATGTCGATGGCAAAGATATTACACCATTAAAGACAGTATCCCTAAAATGCTGGTGCTAAAACGACATGTAACAACTAGTAACTATCAAAAGACAGAATTAGTTTTCTACCTTGAATTGTTAAATTAAAAGCAATGGAATTACCATATTGATGTGTTGTCCCAGTTAAAGATTCAGACGGTATCTTTCATGCAAAACAAACAGCAACCCAGTACATGAATTAGCGGAAACTTTCGAGTGTTTCGCCTGTTTGTTGGCGCGTTGGCTTTGTTGTCGTCTTGGCGACAGAGCAATGCTTGGCTTGCCAGTAAGATGTTACGGAATTGGTTAAAGTGTCCGCACATGGGAAAGTTCATTGGCCATCCGGCTTTTCTTTGTAGTCATTCATTGGCTGATCAACGGTCGGCAACAGACTCACATTTGTTCCTGACGATAATGCCGTCGACATAAACATGTGGGTTTTCAAGATTCAACGGGCGCATTGGAATGCTTAGTCGCTCGACCTCACTCGGTTACGAAAGCCTGAAGACATTGGAAAACGATACAGGTGGCGTAAAACAATACAAGACGGTGGAAAAACTGGACCCTATGTAGTCAGGCTGATAAAGTGCATTAACAGGTCTACAGAATGCATCTACCACGAATGTTACAGGAAATGTGACAGATGATACATGATTTCAGTGAATTGTAATCCTTAACCATATGATAATTAACTTCAGAGAGGGTATCAAATGCACTAAACATATGGTGATTATTTTTTTCCCCCAGATACAGTGGATACAGAAAGTATTCAGACCCCCTTCAATTTTTCACTCTGTTATATTACAGCCATTTGCTAAAATCATTTAAAATTATTTTTTTCCCTCCTTAATGTACACACAGCACCTCATATTGACAGACAAAAAAAATAATTTTTGAAATTGTTGCAGATTTATTAAACAAGAAAAACTGAAATATCACATGG
>JABFEA020000021.1:14480644-14495417 GCA_019775915.2 Cyphomyrus plagiostoma | reverse complement strand
CCACACCCCTAAATGCATTGAAGTAACTGCCATGTGATTGGTTGATTAGATAATTGCATTAATGAGAAATTGAACAGTTCCTAATAATCCTTTAGGTGAGTGCGTTTGTCAAAAATTTATGATGTTAAGTATATTGCAATATTTTCTTGGTTAGTTTTAATATTTTTATCCGAATATAGGTTTTTGCAAGGTAGTTATACATCCTTTACTACAACAGGTAGCGCTTTAGTTGGTCGCCTTAATATAGTACATTTGGCAAATGCAGTAATATATAAATCACCCAACAGGTGGCACTCTGCATTTTTCAAACAAGGGATAGTAGAAGGGACATTTTCGCACATTTTCCATCTCTGGAACAATGGTTTTAATATTAACTAACGTTTAGTTACCCATCTATGTTCAAAACCGTATAACTGTAGATAATATGAAACTGAAATAACTCAAATTCCGCACATGTGCAGGAAAATAAAACTTTATTATATATTAGTTTAATCCCAGTGTCACGGCAAATGCGTTTATACCTATTTGTTCTTGTGATGTGGCATCATGAATTTATTTATATAAATTTAATCAAGCAGTGGACTACATTACAAATGACCACATACAGTTGGGTATAGCTGCAGAAGAGAATGATCAAAACGCGGGTCACATTATTCATACTTTTAAATAACAAAGGATAATAGTGAAATTGTTGCACTTTTTAATTTCTGACAGTGAGACAGAAGAATGTACAGCACACAGCTTGACTTTGCTATCTGAAAATATCACAGTTTAAATCAACAGCCAAATAAGATACAGAATTGATTTAGCTTCGTATATTTTATGGCTTGAAAATAAATCTTTAACTGCAGTATGTATAACTACTTATATTAAATTTACTACAAATATGTAACGATTTAAAACACATATAATATATGAATATGGGCCTATTATATGAATCTATTTAAAATTATATAAACAGACAATGAAATAATGTAAGAATAATCTAGGACAAATCAGCATTTACTAATTTGTAGATAACAACATAATTGTTATTAATAATGAAATTAAACAAAATATAACACCAAATTAAATTATACCCAACGAACCAGATCTAACCAATTAAGGTGAATGAACCCCCAAAGGAAATTATTCCCGTATGGTGTAGCCGATTATGACCAGAAAACGGACGAAACGCAGGCTACTTACAGCATCACCAAGCCTGCAAAAGCGTTTAAATCTATGAGACAACTTGCACATTAGACTATTATTTGGCGTCCAAAACGCACTAGATTTAACTAAGGATCGTGGTAACTCAAAATCCAACATTGCATATTCAACCGGATAATTTTTCACAACTTATTCCGTAAATGCAACATGCTATGCATTATTAACACCATGTTCACACATGTTCATAACTGCCTGTGTCATGCTACTCTACCATGGGCCAAACTCATCTTCATGTCCGACGCAGTTATCGATCGTGGGTAAATCCCCTCCAGTTGGATTGTGGATCTGCTGTAAAGCCAGCCAGTAATCCGCTGTCAACCACTGACAGCAAAACATGGAAGGCGGCGCGCCGCTTTTCGCTTTACGCATAGGCGGAAGGAAAAATAGTTCCCGCGTGTTGTTTGTATTTCAGAGAACGATGTTAATTTTAACTAAGAAGTTTTCCGAGGCTTACACTACTATATTTATGTTATTTTCACACAGACCATTCATATTTCAACGCTTCTATCCATGATCAACTGTCATATACTTACACGTGAAGTTCAAATTGATGCTTGAAATGTAGATTTCACCGTCTTATGTTAAAAAGAAATTTGTCTCGCAAAATATATTTATTTACCGAAAATGTACCTTATGAAATTACTGTGCTCAAGAAGAATTCTGATTCTCCAGATTCTGTAGTGAAATTACATTATGTTTTATTTGTTATTTGCACGTGTAGACTACAGATACTGATTGATAGATAGATAGATAGATAGATAGATAGATAGGTTGATTTATTGATTATTAATTCTGAAGGAAATTTAGGAATGCTTTTAAAACACTGAAATGCTTTAGTGTGTTTGTAGCACTGTGGCACAGTGGCTCGTGTGACACAGTTCAAAAACTGGGCAAGGTTAATGCAAATTGCCCCTACATTCACAAATTTTGTCTGTTTATTCAGTGTGTGCCTCAGTGGGATAAGCCTCAGTGCTTGTGAGATTGCTGGTTTGAGTCCAGCTCCCATAGAATAATCATGTCCGTGGGGCCCGTGAGTGTGGCCCTCACCCCCCCCCCCCACCCACCCCTCACAGTCGCTGCAGGAGGCTGCTCCTCACTGACAAACTTGCTCTCACCTACATGTGTATCACTGAAAACATGATGAGGTAGGCAAAAAGACAATTTCTCCACAGGGATCAATAAAGTGCCATTATTATTCTATTAAAACATACTAAAACTGCTAACCAGCAAGCATCCATTTCACAAGGAAAGTAGTGAAACATTAAAACTAGTAAATAACTATAATGTCATCAGAGCTGTTTCTTCTGATTTTTTCCAGTCTCTCTCTTGCCCCCCTAACCAAATGGTGCTTGGGGGGATCGCCTCTGTCGCCTGCAGGGCCACCCAGCCCTGCTGATGGGACAAGGGGGTATGGAAAATGGAGGGTTTTTGCATATGACATTTTTCACTCCTCTCAGACATACATACATGCAGGTCAGAAAGAATCTTGATGTCAGAGTGCAGGTTTAATCTTTTATCCAGCGTTCCCTACATCATTTTTGGTAGATTAAGGGCCAACAGCGGACAGATGACTTCTGAGGATAGGATTCAGACCAATGACCTTCTGATCACAGGCCTGACTCACTGAGCCATTCACTTTGTGGTAAACGTATCTGTAGGTAAAAATCATATTGTACAAATTGTACACACAAACATACACAAATTCAAAGCTAGTATAATATTTTAATTAAATGTATTATTTATTTGTAAGTAATGTAAAAGTGATGTGGTAGTATAGTAATGAGGTAGTGATAATGCACCATTTGCTTCTGCTAAATGAAAGTAAACGAGAAGCGGACCCGAGATATGTAATCTCAATAATATATGGAATGCATGAGTTTATATGTGGGGAATCGAAATGAATTAGTCAGTGCACTTGTTTACATATGCATCAAACCAAATACAAGTGGTTGGACATTTAACTAGGCCATCCATGCGCCATTGCAAACGGGATAACACCGGCGCGCTCCCCGTTCTCTCGCGCAGCCTGTCACTCACTCAGGGGTTAAAAGAGACACATCTCGCTCGGCGGAGGGATACAACGCCGCGCGTCAACGTGATGTTAGGGTTTGCAAAGCAAAAATGTCCGCCTGAGGGAAACTCGTAAGTTACGATCGGGGAATATTTGGCTAAATATCACTGGAAACACCTCGACTCTAAAGCCTGTCAGCCGCCAAGAGGGGAAAAACATCGCTCCCACTATTGTATCCGATCGCCCTAGTTGGATTTTTAAACGAAAAAGGTAAAAAATTGGATGTTAGGGAAAAGGGGGGCTTTCGGACTGGGTGAAAGAAGTTGGGATACAAAAAGGCTGGAGCCGCTGTGCGTGAGGGGTCGGCGGCTGCTGCGCTCCCCGCCTCCCGCCGCGCTCCAGTCTCAGCGGCCGCTTCGCCTGTCTCTGGCCCTTTATGAATGACTTCCCTACATCCGACGCATCCAAAGTACCTCGTTCGCCTTGCATTTCGCTGTTTTATCTCGCCACGCCGATGGGGGGTTAATCTCCAAATGTTGGGGATGAGCCGAGTTCACTGGCCGCCTGGAGCCGGGAATGGGCGTTAAAGTCTGCCGGGGGGCGAGCCGTGCTCGCGCTCGCTGGGGGTGATTATTGCAGGTTTATTGTCGCTGTTGTTACATTTATCGTTGTTATCATTGTTGCTGTCCACGCCGCACAGAAAGGTGACGGTGTCGCCGTATCGGGTGACAGCGGTCGGGCGGCGGTGTCCTTCCTGCACGCCGCTCTCCGGCGTCCGCCTTTGCCGTCGCTTTTCTCGGGTCGGGATAAGCACCCGCCGTTCCCCGGACGTATTCCCGCACCGAGTCGCCTTTCGGGGAGCCTCTTTGCGGTTAAAGGATACCGAAAAGCGGACACCAGTCGGCGCTTCGGCTGGCGAGAGCTTCGCTAGTCCTGGTGTCCTCGCAGGATTTTTACGGATTCGGTATTTCGGGGTAACTTTTTAATTAATTTATTTGTTTGTTTAATTTGGTTAATGGTAATGCTTTTATCTTTTCTATATTAGAGATAGCACTGTAGCAGTATTGGGTTGTTGGTGTCTCGTATTTTGTGGTCTGGAGTTTGTCTTTGGGAATACTGAATCGGACGTTTGCATTGCAGTACTCTTCGGGTTTATGGGTTCGTTTGATGGAAAGGGTTTAAACATTCTGCTGGAAATGAAGAAATGTCCTTATTTTCTAGGTGTAGTTCAGGATCGCCGAGATGAACCCTCAGCAGCGGATTGCCGCTATCGGAACAGATAAGGAATTGAGTGATCTGCTGGATTTTAGCGCGGTAGGACATTGTTCAATACGTCACCTGCACTTCTTATTTCATGCCTGTTTGTTTCCTTGAAACTGGAGCAATTGAACAATGTAGAATCAAGTGACTAAGCTTGATTCTAGGTACCAAAATGACCATGCCTGAACTTTGACGTACTGTCAGGATTTAGGGAGACTCTGGGTCAGGGAATGTACACACACTGAAGGAAATGTGTGTCCTTGGGCGCAGAAAATTCTGGAATATTCTCTGATGTAATAGACGTAAATTAAGTTGAATGAAATGCTTCAAATGAAACGCCGAGCGTTTACCAAGTTTGTATTGCAGCCTAGATTATTTGCATTTGAATAAAAGGATCTGACCGAATATGGAAGTCTAAATGCAGTCATTTCCCCCAATAGATGTTTTCTCCGCCTGTAAACAGTGGGAAAAACAGACCGACCACCCTGGGGAGCAGTCAGTTCAGCGCATCAGGTAAGAATCTCCCCGCTTTCCCTGGCGCTGGTAACTAATCCTAGTCTTTTAAAACTTTATTTCTATGAAGTATCCCCTCCCCGCAAGGAATCCCACGTTTTCTGCTTCTCTTGCTTATTTGTTAAAGTTGCTTTAAAGTTAGCAGCTGTGTTAAACGCCGAAGCTTTCGGTCAGATGGCTTGTTTTTGGTTTACGGGAGAACTGTTTTGTAAATAACGGAGCGAATTAGGAAAAACGGAGAATTTATATTTATCCGTTACACACACACACACACACACACACACACACACACACACACACACACACAGTTCGTGTATTTTTTTCCTCCCGCGATGTATGTGTGCACTTTGGACATCTGGTGAATGAAACCGTATAGCTCCCATCTGCTATTGGCGGTGGAATGCCCGTAGTATCCATGCTGAAATAAGGGGGCCCTTAGGTGACAAACGGACAGCGTTGGACGGCATTCCTTTGACGGGATCTTGCGGAGCTGCTAGTGCCACAGAGAACCCCCTTTATATCGCGTTTCACGGCCTTCACAGCTTTGTGCGCCTTGTACCCTTATTTAATAGGGTCAGGGTTTAAAAATATATATATATTTTTACCTTGCACACTCCTAATCAAAAGCCTGAATTGTAATCTAGATTTTCCTCTCTCAAAGCATAAAAACGTATTTGGGGTTGATAAATTGAAAGTGAAATTAATCGTGTACGGCAAAGCCGTGGCTCTGTGCATTGTGTGGTCCGCTATTAAAATAAAACTGTCCTGTATCGTAACAGCTTTCGTTATTTCCCCCTAAATGTAGTGATGATCTTAACTTGGTGTTCTTTGTGTTAGGTCTGCTTTTTATTTGACATCTGTTTAATGAAATGTTCTGTGCCACGTGGGAAGTCATATTAAGGGAAGTGAATGTTTTCCTCACCTTCTATACAAACCTTCATTCTGCTCATGTTTGTAAGCAGTTTTTCTACAACTATTGTTTTTATTTTTTAAAAGGTTTTTAAAATATGGGGATTATGGCTAGTTCATTTTAATTTTTCTCAGTGTAGACTGTCTTGGAGGTGGGCATATACATGCTTAATTTTACTTAATACTGCTTTTTTTGGTCTGCTGATTGAGTGAGTAAAAGGCACATTTTAATAGCCCCTTTCTTTTCGAGACCCATCCTCTCTTAAGTATGCACGGTGTTGGATCTTAAACTAAAGCTGATAGATGGTTGTATAACCCTAGAAGAAGATCAGACAATTAGACATTATTCCTCTTGAATATGTGTTTTGTGTTTAGCAACAAAGCTGTGTTTGTCGTTATCTGTGGCCGCAGAGACGCACGTTTCAGCGGCTAGCGGAGTGCCTCGACCGCCGAGTCTAAAGGGGGTCTTTGTAATCCGAGTCGTGGGATTGTTGTGGTTTGTTTTAGAGTGTGTATTTTCCAGTAAGCAGAGGAGCGGGGATGTGGGTGTGTGTGGTTTGAGATGCTGCCCGTTAAGAGTCCACTGGACCCCTTTGGTGGGTTCATATAGTCGGTGATGTTTTTGATGTTACCTTTTTAAGCAGGTACTAATATTCTTATTTAGTCATCTTTAAAAATCATGCTGCTATGACCTAAATACAAAATATCACTGTTAATAGGCTTTTAATCGGTTGGAAGCTTTGGTGATTCAGATTTAATTTACAATGTTGGGGTTCAAATAGGGGCTTTATTTGCAAGCCGTCTCTGACTGGAATTCTCCAGCAACCAACTCACACAAGAATCGTCATCTATGATCCAAGAAAATTTTGAGTTCTTTCTGTCTCGTGTTCCATGTTTTGTAGGTCTGGATGTGGATGAACATGAGTGATCTATTTGCTGTAAGAATCTGCCATGTTACATGCATGAAGCTAGTTAATTGGTCATTGAGACCACTAGCTGTTTATTTAGAGAAGATGTTTTTTGCAGCTAGGCTACCTACATTCAGCTAAATGGTGATGCTCTTCACTGGACTGTGGCAGTCATCTGCTATAATCTGACTGGATAAGAAAAAAAAAAAAAAAACACCAGATCTGCTTTGCTCATTTCTTTCATCCTGATCTATTAGGATATTTCGTCAAACCAAGAGATCAGCAGTTTCACCAATGACATGCACTCTAGCCATGTAGAACCAGGACAGGTGAGCGATGTCTGTCATTAGGAACATTTGGGCGTTTCTACTATTTAAATATCACATTGCGTCTCTTTTAAAAGTGACCGGGCAGGTGGGGGTGGGGGGGGGGTTGTATGTATGATTTTTTTCATTTTAAAATAGGCTATTACCTATTTATGCATCATATAGCCACTCAGGAAAGCCTCCTTACAGTATTTTTGATTTGGAGATTACATATTTATGATACATTTTAACTTGCCGAAATTTTTCAACTTCCGCTGTCATTGTTACGCACGGATGGAAAATGCATCACATTGAAGTGTCACTGGAAGAAGGCCTGCTAGGCTTGTATAAATAAGCTGTTTAATTTCATAAAGGCACATCTCTGACAGAATTAGCATTTCACACCTGGTGTCAGGAAATGCTTTCACAATTGCTAACAATTACAATTAAAATGTTCACCCAGGAAGCCATGTTTTGGTAACGTTTAATAATTTAAAATGAAAGATATTGTTAAACAGTAGTACTTGAGTATTTAAACGGTTCCGGTTTCTGAAAACCCAGATTGTGTGCTGTGTATGTCTGTTTTTACAGTGCTGTGTTCCGTGGTGTGTGTGTGTGTGCTCGCATGGTAGGCTTCTGGTTTTGTGCGTGTGTGTTTTCACTGCTGTATATGATATGAATATAATGGTCTCCCCATTTCTGTCTGCCGACGGGTTAGATTTACTCCTCAGTTTTAGACCCATGGCCAGCTCTGTGTCTGCATAGTCTGTCTTGCGAGCTTGTGGAAGATGGAATTGGTCACACGTCTTGTTGTCTCTTTTTCGGGGGTGGGGGGTGGGGGTTCTGACACTAGTACCATGCAATGATGTGTAAATTGTGATTAGAGTTGAGGTCACCATTTCTGCCTCGGTCTCAATTCCCACCTCGGTGACATACCTCTTGCACACCCGTGGAAAACCCAGCTTCACCGTAAACCCAGTACTTCCTGTGTTATAATGTTACTGCGACCAAGTATTTTTGGTGTTTTTTTTTATTATTAATTGGCTCGGTCTATTGCTGCATTAATCTGTTTTGTCTGTTCCTGTATGTGGCTTTCTTCCTCTGTGTTGGCATTTCATGGGCTTCACTATAGATAAGAACTAAACAATATTTGCAGATTCCCATTCATTTATAGTATTGCCTGAAAGGGAAATGCTTTTGTGCAGCATTAAAGATGTTGTGATTTACTGAGGTTGTCAGCTATTGTCTGTCATTTAGGAACTTGTTTCAAGAATAATACCAGAGAAAAATTATTGAAACTGATATTTAAAATGAATAGTCAATTGGTGAGTCTTCCACCCAGTGACACATCTCTAGGATCAACATATCAGTTAAAATCTTGAGAATGCATTTGGAGAATTTTATGAAAACTGTAATGCTAAAAACTAATACATTTTAATGTTTGGTTGTTCCTCCATAACAATTTTAATACAAAAGCTAAGTGAACTGAGTGTTAAGTTATGAATGAAACATTTTTTTAAAAATGTAGATGTGGCAGTGAATCTTGTTTTTAATGGTCTTTTCGAATTTTAACACTTTAAAGAGTTTGTCAGAAAATATTTGCATACATTTAAATAAAATGTATCCCAGGGTTTAGACCAAGATCTCTAAATAGGCCTACATTGCATTTGTGAAGCATTTTGAATTGGAAGTTGTATAAATTGCTTTCAGGATAAAATTTAAATAATTTTGATTAAACTAAATTCAGGAGACAACCACTCTTTATGAAAGTACTGTGTTCAGAAATGCTCCATTCATTCTTTAGTAAGATGTTTTCTCAGTCTTTAGTATTGTAGGGGATTTGCTGCTTTTTATATTGGAACAGGCTCAAGTTCTTTGCTTTTTATAATGTCAAACATTTAAAATCTGTCATTATTATATAATTCTACAGCAAAATCATTGACAGCCCTCGTGTCACTCCCTAGAAATATTTACTTACAGCTCAATTTGTACCCTGGAGCAATTTGAGATCATATCTGCAGTAATACAGATTCTTGAAAGCTAGAAATGTGAGGAGAAAGTCCCATTGTAATGATATGATGTGATCTTGTCATGTCCTAATAACTGAAAAGTGGGGCAGGGTGCTATAGCTCTGCTTGTGTGACAGGAAATATCACTTAATTGACTTGGGTGATGAACTCAGGACTGAGAGTTTTCAGTCTGAGTGTTTAAGTGTTGGACTTCGCTCAAGATGCTGCGTGATATTGGAATGATTTCTGATATTGATATGTAATTTTAAATTATTATTTTTTAAATTGCTGATAAATATTGTTATATTTATAGAGAAAAAAAGAGTTGAACATATACCCAAAATAAACTATAACCAAACTGAACTTATCTACCAGTAGAGTCTGTGAAAATAGGTGGTTTTACTGCAGGTTGTGCCAACACACGAAGCAGTGCTGACAAATCATTTGCTTTTGCTCGATTGTCGTCTCTGTGGAATCCAGATTGTTTGTTTCCATACAGTGGAAGACAAATGTGTTTCAGTGACCATTTGTTGTTCACTTTTCTCCTCCTCATTGTTAAATTTCTTGCAAACCCACAACACTGTCTGAGTGAGGTGCATGTAAAAGGAGTGGTAATAAACTTAAAAAAAAAAAAAAAAAAAATCAAGAAAAGATATATAGTAGATAATGTTAAAAAGGAATCATCATAAGTCGCTAAGCTTGCTACGTTTTGTTTTCTACGACAGACTAAAAATATTTGAGTTAAACTTATTGATCTCTCTTCAGTCAATTTTATCGCGCGGACCCCCAACCGCTTGAAGAATTTTATTGGCACGATTTTTGAAATACTGGAAGTGTATTGCAAAATAACCTTGCTTTTGAAAATAGCATATACCATGGCATAATGTTCAAGACAGACCGATGATATGAAAAGCCAGATACTGCCCAAGCCTAATCTCAAACCAATGGACTGTCTGAGTCCTTGCGATGTGACAATTTCATGTCCATAACGTGCAATGTTGATATTAATATTGCACATCGCCCAGCCCTACTTTGCCCTCCTATAAGGAGATAGTCTGCACACAAGGTCAATGCAACACCCAGGTAGGTTTGAGTGCAGGACCAGGCATTGGGCTTCATAGGACCTTGTCTGCCTTTAGCCCTGATGAATTCCAGCACAGCACATATCTACAAAGAAAGTTTGCATCCATTACCATGTTCATGCATAATAAATATATATGAACTGTTTTTCCATATTTAGAATCAAATGTTTTTTCTTGCTTGTATTGTGCCATATGTGATAAAGAACCTATAATAATTTCTATGAGTAGTTTCTGGTGATAAAAATGTACTTGAGCTGAGTGCGTTCCAGGTATCATAATACAAAGGGTTTAAAGAGGAAAAACCTTGCTGTGCTCTGTCTTCTGTGTAAGTGTGCCTTAATTATTTGAAATGGCTGCCCTCAAACCGAAGTTTGTAAGCATTAGTGACCTTTCAGACTTTTTTTCTTTCCTTTCCAGTTTCGATGGCCCCCCCCCCCCAGAGGCATTTGTCACCCTGTTTCTCTGTGCCGATTTAAGCCCTCATTTTGACCTTGATTGCTGAGGGAGGGTGTGCTCATGCAGATGAGGCGTCGGCTGCTGTGCGGCGATTCCTCCGTGTTGCGGAGCTCACGGGCGGCCCTGACGTAGGTGGCTGTGGTGCCCGGCTGCTCAGACACTCCACAGTGGCCCTGGAGAGCAATTTTGTGTGAACTTGTGAAGAATGTTTGACGACATATTTTATTTATTTATTTTGTTTTATCTGCCGTGCGTGTGCATGCCCCCACAAAACTCCATTCCACCAGCCTTACTGTGTTTCCCTGGTCTTTAATAGACCTGCTGTCCTTTGGTAAACTCCCCTGTCGTGTGGAAGGTGCTTATTTTCCATCCGAGCCAGCTGTTTATTTTTAGATAACTTGCACCCCTCTTTGAGAACTGTTGGCTGCTAGTTTTATTGCCTCTCTTTATTTTTCTTGGGGAGGGATTCCTTGAAACCCGACCAGTCCGAATCGATGCCTCATGGTAGTATGCGTCTGCTCCTTGGTGTGGTGGGACTGGACATCTCCTTTTATGTACTGTGGGTCGCTTCCCGAAGTAGTTACTCTGAATCATGTGGTTGCCATAGCGACGACGGTCCTTTCAAGGCAGGTTAGTTGGCACGGCTCTCGCTGCTCTCTCCAGTTTTCCTCCAGGAGGTGAGATCATCTGAACACGACAAAGTCCAAAATGTCAGCAGCCTAGCTTATTTCAGAATCGTGAACGGCGCTTTGGAAGGAGATTGTACCTTCACATGTGGTGGGGGCAAATCTGTGTGCATGCTGTATACACTAAAAGATGACGAGCCTCGCTGGACACAGTTTGTTTTGAGCTTTGCAGACCATTAATAAACAGTCCAGACAAAAAGAATCCTGAGATGGAGTGTATGTTCGGCTACTCTTATTTACACGTTCTTTCCTTCTGTTTAGCTGAAAGCATATGGTGTGCATGCTCTGCCTAATCAAAACATTTCTATGGATGTCATTCTTGATGGTTATAGTTGGCCTTGCGCAAGAGGAAAGGGGGGCTAGCTTGGGAGGGCTCCACATGAAACAAACACCGAGTCCTTCCAGCTTTCACATCTGGGACCTTCTACCACCACTGTGCTCACAGACTGAGAAATCTATGAGGTCAGAGGTCACGGTGAGGTCAGGCCCTGTCGGTGTCTGCTGTAGGACTAATCAGTGTTGGTCAGTGCCCAGGTAGGCTGGGATTATGCCGCAGTTGAGCAGGGAGCTAATCTAGTGCCTGCCTGGTCCTGGTGGCTTTGAGCCGTAAAATGTAATTTACAGCACAGCACCTGTGTCAGGCCGCTGCAGGTTAGTGTAAACGTGTTGGGGATTTAACGCATGTGCTTGGTACTTTAGCTCAGAGTCTTTATAATAGAAGCGCAATAGGGATATCTGGGAATAAGAATATATCCCCCTGAGGTAGATACATGTATTTTTAAATTTCTTTTAATTTGAATGGCATCAGGATTATGTTTAGCAGGGAGTTTCAGTGATTATTTTGTAAAGTTATTTTAACTGGCTGATTTTGATTCGATTAAACGTGTAATTTCCACAGGTTACTAAAGCGAAGATAACCTAATCCCATCTGGATGTTAACGCATTAGTGTTTCTAGGAACTAAGTTCAAGGCAAGCACAACCCATGCAAGCCACATGCAGCGTAGCAGTGCGCAGAAACATTCCTAATGTATAATTACTTCAACATAAGGAACAACCTGTGATGATTTAGTTTGACATTTGATCAAAATAAAAATTTTCATGATCATTTGATTTTCAGAAATATCTAACACAAAACCAAATATTTATAGTTGTCAGTAAACGTTTCATTTTTGCGTCTGCTGAAATTCAACAGTGCAGGGTGCGTGTGCAAAACTCAGTATCTATTCAAACTCTATTTTTAGTGGGTAAATGCTGTTTCTGTCATTGACCTTATTATGTTGATGATAATTCTGAAAGGACCACTATCCTGAAAGCACTGTGTTTGAACTACAGAAGGTAATTCAGTCCCGAATGATGCCTCTGAAGGCTTGTAATATGGAAGACATGGAACAATCAAACTGGGTTTAAACTGTGGAACCTGTCATTATTTGCTTAAACTACATGACATGGGGTGGTCAGCTTTTCTTACTCCACTCTGGAGTCAGGGGGCTGCCCCTCAATGGTGACTGCTGACCATTAGCACCCATCCCCACCCCCTGCCATAGTAATATCACTGACCTCACCCCTGTGGTGTGAGGCTGTCAGATTCGTCAGCTCCCTGGGGTCTCCCATGAGGGGAAACGTCCTGGTCCCTGAATTTGTGACCTTATATTTTTTTATTTACGCTTTAGACAAAGTATTTTACTGTTTCAGTCGAATAGATGAATTTTAATGACTCCGAGCTTTGCGCAGCTGCTGTTTTCATACTTCTTGTAATATTTATATCTAGCTGCCTAAGGTTGGATACGTGACTACATCACAATCAGTGTTAAAACATCATATTTATTTCTATAAGTGAATATTTCACCTGTGGCTTTCGCCATCAGATCAGCTGCTTTTGTACTTGGCGGTAGCCCTTAGGTTTTGTTGCCTGTGGCTAAACTGTAATTATCACCGTTGCGCCAGCAGCCCAGTATGGAAAGATTTAGCAATGAAATGCTTTAGTGGAGGGGCGGCCCTGTACAGAAACCCTCTGTGCCTGATGTCATTGTGTAGTAATAGATTTCTTTTGTTTTTTTCCACATAAATGCATTCCTCAATCTGAAATTATGGCACCCATTTTCCAGTGTTTAACTGCTGGAGCAGTAATGGGACACACATTCATTATGTACCCTTCGGTACATCATATTAGGTTCTCTGCACACTATGAAACCAATGAATACATTCATTGATACAGGTGGAACCTAAATTCACAAGTAGATGTTTGCCACCGAAAACATTTTGCTTATTGTGGGTGTGATTGGCTCACAGCTAATGCAAGTAGCAGTCAGTCATAAGTGACAGATTGAGAGTATTTTGGTTTTCCAGTGACACCAACACTGGAGATAAAGTTACTGATAAGACCAAGACTGTTGGCTCCATTATACTGAACTCTGATATGTTTCTGGAAGCACGTGCAGCTTGCTAACTTCTTTGAGATGATCTTCAAGTGTGTATATTCATGAGCTGTGCAAGGCAGAAGCAGCCTCTGCAAGTCTGTCTGTGGCATCTAAGGGGCTTTTGCCAGGAAATGGAGACTGGGCTAAAAAAAATTAACTACGGCTATTGCGATGTTGATTGCCGCAGATATGCAACCATACCTGGTAGTAGAGAACACAGGATTTATTTAGTTCATTATGATTTATGATGCAGTCATTTTTTAAAAATTATTTGTTTAACATTTTTACAATGTGTAAATAACCGTCGGTTTTGTTTTTCGGACACATTGCCTTTTGGTTTATGACTGTTCCTAGTTGTGTGTTTGAAATGATCACTAAAATTTTAATTTAAGTTTTCCCTGCTGTACTGAGGTTGCACTGAACCAGTCCAAAGCCAAGGATTGTACCTGACCATGAATTTTGTGCACCATTACACTCCTTTTTAGTCCTCAGAGTTCATTTCCCTTTTCTCCCACCTGATCTGTGGGCTGTCTGTGAGGTGAGAACGGCCCTCCACACGGTAGCTATTGTGGATCTCGTTGTGCTTGATTTTATTTATTTATTTTAGTTTTTACTTCTGAAATATAAAAAACACTTGTTTGTCTTATCCTCAGTTTTGAATTGTTTCTCTGCAGAACCTTTTTGTAGGAATTAGCGCGTCGTTCTTGGCATTCACATTAGAACTGCAGTCTCGCATTGATTTCATAGGGCAGCATTTCTTGTTTTGTGGGAATTTGTTTCTCCTGAGTCAGTTGGTGGCGTGGGGGTTTGGGGCTGCAAGTGTTCAATATTTGGCCACAATTAAATATAATCCCCATGTCAAGTGTGTGTTTGTGAGTGGCTCTGGCTCGATCGCCGCTGTACAGGGGCAGTGTAGCTGGTGTCTGTGGAAATTTGCCAACTGAAAACTTTCAAGGCAGGATCAATGCTGTTTCAAGTTATTGGAATTCAGATTCAGTTTTTAACTG
>JABFEA020000021.1:14468197-14480544 GCA_019775915.2 Cyphomyrus plagiostoma | reverse complement strand
CCCACACATACACACCCCCCCGCCTGTGTAGAAATTATTTGGCTGTGTTTTTGTGTGAAAACATGCTTTGGGACCTGGGCTGTTTTTCTCCCCTGTTGATGGTTATCTGGTCAAAAGCTTCAGCTTGTCGTTGCAGAGTTACGAGTCGGCGGCTGATTACGTTTGGCGTTTGTCTGCTTGGTATCTGTTCTATCATAACGTCATTAGTCTTATTTAACCACAGACTCTCGAGCTCTGGAACCGCCGTTAAAATGGTGGCCAAATGAGTCACACGGCCTAGGCGGTCCTGTGTATCTGTTGTGCACTTACCCCGCGAGACCTGGCTGCGCTTCCGTCCCTCCGCCGCGCTCCAAGAAACGTGCCCAAAGGCGCGCACTGCAGCACGTGCTTGCACACGCGCCGGGACGCACTCGAAAATGAATGCACGCACACACACTACCCAACATGAGCAGTGTTTAACCAAGTGAGTGGAGTGACCTGGGGTGGGGGGTGGCTGGTGCCACCTGATGCCTGAGGCTAGTGGCATTGGTACCTTTTACTAGTTTGTTATTTGTAGGTCTGGGCTCTATGATTCCTTTCCTGTTGTATGAAATACAGCGAGCAAGCCTTGTAGATCAGGCTAATATATATTGATGTATTGATACATTATGATATATTACTATGTTTAGTTTTGCCTTTTGAGGACTCAAACAGTAATTTTGAAGCAGGGGGCTCTTTCAAAACCTTGGTGTGAATAAAAAAAGGTTAAAGGGGGGGCAAATATGGCAAGGTTTAATTTTTGCAATTAAAAGAAGCTTCCAGAAGGAGCTGTATTCCTGTACACCTTTACATCACATGGTTTTTTCCTTTCATGTCTATGTAATGTCTGCATTTGGATTTTGCAAGGTGGGGATATATATGGGGTGTTGGCAGTGTCCTTTGCCAAGGAGACAGTTCGGCTGAGTGACGGGTGGTCAGTGTGAGTCCAGGCATTCGTGAAAGACCTTTTCCTTTGTGAGTGTCCAAGTGCTGTGGATGCTTGCCACTGAGTCCGAGATGGTGCTAGTTGCTATGATGTCATAGTTGGCGAGGACTTAAACTGATTGCATGCCCCTCCTCCCTAGGCAGAATCGGGGCCGTGTGGTGGTTTGTGGCCTCGGAGCGGGTCATCCAGTGTTCGTGGCCACCACTGACGTTGCCGTGACTGCGCCATCTGATTAACTGTGCTAATACAGCTGGTTAGAGAGGAAGCCTTTTGAACGGAGCTGCCACTGGTCCCACGGATGGCTGTAATCGTTGGCCAGTCCTTCTGTTTCTTCCCCTCTTCCTGGACATTCTGTGGGTTATTCAAGATGTATAGTGATCATACTTTGGTGCTATATTTGGTGAAATCTGGTATTTGAGTCAACAATGAATAACCTCATAATCAATAGCCTTGTTTCTACCAATGTGGTGTGCTGGATTTTTTCCTAATCCACCACTGGTTCCACGCATTTCCACTGCAAAAACATGGCGCTGAGCCAGGAAAAAGGCTCCGGTATGTCACCATAAAAAAAGCAGGGCTCAGAATTTGGCACCTTTAAAGTGAGCGAAAGTGGGATGGACTATCGCATCCGAACCGAACGCATACCCAGAAAATTCAATCCATAACCAATATAGTCTAATAACGGCAGTGCTGTTAGTGAAACAACTCGCCATCTTATTAGCGGAATAAGGTTACATTGTTTTTTTTTTTTGTGTGAGAAATGAAAGATTGATCTGCTGGCCAGATTTAATAATTATAGTTATTTTGCAGGTTGAATAAATAAAATATTGTGGTGTTTTGAGTGGCAAAGAGTTCATGAGGCGGACAGCAAAGTTCAGTGTTTAGCTGTTTTTACAGTTTCTGCACAATCCTTAAAGGGACAGCGGTAAAACTACAAGAATACACTAACACACACAGGGGAGCCTTTACGGAGATAAAATGTCATAAAATAGCTTAAAATATTATAGATTGTATTTGCTGAAAGATCGATCTGCTGGCCGGATTTAATAATAAATCCAAAAAACAAAATACAGATTAGTCTTTACCTTACTTTCACTTCCAATTATGTAACATCTCTGTTCCGTTCTTTTTTGAAACCGGTGGAAAAACAGAATGGTTCTCAGAGCACCAAGCCATCATTTGCACTGACACTAGGTCCATGTTGGCGGAAACGAGGCAAATGTCATCTAATTTCAGAATATGTTTGGACATTAATTGTCATGTTCCGGGCACGTTGCAAGGGTTCTGGTGCTTCAGTGACTGAGTTTGGGGTGTTGCCCAAACAGGGAACCCGCACTTTTCTTCAGTTTTAAGTTGTGGCTTTTGTTTCCTACAGTGGAAATATGTCATGCAGTCATGGGTTTTCATTCAGGCGTGTTTGGTACGTGGTTTTTGGCATGCTGTTATCCAGTGGAAAAAGGGGACTTGTGGATGGGTTCCCATGTATGGTGGCCTGCTATGTTAGCCTGTGTCTTTAAGACATGTGTAGTTTGAGGTGTGTTCACGTCCCCAGAGCTCAGCTGTTGTACCTTAGCTGAGGGCTCATGAACGTCGGGGAGAATCCTTCTGGGAGGTGTTTCATCCTTCGTAATTTACTAATGTCTTGACTAGCACTACCCGAACCCTAACCTTGATGATATTGACAGCACGTCCCTATGTTACAGGTTCCGCTGTTTCTGGTACCTATAGTGGCCTCTCTGTGACTGGCATGTTGGTGTCTTATGGTATCCATGATGCCAGTATCCTTGCCCTCATCTAAAGGGCTGTTTCAGAGTGGGTGGAGCTGGCTCAGTGCCCTTTCTCCTCTTTCCCAGGTGTCAGGCCCAGGTGTCGGGTACTGGTCACTGCACTGTGCACCATCTTTCTGCCTTCTCTGACTCCGCCCCCACATGCCACTCTGCTCGCCTGTGGTTGGTGTCCTTTTTTATTTTTTTCTTCTTCTTTCCCCTGTTCCTTTTTTACAAACCAAGGGACCCTTAAAATATCCAGCGTATGGTGTCGGAGACGCGTTTCAGTTTCAGGGCGTTCTGGGTTGTGGCTGTCTTTGTTGATCCTCTCTCTGCCCTTTCCTTTTATTTATACATCTAAAGTGTTGCTTTCGCCTTCCTGGTGTTCACCGGTTGTCCTGTAATGGCAGATTCTTTTTTTTCTTCTCCCCCCTCTCTAAATAATTACACTGATGGAAGCTCCGGTTTCCGTGATGGCTGTAGTGTGTAAGGAACAGGCTGCCGTACCTGGGGTCAGCTGTGGAGCTTTATGTAGGGGCCGTTGGGTTCCTGGGGGGTGGCTGTTGGCCTCCTGCCAGCACAGGGCCCATTTCTTAGCAGTTTTGCATAGCAGAGTAGAAAAAAATTCATTGAGTGACTTTGAACTCACTCCACGATGTGATGTCTGGTGTACTGTTTTCTCTGCCTCGACTGCGGTGGCTGTTAAATTGCATTAATTACTCTTAATTACCCCCCCCCCCCATTTGTTTTTTGTTCCAAGCTGTCCCACAGGAGAAATAAAAGTAAAATTTTCTTGATGGCAATGAGGAAGCTAGCTGGGCATCTACTCCATGATTAGACCCACTTGTTCAGCCAGGGGAGACGCTTGCCCTGCGGTGGAGGTTCTGTCCATGCGCACTCCATCTATGGCCCGCAGGACATTACCTGCTTCTGTTCCACACGGGCCAGGTTGCCAGCGAGGCATGTTGGGAGGGAGGTCTACCTCGCCGGCTTGTTCTGCCCCAAGGCCTGTAGGTGTGGCCTTTCTGTAGACCGCGCCCCCATCTGTGTCCCCTTTATTCTTTAGGAATAGTTTTCAGTCGTGATATGTGCCTTGTCTCCGTCCAGATGTGTTCTGACACTGTTTTTTCCGTCCTGTTTTCCATGTCCGTTCCACTTTCCTTTCTGCTTAAGCGTTCATTCCAAATGCATTAACTAAGACCTTATGTCAACACAGTTTATAGGTGCAGAGCTTTAAGGAGTGCTGAGGTCACCCCTCCTCTTTGCGCCATCCTGAGAGCTCTAAATCCTCTGCTTCCTTCATCTAACGGGGACTTTTTACGAGAGTTTAACCACCTATTTAATTTGGATAGTTCTCTTCACCCTTTTATTGAATAAGCTGGTTTGTGCTTGTATGTCAGACCACTGATGTTCTCAAAACTGTTCCTTGTTGTGAAAGACTCGCCTCACCACCATTCTCTCCTGGGGTTTCCCACCCCTTTGTGAGTGGAACCATCCCCCCCCCGATGGATGGATGTACCCAGTGTTACTATTGGATCTCAAACCTCCCCCCCACGACTTTGCAATATTGGTAATTTTTGCCTCTGAAATTACATTTGTGGTGCCTCCATGCTGAGGAAGCCCGGATCTTGTGCAGTTATATGAATAACATCTTGACTGACTGTCATATAAAACATGAAGCATGAGAAACATGAGAAAATGAGTAACTTCGATAAACTGATATGGAACATTGTTGCGTAGCGCACACCAGCGTCACTGAACTGCACGCAGTTCCTATGATCATATGATTTGGACAACCTACGCTAACAGATGCACAGCAAGGCTGATTCAGTTGGTTACAGCTGCCTCATGCTATTGTTTGGGTAATATCAAGGAAGGGACGTGCTCCCTCAGAGGAGTATCGCTGGAAAAAAGGAACCATTCAACAGCCACTGCATCTTTTAAAAAGTATATATTGTAGATAAACGAGGTTAAAAAAGTTTGTGGCGGCACCTTTTGCGGCTTAAAGTCTCACATGCAAGCTCTGCTGAGAACCTGTACCAACTAAAACTGGAAATACTGTGACCTTATTTCATCACCTGAAACATGGCCATCCAGTAGATCATACAGAATGCAGAGAGCACTCAGTCACAGACACCAGCAATTAGGGTTTCCACTTTCAGTCTGAAGAAATGTGGGAAAAATCACATCCCGTATTGGACACAGCATTTTAATTAAAAGATGTGTGGTAAATTTTGATGTCAAACCCATTCCCTGGAACAAGTTTGCAGTACATTTGATTTGTCACATTTTTCATGTTCTGAATTTGTTTAATGGAACTTCTAAGTGAACTTTAAGCAAAAATTGAGCCTTGAAGTAAAGAAATAATGACTTTAATTATATTGTGATTGGTAATTATTATGATAAAAATATTAGGCCATACCATTCAGCTCTAGTCTTAAGTTTTTAAAGGAAGCCAGTTCTGCCTTTTCATCCTGAGTGTGGGGGTGTGCCAACTGTTTTAATATGCTTTACAGGCTGTTTGGTGAACTTGTGCAGTGACAGACTGTCTGTCATTTGGTGAAATTGCACATTTGGTGTTCTTTCTGATGGCTCTGTGTTTGCATATCTAGAGGATATGGTTATAACTGCATGTCCAAGACCAATCGGTGTGGATCAGCTGTCGATAGGTCAGCAACTCCAGACTTGGGGCCAAATGGCCGTGAGCAAGAACAAGTACATGGCTCGCTACGTACATCTTGCTCAGCCGTTATTAAAGGACATGGATCTGCTAGAACCAGGAACAGAGATTCATGGTGATTCCGATAGCTGCCACTGCTGTGCTGGGTTTGCTTTCTCTTGTCAGCTGCCACATGTTCACAACTCTGCAGTTCACACACTTAGAATTCATTTACCATCAAGTAAATAAAACACAAATGAAATTATTTTGGACTTCTGACGTTGATTTCATGGTGAAGCTAACATAACGAAACCTGATGTGCTAAGTGATGATGCGTAAGCGTTCAAAGGGGCGGGGCTGTGAGGGAGGGAAAGCAGTCAGGTAAACATCTGTCATGGCTGCTAGATGTGAGAACGGGAGAGATGGAGGGGCTTGCAGAACAGGACCAGCATGACAAACTGAATCTGCGTTCAAACCAGGTGCTCAAACGCACTGTGGCTCCAGGTCTGTCAGTGTCAGTACTGATGGTCATACTGTACTCTCTGTGAGACTGTCTAATCATATATGGGATAAGTTTTATTGCACACTTACGCACACACCTATGTACGTACACACACACACACACACACACACACATGCATGCATGTACACACACGCACGTCCAGAGGTGAGCTGAAAAAATGGTAAGCTACAGGCATGAGTGTGTGTCTGTTAGCCAGGCCCTCGTCCTGACTATGGCAGTCTGTGCTGGTGTTTCTGACTTGTTCCTCTTTAAAGCAGATCTCGGTGTGTCATCGTGATCCCCCCCCCCGGTAAGGGAAACGTATAATTTAATAGCAAAGCTATGCTACACGTTAACTGCTGTGTCCCCTGACCTCGTCTGATTGGTGTGGTATGAGCTCATTTTCCCACTTGAGTGGAGGCCCACACGGTGCCCTGACACATTGCAGCTATGTTAATAGCAGGCCTGCATTTGGTCACTGAGCGGCGAGTCAGTTGCCACAAGATATGATGCGTATTACCGGTGGTGGGGTAAAACCCTTTGCGTGTTTTTGCTTTGGCTCACCGTGTCCGTGACTATATGGATGGTGGCCTTTTAATGATATGCGGCCTTGCCGTGATGATGGACTACTGATAGCCGTGCTGCTTTGACACTCGCGGGTATCAGCGTTCCCAAGCTCACGACGCCGTGGAAGAACTTCGTTCCACTAAGAGGTATTAGTCCTTAGGCCCCACTGGGGGGCACCGGAGGCCCGGAGAACCGGGCTCGGATCCGCCCTAGGTGGAGCGTTTCTCGTCAAGCGGAGCAGGGCACTGCGGCCATTTGTTTTTCTCTCTGCTTTCTGAAAAGATGCAAATGAGTGAGCGTTACAGGTCAGCATGCGCTCAGCCATGCAGTCAAGCATAACTGTTTACGCTGTTTCCCAGAACCAGTGACACACTTTTTTTTTCTTTCGTTTTTTCTAATTACCAAAACAATATGAAAGAGAGGAAAAAGTTTTTCACTTATAT
This sequence comes from Cyphomyrus plagiostoma, assembly GCA_019775915.2. Taxonomy (NCBI): domain Eukaryota; kingdom Metazoa; phylum Chordata; class Actinopteri; order Osteoglossiformes; family Mormyridae; genus Cyphomyrus; species Cyphomyrus plagiostoma. The sequence continues at coordinate 14,473,643 of JABFEA020000021.1, read as the reverse complement.
GTATGGGTGAATGGTTCAGAAGGTGGGGAAAAAAAAAGGTGGTCTGTAACTTGTAGGCTGATCACAGTTGGAGTCCCACCCCAAATTATGTGGTGGACATGGAGGATGGGGGTGGAATGTCATTACATGTGAAGCTGCGTCGCCAGGGGCAGCTTGAAGGCCTGCAGCTCATATTTCTGTTTTACACAGTCTACAGAAATGCAATTGAGACTTTGATATCATATTTGGCCATCGGCTAGCAGATGTTGAATCTATACAATAACGACTGCCTATTTAATATATTTATTTTTCTGCTCACCGCCCCCCCACACTCCCGACTTTCTGAAATATGAGTTTTATTTAGTTTGGGTACTCAGCTGTTTTTGGAGGATGCTGCAGATGTATCACTGCCAGTCGGCCGTGTTCCACTTTGGTTTGGGCCCACTTAGGCATGCGTGTATGTTAGTATGGGAGTGAGAGATGGGGGTATGTATCCGTGTGCATGCATGTGTGTGCGTGACACGGAGAGGGATTTTTTTGGGTCAGGATAAATGACACGTCTGATACGGCCCTAAATGACCGCCTGATAACCAATGGATTAGTGACTTTTCCCTTCGGTAAGCACCCTGTCCCCCTGGCCCCATACTGACCCAAAAGATCAGACTCTGGATGGCCTTCATCCCCCACTGCACCAGCTCTGCTTCCCTCAGCTGCCCCAAGGCCTTCTAATGGAGTCGTGTCACTTTTATTTTTCGGCAGGTATGGATGAGAGGACGGGTCAGGCATCCTGGGCCACTGGGGGCCAGTCCAGTCCACCCTACGAGTCCAGGGTAAGGTGCACTCCAACCGCACCTAGATGGCGGCTGTGTGTGTGTGTGTGTGTGTGTGTGTGTGTGTGTGTGTGTGTGTGTGTGTACGCATGTGGTTATGTTTTATAAAAATTTGTGACTGTAATCAAAACACTTAACATTAAGTCACATTTTGATTGGTTTACTTACGGTTAAGGTAAGTACTGGGTTAGGGGTTAAGGTTATCGTGTTGGGATTAGGAATACAAATGTAGGTGTGCGTGCATATGTGCTCTCCGTAACTGCTTAATCATGTCGGCTCTAGTGCAGCCTCACCCTACAAATGAGATGAAGATGATGATGATGATGATGATGTCGATATCCTCCTCTGGGCCGTGACGAGGCTGTGACACTCTGCTTCTCCGACAAGCTTCTGTTTTCCATTATTTTACGTTGCGAGCTGCAGGACTTGTTTCATTTGCTTTCCAGAACAAAACAAAAGAGAGAGGAACTGATAGTAAATGTATAACCAACTTATTAGAATGTTATTTTTACTGTATAACATGTGGCTTGAGTTTCCCCTGTAAAAGAACCCAGTGCTATTTTTATGATTTTTTTTCCTTTCCTCGTGTTTTCTTGACGTACGCATACTGAACTGAAAGCAGGATGGGAGTTTTGTAGATGCTCGATTGTCAAGGGTTTGGTGCCTCGCATGAGCAGCTATTTCTGCTGCGTGCCCCTGGTAATTGAAGTGCACACCCTTCTTGGTCGACATTTTCCTCATTTCCTTCTCTTGGGGCAGACATCCGTGCTGAGCATCCTTTGCCATCAGTCTGCCGTCAGCCACGGTTGGAGTTCGGCACAGAGGCGAGCGTCGCCTTGTTTACACTCTGGCGCTTTTCCCCAAGCACCGCGCCACGCCGTGGCCCACGGCTCCGGCAGTGTGCCCGTCCCGCGCGTGCCATGCAGGCAGACCATATCCCAGCTCTAGGTGCATTAACGCAGGAGCCTCTCTGCGGCGAGGCGGACAGATGTTTCCCCGGCGCTATGGGGGCGGTCATGCTGGGTAGCCTGCCACAGTCACTCTGCTCCAGGCAGGAGTGTTGATGAAAGAATCAACGTGTGATCTCTGGGTTTTAATTAAATCAGCTTTTGCATCAATTACAAAAAATATTTTATTTATTTAAAGCCTAAGCTCCCCCCCACCCCAAGCATAATTTTCAACTAACTTCCAAACGTTTATCCTGTGCAGGATCTTAAAATAAAATCAGTTCCCCTACACACACACACACAACACACACTCGTTTGTGTTCATGTCTTTGTGAGGACTCTCCATTCTTTTCTGTGACAAAAGCCCTAACCCTAACAATGATGTCCCTATCCCTACCCCGTTCTAATGGTAGCCATAAGTAACAAAAAAAAAGACTTGGCATTTTAATTCTTTGATTGCAGTCACAGATTTTTATAAAATTGAGTTTACCCCTTTGGGGACCAAAAAATGGTCCTCACAATTTCAAAATAACCTGTTTTTGTGCCCACCATGACACACAGTGTGACACAAATCTGCTTCACACACCAGCAGTGTATCCGGCACCTCCATCCATTTCCTGCCAAATTACAGTTAACCAAACAAATGTGAAATGTTGACTAGTGACTCTGTTTCACTGTGTTTTCACTGTGACCACTTTTGTAGCACATCCACACGAAGGCCCATCCTAAATCAGGCTGGTGTAGCAGCCCATTTCCGGGGCCTAGGCAGTCCTCCTCCATATGCATTTATTACCTCGCCGAGTCACAGGGAAGTTTTATGGCTTTTCAGTAAAGGTGTGCAGTTTTGCTCTCAGAGGTCCCTAAGGCCGCCCTGGGATTTAAGATGACCAGAATCTTCCCCCGTTGGTGGATTTGGGGCCTTTGGCACCCTTAGCTTGTGCTGGCCTCTCTCTTCTCGCCGGGATTCCCTCTTATTCTGCTACACTGTTGTGGATTTCGGGTTTAAGCTTGAAGCCTGGGCCTCTGTACAGGACCTAACGCTTTCTGCAAAGGTCTATGGAAGTAAATCTGTGTCATCAGAATTTGAATTTTATACGCCAATGAAATTCTAACATTGAATATTTATGCATTGGAAATATGCATCGGAAATTCGATGGTCCGAATTCACATGCAAAAATACGAGGTTAAAAAATACAAAGACGACATTTCAATGTTGCTCCAATTCCACGGTCAGAATTCACATGCAAAAAATTCGATGTTAAAAATACGAGTTATACTTCCATAAAGGTCCTGCTGAATAAACAGGTGAATGTGGTGAGCACATAAGCAGCATGACTTCACCTTCACAAATAAATATTGCTGGAGCATGCTGGCCTGCATGCAGCTGTTCATTGCACAGTTGTGTGTGTGTGTTTTTTTTTTTTTTTTCCCTTTCTAAAAATGCCCCAGAGTAGGTAAAAGGCAGAGCTTTGTCAGGGTAACACAAATTTTCCCCACATCAGAACATTCTTGAATTTTTTCCACCTGCGACCCGCGACATGGCTCAGTGGAATAGCGTCCGCCCGCCACTGCCACCGTGATTTGGAGCCCGGATGGCGATGGTGCCCGGCGTGCTCTGCCCGCTTCAGGGCGCCCATCTGCGGCCTGCACGTCGGCCCACGGGCAGACGCACCGTGTGTGCCGTTCATCTCCTCATCATGCTGTGTGCATGTGGGGGAAAGGAGGGGCTAGGGGCATGGTGAAGGGCCCATAATGAGACCAGGCCTGCTGGCCTCTCAGTTAAAATAGGTAGGGAGGCCGTGCCCCTCCAGTACCCCCACCCAGCTGATCGGTTGGTGTGTGTGTGTTCATGCCGTCATGTCTTAGCTTCACCTTGTAGCAAGTAAAGCCATAAAGAAATGGCCTCCATCACTCTGATTTAGCAGATGTTTCTGGCCGAAGCAACATAGTTTGGAAAGGAGGGTCGGCGAGTCTCTGGAGACATTGGGGTTAAAGGGCCTTGCTCTGGGGCCCAACTGTGAAGGCACTCTGCCAACGCCGGGATTTGAACTGATGACCTTCTGATTACCAGCGTAGCGCCCTAAACCACTGAGCCGCACACTGCCATGCGCCGTTGCTCGTGTGTTTGCTCTGTGAGTGGTGGCTCATTAAGGAGCTGTGTCGCACCGGACTCCACCGAGGACCTTGTCTATGCGTCCTGCCTGGCTGTGGCTGGCCACCCTCCCTCGTCCATCACTGGGCTGACCATCGATCGGCATGTAGGTTCATCCGGGAAGCGGCGCAAGACGTCGGGGCGCTCAGGCGAGGCTACCGCTCACATTGCATGGCTCAGCAGCTGGCTGACAACCACTTAGGCGGAGTGACGGCGTGCGGGTGACACCGCCGGCCGCTGGCTGGCGGGGGGCAGGCGCCCCGTGATTGATGATCGTGCCGGGCCCGGGGGAGCACGCTGGGCCATTACTCCAGCGCCTGCCTCCTCCCTGTCTGCATGTCATGTGTCTCTCTGTAGTAGCTGGAGCCTGGGCTCTGCAGAGGGGATGCTGGAGGCGGCTGCATCTCCCTTAGCTGTAGGTGTTTTGGGTCAGTAGCAGAGACCTGCCCCTCACCATATGTAGGGGCCCAGTGTGGGTCTTTCTAGCAGTAACTGGATGCTTTGTTTTCTTCCTTCAAAAGTAAAAAAATTATGTAAATAATGTAAGAAAAAGAATTAAATCGTTTTTAAACTGGCCACAGGGTTGGTGTCCAATGGGGAATTCAGAACGAGAGGGATTTGTGGTTAGAAAGCTTTATTTTATGTTCCATTTTATTAAATGCACACTTCACTGTGAAGAGGGGAGCTGTTTGTTTGCATTGATAGGCCTGTGCATGATACCTGGTGGTTAATGTGCCCTGTTAGCCTGTGAAGCGGAATGAGGGTTTTTCTTTGTATTGCTACTTCTCCTGCCCCCTGGTGGTGAGCGCTGCGGTCACATGGGAAGGCATCGGGCTTCCTCTGTACAGCGAGGAGCGCTGATGTTAACTTGAGCACTGACTCACTGGCGGGACTCTGATGTGCACGGACTCACCAGTCTGCCCTTGACTCGCCGCCTCCTATGCCCGTGCATGTCAAGGGCACTATGAATTTATCAGTGCATTATCAATGAAGGAAGGCTGCACCTTCCTTTCGGCCCGTATCCGCTTTGCTGGAGTTTGCCCTGGACCGGAAGGTGCATGTTTGTGTGCAGGCAGGAAGAATGATGAGGTGCCCTTTCCCCTAAGCCTCATAATAAGAGCCTCTCTGCGCAGGTTAGTGTGTAAGAGGTACGGATATGAGGCTCGCTCTCTCGGGTGGCTTGACCCTCGGCCACCTCCCCGGAGATGGGGGTGGGCTGCTCTGTGGCACATCTAACACTCGGATCTATCTCCCCTCCAGGCCTTCACAGGCAGTCCTCATTACGGTGACCATTTGAGTGACAGTCGATTAGTATCCCACGAAGGATTGTCCTCATCACCTTTTATGAACTCCGGCATGATGGGTAAGTAGGCGTTCCATTCTCTCAAAGAAACTTCCCTTTAAATGATTACATTTTTACAAACGGCTCTTTCTCGAGGGAAAGCTCTGTTGAATTGAGAGTTGTGACTGGGGGGGGCGGGGGGGGGGGGGGGGGGGGGGGGGGGGGGGGGGGGGGGGGGGGGGGGTGGGGGGGGGGG
>JABFEA020000021.1:14437816-14454275 GCA_019775915.2 Cyphomyrus plagiostoma | reverse complement strand
CCCCCGCGGGCGGGTGCGCCGCGGGGGTGCGGGGGGGCGGCGGGGGGGGGGGGGGCCGGGGGCCCGCCCCCCCCCCCCCCCCCCGAGATCAATAGGCCTGGTGAGTTGTATTGCCATCTTCTTGCAGTTCCTTGTCTCCGTCCCCATCCCTGTCAAGGTCTATGTCACTGTCCCTGTCTATATCCTTGTCCCGGTCCCTGTCCCCTTCCTACTCAGCAGCTGGGAGTAAATCTGAGGGAAAATCACCAACAGATTTCTGTATGAGCTCACAAGACACCCTCTTTCTGAGGCCCCACGCACAGGCCTGTTTTACCCTGGGCATGGAGATGCCCATAGAATGAGTGTGAATATTAATCAGGGGAAGCTTCCATGTTACAGAAAGCAGAGACGGTGAGTCAGTTTTCTTGCTGCCAGCTTCCTCTGTGCGTATTGATGCACTTGGAGCTGAAAAAGGCAAGTAATACATGTGCAAGCGAGATGATCCCGGAAAATGGTCGCTGTTCCTCTCCGGCTGTCCGTTCAGCCCTGTGAGCCGCCGCTCGGGGCTTTTTGTGTTAGTTACCAGTCATTTTATTTTTCTCTGTGTTTGTCGTACAGCTAAACCCTCTATGTGTTGGTGAACCTCCGGTTCCAGAGAGGATTGAGTGAATGGCCAATAGTTTTGTGCATGCGTGTGCACGTGTGCGTGTGTGCGCGTGCTTACAATCCCTATTGTACCAGGAATGATATTATTAATAATGGACTATGTAGTCAAACAGGCAGCCTACAAGTTTTCATGGTGTTATATCAACACTTTGAGCGTGAATAACTATTGCTATTTAAAGCTTACTGTTGGCTAATTATGAATAGTCACGTCAGTTCGTTGATGTAATTTTAGTTTTAACTTATTGGTCAATTAGAAATGTAATTTCTTCAAACCTTGTTTTCTCGTTAGAGAACACAAACATTCTCCTCGATTATTTTTGTGTCTCGGTCTGGATTTTCTGGTATATGAGCTGCTTCAAAGGGTTACATGTGATATGGGGGAGGGATGCTGTGACCTGATGGCAGTTTTCTGCAGAAAAGGCTTTACTGACTGCTGATTTGATTGATTAACAGCATTGTGGTGAAGCGAGTCCTAATGAATCATTAGGGAGGCAGAGAGAGAGAAGACAGTGAGCTGTAACGATATAACAGCACTCCTGGCGTTTCTGATCGCGCCTGCTGAATAAGAACCCCTAATTCACTACTGGGGGGGATGGGGGGGCTCCCTTCCCTCCCCTCTGCAGATGAGGTGTGCGCAGTCTTTATTGCACGGCCATGACCGTGTAAATATTCCGGGCTGTTGTATTGACCGGTTCAACGAGTAATGAGCTGTAAACCGTGCACAGAAGAGGCTGTTTTGGTTTCCTATTAGCCGCCTTTGTTCCTGAATCTTGTTCTCCTGTATCTGGAGAGTCTCCTGTTTATCAAGCCGTCGTTTAAAGTCACACAGGAGAAGGACAATCATCTATCTTATCTATCTATCTAATTTCAGCATCTGTTCTTGGTTTGCGGATTCAAATACTGTTTTATTTATTGCACGTTATTATTATTATTATTATTCTTTTAACCCAATGTGGTTTATTTAAATAATTTACTGTTTGAGGCTGTTCAGCATCGGGCAGTAATCATGAAACTTATACAGAACTTGTTCTGTGCCCGTCCCCCTGTCTGCCTTGCGGATTGCAGCTTTTTGCCACTGACCCCGCACTCCTTGCTCCTGTCTTCCAGTCACTGCGCCCGGACCTTGGCCTGGCTGGCGCCGGACAAGCGACCCCGCCTGGCAAGACAGCCAGCCCCCTGTTTGCCTTTTCCTCAAACCCGAGACGGCGGCCTCTGCCAGACTCCGCTCCTCTGGGTCAGTATCGCACCGGCCTGCCCCAGCACGCCCCCCCCCGCTCTCAGCACCGTCTCACAGCCCTCACATTTCCGTTTGTTTTGATTTCTCCATTTTGAAACTAAAAGCTTGCTACTTAAAGAGAAATGTAAATGTGTGATGTAGCAGGCATACTGTGATGCGTAAAGATGTCCGGCTGCTGTCTCTTAGTTCATATTCTGACTATTAGTGACGGACTGAGGGTCATGCTGTGAGTCGGGCCGTCTGCCTGTACTGAATGCTGCTCCCTCTGTCCTCAGATTCCATACAGACGAAGAAGGTCCGCAAGGTGCCGCCCGGGCTGCCGTCCTCGGTGAGTGGAAGGCCCCCCCCGTGCTCGGTACCCGTGCCCTGCTGTGTCCTGCTGTCTCTTCTGGCTTTGGTGGGGACGGTGCTGCCATTGGGGGGGGGTGGGGCAGTTTATATGCACATGGGTGTGTGCATGCGTGTGTTTGGGGGGAGTGATTTACAGACGTGGCCTCGCAGCGGGGGCCCGAGCAGAGCGAGTGCGGCCCCAGTGCTGGCCTTTTGATGTTTAATTAGTCGTCATGTGGCCGAACAGGAGGACGGCCAGGGACGGATGGCTGAGAATGGCCGAAATTTCCATTTGTGATGATCCCTCTGGGGGGGATGTGGGGGGCTTAGCTTCGCTTTCCAGGCCCTGGGCTTAGGCCCTATACGCCGCTAACTGGTGCCAAGACCCACAGTTCAGCCCTCTGCGCTTCTGGAAATGGCTGCCTGGCCCCCTGGTGGAGCTGCAGAAGCCGGAGGGTTTGAGGCTAGAGCAGCGGTGGAATCTTCTAGAATACAGAAGGGAATTTCATTCATGGGTTTTATGGATTTATGGGATTTCATCTCGGTTTGGCCGCTTGTTTATAACTGCTGGGTCCCGGGGGCGGCTGTGGAAGCCGGCAGTGGAGAGATGACATTTGTTATGGAACAAGGACACAGCAGACGAGGAGGGTGGGGATGCAGACCGGCTGCGCAGTTCAGCTGCCTAGCAAGGCACAGCAAATGAGGAGGGTGGGGGATGCTCACCGCCTGCTCAGTTCAGCTGCCTAGCGAGGCACAGCAAATGAGGAGGGCGGGGATGCAGACCGGCTGCGCAGTTCTGCTGCCTTGCGAGGCGCAGCAACCGAGGAGGGTGGGGATGCAGACTGGCTGCACAGTTCGGCTGTCTTGCAGGGCACACTCCTTTTACCCCATATCAGTAGAGGGATTTTGTTAGCTGGGCCTTTGAATGTGAAGCATGTCACCTCCACCAGAAAGGTGTCATTTCTCCCTTTTAGCTTGGGTCACCCCCAAAGTTCCCCCACCTCTATCCAGGGAACCCAGACCACACAAAGGGAGGGTCAAGCAGGCTAGGTCACGTCCTATTTGGCTGCTTTTCTCTTCACACACAAACGTAGACGCGTGAAGCTGCGTCGTGGAGAATGCCAGTTTGTCACATAAATGACACGGGAAGCCGACGTGCCTTTGGAGGGGGGTGTTGAGAGCGCGATAACTGGTACTTCTGTGGTCACACCTGCACCAGCATAGCAAGTAACTGGGTGGGGGCGGGGGCTGCAGAACACTTCCGCTGGGATACTGATGTGTAGAAGCTCCTCTTGTCTGCTTTTAATTAAAGGTGTTTTGCTCTTGGTTGATGGCAAGTTGGCTTGATGTGACATTTAGTTTTGTTACTGGTAGTTAGCAGATGGGCAGAATAAGAGACTGAGGGACGTCCCTCCTTAGGGGGCGAGAGCCCCGGCTGAACCGGCACGCTGACCAGCATCTGCTTCTCACAGATCCCCTGCCTTCCCACCCACCTGTGGTCTTGCGCTCTCTATCCTCTGAGAGTTTCGCTTAGCAGAGAAACGGACAAGCGATAGGGGAAGTGGGCCTGTAGGAGAGGCTGATGGTGACCTTCATTCAGGCTCAAAGCGGGGTTTCAAGTTTGACATCAGAAAGAAAAGACCCATAAGATGGTGTCTGGATTTCACTTCTGCCTGCAGCATCTTTGCCCCTTTTCATTCAGCTGGCTGTTGCTTAGGGTGCCCTCTACAGGTCACGTGTGCATCTGCAGAGAGGGAGAGCTGAAATGGTTTAGTCTGTCTTTGAACTTCAGCATCTGAGGAGGGGTCAGTGGACGGCTGGGGCTGAGTGGAGGCATGTCACCACGGAGCACATCCGATAGCGGCCCCGCGTCAAGCACGTCGTTTGATGTGGCTCTTTCATGTTCTGCGTGCAAGAAATGCCTGCTGTATAAATACAGGACATAGTGGAAATGAATTTGTGTTAAACTCATTTTAAAAATTAAGTTGCAATAACCAATAGAAAATAACAAAAATATGAAGCAATTATATAAGTATCGAAAGTAGACGCTGAAGATCTGCAAAGTTGAGATTCTGTTTTTGGTTTTGGTATTTGATATTTTTTATTTTTTAGATGTTTTAAAATTTGCTGCATGGACAGTTGAAATTATATGATACACTGACCTCTGTTGGCCATTTATATCGGGATTTGTTCAGACTTGTGTTTGGGGAATGGTCCAACTGGCTTAGAGAACATGCGAAGGCTGAGGAGAGAGAGAGATTCCCAGTTCTCACTCCCAGTGTCCTGGGTTGAAATCGATTTGACAGAAGTCCATATGTATTTGTAATAATAATAATAATACATTTTATTTATAGCGCTTTTCAAGATCTCAAAGATGCTTATGTAGAATATACGGATAAGAAAGCAACAAAACATATAATGGATAGAGAAGATTATGTATTTAAGCAAACAAAAATTATTTTAGCTTGATTTTGAAATCGGAGACCAAGATTGACTGATGAATGGCAGTAGGGAGGGGGTTCCCATGTTAGGCAGCTAATAAAATGCATGGTCACCATAGCCGTGAAGTTTGGAAGGGGGCATGAAGTGCCAGAGGAGGAGGATCTAAGACTGCAGGGAGAATGGAGGCAAGGTCGGGGGAGGAAGGGGTACATTTCATGGATAGAGCAACAGAAATATCTTGGAGCAACATGAATGAATCAACAGTTTGTGTTACGAAATGAAATAATCAATTTATCAGCCAGATGAGCAAAAAGTAGTGGAAAAGAAAAGATGATAATTTGGTCAGAGAGCAGGACAATAGAGGAGTAAGGGTTAGAAATAGACAAACCAGAGGAACATACCAAGGGAAGTGTGTGGCTTTTGCAGTGGGTAGGGCATGACACATGCTGTGTAATGTGGTGGCAGAGTGAAAGGAAATCCGAAGTCTTGCTGTCAGGCTGATGAGCATGAATAACAGCATCTCCGCAGAATAGTAGATGTAAGGAGAGAAAGAGGTGGTGAGGAGTTCGTAAAGTTCAGAGAGAAATGTAGGGTTATATTTTGGTGGACAGTAATCAGCAATACTGTAATGGAGCCGGGTGATTTTAAACGCAAGATATTCAAAAGATGTAATTTGTAGTAAGTAACTTGAATGATTTTCAGATAAATGACAGCAAGACCACCACCACATCCAGTCGGATGAGGTGTAGAAAGGTAGCTGAACTTAGGTGGAGTGGATTGATTCAGGGCACAGAAATCATTTGGTGGCTGCCAGGTTTCTGCATGAGTACAGATGACATAGTGGAGATGCTGCAAACGTTCAGCAGTGCATACTTTGTATGATCTTCCAGAGGGTGGACGGCAGAGCAAATTTTGTGCTGGACAGGCCGATGTGAGAGTGCTTCAGGCATCGTCTCCTTCATGTATTTGTATTGTTGCAAAGCAGCTCTGGGATGTGAACCAGAACTTGGAGTTTTTTGGGCTGCCAGGCTGTGTGAAAGAGATGGAGCTCACTGTGAGAATCTAGCAGGTCGGTCCATCCTGAGTCAGACCCAGGGGGTGCTGTCACCCCCCCTGCCCCGGCCCGCCATGGGCACAGCAAACAGCTCTTCAGTCAGCGCTGCTGTTCACAAAAGCCGTCAAACACCCCCGGGCTCCTGCGTGAGTCACGCGTCTATGGTTGTTTGTCGATCGTTAAAACAGACACGCTATTTTGGGCGAGACAGGGACCGGATATGTTTTGCGAGGTGAATTCCAGGATGCTTTATTGTGTTTGAACAAATCACTGACAGCTTTGTCTGTGGGGGTGGGGGAGGTGCAGAAAGCAGAGGGAGAAGGAGGCTGCCATGACACCTCATGTGGTGTGGCTCTGAAACAGGATTAAGTCTGGCAGGATCAGCTGTGTGATGCGCGTGTTCACTGAAGCAAGCGGCCAGACTGGCTACTGTATGAACGAGGTCCTCACGCCACTGCAAAGAACTTCCTGCAGAACATGTGCCGGCTACTAGACACCTCTCAGTGTGGAGGAAACGGGCGGTGGGATCACGCTGCAAAACGTGTCCCCCCCAGAGGTGGCCCCTGACCCCATTACGCTCGGTATTTGGGGTCTCCAGTCCTGGGGGGCCAGAGCCCTGCACAGTTTTTGGTTAACCTTCATTTAACACACCTGATTCAACTCCTTGCGCTAATTACCACCGAGCTCATAAGCTAAATAATTTCTGGTGGAACAGCGAAAGAACTAACTTACACAGGGCTCCGGCCTCCCAGGACTGGAGTTTGACACCCCTGGGTTAAGGTGCCACGCTTAACGTGTATCAGTGTTTGGGGTGCCATCGGCCAACGCTGGGAAGGGTTAAGGTGCTGCGCTTAACGCGTGTCAGTGTTAGGGGTGCTGTCACCCTGGCTCAAAAAGGGTTAAGGCCTTCCGCTTCCCACATTTAACTATTTGACAGTTAGTCACCGGTGATTCATGAACAGACTCCCAGGAGCTTAGGCGCGGAATGCGGCCTTGCTGTGCTCCAGAGCCGGTCCGCAGTGATCACCAATATGCAAGTCTGCTACTAAGGCATGCTATGGAATCGAAATCACGGTTCATAAAAAGGTGTGTGTGTGTGTGTGTGTGTGTGTGTGTGTGTGTGTGTGTGTGTGTGTGTGTGTGTGTGTGAGTGTGTGTGTGAGAGAGAGATTTCCATCCATAGCTCTGGGTCAGATGATGAACAAGATGAACCCTTGTGTTAAGACTTTCGGCCATCTTTTGGGAACTGGGAGGAAGTTATGGACAGAAATCAAATCACACAAATGAGACAGACTCCTGTTTGTGGGAGGAAAACAGTAACAGGCAGGCAGTGTCTCCGAAGCCTTGGGGTAATGAGGGGCATGAGGGCATTGAATGCTGGGCCAGTCTCTCTGTGTATGTGTGTGTGCGCGCGTGTGTGTGCATGTCTGGATGCGTGGACAGCTAAACAGGGTCAATGTCAGGGAAGTCAGGGCCTGTAATGTGATTAGAGGATGTGCCAGATCGACAGGTGGGCGGCAGGGTGGAGCCGGGCGGTTTGGCGTACCCGCTGCCCGTCACGCGATGGGTCAGGCCCGGCTTCAGGCCGAGCGAGACACAGGCCTCTGATGAATCGTCTGCCCTTGGCGGATAAAACAGGGGGAGTGCTCACCCCCCTCGCGTGCCGGATATCTAATGCGTGTGGAGGCGGAGCAGAGAGCGTACCACTGCTTGAGAGTGCAGGGGGGTTCGGTCGCCACACCTGTGATAAGCCCCAGTCTTTGTAAAGATGACGATGATTAATAGCAGCTTTTTTTTCTAGGAGAGGGAAATATTTCATTTGTCCCTTTGCGATTATAGCTGCGGGGCTTGGCAGTATGATAAACGTTAACCTGCTTTCCACACTGAAGTTGTGATTTAAGCTTTATTCCCTTTAAATGCCTCATCCCGTTTGCTGTTTGTTTCCACCCCGCTGCTTTCATACTTGCCCCTTTTGTTGTTTTTTGTGTTTGTGTGTCTCTTATCAGTGCGACATTCTGTATTTGTACTCAGACTCTTCAAACAGGCTTTTTTTTTTTTATCAGGCAATTGGGTCCAGATTTAAAAAGGTACCAGCACGCACACCAATGGTTTGGAAGACTATAAAAGAGCCTTTGAGAACAGAAAGAAATAAATAATGTTAGCTGTGAAGGAAAGGCCTTAGAAAGTGTGCATTTTGCTGCTGAGGAGCTTTCATCTTCTGACGGGGTAGTGGGTGCCGTCTGAGAACGCTGGGCTGCACTCCATCCTGGAAACTCCCATTTTGTGCCATAAAAGGCGGCCGCTGAGCAGAGCGGCATTTTACGGCCGCTGCCAGCACATCAAACGCAGCCCTGCCCAGCAGCACCGCCAGGGACTTGGTATGAGCCCCCCTGTATGTGTTTCTGAAGCTCCAGTGCTGTCTCTGCTTGGGTTACACAGCTGTGTGTGTGTGTGTGTGTGTGTGTGTGTGTGTGTGTGCTGGGGAACTGGTGGAGTAAGCATACAGAAACACTGTTTACCATCACACTCAGTACTCAAACCAGTCAGACTGGCAAAATGTCAGCCAGTGAAAACCGTATGACATCATCAGAAAAACGTACATGCATAAATACATACACCCTCGTTCCGTAGAGTTTGATGTCCATTGCATAATTGGGAAAATATACGGCACTCGAAAGCCCAACTCCAAGACAGATGGCTTTTGTCACAAAAATGAAGCGCAGCTGAACAGTGCCTGCATCCCTGACTCTAGCCTGCAGTCTCATTTAATTAAAGCGAAAATAAAAGTTTCCCCAGCGCGTTATTAAACCCCCTGTGCGGGAATCCGTTAAACAGTTGAAAGTATTTTTTATATGATGCTGTATTACATTTAATGTATAATTCACTGCTTATTCATTGGTGGTTTTTATTTCAGGCTTGGGGGTGCTCTGTGCTGAAAATATTCAGTTTAACGTTACATCTGTGTTTGTCTTTATTAAGAATAATGCATTTGCTTGAAACAGAAAACACTAACTGCCGCCCTTACTGTTGCCTGTTTTTTTTTTTTTTTTTTTTTTTTAATTCTTTCCATCAGCACATATGAAGCTTCTGAGGGGTGGGCAGCAAGCCCAGCAGATGAACCCCCCCACGCCTTTCCTCCCTCGGCCTCCCCTATCAGTGCTGCCATGAATGGTTCAGTCCTCATTTGCATAAGTTCCCTCTGAGTAAGGCCATGTGTAGAGGCCAGGACTAGAGGAATTAGTCGCTTTTCAGCAGGGTGGATGCATGTCGTGTGAGAGATCTTGTGGATTGTCACTGTGCCCTGAGACCTTAGACCAGCTCAAGACGCCACTGTCATAAATATTGCCTGCGAAGCGGCCATGTATTGCGCTTACCCTGTGCCTGGAATGGGCAATAATTCATTGATGTATTACTGCAACGGGAAATCGGTAGGTGTGCCGCCTTCTGCGCGGAGTGTGTGTGTGTTGGTGTCTGCCTGCCCGCCCGCCTGCCTGCGTCGGGTTGGCCCCGGCTGCTGCCTTTGGAGTTGCCGGGCCAGTGTGGGGCTTTGCGGTTGGAACTCTGCAAGCCCCAGATGGAGCTGGCTGTTTGGTATCCCTCCCCGGGTTTGGGGAGCCTGTGCATCTGCTGCGTCAGAACATTCCGTGCCCCAGCACAGCACTCCGGCCAGCCTTCTGCCTTCTCTACAAACTTTTTAAAGGGAGCAACCGAGCGCCCTCTCCATCGCTGTGTGGGGGCAACTGAAAGGTGTGAATATAGCTGTTCTGTATTAGTATCGCATTATCACGTAAAATATGTAATCTGATCATATTCAAGGTGTCTAACCTCCAGCCATTTATCACTAAGATATAGAAGGAATCTTAGCATTTTTACAAATTTCCGCAGATTAACCCCAGCTTGTACAAAGCCGTGTTTTACGTTTTTGCGACTTTCTTTTAAATGTAATTTTATTACCCAGTTAGACCAACACTGAGACTGAGATGAAAATGTTTTTTTCCCCCCTTTCTGCACAGCGTGGAAATAATAACAAGTCTGGGAGTGATTATGGGGAGAGGGGCCGTTAAGGTTCGCGTTTCCTATGTGCACCATCGGTGTGGCTCCATCTGGATCCAATCACTCGGGCCTTTGTGTATCTCCAGGGAGCCTGACTCAGAAATGGCCTCTATTAAACACTGCTCCTCCACAAGCTTTTAACTGAGCTCTTCTGGTGCGTGCTTGTGTGTGCACGAGAGTGTGCACAGCCACGCCTGCCCGCTTGCGTGTGAGACTGCAGGCGCGCGTCCTGCTGCACCTGCGGAGTGGCTGAGTGCAGTGGCCGGCTGGTTCCGACTGATCCGGAGCGGCGTTAATGACCCTGCCTGACTGCGGACTCCCACTAAATCACTTGCATACGGCAGCGTGAGCTCACAGATAATCAGAGCGGACCCACTCCCAATTTCAGAAAATTTCTTGTCCCCTTACTCTTTTTATTTTGTTTAGAAAACTTTTTCCATGTGTTTTCAAGTCTTCATTGGCGATGTTGAAGTTGGTGGTCGGTTTACGATCCAATCACCTGCAGGTGAGTCTTCTTCAGAACCAGCCTCTGTGATCTGAACCACAGCCGGAGTCTTCCGGTGTGGGGCTGTCGCTCAGTAACAAGGCTCTGTTTCGGCCTGACGGGTGTCCTTGGTGCCCCATTCTCATTCCCCTTTGTTCCTGCACCACAAAAAGAATCACTTTGATCTTTTTAATATTAAGTATTTCCAGGCTTGTGTTGCAGATGAGAATGAGAGGGAAATTGATAGCATGTGCCTAGAGCTAGTCTACGTTTATGCTGTTATGATCCAGAGCCGTCGGTGAATACCCCATAAATTATCAACTATATGCTCTTACTTTTTTTTATTTTTTTTAGTGAACAGCTGAATGGAATTCAGATCAGATGGCTCTAGTAAAACCTGATGCTGGCTTGTGCGAAGGTTTTCCCATAACTGGGACATCATGCAAATGTTTCTTGTAGAGGCTCAAAGTTTCTAGTAAAGGTTCCTGATTCCTGTTTGCCTTTCTGGAGCTGGTGATGTGTAAAGGGCCTTGTTCACCATTGGATTTTCCCTTCCAGGTCGAATACATACAGAGCGCTGTGTGATATTTTCACATTTTCTGGAGGGATTTTGGAAGGGGAGCAGGTTTACTTAAGGTGTTGGCCTTCCTGTTTAATATCCCGTGAGTTAATTGAGGATTTCATTACTAAAGCCCTAAGAAATGAAAATGGCAGAAAAATGAATAATCAGAAAGAAAAATCAGCGGATGAGTGGAATAAAGGGGTGACTGACTGCCAGCAGTTACAGAATTTAAGATTTTTGACCCAGGTTTTTGGAAACCTGATCTTTATTTTAGGAATTTAAATGCCCTTTTCTTTCCAAGTGTTGTTGGAAGGCTCACGTTTGATGTAAAATATTGTTTCTTTGAAGACCTAAGCCTGTGGCTGTGGGGCATGGAACTCTGTGTTGCAGACTTTCGATTCCTGGCAGTTGGGGTGGAGATCTGCTGGTAGCAGGCCTCAGCATCTGACACATCTTATCAGGAGGAGCAGAAGCACAGCAGCAGGAGGGCCTGTCGTTGGCGTTCTTGTGGTTTACCTTTGGAAGTGCTCTGCACGTGGTGCAAAGCCCTCCAGCGCTCGAGGTGGGGACTGGCTGACAGAGAGGCGAGGACGCTCCAAGCTGTCTGCGGAGCTTGCTTTTGGGCTGAAACCCCCCCAGGTTTCCGGACCTGTGTTTGGACCCCACTCGTGATGGGTGTGGAGCTGCATGATGGGGGGGGGGCATTGTGTTTGGTCGAAGCTGCCAAATGGGTTTAACTTTATGGTGTCATTGTAGAAATCTCAGGCTCACCGTGTACTGAGACCTCGCTGCCTTTCAGACATCGATTGCTAGTCCTTTGTTTGACATTTCGGTGGGGTGGGGGTGATATTGGAGGGCCAGCAGCGAGAGGCTTCCGATTGGCGCTCCAGGGCACTGTGAGTGACAGCTCTTTAATCAAGGTTCTGGTTAAAGGGAGTTACATTGGCGGCCCCCAGTGTCATGGACGCTTTACAAATAGGTCTGCTGGTTAGCCTGGGGTAAGGGGGGCAATTAGCTGTGTGCGGAGCCATGTGCTGCCCACCGAGGCCCAGACGGGGGGACAAAGCCCAGCCCAGCCCAGCATCCCTGGCCGGCCTGGATCGCCCCGGGAGCCTGGCCACCAGGGTCATCTGCAAGCCGAGCCGGCGTGACCGAGAGCAGCCCCCGGGGCCTCGGCTGGTTAGGCCCGGCGTGGTGTGGGGGGGGGCATGTTCATCTCCACATCAAAGCAGCGTCTGGGGGAGCAGGTGCAGTCCAGGTGTGGTCACTGCACATGTGTGAGCTCCAAGTGTGTTTGTCTGTTTGTTTATGGGGGGCTATTTTTAGTAAGAAATGGCAGAAAACAGGAGTGCTGTGATGTGGGGTGGAAAGTGCCGTGTGCCGTGATTTCATGAATGAAGGCAGCGAATGAAGCTGCTGGTGTATGTATTTTGGAAGGGCGAGGTTGGGGTCTCACCTTGCACTCCTCCGTGCTTGTGGTCGGTTTGGTCATTAGCAGGGCACAGCTGAACTGCGGCCAGTCATGTGACAGCCAACGCCTGCTTCTGATCTGTGCCAGTTAAACAACAGCGGGCCCCTTCCACTCTCTGCCTGGAGTGGGTCCGCCATTTTAGGTAGAACCCTGGAGGAGATTAAAATTCAGTTATGGGGCCAGTTTTTTGGCCAATAGGAGAGAATCGGGATGTTGCTGGCTGATGCTTCCCTGGCGAACAATGAATTTAGCAGCAAGGAAGTATCCTGCACGATGGTGAATGGACCACGCTTCTCTTCAGCACGTGCCCTCGCTTCCCTCTTTTCTCCCATCGCTAAAGTCACAGATCCACTACACAAAAAAGAACTGGAAATATTCCACATTTTGCAGCGAATGAAGCTGCTGGTGTGTGACTCTTGGTGTGTGCAGCTCTGTGACTCTTGGTCATTAGTGAATAGCATTTTTAATGCTTATTTTTTTCATAATTATTATTTGTATGTATGTTTAAGGAGAAGATGGTGTTCAGTGGTTGCGTACTTGCCTGGGCACTTTTATTTATAGCGGACACCTAGTTTTAATTAATCGGGCTTTTTTTCAGTTCCACTGGGGAGAAAATAAAGGGCAAACATTTGTCAGCCTTGTGACGCACATCCACACCTTTGCGCTGAACGGATTTCAGGTAGAACTCATTAAAGCCTGTAGTATATGTCAAGTAGGGGCAGGAGAGTTTCAGGCCATCTGGTTGAAGAGGTCCACATTCTCCGTGGTGTTTCAGGCGGTCTGGTTGAAGAGGTCCACGTTCTCCGTGGTGTTTCAGGCGGTCTGGTTGAAGAGGTCCACGTTCTCCGTGGTGTTTCAGGTGGTCTGGTTGAAGAGGGGCATGTTCTCTGTGGTGTTTCAGGCGGTCTGGTTGAAGAGGTCCACGTTCTCCGTGGAGTTTCAGGCAATCTGGTTGAAGAGGTCCACATTCTCCGTGGTGTTTCAGGCGGTCTGGTTGAAGAGGGGTATGTTCTCTGTGGTGTTTCAGGCGGTCTGGTTGAAGAGGGGTATGTTCTCTGTGGTGTTTCAGGCGGTCTGGTTGAACAGGTCCACATTCTCCGTGGTGTTTCAGGCGGTCTGGTTGAAGAGGGGTTCTCCGTGGCTTTGCTGCTGTGTGGATATAGCTGGCAGCTGTCCTGGAATCCCTAATTGCCCCTAATGAGTGGAAAACCAGCTTACAGTCTGGAATATCCATGGCTCCAAATCACACCTTTTGTTCTTCGCACCTTTCCGGGTATCAAAATGCACAACCTGTGTAATACTGCGACATGAGCTGCTTTCAGAAAATGTGTCAGTTTAGCAACTGAACAAGGCTGTGATCTTACTGCACTCCCCCCCCCGCCCCATGGTCTGGCACTGTTTGTTTCGACTGTTTGCCATAACAAGGCTTGTTGATTGCGAGCCAGTGCTGAATTCCACACACACAGATTTTGTCTGGGCCGATCTGAGCCCGCAGGTTGGTGACACTGGCACTGCTGCGGTCCGAAAGCTGCTGAGGATTTATTAATAGTGTTCAGTGCTAATAATACCCTTATAGCGGTGTGGTGATTGTGTGGAACACAGTCATTTAAAAATTCTGTGCTGGGACCCTGCTTTAACGCTATTGCTAAAAGTATGTGTGAGGCGTGCTATTCATTTCTGCTGGCTTAATTGTCTCTGTTCATTGTCTTTTACCAGGTTTATGCTCCCTCTCCAAACTCAGAAGACTTCAACAGAGATTCTCCCTCATTTCCATCTCCGAAGCCTCCCAGCAGTATGTTCGCAAGTACTTTCTTTGGTGAGTCGGGCTCTCTGATGCAGGCTTGCCGGGTCGCCTGTGAGCATTGCGGGGGAGATTCTCCAGGGCCCTTTTCTCCAGTGTTTCTCCAGTGTCCTGCGTCCATGGCGTGGGTTGATTGTCTTCTGTGAGCCTTGGGATCTCGCCATGTTCCATAGCAGGCCCTGGGCATTCTGAAGGTCTCATGGTCCATGTGGGAGGGCTGCCCCTGCGTGACAAAGCTACATTCTGTCTGTAGACGTGATGGAGCGCCGCTGCTGTTTTTGGACAGCCCCTGTCTCCTCCTCCTGCTCCCTGTCTCCTCCTCCTGGCCCGTGTCTTGTCCTCCCTTCCTGGTCCCTGTCTCCTCCTCTTGTTGCAGTCCTCCCCTCCTGGCCCCTGTCTCCTCCTCTTGTTCCAGTCCTTCCCTCCTGGTCCCTGTCTCGTCCTCTTGTTCCAGTCCTTCCCTCCTGGTCCCTGTCTCCTCCTCTTGTTCTAGTCCTCCCCTCCTGGCCCCTGTCTCCTCCTCCTGCCCCGGTCCTCCCCTCTTGGCCCCATGGAATTAAAGTCATCATGCCCCCTGTGAAGTGGCCCGCCCTGTTCGCTGGGGGCAGAGTAGTGTTTTCTCAGCTGTTCCTGGGACGGGGCTCACGTTTCACAGCAATAAAGGCTGGTTTTTAGCAGCTCCGAGTGGGTCGGGGTGCTGCCTGGGGTGCAGGCTTTGTCGTTAATGCCACTGCAGTCAGTTTCACTTGGATCAAATGCTCTAAGGGACATTGAACAGGTGGCTTTAAACAGTTTGTTTGATTCGTGTTCCTTGATTTTTAATTGCCTTACAGATGGGACCCACAATTCTACCGACCCCTGGAATTCTACCAATGGGATCAGTCAGCCTGGCTACGGAGGGATGCTGGGCGGTCCTTCATCTCACATGTCGCCGTCAGGAAACTATGGCAACCTGCACTCACATGAGCGCCTGGTAAGGCCATTGAGATGAGCCTGCATCGCTAAGCTGGCACTCCCCACTCACTGTTCACCTTAGCGGCTGTTTTTACCTGATGCTGAACCAATTTGTCGGGCTCTGTCTCCCAGGGTTGGGGCCATTCTGGAATGCATTGATCAATTCCAGTCCAAATCAGGAAATGGAACTGGAGCTGGAATTTAAATCTCCCTGAAATTCTAATTCAACTTCAATTCTGTTTCCCATAGTTTTTTTTTTTTCCAATCCCAGCTCCAGTTCCATTTCCTGATTTGGACTGGAATTGATCAATGCATTCCGGAATGGCCCCAACTCTGCTGTATGAACCCACCCCTTGGCCTTTTTCCATCAGGCTGCTGTCTTAGTCCCCGTCTGAGTGCCCGTCCTGTGCAAGTGTCATTTTGTCAGATATGGGCAATCCTGGTTTCCCTGGTCTGCTGATCTAATGTCCTCCTGTTCTTATCCCCTATACAGAACTACCCTCCCCACTCGGTGTCGCCAACAGACATGGCTGCCAGTCTTCCTCCCATGTCCAGCTTCCACCGGCCCACCGCCAGCAGTGGCACGGCCTTCGTCACCACCTCCAACACCCCACCGGGCAACCCCTCAGAGAGCGTCATGGGTACCTGTCATCCTCTGTTCCTCCTGAGAGCTCACTGCTAGCTCAGCACTTTCTACTAAGTATTCGAGTGTACAGTTGGCTAAGAGACGGCTGTTTGGTGTCCTGAGGAATGACCTGGAGGCTGAAGATCATTTTGACTCTAACCCACCGCTCCTCAAGGCTAGCTGTGTCTCATCTGATAAATATATTTCTTTTTCTTCCTGGCAGCTGGTGGCCGGGCCAATGGGGGCGGGAGCTCACAGACTGGCGACGCACTAGGGAAGGCCTTGGCTTCCGTGAGTATGGTGCCAGGGGGTTGGGGGACCTGGCTGTGCGAGACGGGCGTTGGTACAGTGTGGTTGAATGAGAACAAGGCGATGTGGCTTACACGGCCCAGCTCTCAGGACTCCTCTTTGGCTTCGGAGAGGTAGCCCATTATGAGACAGATAGGGCCCTTACTTGGTTTTGGTGAGGTAGCCCATTATGAGACAGATAGGGCTCTTTGTTGGCTTTGGTGAGGTAGCCCATTATTAGATAGGGCTCTTTGTTGGCTTTGGTGAGGTAGCCCATTATTAGACAGATAGGGCCCTTAGTTGGCTTTGGTGAGGTAGCCCATTATGAGACAGGTAGGGCTCTTTATTGGCTTTGGTGAGGTAGCCCATTATGAGACAGGTAGGGCTCTTTGTTGGCTTTGGTGAGGTAGCCCATTATGAGGCAGATATATATTTGCCATTCTGGGTGCCATTTGCACCATTCGGTCTTCTGCAACATGACCCCTGACTGACCAAAGTGCTTATGCCCCCCCA
>JABFEA020000021.1:14396196-14408538 GCA_019775915.2 Cyphomyrus plagiostoma | reverse complement strand
ATCCAAATTGCCTGGTCTGGCAAATATATAAATATATATATATATATATATATATATATATATATATATAAGGCATTTTCAGTAAAAATGATGAAGGTTAGGTTGTCATAATGCATCCAGTGCTATCATGTTACACTAACCTGTTGTGGGTTAGAATCTCACCTGCCTCTGTGGATTCTGCAGTTTCATGACATGTGTGGTACTCTGGTGTTGATTCATATATGTGGAGAAAGATTTGAAAGAGTTGGTGACTTTTATTTGCTCTGTGTGTGTCAGACTTCCCCATATCATGGGATATTCTCCATATCATCACAACCCTGACTGTGAACTTGATGAGCAGTTATTGAGAATGGATTTATGGATGGATATGGATTGATTGATGGATGGATGGATGGATGGATTGATGGATTGATGGATGGATGAACAAATGGTAAAAACTCATGTGCAGTTCTGTTTGTTTTGTTTGTGTTTATGGTGTACCCTCTTTTTGGAATTCCCTAGATTCAAAGTGCAACATGGACAACTCAAGCAGTGAAGCTTCAGGCCTTTTACGTTAGATCTTGAGTTTGTGGGCAACTTGGATGGTGATGAGTGAGAGTGCTGTGTTATGCTTCCACCCGTCACAGTCTTCTGAGGTGGTCAGAGAGCTGAAGGAGCTACAGACTCAGAAGGAGGAGCTGGAGAAGAACATTTCCGAGCTGAAGAAGTTGCTCAAGGAGAAGGCTGAGGTAACGTTGCCATCCACAGACAAGCTTTTGCCACATTCTCCTGGGTTTGTCACCAGGACATGATTTGACAGCTGTGGAGTGTAGATTTTGAACATGGGCAGTAATTTTTGGAAATAATGTGAATACAAAAATATCTGCTGCTGGAGAAGTTACTGGGATCACTGAACTGGGAATTAGACTGACAGTCAGAGCTGGTTAGTCTGACTTTGATTGACCCGATGGATTCCCATATGCAGACCTATGCTTGACTGCTGGTTATGATGCTTTCTGCAGAGGCTCAACAGTCTGGCAGGTGTATTTGACAAGGAAGTGGCAGAACGGGAGAAGATGAAGGAGGAACTATCCAAGAGGCATCAGGAGAGCACAGCGCTTCAGGAGAAATTGTCTGAAGCTGTGACTGACCTTCGGACTACCACAGAAGTGTAAGGAGATCCATGACGCTTCACCCTGCATCCCCCCTGGAGATTTAAGTTTCGACAGCTCAATGAGCTCACTGTCTGCAGATGCTTTACTTGTAACCTGGTACAGCTTCCAGAAGACAAAGTATGTTTCTCAATGCCAAGTACGTGAAAATTGTAATTGTGGTCTTGGCAAGACTGATTTTGCAAACTTGCTTTCCAAGAATAAATTTGGGGTACAATAAATCAAGGGATTGGCCTCGTTTTGCGAGGATGCAACTGACGTATCCTTGATATTTGGGGAGACAAGAACGACATCCGGGGATTTTTACCATCCTCTGTACTTCTGTTCTTGAGTATTGGAACTGGACTTTGGCAGTGGAAGATGATGTAAAACGGGTACACAGGAACACAAGTACGGTCAAGTAAACATAGTAAATCAGACCTAAAGACTGATTTGCTTTTTGGCTGGCTGTGTTGTAAGTGATGGACTGGCCTGTGTTTCTTTAGGCTCCTCCAGGTGAAGCTGGAGAGGGAGCAGTGCCAGAAGGAGGTCAGGGACCTGCAGGAGCAGCTGTCGGAGATGCACGACGAGCTGGACGGTGCCAAGAGGGCCGTGATTGACCTTGGGGAGAAGGACGCCATCATTGAAGTAAACCAGTTCCCTGTTACTATAAGCAACATGAAAAGAAATTGATAGAATTGTGGGGACTTGGTGATGGTCAAGGCTAAAAGGTTGCAGGTTATTGAAATCTTGAAATGGGCATCTTTTTGCATGTTTGAAAAGAGCCTTATCTGCTCAGCAAATAACCATATGATGTCAGCAAAGGCTTTAGGAGGCATTTTACATTATTATAAGCCAAAGTAAGACCCAGACCACCCTAATTATCCTGTAGGACATGATGCAGATGAAACTGGACTTCCAGGACGTGCTGTTTCTGAAAGAGGAGCAGGAGGAGCTGCTACGGAGGCGCGAGCGGGAGCTCACAGCCCTCAAGGGGGCGCTGAAGGAGGAGGTGGCTACGCATGACAAAGAAGTGGACACGATGAGGGCCCAGTACGAACAGGAGATCTGCAAGCTGCAGACTATGCTTCAGGAGGCCAGACAGGTCAGAACAAAGTGGTGTTGAGTTGGTGTAGCAAGATCACTGCATTTGAAGTTAACATTATTCAAAGCAGGCAAGTACTTAAAAGAATGTTTGTTGATAAAGCGACTCTGTCCTTGGGGTGATACGGTCATATTGTACTGACCTTCAGAGATCATCTTAGCCTTCATTGTTTTTCCAACATGTTCTGCTGTAAATGTTCTAAGCTGTCCGCTTATTTTCAAGAAACACCTGGTAGAAGATAAATACGTCACCCTGAACAACTGATAATTAGGAATGAAATTTGGCAGTTTCCACAAAGCCTCTAGGGGAAGCAGGGGACATCTTGTCAGGGGTTTAGTAAATGTAACAGCTTACACTTTCACCCACTTACACATCGGAATATTTGAAGCAGTTTAGGATAACTGTCTTTCTCAAGGGTGTGACCCCGGTCCTGCCCAAGCCCCTCATGCTGTGTGAATTTGGTCCAGTTTCATCCCTCCAGACTACCAACTGGGAATGTGAAATTCATACAAAGCACACAGCAGATGACAGGCTGTGAACCTCAGCTGAGGGCTGCACACAGCAAGCTGCTAAATGGCCACGGTGCTGGTGAGATTTTTCTCGACCAGTTAAGACGACACTAGCAAGCTGAGGTCTCTGACCTGGATCATTCGTCATTACATCACCATAGAAATTGTGACACCATTTTTTGTGAGAACTTATTTTTGAAGCCATTTATTTCAAACCCTTATAGAGCATGCTGAGTTTTGTCTGAGGGGAGATTTGGGTTTGGCAGGGGTGCAGTTAAGTCTGAGTGAGGAGCTGGTTATTAGAATGAATGAATGAATCAATGATTGATTAATGAATGAATAAATTCTATTCTGCTTCTTTTACAGTAATTTCAAAATTATAATAATTTCCATATATTACAAATCCAACCACATACAAATAACATCCAGCAACAGCTGAGATCCAGAATGGTGCAGGGCTACCCTGTATTTTCAAACCAAATTTACAATTTAAATACCAGTTCAAAGTACAATATACAAAATATAAAGCAAATAGAAATACAAAGCAAAATGCAAAACCTAACTATAATAAACCCAAAAAAAAACAATAAAACCCCCCATTTTCTAATCTCACACAAAACTCGTATATTGTGTTTGATACACAAATTTATCATAAACCCTTTCTTAAACTGTGCAAATGTTTTAGTCATTTTTAGGTCATCTTCTAAATTGCTCCAAATTTTAACCCCTGTAACTAAAATGCATGGGATTCTTAGCCTTTGGGGGTTTCACCCGTAGCTGCGTCCTCCTCTGTCTCCGCTGGTCTCCCTCCCCCACTTAAGTTGGAACATAAGCGCCCCTCCCCTTGGGTGTGTAGTGCCTTTTGTTTTTAGCGCGTTGGCTTTAGATCAAGGCACCAAATCAGCAATGGTGTCACTTACATCATCCACCGCGTGTTCCTCCCGTTTATGTGGAAAATGCATGCGAGAATGTTTCCATTACTGCTCCATGTGGTGTAGACTCGTAGCGAGACTGGTGACCTGCTGGACATGCATGGATATCATCTACAGACGGCAACAGGGGCCGTGAGGCAGGTGTGTGTGTGTATTGTGAAAATATTCCATTTTATTTGTTGTTCATTTCTCCGAGCACAAAGGCCTCTGTTTGTGCGCGTGAATGCCCATTGTTCGGACCTCGTGAGAGCTGTGTCTGCGTAGTACTGGCCTGAATACCCCTCTCTCCATTGTTCTCCCGGACTGTGACTTGGCAGCACTGGGAGACTAAGGTGCCAAGTTGCCCGCAAGCCTTTCTGGGACACACAATTACCCTCTTCTGCGCGGTGGTGCTCAGTGCCGGGGAGGGCGGCCTTCGCTTCTATGTGTCACGGACTGCTTCTCGCTGCAAGGTGAAAGCCAGGGGTTTACACAGCTTTCACGGGGCGTTAGCAAAGAGCCTGGATTTGTCAAGACGATTCACTGCTGGCAACAGTGGCATTGTGGGAATGCTGGTCCCAGAGAGGCGGGGAGAGGATCAGCACCTCAGATAACTCCATCTGCCTTCTGAGGCACCCGGGCCGAAATACTCCGCAGCCTGGCGAGACCCCGAGCCCTGGCCTACTTGTTAATTTGTCCAGGCATTTTGCAGGCAGCTCTGGGCTGTTGACTCAGTCGTATCCTGCCTCCTCCGCAGGGGAGACCGCAGCGTCCTCTGCAGGGTACTCAGGGTCGGCTCTGTGCCTTATCTCGCTGTCTTGGCTTACTCTAGCATCGAGGGTCGAGATCTCCACTCGTATTTTTAAAAGCCAGTGCTTCCTCTGGACTTTTGAAGTGGCCCTCCTGTCCTCAGAACATCTGTGCAGAAGAAAACATCTGAGTCCGGTCAGAGCCCTTTGTCTGAGGATCGTGACCGTGTGCCGCGTATTTCCGCGATCAGCATGCCTTTGGTCTCAGCGGTCAGGAAATCCACGCGGCTCCTCCTTTGTGATCCTCGTACAAAGTGAAAAGCCCCGTACTGTGGCAGAGACAGCGGGGACCAAGGGCTGCGAATCATCTGCATTTTTCCCAACAAATGCATCTTAAGCCTGTCTTGAGGGCTTGAATCCTCTGTTTTGTGGACACCTTAAAATGGGAGTTCATTCATTTGCATCTCAGTAATAGAGCTCACTTGTATCTTGAATGAATGACCTAATTAGTGTTTATTAATAGTCGTATTGTTCTTTTAAAATGTCTCTCTCTTGGATAGCACCATCGTGAAGTGTGCTTGGCATCCCTGAGGCTCACCACTGCCCGTGTCAGATTTCGGTAACTGTCAAGCTCATAATGCCGTTGCACGCAAGACGTCCGAGAGCAGAGCTGACATGCGCTGTCGTTACGCTCTCTGACAGCTTTCTGTCTGTGTGATGGCCGTGACAAACAGAGAAGGCTCCCGGACTGCGAGTTACGGCGGACGGCATGAGATCAGTCCACAGTCATTTCACAGAGGCGTGAATAACCGCCTGTCTTGCTTAGCACAGTTCTTCTCGGTATTTGATATTGTAAGAGCTATAGCAATTGCAATAAAACGTTCCAATGTGGTTAATTTAATTGTACCATAATTCATGCATACAAATAACCTTAACTAGGTAATCGCTGTGACCATCAGCTCCCACCGTAACCAGTTAATGACACGGCCATGACTTTGTCCTTGTGAGCAGGTTCACGGTTGTGTTCGCCGAATGCGTGACGCAGTGGGAGTGAGGTGCGGCGACGCACAGGTGGAGCCTGACACGCAGGGGTGGGTGATGTGGGGCCTTGAGGGTCTCCCCCTGCCATGGGCCCCCTCCAGCTCCACCCCCTTTGGAGTACAAGTGATCAATGCTAAACTATAAATAAACAGTAAGAACTCAAGTGGCCCTTGGACCTGAAGGCCAGGCAGGGTGGGGTCCTTGCAAATCAACAAACACACAGGACACTCTTTCTTGTAATGCTGGGGGGGGGGGGTTCCACTGCTTCCTCGTCCCAGGCCCAGTGGGTCCCTGTATGGCTCCTGGCCTTCAGTTCTTGGAGGTTTGCCATTTATATAGATGTTTCACGCTAATTAAGCCTAACGAAGGCCCGGGGTGAGGTGAGGAAGGTGGGTTAATGGCATTCAGGCCTAATGACAGATTGCACTCGGAGCGGGCCAGCATGTAGGATAACCTAGCAGCGTCATGTAACGTCTGCAAGCAAGTTCAGGGTAGATCAGGGGAGTTCAACAGCTGGGAATGTCCTCATTAAGAAACCATCTGCATCTTCAGGTTAATCGAGTGCTTTATTGTTTGAGGTTATATTCAATCACCATCGCAGAACACGACCCGACCATACGTTTCTTCCCAAACTATTCCAAGTTCCAGAAACCTCACCCGCCTGGAATCAAGGAGCCTCGCTGTGGTTAATAATCTATCTGCAGGTTGATAAATGACTTGACACGGTGTCCGGCTTGAACTCTGAGAGCTGAAGAGGCCTCGTGAAGGGCTGATGGGCCTTACTACTGGCTGGTGGAGGTTTAGGCCTAGTCTGGACTATGGTCTCTCCTGAGATCAGAGAGAAGCCCATTTCCGAAGTGGGTAATGAGCAGCCAAGATGCTCAGCGCAGCTGTACGTCTGTATGCATCAGTGGTGTGCGTAGTGGCTGTAATTTAAGCACACGCATAACCGCCTACAAATAAGGCTGGTCCTTTGACCTTTGGTAGCTCAGGCATCATGGAAGCTTACTGTTACAGCAGTGTCAGAATTCAGGACCAGTCACGCATAATGTTTACTGCAAATTGCCGCTTTCGCAAAAGTGAAGAACTGGGAGATGAGACTCATATGTGACTCGTGGATGTGGCTCTTTGGTCTGAACCACTCATTTAAAGTTTTTTACACACTACAAACTCTATAAACAACTTTTTCCACATATATTTCATTTATGTTTGTTGAGCAAGAAACTACAAAAGGAACTGTACCGAAGAATTTATAAGCACATATAAAGATGACATGAAGGAATCTCTTCCAGCAGATGGCTGGGGAATGTAGCCCTTTCATAAATCTGAGCAGGGAAACATGCCAACATCAAGCTGTATGATGTCAAATGGTTCATCATCAAAGCTAGTCACATGGTGAGTCACATGGTGGGTCACATGGTTGGTCACATGTGCTTCAGAGACATATGTTGGGGGTCTCTTGGAAGGCTCTGCCAGCAATGGTGCTCTTCCCTCAACATAAACTGTGATTTGAATCAGCAGTAGTTCTTCTGTGTGAAGCTGGAGTGTAGGTGTGTAGTCTCCTGTAGTCTGTTATATAAAGAATGTTGTCTGTTTGTCAGAGAAATTCCGCCCTGGGTCACATAGATGGCTTAAATGTAGCCATCTAATGCCTCACTGTGCACTTCCTTCCATGCGACCAGTATCATTTGCCGTGTCCTGATATGAGACCTCACCTACCCC
Source organism: Cyphomyrus plagiostoma (assembly GCA_019775915.2). Lineage (NCBI taxonomy): Eukaryota > Metazoa > Chordata > Actinopteri > Osteoglossiformes > Mormyridae > Cyphomyrus > Cyphomyrus plagiostoma. The sequence continues at coordinate 14,401,371 of JABFEA020000021.1, read as the reverse complement.
CACGCCCCTAGGGCAGTGCCGCAGTGTGCCAGGAAAAGGCAGACCTGGAGGCAGCGCAGGGGGAGGCTGCGGGCCGTGCGCAGCGCCTGGCACAGGACCTTGAGCGGCTGCGCAGGCGAGAGCGTGAGCTGGAGAACACGGTGGCCGAACTCAACCACGTCATCGACGAGGCCAAGCTGAAGGGGAGCCTGCTGAGTGACCGTGTGGCCCGACTGGAGGTGAGCCAGGCTCAGCTCGGGAGTCTGGGGCGGGTAATCCCAACCCATTAGAGCCCAAATAGACATCCTGCCCACCAGCCCTCAAGGAGGTCATCTACTGGGAGCGGAATGGCCACAATGGGGCGTGCTGTTTATCTCCGATCCTGCTTACTGCAAGCTTGGGCCTCCATACTGTACAAACAGGCACAGTAATATTCACTTTAAACTGTCTATAAATAAAAGTGAATCGATTGTCTTAAACAGATAGCTGGTTTACCAGGTTGAGAGATTGACCTATGACATCTTCCACATCAAGCACTGAAATCCATATAGTTTGATTAATAGAAGGAGTTCCTCTTTGTTCTCTATGCAGCTACATTGTTGCACACTAGCAGACTTGCACCAACATCACCGGCTTTGGCTGGTGTCCATATCTTGTCCATGTGCAGAGGGAGAAGGGGCAGCTGGACGAGTCCTTAAGGGAGATGAAAGGGAAGGAGGAGGAGATGTCTCAAGCCAACAGCGCGTTGGCCACACGTCTGGAGGACAAGCAGGTTGGCTAGTTTTGCTGAGAGATTTGTTGCAGAAATGCAGAAATTCTGTGGGAGATAGAAGGTTCTTCATTATTTATTTTTTATCTAAATTAGCTCATTTTAGTAATTTCAAAATTCATGGGTTGTTCCAATATGGAGATGGGTCATTCACGCCGATCTTTCAAAAATCACTGCAGAGGGACTTCACAAAACTGAGCCAGGACCACACGGAGCTCAGCAGCAGGCTGAAGGAGGAGCAGCTTCAGAAGGAGCAGCTGAGGAGGTCCTCGAGCAAGGTCGAGGATGAGCGTAATCAGCTGGGAAGAGCCATGGAGAAGCTGCAGAAGGAGGTGGGTGCAGGCCAGGCCCCCCCCAGTTAGCCTCTGTCCGCTTGCGCGCTCAGCAACGGGCTGCTTGGTGTGTGTGTGTGTGCGTTGAACTGCAGCAGTGACTGATGCCACGTTCCATTTACCTTGGAGGTCGGACGTCAGAGTTGGGAATGACACACCCACGTTAACCACGTTCTAGTGCCACAAGTTGAAAAACAATTTAGCAATACCAGAGTCATGTTTCAAAAGCCGGATTTCTTGCTTAGCTGGATAACTTAAACTGGATTTAAGGTATCTTCATTTAAATGGCCTTTATCTTCATTCACTTACATTTACCCCAGACTACCTTCAATCCAACAAGTTATCCTGCTAAGCAAGAAATCCAGCTTTCTGAAAGAGGCCCCAGTTCTAGCCTGGTTCACTGTTAGCCTTTGATAGCAGAAATTCCGACTTCTCAGTAGTAGACACCCCAGAGTGACCTTCCTCACTGCCCCTCATACAGCTAAGTGACAGAGTGAGGGCCTCTCAGACGTCTGCCCAGGAGCTGCAGGGACAGCTGGAGGAGCTGAAGGAGAAGAACCGCCGGGAGCAGGCGGACCTGCACAAGCAGCACCGAGAGATGGTCTCAGAGTTGGAGCAATCCCAGCAAGCCACCAGGAGGCTGCAGGAGAAGGTGCAACCTCTGGGGGGCACTGGTCTCACAGGCTTGTGATGATGTCAGGTGACCGTTTCATGAGGAAGGGTTGTGGGTGAAACATGAAAGTCCACAGCATCACAAAGAATACCCTAGAGTTGCCACTCGTTAAGCAATTTGTATACTCGTACCTAATTCTGGAGGTAGTGATGCGGTTCAGATAAGAGGTGGTCCTTGAACTCAAACCAGTCGCTCTGTGCCAAGATCTGCCTCTCTGTGTACTGATACGAGCTTTGGGGCTGTCACAGAATGATCTGTAACCTGCTGATGTGAAGGCCTGCATTAATGTGTCAGGCCACGGCTGATGTGATGGCCTGCATTAATGTGTCAGGCCACGGCTGATGTGAACGCCTGCATTAATGTGTCAGGCCACGGCTGATGTGAACGCCTGCATTAATGTGTCCGGCCACGGCTGATGTGAAGGCCTGCGTTAATGTGTCAGGCCACTGCTGATGTGAAGGCCTGAATTAATGTATCAAACCACTGGCGGGGTCCTAATGACAGTGCTGTCTTGCTTGGGTCCAGTTTTGCTTTTTGCATTAATTCCTTCACTTTCTGGCTTGTCTGTGAGGCTCCAGCAGCTGATAATATCCAGAGTCTGTTTGGCTAAGGCCATAACATGAGTGTTCGAAGCCTTCCGGACACCAGATTCCTCCCTAATGTCCCCTGGCTGGGAGACCAGTAAGGACACATGCTGTTGATGTGTCATCTCAGGTCTTGCCCTGATGAAATCGTGTCATTATTTTTGTCGCTCGTGTTGCCGGCCTTGAGTCATCTCAGATTCCCTCCCTGTGTTAATCTCATCATAGCTCTGAAATTATAAATTATGAATAATAATCAATTATAAATTCTTAATGTGAGTAACTAAAAACAGGAAACAATGTTACCCACAAACACGCAGGATTATTTATTTATAACATTTCATAGTGATTAGCCACTGCAGCCAAATGTGAAACAGCAGCAGACCTACTGCTGTCCCTCCCCCTGTAAATGGAAATATAAGTGTTTGCATAAATACAAGTTTGGTGATGAGAAGAAAGGTAAGTGTTGCAGTGCACATGGCCTAATTCTGGCACTCGGAGTAGTTTCGGTGTGTTTGTTTGTGTGCAGCTGTCCAGCCTGGAGGAAGAGCTGAGGGTAAGCAGGGAGGGGCTGGAGCGGGCGGAGCAGAAGGGCCGGAGTCTGGAGCAGCGGGTGCAGGAGCTGGAACTGGAGGTGGAGGCCAAAGCGCGGGCCAAAGACGAGCGCTCGTGGCAGATTAAACTGCTAGAGGTACGCAGCCGGCATAAGAAACGGGCGCGGGAGTCCAGCAAAGAGAGTTAAGAACGCGGCCGGCGGCTTCGTCATTCAGGCTGCTTATGAGCTGCCCCTTTAGAGTGAATCTAAGTGACTCGCCTTGAGTTCTCGCCTTCACTGTTTTTGGGAGATGTTGTCCTGCTTTGCTGGACAGTTTATTTTTTTTTCTTCTTCAGTACAGACACGTGGCTCTTTGCCTTTGATGTCTTGCATGCATCCCCCGCGTCCTTGAGGGAGCCTCTCCTTGCCCTTTAGCGTACAGGAAGTCAGCCGGACTTAAATGAGTTTCACGGAAGCTTTGGCCGTGTGAAACTGCACTCGTCGTCGGTTGAACGTCCCGTTGATGGCAAAACACTACAAATGGAAACCAAACATTTCCACAAACAGTGCAGGGCGCTTTGATAGCCTGAAAGGTCACAGCAGGAGCACTGCAGCAGGCCAAGGGGTTGATAGCCCCCCCTCATCGGGTGGTGTCGAGTGAGCAGTGTTCCCCGTTCACTCAGTGGGGCCCGCAGCCCATGGAATGGAGATCGGCAGGTGACAGGACGCATGCGGGGGGGTCTGTGTGCTCTCTGGCTCCTCCATACTGGTGTGGAACCAGCCATCCTTCATTGGGATAAAGGAAGAAGGTCAAAAAGGAAGGAGTTCCTGTGTTTGTCCTGCAGAGAGAAGCTGCATGGTTGCTTCCCTTCACAGAGAACCACCAAAGCAGCCGCATTAGAGGCGTGTGTTTGAGATAAGAAGTAAAAATGGTAACTCACCCTGTCCTCCCTGAATGACGTGGATTCTCTGTCCCACGCAGGAGAAGATCTCTCAGCTGGAGCTGGACCTGGAGGAAGAGCGTGGCAGCGGAGACCTGCTGATAGAAAGGCTTGAACGTGGGAAGGAGCAGGTGAGTCCTGCACAGTCACACGCTGCCCCCTGCTGGTCAGGGTGGGAGCTCACCGAATCACCCACCAGGGTCCTGGTGACTCCTCAGCCATGAAGTTGACTTAGCAGCCATGCTGAAGATCGGACGCGGTCTCGCCCAAAAGTCTAGCGGCTATTGACCACCCAAAGCATCCAGTCAAGCCAGAGCTCTCCTGAACCCGAGTTCCCAGCCGGCTGTTTTTCGTTCTGGCTCTGATGACCACACTAGCTCCCCAAACCAGCATTTTTCAGTATTTACTTATTCTTATGCGGGACAGTATAAAGGATTGTATCTGTTTACAGTATATAGTCCAGCAAGTGCGAGCAGCTGTGTGTAGAGAGGTTCCCATCCTGTGTGTGACCTCGCAGTCACGTCCTTAAGAAAACCTCCGAGACTATTTCCCTTTAGCAAACCTGAGGCTGTACTAATAGGCAGCGCGTTAACATGATTCGGGAGGGGCAAGCGTCTTCTCAGCTAATAAGATACTCGACTTACACGATGCAGGAGAGGGAGACTGCAGGATGTAGGAAGGTCCTGATCATAAGGCCTCGGAGATGGTTTGGACGTCCTTCTGTAAACGCTGCACCGGCCCAGTTTCAAAGATGCTGTCCTGTGGTCTAAATTCAAGAATAAATATGGTTCCTGGGAAAATGGGATGCCGGTCAGCAGAATGTGGCTGAATTCTGCCGAATCGGCTGGTTTTAACCGCATCGCGGTGTTGATGCAGGCAGAGGGGCAGATGCAAGAGGTCAGGAGCACGCAGCTATCTTGAGGGGGATGCAGGTTTCCTGAGCTAATTAACCAGATAAAGTATCAGTGAGGCTGTTATAACCTGTGTCCCGAGCCATCCTGGGCGGGGGCTGTCCTCAAAATCTCACCCAGCACTCTGAGTCACGCGCATGAACTGAAAAAGTCAAAAGGGTTCCTTTAAAATTGAGATCAGGTGGAAGAAAGTACAAGAGTTGAGGGGGGGGAGTCAGAAAAGGCCCAAGTGTTGACTTTGAATCCTGGGGTGTGAGGGAAGGAATCCAGTTCCACAGAGCTGTGACTGAGGAGAGGGCTGCCCGGGTGAGTTACCACGGAAACAGCAGAGTGCAGCTTTCTGGGGGAGTCAAGCATGGGGGGGGGGGGGGGGGGGGGGGGGCGCGCGGCGGTGGAAAACCCCAGGGCCGGAGGGGGGGCCCGGGGGGGCGGGCCCGGGCCAGGAGCGCGCGCC
>JABFEA020000021.1:14386042-14396186 GCA_019775915.2 Cyphomyrus plagiostoma | reverse complement strand
CGCGGGCCCGGCGGCCGGCCGCCGGGGCGCCGCCGCCCCCCCCCGGCCCACCAGGGCGAGGACCCCCTGCGTCCCCTTCTTGGCGCCCGGTGCTCGCGCCCCGTACAAATGAACCCCCCCCCCCCCGTCACTCGCCAGCACTCCCAAAGCTGATTATTTTTACTGCATGTTCCTGTCTGCCGTGTCTGCTGACTCAGATTCCCGACGCGCTGAGTTGTATGCGCCCTAATGCAGGCCATCGCTCTTCAGACGGGGCTGAGGCCAGCCCTTAATTGGCATAAAATATCGCCCATTCAGGTCCAGGTTGTGGGGAAAAAAACCATCTATTCTGTTTGGGTAAGAGGCTCATTAAAGAAAGGGCACTTTCACATCATAAGCGGCGGTTTCCAGGTCTCACTTTTAGCGTCGCTCCGATCGCGGAAGTTATTTTTCAAACATCGTGTCATTACTACTTAATCAGGATGTGATTAAACTTTGAACAGCCTGGGTTCTGTTTCCATGTCAAGGTCATGCTGCTTCATCGTACTTGCAGCCTAAAATGATCTCGCTGACTGTGTCGCCCTCGCTCTGAAAAGGGCTGCTGTGAAAAGCCAGGCCCCCTTGCTAACGTTTAAATGCTAATTTCGGTCCGACCTTCAGTGGCTTTGCTCTCAAGGTGCGCAGAGGTGCCAGCACATTCCTGCCCAGGTGTTTAAAAGGCAGTTCTTGGTGCTACAGATGCATTAACCTCAGAGCTGCGCGCCATGGATGTGGGATGGCACCTGGATTGAGTTTCTCCATAAAGACCCAGATAATGGTGCTTTCACGCCGCTGAGTGACGTCCACTGGGCTCCTGCCTTCTCGAGCTCTCGTGTGTGCATGTTCTTTGTTTCTTTGACCCCTTTCATGCACTTTTGGCAGCTGGATCAGATCAGGAGTGACCTCCTGCAAGAGAGAGCAGCCAAGCAGGACTTGGAGTGTGACAAGATCGCTCTGGAGAGGCAGGTGGGTCTCCCGCCATGTGGCACAACAGGAGCACGCCGCCGCACGCCTGTATTCTCTACCGTCATGCCGCACAGATTATCGACTGGAGTTCTACTTCACCTCCAAACCGATACAGAACAAGGACTTCAGGAGCAGGGTGGCTCATCTGGAAGCTTCTCAGAAATCCAGCAAGGGGGGCATGGTGCCCCAGCTGGAAGAGCGGGTCCAGGAGCTGGAGCAGAGGCTGGAGGTGGAGGAGCGGTAGGTCCCTGGGGAAGGCAGAGGGTCAGGGCTTGTATCGGCTCCCTGCCTCATCTACTCTTCCCTCTTCATAGATTAAGAGCTGATGATGGGTAGGGGCCCTGTACACAGAATCAGGACAGCCGGTTCTCTGTGAAATGACCCCTAGAGGCTGTGTGCCATTAAAATCTGGGCACTAGCTGGCAGGAGAGGGCTCACCCAGGGTGCCATCTGTTGCCAGGGACCGTGCCAACCTGCAACTGGCAAACCGTCGCCTGGAGAGGAAGGTAAAGGAGATGATGATGCAGGTGGATGACGAGCATCACTCTCTGCAGGACCAGAAGGACCAGGTGAGTGCAGAGGTCGCCATGGAGATCCTGCAGGAACAGACACACCGAAGGTGGCCATCACCGCCCCCTAAACTCACCTTTCTTACTGAGGGATTTTTGATTGGCTGGTTGGCACCTGAGCCAGAATACCAGCTCCTTACATAACACTCATTTGTCTAGACCTGTCGATGAGCCGCTCTTCACGGCCTGGTGCCTTTTCAATTTCCTTCCTCGCTAATTGGTTAATTACAGTCATTATTTGGGCATAGTCACCTCACCTGGTGTTCCAAGGCTAAATGAATCACTTCCTCAAGTCGGCCTGAAAGCCACGCGGATGTTGTGCTGCCCACTAGCGGACGGAGCCCGGCCCACTGGTGCTGTGCCTTAACCCCCTGTAACCCGCGCCGCAGCTTAACCTGCGCCTGAAGACGCTGAAGCGGCAGATGGATGAGGCGGAGGAAGAGATCGAGCGGCTGGAGCATGGAAAGAAGAAGCTACAGCGGGAACTGGAGGAGCAGCAGGAGACCAATGAGGAACTGCAGGTGCAGATTAAGGCCCTGCGCAGTGAGATGAGGTGAGGACCGGCCGGGGAGCGGAGGCTGGCCATGCCCCCTGGCATGAGGGGCGGGGTCACACTTCCTGGGCAGTCCCTCTTACATATGGGTGTGGGTATGGCCAGATGACAGTGTGCAGCACTGCGTTTGTGTTAAATCGGTGCTGCCCTATCATCATTGTGGTAACTCTCACACTGCTGTTCCTTAAGACGCAAAAGCTTCTCCGCCCCCATCCTGAATGATCTGGAGGATGATGAGGATGACATCAGCACCGATGGGGAGGCGTACTACTCTTCGGGTTCCGGAAGCAAGCGGTCCGTGTCGGCAGCCATCGTGTGATGTGGAGCGTCATGGAGAAGATTATTAGGGCCAACGGAAAGTGTGACTGTTGAGGCTTCCTTCAAGCTCAGCGTATGCTAATGTTCCAGATACTTCCAGGAACGCACGGCACCTCTGCAGAAACACCTTCTCAGATTCCTTCATCTCGTTCTCATCTTGTCATTCCTTTTATGGCAAAATAGAGGAAAACGCTTTATTAATAGTTTTTGAAGCTTTGTCAGTTCAAGTCTGTGCATTTTTTTTTTATTTTAGAAGCTCATTTTTTCCTCTGCTAAAATGGAACATAAGAAGATAAAACTAAACCTTTTCCTTATTTATTTTTAGAAAGATGAAGTGTACATTTTTTAAGGGAACATGTTTGAAGGGAAATACATAATTTTTTACATATCAGATTTAAAATGCATATAAGAAATGTATTAAAAATGTATTTTCTTGATGTATTTTTCAATTTTCAGGTATATAAATCAAGGCTAAACATGTGACGTAAGTTTGCTGTGTATCAAAGAACAAAAAAAGATCAAATATTTATAACACATATTGTCATACTGCATTAGTAAACAATGATCAATGATGGAAATTTTCATTTTTCAGCTGTTGTGCTTTTTTTGTAACTTTGTTGCTCATTGTAAATGTGAAGTACATTGTTTTAAGTACGATCCCTACAAACCAAGCTGTAAGGTCATCATTAACAGAATCCGTCAGCATGAGATTGGTCACAAATGGTATTTGAGTCAGTCTGAGGAGGTCGTCACTTCCCTCTGTAACATGCATTAACGATGACTGGCCAGTTGATCCACGATTGATCAGATGATCATGATCAGACGATTATCAATATGACAATTCTGGAATCTTCTGTCTGCTCTGAGAAACCATTCTCTGGTTAGCTGTCATCTGAATGTCATTTTCAACTTTTTCTGGGTGGGGGGGAGTTCATACACATGAAAAGGCACTGGTCAGTGAAGGTGAAGGGGCAGCTGTGAAGATACAGGGTGCCCAGTGGAGCCCTACAGGCCTACTGCCCTAATACTACCCTTACACAGCTCACACTGCCCTCATACTGCTCTCATACTGCCCTCACACAGCTCACACTGCCCTCATACTGCTTTCATACTACCCTCACACTGCTCTCTCACTGCTCACATACTGCCCTCACACTGCCCACATACTGCCCTCATTCTGCTTTCATACTACCCTCACACTGCTTTCATACTACCCTCACACAGCTCTCACACTGCCCTGACACTGCCCACATACTGCCCTCATACTGCTTTCATACTACCCTCACACTGCTCTCACACTGCTCACATACTGTCCTCACACTGCTCTCATACTACCCTCACACTGCTCACATACTGCTCACATACTGCCCTCACACTGCTCACATACTGCCCTCACACTGCTCTCATACTACCCTCACACTGCTCTCATACTACCCTCACACTGCTCTCATACTACCCTCACACAGCTCTCACACTGCCCACATACTGCCCTCATACTGCTTTCATACTACCCTCACACTGCTCTCATACTACCCTCACACAGCTCTCACACTGCCCACATACTGCCCTCATACTGCTCTCACACTGCTCACATACTGCCCTCACACTGCTCTCATACTACCCTCACACAGCTCTCACACTGCCCACATACTGCCTTCATACTGCTCTCATACTACCTTCACACAGCTCTCACACTGCCCACATACTGCCCTCATACTACCCTCACATTGCTCTCATGCTGTCCCCATATTGTACTCATACTGTCCCCCTACTGCTGTCACACTGCCCGTATACTCTCCTCATACTGTCCTCAAACTGTCCCCATACTGCCCTCATACTACTGTAATACTGCCCTCATACTGCCATCATATTCATATTTACTGAGACAGGTTTTCAGTGAATAACCAGCCATTCAAAACACAGCAGATGCGAAGGCAATGTTTGTATATTGGCATGGTGGAAACTAAGTGACGCTAACCTTGGAAATGACATTTAACATCGATACTTAGATGAATGGCCACTGCCTAGCAACAAAAAACTTTTTTTTTTGTTTTTTTACTGTATTTCGTTTTTGTCTGTTAAACAAGGAGAAACAGCATGATACAAAAACAAAGGCGCCTATATACGCCTTGTTACTCATCGGAATGGTGCAGTTGTGTGTTGCTGAAAATGGAGCGTGCAAACTCGATTTGCACACGGCACTCGGGGCACTTCAGAGGGAAAGCTTTGTATCCCATGTGTGCCGCAAACACGCCAGCTCCAGCAGCAAAAATAGGCAGGTCGGCCAAAGCATTGTACAATGTAGCTATTGTTCTATAATTTGTTTGCCTTTGATATTTTGTGGTCTTTCATAAATATTATATGCCATATTCAATTACAATGTATTTCATTGAACTATGACTCTTGGTATTCTGCTGCCCTCTAGCGATAATCTACCAAAATAACCATAAATTATAGAAGGTTCCAGTTCAGCCGAAAGAAACTTGCGTGGTGGACCCAGACTGGCTCCTTTTCACAGTACGTTAATGCAGAGGCGCTTGAGTGACCCACCAGGTTTTTGCCATCCTTTTTAACAGTCATCGGCTCTGCCACACAAGGGTTTCTCGGTGAGCAAGGGTTTCTCAGAGGGGTCCATATAAATATGATAAATGAAGGAAAATATGTATCTATTTATTTATTTATTTAGATTGATTAAATTAATGAATCTAGACAGCTAGTTAAACCCTCACATTACAGTATAGTGAAGTTGATTCAAAGCTTTAATATGCATAGTCTGCTTACATGTAATAGAAAACCAATGACCGGTTCTCCAAATGTACACTTACCACACAAGCAAGGGCTAGTTTTGCTAAAATAATAAAACAACACTATAATTCAGCATGTGCACGAAAACATACATACGTGCAAAGACGATGTCTAAAAGACAATCTATATCAGCATGAGCAGGGCTCGTGGCTAATTTAAACGAGACATGGTGCAGACAGTGATCAACGCTTTCATGCTGCTATTTTTATGTACTGCAAGTGTGTGACCACCTCCCATTAGGAAGGTAATACAGTGTAATATGTTATAAATACCTGCTTAACTCCTGCTGTTATCAATACCGCGGGCGTGTTTTGGATAATGTCGGAACGCGTGCCACTGCCAGAGCTTTTTAGCCAATGACATGTCAGTAAGCAGCAAGCACAGGGTACTGCTGCGTCGGAATGCCTTCGGGGGCGCTCGGAAATGACAGTTTTCAAATTTTTGCATGATTTCTTCATTGGTATATTTTAACGTTTACCATTTCCAGCGGGGTGGCAAGGGCTCTTTTGCCACCCCTTTGGCTCCGCCCCTGCTGCCACAGATATTCTGGTTTGAGATTCTGGTTCTACGCTAAGGCTGTGATTCAGGAAAGCGGCAGGCAGATAAGGCGAGTCTACTGTATTTTACCATCAGGTGGCGGTAGCGCATAACTAATATATGTATTTCTGATTATCAGGATTTTTTCTTAAAGAGTCTTGTTGAGCTATGAATGTGTAGGAGAGAATTTTTTGGCCTTTTAGTAGGCAGGTGCCCCTTGTATGTCTAAGGACGGAAAGGCACGCAGCGCCCCCGCCCCGTCCCGTCCCGCCCCTCATTGAAGCGCAGGGCGGCATAGCGGAGCCGTGACTATGTTTGTAAACAGACTGACGTTGTTGTTTCCAAAGGAGACGCGAGCCGTCACGCCGCTGTTTGTGGAGCTCGGCCGGCGTGCGTCCACCGCTGGATTCATTATCACCGTGGGCTGTTTGTCTAGTTGGGGTGTGTCTCGGTGCTGCTGCGAGGAGGCTGAGCACCTTCTCTCACATTAAACTGCCCGGAAAATCAAGGGATAGGCTGACTGATAACGACAGATTCCTTTTAGCCATAGTAAAATGTCTGTAAAAATACTTTGTATGGGTGGTGTGTGGCTCCGTGCGTTGGTAGGGTGGGTCCGTGTACAAAAGGTTGCCAGTTCAAATCCAGTCACTGACAGAGTGATGTACCAGGTGGGCAAATCTCTTAGCTCTAATTACTCCTGGCACTGGCTGACCCTGCTTTCTCAATTGTGCAAAACTTTGGACAAAAAAATTTATGGTGGTCGTTTGTTGGACCTTCTGTAATTTCAGTGTAGATGTATAAATATGTAAATAGTCAACCAAATAATACACAGATACTGTATCAATGTTCCATGACCTGCTCGTAAGCCCTGCTTTAGTCTAACATTGAGCAGTTTTTGAGACGAGTGTTGGTTTACTATTCGTAGTGTATCATATGTATGCACGTGTAGTGACACAGTGGTTCCTACTGTCCTAATAACAGGCTCACTTTCCGTCTTCCCACCTTTCTGTGGCCTGTAGTAGTGAAGCGTGAACGCCCGGCGGTCATGTGACCTACGGTCCCTCTCGCTGTTGTGCATTTGTGTCTTGATGTTCTCTGGTAACAGAGGTTTGTGTGTTTTGATAGCAGTTAATGAGAACTGGCCCCTTCGGGCTCATGTTCCATGACACTCGGTTCTGCCTCTTGTTCGGCCTGGGAGTTCTGGTAAGACTGACAGATGATTGTATGCAGTTCAATAACATTAATAACAGTCTCTTTTTACGATGGTCTCGTGGTGGCCATTTGTTGGACCTCAGAGCAATCTGGAAAATGTGCATGTCAGTCTGTGTACCCCTGATAGTTTGCTGTCACCTTGGGCTGAGCTGCTCCCTGTCCCTTCAGCACTATCTCCATGTTCCACAACCACTGCTGAGGAATCTCATCATAGGACTGACCGTGTCACGCCAGGAATTCTCTCACTCGCCCTGTCTGACACGCTCCTCGTTCACAGCTGCCTCTGGTCCAGACTGCTCCCGCCGACCGGCACAGTGAGGCCGCACCAAACAGGGCAGTCTGACTGGCTCATTAGCCAGCTCACACATTCCCACCATCTCCACAAATAGCCCGGCACCCTTTGGCTATTTGGGGGGGGGGGGGGGGAGGGGCGGACAAGCCTTATTAAGACATGCATTATTGACAGCTCATAACATGCCATAAGGTACCCTTTGGTTTACTTGGTGACAGGCAGAAAGCGCTGGTTATGTCACCGCGGCACATCTGTATGCCTGACGTTGTGTCAGAGGATTGGAGGCAGATGCAGATGCAGCAGAACCTTTCACTTGACAGATCATTCCCCCCGGCTACCTGGGCCACCCAGAGAGCCCAGCACGCCTATACCCTTGGGCCCTGTGAGTGCTGGATACTTGCGCGCTAACGGCCAAAATGCAGCCTGACCTGTCTGGCGAGGCGGCCCCGCCCAGTAATGCGTTGTGGTTGCTTGGCGACGGACGTCCCCTTTGGCCGGGTGTGGCCACCTGCGGCAGAGGTTGCGCTCGGCAGCACACGGAGCTGGGACTCGGATTCGGACTCGGACTAGGACTCGCAGCTGTGGGGTGCCAGAGGCTTATCGGGTGGGGGGGGAGTTCTACCGCTTAGCTATTAGTGTGGAAAGTTCTGCCTGTCCCTCTCCCTATCTCTCACTCCCTGCCTAGCCCCCCACCCAGGGTGGAAGGGACAGGGCGAGGGCAAGACCGCGACGCGTCCCGGGAACGACATGCTACGCTACAGCTCCCAAGTGAGCACTGTCACCTCCACCGCGGCAGAAGCCCCGGAGCAACCTAACGAGGTAAGAGGGAGGGGCGTGGATGGCGCGGTCCCCCCAGGCACTGTCCCGCACGCCCCCACACTCTCCCGCACCCTCATCTCTGACTTGCCGTCTCTCTTGCATCCAAATTCCAGTGTTGATTCACTGCTTCCTTTGGCCAGCCTCCCTACTGTCCCCCTTCCCAGTTCCACATTTTGTGACTCCTGACTGGTCCTTCCCAGCCTGTCCACCTCACTGCTACTTGTACATCTGCTTCCGTACCGCTGGGCTCTCGGTGCTCTCCGTGCTCTTTCACAAACGCTCTCCGATGGCCTCACTCCGATAGAACCTTCGTGTCGTTTTCATTGACGTGCCAGTTCTTCTTTGAGCCGCCTGGCTGACCTGCTATTTTAAGGTGCATACTCGCCTCCTCGTCCCCTGGCACCATGACTTTGCCGTGTCCCTGCACACTAATGTAGAGCCCTTTGCATTTGAGACACTCGATGTCTACACACTGCATTAGCAGACAACTCTGCAATTTGGAATTTAAAGCAGAGAAATTGTTCATAGAAATTTATCGCGGAAACTCCCAAACTAGGTTATGGATGAGAAGAAGCTCCTCTGCTCGGTTTGCGTGTGTGAGGCAGGGGGAGTGAGAGTGTCGAGATCCAAAATTGTCTGGGCAGCAGCCAGCTGGAGGCGATGCCATGAGATGAGTCCCCAGCCTACGGAATCTGCATGTTCTCATCCATAAAAAGCCTTGGAGGGTATTACTGAGACTATTCATATTTACTGAGATTGGCTTTCAGTAAATAACCAGCCATTCAAAACACAATTCTTTTTTCCTTTCTAATGACTTGAGTAAGTCTTGGCCTGCAGCAATAGGCATTTGTTTTCCTATACAAATATTTAAAGGTATATTTAATGACAAGATTAGATGAAGAAGATTCTTCATTTGTACTTATTATGGCTTTTTAGTAAGATGACTTTGATATTCAGTTTTTGAAAGACCGAGCCAGTGGTATGATATCTGCCACAGCTCTGGTCAACGCCTTGTAATCAAACATACTTCTTATTCTGCAAGTGTAATTTCAGCGTTTGTGTAAATTCACTTCACGTGTGCACATTAGATTCAGGAAACAATGAGGCTTGACAGCGAGGACAAATGTCTTGGCATCTTAAAAATAATGAAACACAGTTGCCTAACTTCCTCTGAAAGGACTCTTGGGGTGGGATGTGAAGTTAAACATGGGGTGTTAGCTATTTCAGGAATGTTTTCGTGCAATGGGGCACATTGCATTGAGGATTTCAGCTGTGAGTGTGTAAGTATTTAAACCAGGAGTCCCAGGTGTTAAGGCCTTTTTGCCAAATGGGTTCAATGGGGAAAATCCAGTGTAAGTTAGGGTGAAGATGATTGTTGCCCTGGGAGCAGTGTTCTCTCTCACTGCACGTCATCCCTGGTGTGGCCCCATCACTGGTGTGGCTGCTCATTGTCAGATTTTCTAACTGCCTCATCCCCCAGCCTGAGAAAGTGTGGGCTAGCAAGATATCATGGGAGTTCTGTTCACCCACTAAACTGATTCTGGAATCCAGGGGTCCATTGTGTCCCCCCATGAAAATGCTTTTGGCCCAGGAGAAGTGGGCCTGACACTGGGTACCGTGCTGCAAAGCTTTGCCTGAGTCTGCCTGTCTCTCTGTCTGTGTCCAGAGGACCATCCGCCGGCTGCGTCTCACCCTCCATCCCAGCGAAGCCCACGGACCGGCGGAGGAATGCCGAGCTGCCGGCGATGCTGTGAGTCCAGGGGCACGAGAAAACACAGCCATCCTCCACATGCCCGCATGACACTGTCTCTCACCATCTCTCTCTCACACACACAACGCGCACACACACAGGCAGACACACGCACGCGCACACACACACACACGCACACACACACACGCGCACACACACACGCACGTACACACACACACGCGCACACACACATGCGCGTACACACACACACGCAGACACACACACGCGCACACACACACACGCAGACGCACGTGCGCGCGCACACACACACACACGCAGACACACACGCGCACACACACATGCAG
>JABFEA020000021.1:14367119-14382069 GCA_019775915.2 Cyphomyrus plagiostoma | reverse complement strand
CCGTTGCTTCCGGGATAGGCTCCGGACCCCCCCGCGACCCAGTAGGATAAGCAGTTTGGACAATGGATGGATGGATGGATGGGTGTATTAGTGGTCAAGTAAAAAAAAATGTGGGTATATGCTGGGTTGGTTTTAGGAAAAAATTGAAATGGTTAATGCCAACACACTTTCACTGATGTAATATCATAGTTTTACATCAACATGAAGATCATTTACGCTGTTTTCTTTTGCACAGCACTGTGTATAAGTAAATATGTGTATACAATTATTATTTTTAGATATATCATTAAATAAACACACACCCTTACATTACTTCATACAGCCGTCACAGGTAGGCATATTGCTTTGTTTTGTATCTATGACATAACAAAAAGCATACACAATAAAATAGATATTTTACGAAATCCAACCTTGAAACTTACCGGAAAACACTACTTTTAATTATTGCGGTGATGTCACACAATGAAGACTGTGATTGGTTAAAGAAGTGAAACACAAGCCACTCCCTTGTTGACCCAGAGAAACGTTGAATCAGGATGTGCGTGAGCTGGGGGCTGACCAATCAGCCGTCAGGAGGTTCAGGAAGAACACGGAGAAGGAAATGTTTGTCAGTATATGGATGCAGGGTTTAATTCCTGATAGAGAACGTTCTGTTCAGACCAAAATATAGTGCTATAATATCAAGCATTTACATGTTTCATTGGCGACACTGCACAGGTGCGGGAGTCCCTGGAGAAGGTGAGGGAGAGGATGTCTGGGCAGTTTAGCGGAACGCAGCAGATGATGCAGAAACTATCGCAGGAAATGCAAGTGAGTCGAAACAAGCAGCAGGTGGCCGTAGATGTTTGTGTCACGATAAACACAATAAGCTCAGGGGGAGGGATCACATCCTCAGAAGAATGTATGAGCTGAAAGGTATTTTCTGAGGAATGTAACTTCTTCACCTCTGTCTGCCCACATCCCCAGTCACAGATTTCCAGTAGCAAGAGGAGGAACCAAGAGGCAGATGTAAGGGTGAAGAACTCGGTGATCGATTGCTTTGACCTGATGAGCATCTCCTATCTGTAAACATTGACCTGCAAGTAGATTTTGCCAAGAAATGCCAAGAAACTGCGCCCTTGCTTCAGTATCGCTGCCTCAGGAGCCCAATAAGACTATAGTAGTGACACCCGAACCGCTGTGGGTTCAGCAGGATGGCCTGGGGCACTTCTGTTGATGTACTTAAGCTTCAGCATTATGCGCACTGTCATGCTTTGAAGGTGGCTGCTTCACAGGGTGCCTGGCTGTCTGACTAACTTCTATACGACTCACACAATGCAGAAGCCTCTGCCAGGTAGATGCGTCGGCTGCACAGAGACGCGCAGCAAGATGGGCGTCCTGCGCAGCTCCTGGGAGCAGGCGGAGGAGAGGCTGCGGGAGATGGACAGGAGGCTGAGTGCAGCCCAGACCGAGAACCACACACTTAGGCTGCAGGTACTGTTCAGGTCTCTGGGGACCAGCTGCTGGGCGGTCATGTGACAGGAAGGTGCTCGGACAGCATGTCAAAATAAAACAGAGAAGTACCAGTGAGGTATGAGCCAGTCAGTGCTGCAGGGCAACTGGGAGTTCACATGTAATTTAGGAATAATGAAAGTTATGCAATTAATCCACTTGTAAATCTATAAATAAAACAGGGTGGAACCACTGATATGTAGAGAAAACTGTTCCTCGCCTTTTAACAGAGAGAGAACCTACACTTTGAGTGGCACCATCAAGTCATCAGTTTCATCTTTTTCCCTCGACCAGTTTAATGTCTGTTTTGCATCTGTCTTCCACTTTCTTATACTCAGCCATATATGAAGCAGCATTCAGAATGTTGTACAAGTCTAAATTTTCGATGCTTTAATTAAAGGTTTGCGTGTTTGTATGAACTCAAATGCTTTTGTTGTTTAGATATGACTTGACTTTCCTGGTACTGATGTATTTAAGCTTGAATGCAGCCCCCCAAGGCTGCCATTTATAGAGATCATATTCAGTCGCTTTCATGTGTATCCGCCCTTCTTCTGTGCTGTCTTCCAGCATGGCAGACCAAAGGCCGCACATGTTCACTTCTTACACGCTTTGCCACTGTTTCACTGTCGCTAGGTGGAATCCACACAGGACGCAAACTCCCAAGCTCTCCGCGACTTGACTCAGAGACTGCAGAGTCAGTATGAGGTTCAGCTCCAGGAGCAGGAAGCGAAGTACAGGGAGGAGATCACAGCTCTCAAGGTATATCGGCCTGGCTGGTGTCTCCAGGTCACGTCAGCCTTTGCGAGGTGACAGGTGGAAATTGTGACATATCAAAAAGTACATATCCGAACAAAAAAAAAGCTTCTCTGGAGAATGATCTGGACCAAACAGGTACAGGTTCAAGTGTAAAATTGGAAACCAGTATTATATTAGTGTTTTGTTGTAGGGTAAGTGGCATGCTTAGCATGTAGAGTTCAGTCAACGCCATCTAGTGGTGACTTGTGGCATTTGCCATTACAAAAGGTTTAATGGGAGTCAAGAGGGCAGATCCAGCATGGAGCTTCAGCTTCAGTTGTCAGCTGTAGTTTGACGCTGCTGTTTTTCTCTTGTTCCCAGACGCACTTGGATGAGTGCATTAGACGGGCCGAGGAAGCGGAGAGGAAGGCCAGGTTGGCAGAGGCTGAGATGGCAGAGAAGGACAGCAGGGTCCATGAAGTGGAGCGGCTCTTGGGCTGCATGGGCCAGGTGAGGTAGCAGGGAGCCACGCCGCTCCATGGGTTCTCAGCGTTGGCCGGACTGCTGGGTGCGATGTCGGGAGGCTGTGATCACCAAAGGATTCTTGCCGTCTCGCCCGTTGTCCATCCAGGAGAGGACTCAGCTGGAGGCGAAGCTGCGGGAATGTGAGGAACGGCTTCAACGGCTGCAGCAGGTGCAGCATGCAGACACAGCGACCCTTAGGAGGTAACGGGCAGAGACTCGGCCTCATCTCAAGGCTTCGCTTCACTTGACATCAGTTCGATCTCTTCATCCAAAACGACTTTCACAACATATAGTTTTACATTTTAACCCATTTACATGGCTGGGAGTTTGGCTGAAGCAATTAGAGGCAAAAATCTTGCTCATGGCACAGGAAATAGGACTTCTACTCTCCAGTGTGACGACTTAATGCGCCGACTCTCTGAGGCTGACTGTAATAACCTCCTGCAGACCCCGGATGGTGAGCAGCAATGCTGTCCACTGATTGGCTACCTTGCAGGTCCCGACAGCTGGAAGAGGAGGCAGCTGGGCTGAAGGAGAGGATCAAGCACTTGAATGACATGGTGTTCAGTCAGCAGAAGAAGGTGAAGAGCCTGATTCAGCAGGTGAGGAACATAAGTCCACGTGCAACCCAAACAAACATGGGCCAGTGGTGATCAGCAGAGATGGATAGCTCAGGTCCAGAAAGTAAAAATCCAGACCATGATTTGGTTTCAACCAACCGGGTGAGTATTTTTGACTGTGACTCTCTGAACTCAGCTAGTTGGTACTAGCTGATCACCTCTGGTAATCAGAAACTTATGTGCAGGTTTTTCTCCCTATTGGCTGTGTTCCCTAACACTGCCTGTAACAGCCTCCCCCACCCATACACACTCAGCTGGCTGGACATCGTGGTACTTTTCCAGTTATGATCTTATGAAACCCAGAGTCAGTGTGCAGAATCAGTCCATCTCTGTTCACTGTCAGCCAATCCAGGAACAAGTCCAGTGATAAGAAACATACAAGACTACGAGAGTGTAGTAACATCTGAAATATGAAGTCTATCACTGCTGGCCAGACAACTTTACGTATGACAGGTTACTTTGATTTTCTGAAGAGATAAATGATAAGTGCTTGTCAGGACTGACATAATTGCATTTCTTCTGTGATGTAAAACCCGCAGTCCCATGTCAGCCATCTTCTATAGTCCGGCTCCATGCTGAGTTTTGCTGTGTTATGTCTGAATTTTTAGATTGAGGCTCTGAAAGCCAAGGTGGAACAGAAGGAGCAATATATTACAGAGCTGCTGGACAGAATTGCCATTGTTGAGTGTGAGGTAAGAGGCCAGATGCGTGCAGTGGATATATCACACTGCAGCACAGTACACCTTGGAGGATCTAAAGCTGGGTACCAAGTAGACAGCAAAACACAAGTGCCAACCAAAAGCAATGAATGATTGGCTCCCGTCACCTTCTGCCCCTCCCATTGGTTGTCAAAATTTGTACTGTAACACACCGGCACAACTAGATATGACAGGCGACATACAACCCAATCAGAGAGCTCAGTTTCACCGACTGGCTTTGCTGGTGATTCAACATGATCAATCGGTGAACAACCGTGTCCGACGGTGTCACACACAGCCGCACAATGGCCACCGACTGTCACTGGTACCCCGACGGCTTTCAATGGCCGAAAATCAGTTCGATGTATTCCAGGCTTAAGTGACATAGTACCACTCATTACATCTCCATTACTAAAGCATTTTGAGCTATGCGTCAAAGTGTACATCACCAGTGGTCTCCGGGTAGTTAACACTGACCATATACATTTGCTGACAGTCCAGTTTCGTCTTTTTCCCTCCACAGAATAACGAGTTAGAAGACAAACTGAAATATTACACCTCGCTGGAATCTGAGAGACAAAATCAAGCCACAGTCTCGCATGCAGACCAATCTAATCTACTCTCCCCACATCCAAGGTCTGCTCCGTCGAAAATATACACGCCTTATATGAGGCTGATGGAAATCACAGCTGCGATTAAGATCAATAAAGAATATGAATAAGTTTAAGACTACAATGTACAACTTCTTACTGTGAAGATCACTGGAATGTGCCGACACTGCTCTTAAAAAGATTTTTTTTTATTTATGCACACACTTTTTGTTTGTGTCCATCTTCATGTGTCTGGTGGGAGACGCTAGAATTTGTCACGTTCTTTGTCACGCTAGAATGCGTAATTTGACTTGGTGTCATTCTTCACTTTCCTCATGTGGTTCTGAGCAATTAAACTGATTTTCCTCATAGATAAGGTTTGGTGCTACACTTCTGTGTTGTTTGTTTGAAGACCAGATGTATTTTATTTTGCATATATTTAAAAAAAAATATATATATATATACACACACATACATACATACATACTTACATACACACACACACACACACAAATGATCTATTATTGAATGCCTATACAGAATTTTATATTTAACTTTATTAGTAATGTGTTCCGATGGGTGGATTTTGATTGATTTACACTTGCTCTGTAGAAATTGTATAAGTGTATGTTATTTGGTTCCCTGTTATTTGCTTTAAAAGGGTTTAATGGGGGGCACTTCTGCTTCACACTTCCAGCACTGGGTGTTTAAACCCCACCCTCCCTAGACCCTTATCTTCATGGGGGGGGGGGGGGATAAATTATATGTGCCCTCATAGTCTTTAAGTTATATTCTGTTTTCACCTTCCTCCTGGAGTATATATGCAACTGGACTGCAGTTATTCAATGATTTTAAGAAGCTCAAGTAAATGTGCAATATTGTGCCAACAGTATGTAATAAGTATCAAAATAAAGCTCATGTTCCTCATTACCTCATTTCAGTGCTGAGTAAAATGTGATTGGCTTTATTACTGTAATATGTTGAACTAAACTTGCAGAGAACATATAGCTTCAGTATCCTTCCATCCCCCAACCATTTATCCAGTACAACCTGTACCAGGATCTGATCTAGGGAGTATCTCTGCATCATAAGGCAATGTGGGCAATTTATAGCGCTTTTCCCGCTGCAGGGTTATTCCATTATATACCTAAAATTAGCTGTGTCAGAAGCATTGGGGCAGTTTGCAAATCTGGCATACAATTTAGATGGCAATTCAGCTCTTACATACATGTAAACGTGTGCGGACTTCTCACACCAGCCAGGTGGTCAAAGTTGGCAAACCCGCTACTGCCACCAAGAACCGGTGGAACCGTACTCGGAACTGACGGTTTTCCATTGTAAATTATGGATAATTTACGTTGGAAAACCATAAGTTCGCGGTCATGGCGGTGGAAGAGCGCCAGAAAAGAAAGCTGGTTATGTCACCATCACCGATTTGTCTGAATACAAAGAGATACCGGTGATCTGCGCCGATACGCATGGATTACGTCAACGGAAAAGGGACATATTTTATATAATACTCATTATTAGTTGTATGGCATATAATGGCGTACTGATGTATTCCCGATAGCTCCAAGCTTGAAAAATTCCAACCTCCTACTTATTGAAGTACTATGGAACATCTGAACATAAAGGATTCGTAATGCAAATTTAGGCAAGCGAATGCTAATTCTGCTGGTATCTGATGCCAATATAACAACAGAAGTGCTAGCGGTTATTAGCGCTCTATACTGACTCTTCTGCAAAAAAGCGGAGCGAGCTAGAACCGCAATGTAACCATACAGTTTCTCTTCGGCGTACGGCCCGGTTCCTGTATGCCAGTGGAAAAGTGCCACAACCCCGAGAGGTGCGCAGTGCCGTGGATGGCCGCAGTGGCCGATCGTGGCGGCCAGGGCGCGTTTGCCCACCGCTCCAGTGCTCCTACCTTTGCTGTCAGTTACAAATATCAGCAAAATATCAGCTACTGTTAACAATGTGGAAACGTGGTAATGTTAGTTACGACGACACGTCAAGTGTGAAGATCTTAAAATGTCTCAGAAAAGGCGACTAAGGCACCGGGGCCAGCAGTTTGTTTCCTGGTTAATCGAGGGTTCAGTACTTTCTGAAGCGCTCAGGAAGAAACAGCAGATACTTAAATATAAGAAATGAATTTAAATCAACGAAGACACAGCTGGATCCGTGCAGGCGTACAGAACATGAAGAGTTCTGTGAAAGGTGAGAGCCAAGCTCCCGCCGACCCGTCCGTCTGAGTGCGAGGAACCGTGAGCCCAGTCCTCTGCCCTGGGGGGCTCCCAACCATTCCGTTTATGCACTGACTGGTGAAATGGTCGGGGCCTGACTGGAGCGATTTCACGACCTCAAACTGAAAATGCAGAATTTATTTTTTGGAAATTAACCAACCCATCCGTAACCCCCCTCCAGGGGTCATTTTAAAAGGCTTAAACAAAAACGGCCCGGTGGAATACTGGTCACGAAAAGGG
Organism: Cyphomyrus plagiostoma; assembly: GCA_019775915.2. Classification (NCBI taxonomy): domain Eukaryota; kingdom Metazoa; phylum Chordata; class Actinopteri; order Osteoglossiformes; family Mormyridae; genus Cyphomyrus; species Cyphomyrus plagiostoma. The sequence goes on along the minus strand of JABFEA020000021.1, from coordinate 14,374,930 downwards.
GGTTTGGGAACAGATAGCATTTTCTAAATGCTGTTTTGTACTTCTCCAGAAATGCAAGAATAATTAACATTAAGCCAGTGCATTGATTGAAGGGGAGTCAGGTTGACACCATCAAATACACCATTTTGGATTCAACGCTACCAATTATTTATGCTCAGAGCAGCAGCTTATTGCATAGATATAGTTATGCATTGTCCGCCAGGGCATAAATAGCTATATACTGCAAAATTAAATTTAGATATATTCTGCGAAATGTTTTATTAATCTTATCATGGCATGCTGTTAAAGTTCGAAATTAAGTTAATCATTACCAACTTAGATTTCCAAAAGTTTTTGTGGAAATTTTGTAAATTGCAGCGAACTCGCCTGGTCCTGCAGCCGTGACCTCAGATGAATTCAACCGCGGCAATTTGAGCATCTGGAGCGGATTTTGGTTTGGTTTCTCTTCTGGGCCGCTGTGCGCATTGGCATGGAGTCGGCGGAGATAAGAGATTGTGAAAAGGGCGGTTAACTCTGCCTTCTGGGTACGGGGAGCCAACGTCAACATTATATAAGCAAGATTTCTTTCTCCCAGCTTATTTGAAGACAATTCTTTTATTACACGTCTGGAATTTTAATGGCGAGAACTAGAGGAGAAAACTTCAAAGGAGCGTTGCGGGAGGATGTACGGAGTCTGTGTTACTCAGCTGGTTGATGCTCTTTGATAACCCTGGTAATTGGTACTGGAGCATAGACGGGGGGGGGGCTTAAACAAACACCGGGAGGACGCGCTGAGACTGACGGCCTGAAGAATTCCAGACAGTGTTGTCGAGCCCCCAATAATAAATATGTCATCATGAAGATCGTCTCTGTGCTGGTATTAATTAAGACCACCTCACCTACATAACTATGGAGACCAACTCAGCAGAGCATTTTTAACATCCCCTTGCCTGCCCTGTCCAGCAATGTGCTTGCAATCGCTGGAAAACATGCTGACGTTGCTGGGCTGGAACCAAGCTAGCTTAATACGATTGTTTATACTCCGGTGTGAATCCCACAATATATATTTCATATTAATAAATTACCCTTGAAGCCTGTAAGTTATTGTTTTAAATAGACTAGTGGTCCCACAGCTAAGATCCCATGAGAACTGGAGCAGTTTTGGAAAAAGGGAGGGAAAATAAAATATGATGAAAAATACATTTTATATGCTTGAGGGTAGTCTCGTGGTTCACCTGCAATATGGATCTGTATATTTGGGTTGTTCTTCAGTGTGAATCTCCTTTGTTCACTTTTTATTCATTTTTTTTCCCCACAGTGCAGAGGATATTAATTTCCTTTTGTCAGACTTTTGACAAGCTTGAATTGGTAAAATGTATTTTTTTTTTTGTACAGTGTTGTTTTTAGAGTTTGCTGCATAGTGTACTTTTCTTGCCTAACAATGTCAACTAGATATTTTCAGTCATGATGCTTTTTTGTCTTATCCACCAAAAAAGGAACAGGGGGCTGTTTCTGACCCTTTGCATTTTTTATGGTGGTCATTCTATCTGAATTAGTAACTCAGCATTTTCATAATTATTACATGATTAACTGAAATGACATGTAATTAATATTACAGTGAGCTGGTGTTTTAGCGTGCATTTTACTACTCTACTTAGAGACAAAAAAAAACTGCGGAAATGTTATGATTCGGAAAGAAAACGGCAACTTTCCGCCAAAATCTTGGCAAGGACATATGAAGTAAATGAAGTTCCCCTTTTTCTCAGTGTTCTGGATTTGGGGATTAAAGTCACTGTAGCAGCCGACCAGTAGCCTGCCTTTGAACAGCACTGGCTTTCGCTGCTTTCCAGCTTTTCTTGATCCTTATTTTACCGGTGTAGTGTGACCTAGTTCTGGGTGGTTCAGGCGGCCTAATGTGCTGCAAATATATGTCCATGGAATATAATATAGTTAGTAAAATATACACAGTTGGATGACACACTGAAATATATTTGAACTTTGTCTTTTCTTTTATTTAATATGTGTTCTTTAGTATGTATTACCAATATAATAAAAAACAGAATAGGCAGTAATGTAAGGTGTCTTGAATGGTATTAACGAGTGGCGTAAATGCAATTTAGGTCAAATTTGGTTTAAGTAAAGGTTTGCGGTGGATGTGCAAGTGTGGCGCATTGTGCAATGACTATGACGAGGCGCTAGATGGCAGCCTTGTGTGCGCTTTTTCAATCCTTGCGCGATGCACGTTCTCAACGCCTGAAATGTATCCAAAGTAATTGATGGAGGAAGTGGAATTTAGGAGCAACGAAATGTGCACCTGGAAATGTCAAAAGGCCAGTTCTGTAAGGGTGTTGTCTTCAAGAACACAGTCAGCAATGTGTCAGGACACTTCTGTGAACTGGTGGGAACATCTTGTCTTTGGTGTTGTGCGGCACGACCCCCTCAGTAAAGGAGAAGCATTGATTCAGAGTATCGATAAAGGGGAATGCAGCCGTATACCGCGGTGTGGCAGCCGATCTCTGCCGTTCGCCGATGGTACATTTCTGACCTGTCCTCTGGACATGTTTCAGACATGGGGTTTGTATCTTTTGTTCCCTTGTTTGGCATAGATTTCTAATTGATATTTCTATTTAAAAGCCTAGTTTTTTTCTCTGTCTCTACTCTCCATATATGTTTTTTTTATCTTGGTTGAAAATTCTCACTTTTTCTGCCAACAGTTAAAAGCTGTTCAGATGCATGTCTGGAAATACACCTTCAGTCACATTTCACACCACGTTTCTCAGTATTACTGTACTGCTCTTCCCCACAGGACCCTGGTTCTGTGTTTTACACTGTAATAGCAGGTAAATACCCCAGCCATGTACTGGATAAGCAGCTGGAAGATGATGGGGGGATATCATGAGCAATTACCCAGAAGTCCCTGTTAATTCCTCAGCCTTGTAAATTAGCAGCTTGTGTGTCTTTCCTAACTTGGGTGTCAGGTCTGGTTATGGGTCATGCCAAATCCCCAATAAACAAATAAACTAACAAACAAATAGGCATTAAGATAACCCGCCAGCAGGGGGCACACTGTGGAAAACTTTAAAGCATCTTCACCAGGTGGCTTAGCTAGTTTGGAATCACTGCCAGCGTGTGCTTGAGCAGATGGTTTTTGTCACTGTTCTTTTTTTTGGCTTTGTGCTTTCTGCTTATATTTTATTTGAACTATCAGCTTAAAAAATTTCTGCGGCGTTTAAAAATCAATTAAAATATTGAGCAAAAACTCATTTGATTTGATAGAGTTTTAAAAAAAAATCTACCTCTACATAAAAAATAAATGATGTTACTATTTACTACTTTACACAGTTTGGGTGTTGAGTTTCCATTTATATTTTGAAATACTTTGTCCTAATAGGCTATCTGAGATGTTTAGTGTAATTTAAAATATCAGTTTTTGCTATATAAATGCTGAACAGGTTACTTTTTCTGTCTAGTATGTATAGAGACTTGCTACCTTTGAGGACTAGAGCATATTTTATTCATGTAATAAAGTTTTCAGAGATGTTTCCTATTGAAATACACAGGAGAATTAGTCCAAAACAGTATGTCTTACCAACACTTTATGTCTTACTACTCTATATGTACAACTGGGTATAGATGTTTAGCTGTTTAGCCACAAACATGCATTATAATTCCTAAGATACATCATGCTTAAAGTGAGATTAGCCCGCTGTGTGAAGTTTGTGACAAATATACAGTGGGCATAATGCAATGTTAGCTATATGGTGCATTTAACCATAAATTCATGTAACTGTTCTTATTGTAGATTGTTTCCCCATAAATCACCCAACCTGTCGACAGTTGCTTAGCCGTGCCTAACAAATCAAATGCAGAGAGATCCTCTGTTTTGAACAGCATGTGATCTTCCCTCCAAAATCGTGTTTTTAGGTGTGGTGGCTAAGACTGCCTCTGTGTGGTTAGTCTGAGTCTCAGGGAGCAGCTAGCGTCCCGCTGAGCGGCACATTGAGAAACCCCACCACTGCAGTATTTACATTGATTCTCGAATGTGGACACCAAAGGTGCTTTGAAGACTCTGTGTGCCACACGTGGGAAATAGCATGTGGACTGCCTGTAATAACGAAAGTGAAAGCTGGCTTTTCAAGATCCTCTCATCTATTTCCTTCTATTTTTCTATCATTTTTCTTTTTCAAAACATGAGAAATCTGTCAGCGTTGACAGTTACTGAAATACCTTCAGTACATAACCTGATATTGAGACCCTCTTAGATTAACAGTCCTACCAGGGGCAGTTCATTCTGAACCTTCATCTGTTGGTGGCATAAATCTTGCAAATGAAAACCATGAGCTGGTTTTGTCCACCTCTGGGGGGGCTTCACATAGCAGCCTCTCTGAGGGCTGCTTAAACTTTGGGGCAGGGATTACACAAACTGCTCCTTTTCATTACGCAGACGGGCATGTCTTTTGGCTGCTATGGCAAATATATAAAGGCCTTGTAGTGCCAGATTCCTTGATAGTTTTGTACTTTTTGTAATAGTAAATTTTTTTTAAAGTGCTCATCTTGTATTCCCAGTGTTTTTATTTGCTAGTGATTTTGTCTCAGACTAATACTGCCATGCATTTGCAGCATTTATGCACGGTGTCCGGCGATGCCGCGGCCTTTAGTGTGGGAAGATGGATTAGGCAGCCCTTACAATTGCTGAATGTTAAATGGATGCATTTAAAGTCCTTTATTTTTAATTACACTTCAGCTCTTTCAACTTCCAGAGCTGAGTAAAAACAGGTGACTGAATGAATTCAGTGTTTGAATTAAAAAGTCATTTAGGCTGTTGTGATTGTAACCTTGCCAATGTCAAAAGTGCAGCATAAAATGCTAAAGGTCTTATTGTTTTTTTCTCTATTGTTTAGCAAAGTTCTTTTTTGTTCATGTTGTGACTCAGGTCATACAGCTAAAATGAAAAGATTGCAGTTTTTGTAACACTGTAACCATTGTAAGAGAAACACTAGCTGTCTGTCATATGTACAGTGTTAGCAATACAGATGTACTTGAGAATGCTTCAGGAGCCGATTAGGTCTGATTAATTTACTACACGTTTACCTAGAATGTGCAGTTACTCAGACGGTCCTAGCTTGCAGGTTTGCCCATTCATGTGTATCTCTGCCCTAGCGCTTCACGTGATGCCCAGACTGTTGGTTAGCGTTAGCGTCGGTCTGGGCGCGCGTACAGGCTAATATCCTTGTATGGAGGTAAATCAAGTTCGACGGTCCGAATTCACATGCAGAAAATATGATGTTAAAAATACGAGTTACACATCTGGGATACCAAGGCTAAGCAATCAAATCTGCGGCTGCGTTAAATTTGGGCTTATGTCTGCCTGCAGCTGATGTGACAAGAGCATCTGGCTGCGCCTGCAAAGGTGGAGTATAAACTGACTGCAGCCAAGTCAGACAACCTCTACTCCTCGTAATGTGCGAGACCTGATCGCAATGGCTGCACTGCAGGAGGGTGTAAATAAATCTATACAAATATCACCTGCATGCACATTACTTCTTTTACAATAACCAGCTCCTGATCCAAACTGTTATCAGTGGAAAAAAATAACTATTGTGTATAGTGGCATTGTGTAAAAAGATAGCTGCCAGGAAAAAGATGAAATACATGTATTTCAAGGAATCTAAGTTTTTATTGTTATGTATTGAGTACAATGCAATTCTTACTTGAATGCCTTCTTCACAGACTGGACGATTAAACAAATAAAACAGCGCAACATTACAGTAACTAACAATAACCAAACCAGGGAAATTAACTGAAAACCAGTTATAACTGCTTTACGTGATATTCGGGAGAAATAGCAGATAACGCCTTGGAACTGCCAGGGATACAAACGTCAGAAAACGTGTTCCAGGCAATTGTGCTGTAAGTTGTGCTGTAAGCGGCTGCATGAAGTCGAACGCAGCCACAGATTCGATTGCCTTGGTATGCTGCATGTATAACCCGTATTTTTAACGTCGTATTTTTTGCATGTGAATTCGGACCATCGAATTTCCGATGCATATTTCCATTGCATAAATATTCAATGTTAGAATTTCAGTGGCGTATAAAATTCAAATTCTGATGACACAGATTTACTTCCAAAACCTTGTGCCCCTGACACTAACTTCTGACCGTTAATGCAGCCAGGGACACGTGCGATCTCTGCTGTGGAAGTGACAGAGACTCCAAATGCTTGGAATGTGGCACTGGGACCTGCTGGCTTCCTCCTCTTCACAGCGAAACTTGGACCCGGTCCTGGCCTAGTTCCTGCACTGTTACTCTTAGAGAATTAAAAACAACAATAGCAACTGGAAACTAGGGGAGGGGGGCCAGCTGCAGTTGGAGCTTGATGTCCTTTGTGAATATGTTTCTTTTTTTTAATTCTGACACCTGCAAGCTATTTCAACAAGATTTACAACACAGAGGATGCGGGCAGAGCAGAGAGGGGTTGGGGTGTCAAGGGCTTTAAGGCTGTTTTGTGGTGGCAGTTGCTTGGGGGGGGGGTTCACTATTTTCTTAACAAATCACAAGGAAAATACATTGGTCGAATGCTGCCTGAGCGTTTTGATGTTGCGTGCTCCCTAACCCAGTGGACCCACCATCGTTCATCAAGTTAGACACGGTGTGGGGGCTGGGAGACGGAGGGAATGCTTTTTAACAAGGCTGGCTTTCTCAGAGACGGCATAATTCTGAGATTTGGAGACAGGAAATGGAGTCCACACGGACAGTCATTAGCGGGATCTGAAAGTGCAGATCTCTGCAGCCCGCTTGCCGTGCAGCACTCTGCTGGTCAGCCTGCGCATGCATTGCAGTGGGCTTCCTCGCCTTACGGCTGCCAATGTCTTCCTGTTTATCAGTTTGATATACATTGTCGCATTTAAAGATTTTTGTCTTCAGCTGTTTGGTTTATGAGTGAGTTCTTCATTATGGCTCTCCTAAGGAAACCCCATCTCCGCTATTCGTAAGAGCTTTCCAAAAGCCTAATTAAAGAAATAGGTGAAAGAGCTTTTTATGGATGAAATTCTTGGGGCTCCCCCCAACCCATTACCCCCCTAACCCTGTTTCATTTTACAAATGGTCTCTTTCACTCAACAATTTAGCAATTCAGTGACTAAATGTCTCTCATTAAATGTTTTCTGTTTGTAACAGGCAGGAAATGCCATCTGTCAAGTCGCAGTGCTCTCAGTCGCTGTACTCTCAGTCTCTGTGCTTTCAGTCTCTGTGCTCTCAGTCTTTGTGCTCTCAGTCTCTTTCCCTCTAGGTATTAAGAAATGTCTGTATGTCTGTATTTATCTATCTAAAGTCCTTTCTTGTTCAACTACTCTGATTTAGACTTGCTACTGTTTAGATTCATTGACTTTGTCCCAGTTCTATCATTCGGAGCGGATGTCATCATTACTTCAATGACAAGCAGTTCACATCCTGACGCAACAAAGCACGCTAAACTATAGCAATCAGTTTGGCTGCTCATATGAGGATCATGTTCTTTACACTCACCTGAAGGATTATTAGAAACACTTGTTCAATTTCTCATTAATGCAATTATCTAATCAACCAATCACATGGCAGTTGCTTCAATGCATAGAGCAATTTTGAGCGTGGCATGGTTGTTGGTGCCAGACGGGCCGTTCTGAGTATTTCACAATCTGCTCAGTTATTGGGATTTTCACACACAACCATTTCTAGGGTTTACAAAGAATGGTGTGAAAAGGGCAAAACATTAAGTATGCAGTCCTGTGGGCGAAAATGCCTTGTTGATGCTAGAGGTCAGAGGAGAATGGGCCGACTGATTCAAGCTGATAGAA
>JABFEA020000021.1:14349282-14367019 GCA_019775915.2 Cyphomyrus plagiostoma | reverse complement strand
TGCTTTCAGCACCTTGTTGAATCAATGCCACGTAGAATTAAGGCAGTTCTGAAGGCAAAAGGGGGTCAAACACCATAATAGTATGGTGTTCCTAATAATCCTTTAGGTGAGTGTAGTTGGATCAAATTCAGAAATCTTTGTGTGTTTGGAGGACAAACCTCATCTTGAATGTATAATTCCATAACCCCTGGCCTATGGTCCGAAGATCAATGATGGAATTAGAATGTGTGGCAAATATTCCCTACCAGCTGGATTAAAAAATGCTAAGGTTTACAGACCCCCTGGCCCGGTAATGCTGGGATGATGCATGCAACAGATAGCCAGCTATCTCAGTGAAAGAATATCAAAAGTTAATGAGCACTGTAGACAGCCAGTGTCTGCAGTCATGAATGCTGTCCCTGGCTGAGATTAATTCATGTATGATGCAGAATTTTGCTCCAGGTTTCTGGCCTGACTCTTTCTTTATACAGTTCGGAGCTGACCGTAGCCTGGCGGATCCCCGTCACACTCGGGCTGTGTTTGTAACTCTGCAGATGGCCAACAACCTTCGACTCTTTCTTTATACAGTACGGAGCTGACTGTAGACTGACGGATCCCTCTTGCCCTTGAGCTGCATTTGTAATTCTTTACAGATGGCTAACAACCTTTGTTTTCCTGATGACCTTAGAGGTTTAGTTTTGATTTTGACATTTGCTGCTAATGGATTCTTAAAGTCTTTAAATAACCCGAAGCCATCACAACAAGATCTGTCTTATTGGGTACTCCTACAACCGTCTCTGGGCAACTGCACTTTCTGCAGGGGAGCTCCAAGGCGAGCTCAGCTTTGCCTCACCTTGCCCGATTCTCTCTGCCACACGACATGACATAGGTGCATTACGCTCCCTTTGTCTGTCTCCTGGTGCTTGCTCAGTGCCCTCAGCTTTTTCCTGTCTTATAAGTTGAAACAGCTTTCCATAGGAGTTGCACGTCATTGCCCTTGGCTGAGTCTTGCTTCCGGCTCAGCCTCGGTGAGTCCTGCATGGTACTGGAAGCGCATGGTTTTGCGGCTGCCTGATTTTTGGAGTGTCGACTTTGCTGTGACCAGCAGTGGAGAGGTTGAGCTGAGCAGCTGGGACTGTTGATGGTCTCTAAACTGGATGCCAGGTCGTAGAGCCGGCTTTAGGACCAACTGTGTGGCTAATGTACCTCTAACCTGGGAGACGGGCTAGGGACACACCTCTCTCCATCTTCTCAAAGCCTTTCACCATCCACCGTGGTAAAGCGGGTGCCTGGTGGGAACAGCTGTGCTGCAAGTAAATAAGCCGCCGGTTCTGTCTCTTCACAGGGTCTGCGCAGGCACGTAACCCACAGATACGCTTTGGGCACCTGTCTAATCTTGTGGTATAGGTGACATAGGTTACAGGTGCCATTATGTGTGTTAATATGCTAAATATCCAGAAATGGCGATGCAGTTTCCTGGTGGCAAGAGATTGCATGAGGCCACTGATGTCTGGTGACTGAGTTATCTGATAGTGTTTAATCTAGGGTTGCCGGTTCGAGCCCTGGTTCCTCCTGACCCCATCAAAGTGTCCTTGAGCAAGACACTGAACCCCAAATTGCAGGTTGGCGCCTTGCATGACAGCCTCTGCCACCAGTGTGTGGATGGGTGAATGTGAGGCATCAATAGTAAAGCACATTGAGTACTCATAGGAGTAGAATAGAACTGTATAAATTCAGTCCTTTTACCGTTGGTCTAATTGGCCATATCATGTGTCGGATTTTCTTCCTTGCTCTTTTTGACTTCATTTTTCATTGCCCCCTATGCGGTGGAGATGAATCTACCTGTTATGCCCTTCGGAGAGCTGTCCACAGCGGCACACGTCTCTGGGCGATCACCCTCACCCTCGGTCACCTGCCGCTGATGCTTCCCAAATCCCGGGTCGCAAGGTACCGGTCGTCTTCTGCCAGGGAGTTTTGTGAGTGACGTTGCAGTAATCTCACGGGGTCGGCAGCATTTATCGTGCAGGGTTGTATATTAATTGCTGTCAGCTGTGTTGGCCTTGCTCACACAAAACACCTCGAGGCCACCGCAGCCTCTACATGTGTCCCGGAAAAGTCCTTTTTAATCCAGAAAGCAACAAATAAAACTGATTATGGGGCAGGAATCTGTGGTATTTTAACATTAGTTCTAGTGAAGCCGTGACCATCCTTTCCCTAATGTTTCAGTCTGGTTTCCAGACTCATTATAACTTCAGATACTCTTCTTCAGTATTTTGTAATTAATTCATATAATCTGAGTTTTGTCTGCCAGCCTGTGAAACTAATTTTGTAGCTATTTAATACAAACAATACACCTGAGGGAATCGTCACAAGGCTTACATGTTAATTTTTAATTAGTGAAGCATAAGGAGTAACAAAACTCTAGGCTAATGGTTTCTTAAAGTCTTTAAATAACCCAATGCCATCATAACAAGATCTGTCTTATTGGGTACTCCTACAACCATCTCTGGGCAGCATTGTTCTATATTTTCCTGCATTTTCCACTAGAGGGAGTTAAAGAATAAGTTACAAAAACAGGTGTTTTGACGTGTGTGGATGAGCACAATGAGATTACTTTAAAAGTATATACATTATTCACTGCTGTTTTATGACAAATTTCCTTACAGTGAAGTATAGAACCGTTTGCTGCAAGCAGCTGTGCATAAAGATTTGTGTGTAATTTGTGTGCAATCTCAGTAGATTGAGAGAAGTTTAAGTAACTAATTTCAAAGGTCATTAATACCTAGGGATTCAGGAAGTAGTTAGTCTTTAATGGATTCTCTGTGCTATTGGGAATGTGTTCATTATCAGGCAATTTCCTGAACATCGGAACAACAATTTTCATGCTCTTTACGCAGTTTCTCCATCTTCTTGGATCTTCTTGGGTATTTAAGACCCGTCTAAGGAGTCAGTGTTTATATGAAAACTGACCATTAGTGTTTATGAATCCTTCATTCTGAGGGGCTGAGCAGACCTTTGTCAGTAATGTGAAGCTACCTGTAACTGGGCAGGTTCACATGCCAGGAGGCCAAATATTAAATTGTATTACTTACAGAAATAGTGTTATTTGTGTAAATTCCCATGTCAGTAGATGGTGTAAGCAGTGAATGTGCAGGATTAATGGGGTTTTGTTAGATTTTTATTTTGAGGAATTTGACCTCTGACCAGCTGCGAGTTTAGGTAGTGATATCCTGCACTGTAAGTCCCGGATCTCAGCTTGCCTCTGTAAATCTTCTGCCTGTCGCTTGGTGTAAGAGTGTGAACTGTGATGTTGTTCTATGTGCGGGTGTTTGCTGTTCCAGCTGTCCTCTGTCGCCGCCCCTGTGGTTGCCGTCCTGGTTCATCTTACAGCCTCGCAGCTCCCTTCTCCAATGTCCCAGTGTTTTCTTTCCCTACTCTAGAAATGACAGCATCAGATTCTGACTCCCCCCCCCCTTTGTTTTACTTTGTTGTGATACCCGTGCCTCTCCATTGCTACTCTGCGCGGGGAGGCCACACGGATGGGGGACGTGTGAGGGCTCAGCTCCTCTGGGTGGCCCTATTGAGGGGCACCTTTCCGTAGTCTGATAGGGGCAGCGGTCGTGAAGGAGCAAAAGCAGCCCCTTCTCTTCAGAAAAGACAGCTCGGGGTTGGGGGGGGACCCTGGCAAAAATGAAGTGGAATTGGACGGGGGGGGGGGGGGTGAAGAAAAACACAGATACTTTGGCATCCTGCTTAAATCAGTCTTTGCACACTAGGCCTCAAAGTCCAACCCCCAGTGCACTGACACACATCAGGCAGGGCTGGGGTTAAGATAAGTAAATATTTAAACTGCCTTTTTCTTATGAAATCTGCCCAGAGGGAGATTGTGGTGATATAATTAGTGGTTTCAGGACGTTGGTATAAGATGGAAAATGACCTGTTCTTGTAAATCAGGAAGATGTTGTGAAGTAAGTGAAGTTTTGGGACCTCTTTCTGAGTTATTGTGCTGAAAGTTTTATAGAGTGCTGTGCAATCTCAAGGGCGTTTGGACCACTTGTCCAAGGGAAGAAGTGTATGATAGTGATGTATGTATTGCTAAAAGATGTCTGTTAGACTGCAAAAAATCCAGTAATACTGCAAAGTGCGCTGCATTCATATCTCTCATTTAGTCTGTATATGCATAATTACCCCTTTGGGTTGAAGTCTGTCTACCTGCCTGCCTGCCTGCCTCTCTGCTTGTCTGTCTGCCTGCCTGTTTTCCTGTCTGTTTGTCTGCCTGCCTGCCAGCCTCACTATCTATCTATCTATCTATCTATCTATCTATCTATCTATCTATCTATCTATCTATCTATCTATCTGCCTCTCTGCTTGTCTGTCTTCCTGTCTGTCGGTCTGCTTGCCTGCTAGCCTCACTGTCTGCCTGTCTGTCTTCCATTTCTATATTTCTGTATTCCTATTCACAATGCTGGAGTGTGCATGGAGAACATTACTTTCTGTTATTTAGTGATAATTGCATTATGCACGTGAGCAGGCCCTTGAATGTGGTGTGAATGTTCATGCCTGCTCTGTGGTTCCTCATACCCTTCTCATGCCTCAGTAATAACCTGGGAGTGTCATTTTGGTGGGGAGGGGGGGGCTTGCTGTCCCCTTCATATGGATCTGGGACAGTTCCAGGTCCTTGCATTACTATTAGGGGGCCTGCCTTGGTGGGAAATCTCATAGGACGTTAATGAGTCGTATCAAATATGCCTTAACAAAAACATTTACCTTTAGTCCCATTTCTCCTGTGTATCTTTGAAGATATGCCCCCCCCCCCCCCAAATCTGATAGCTTTTCATTCCTAGCGCCAAGCCGTCACCTTGTAGCATTTAGCATGCCGCCCTTATAGCAAATGGCTCCAAGCAGCAGTGGCAAATAAGTGGGGAGGGGGGGTATTGAGACGGGGGAGCTGGGCTATGTCAGGGCCGGGCACTAACAGAGATCTGGGGTGTTTGAGCTCCAGCTGGGACCGGTGAGCCCGCTCACACGCCCCCCCTTTGCATGCCTTGTGTACTCACACACCTGACTATGGAGACACCACAGCCCCCTTCCTGTTTAGCTGTATTTTTTACATGGCCCCTCCCTCTGTGCCAAATATCCGTCCCGGTCTTTGGCTTCCTCCACTCTTGCCAGCTGCTAAACTGGGAGATGATGTTTGCTAGAGAACCAAAGAATGAGAATCGTTCCCAGCTCGATGCGGCTCCTGTGTTTTACGCTTCCCTAACAGCTTATAACTAGAAGCTACGAAGCTGTAAATCAGCAGGGGCTGAAGACATAAACTCTGTGGTCGCAAAAAAAATCCATAAAGCTGGTGAAATTTTAGCTATAAAATTCATATCACGTCAGGTTGACTGCAGTTCCTTCTGGAACCTTCTCTGTTTCACAAGCTTGAGGCCCATCTCTTGTAATCGGTCATGATTAGATATGGAACAGGAGGCATGTATTTATCCATCTGAAGTACATTTCTATCTGTTGTAATAAATACACAGACATGCAGGAAATTGTCACTGGGAAGCCAAAATCATATCTTTTGGTCTTATGTATTATTACCAGATATATACAACTGTGCATTAAAGAGGAGCTATCCTTCATCCTACTTTAGAAGTGCAGCTGAAAATAAACCAGATGTACGGAGATATCATCACTTCAGGGCAGTCTTTGCAGCCATGAGTGGCTTCTGGGTAGACCCGCATGTTCCGCCACAGCAGACGATCAGGTGGTCTGTCACATCCAATCAAACACCGCGGTGGTGTGCCCTGCTATTGGGCACTGGGTGCCTGCACAGTAAAGTCTGTTGAGGAATGGGCTGTTGATTGGAGAGACGTGAGCTTCCCGTCCGGCGGACAGAGCAGGAAATGAGCTTAATCTTTTGTGTGTGTGGCTCCTTATTCACAGCCTGACTGTAGGGCAAAGAACGCCAAAAAAACAGCCAAACGCTGGACGTATTTATGGGTAGAAAAACAATCTCTTTCGGTGGGAAAATTGATTCCTGCAAACTTCTGCTCGGAGAGATTTCTGAAAAACACAATACCTTCAAATCCAAAACTGGTCAGTCACTGAGCAGATGCGTGTACACGCTGGCTGCATTTGACTGAATACCTTCGAAGCTGCTTCCAGCTTCTGGGGGGGGACACCACGGCTTAGTCACCGTAGACGGTCCCTGTGCCTCAGCACCCCAGAGAGCCCCACAAATGGCCGTTCCGTGCGTCTCCAAGCAACAAGGCAGCTCAATTTGGCCTTTCGTCTGGGGTTCTTGCCTCCCCTCTGAGAGGACCTGTTTGACACCTACATGTTTGGAGCCGTCATCTCACCCCCCTGTGGAGGGGAGGGTGGGGAGCCCTGCTGGTGGACAGCTGGGCAATCTTGCAGTTTAATGCCTTCATCAGCGTCCGAGCGAGAGACAGAGCTCAGTAGCTGAGACCCCTCAGTGAGCGTCAGCTCTGTGGGGCTGGAGGATACAAACCAAATGGGATCCAGAGTGAGGCTTACTGGGGGTCAGACAGGGAGCCATTTTACTTTCAGAGTACAGTCAGAAATGTATGTTTTGATCAATTTTGTGAACACAGGTTATTACTAAGAAGCCTGGATTTAGTCAGACCTTGTGATTAGGCAGCGGTCCCTCTAACCTTTATTTCCGTACCTGTGAATTTGTATGTATATATCAGCTTCACAAACATAGACACAAAGGAGGGGCGGCACATGTCTGCGTGTCAAGCCTTCTGTTGGGTCCCAGCTGGCTGACGTAACGCTCGGCCACATTGTTTCGAAGGTGGCCCCCCCACCAGAGGAAAATGCATGACACAGACGCGGCAATCCTCTGCTCAACACTAAAGCATGACTAAAAAAAATGAATGGTTTGGTTTGTTTTGCGTGGGAATGGCGCAGACCTGAAAACCTGACCATTTGGTCCACAAGATTTACACAAAACTAAGAGCTGCGGCAGCTCAGTGCTCCTTTGAGGAGTTTTCATCATCGAGAGGGGGAATATATTTATGACCCCAACAGAAAGATGAGAATCAGTTCAAGCTGTTGTCTGTCTGGGTGTGGTGCTATCAGAAGGCTACCATCACCTGTTTCCGTGGGCCTTGCTCACATCTGGCTTACGTTACGCACACAAGGTACATGTCCTCTGAGGGCCTTAGCTTTCAGCTCATATTTCCAATATAGGCTGCAACAACAAATTAGGACTTGGAGAATAGCAGTGGTTTCTGAGGGCAGTTTTGCTTTTCAAAACAAACTAGCAGACATTTTTTGTTAAAGGGTAATATCTGGAATTTTAATTCATCTAGCTTTACTATTTTTTTTCCAGCCCCCTCCGTGTTAATTTTATAGCCCTGAGTCAAACATAATCACGGCAGTAATGATCTGTCCTTGTTAGTGTCATAACCGCACTTTTGTGTCCTCGGTTGGCTTTACTTAACGACAGCATTCATTAAATCTGTCGAATAGCACTTTCAAAAAAAAAAAAATGTGTGATGCCATTTTGCTGGAGAACAAAACCACTGCAATCAGCCAGGCAGGGCGCAGTGGAAGCAGTGCATGTCGCACACTGGCACCTCGTTCCAGCAGGAAATCTAGGTGCCTGGAAATGTTTTTTCATTTAGCGGAGGGCTCTGCGACAGCCGGGGTCCCTCTCTCCTTCCCCCCCCCCGTGAGTAGAGCAGCTGTAGGGGGCTAGGCCGGCTGCCTCTAGTTGTGTGTTTTTTTTTGTTTTACAGACCTCTCTCCTGAGCATTCATGGAAGCTATAATGTCATGCAATTGTGACTATATTATTTTTGTATGAATCCCTGAAAGTGATGTAACAGGAAAGAGGAAAGCAGCACCCTCCCCACCGAGGAGCAGGGGTCAGATTCCAGCTGGCAGATTCCCAGACTGACTTAAGCTTTTCTCCACTGCTCTCTTCCCCTCTCCTCTCCTTCGGCGGTGAGTCACGCCCGGTGCGGAAAAGGGCGGCGCTTCCCGCGCGCGTCTCTCAGGTACGGCCGTATCCGGGCCAAGCGCGTTCATGTGCCGCCTCATCTGCAGGGCTGTCCCACGGAAACCTCTGCTGACGGCTTCAAAGATGGGCGTGACCCCCCTGGCTGATTTCGCTCTCATGTTTTGCTCTTTATATTTCTCGTACCCGAGACCGCAGTCCTTAATGATCTGCCCATTTAAGGTCTTTGATTTATACATGCAAAATGTCCGCTGTAGGAATGACCACCCCCCTTTTTAGAGCAGCTTGCATGGTAAATTTTTTTTTATCAGTTTTAACAGCTGGATAAATGGCTCTAGGGAAGACTCCAGCTTTGTCATGGATACAAGCACATGCTCCTTTGTAGGATAAGGGCCTGCAAAAATACCTTGGTAAAGATTTGGGCTGAGAGTGCTGGTCTTTTTAAATGTACAGATCATAAATTCACTCCGTCCGGCCTGTAAAGGGGCCTCACTCATGGGTGATTTCCCCACCACGCACTGCGGTGCCAGGTCCGGCCTCGTGATGGGGGAGCATTAGCCAGCTTCTCGTACAGAAAACGGGCGGCCAAGCATCACAGGATCACCTTCAGACTGCCTCACGTGTCAGTCCCGACCCTGCCTGTCCTCACCTCCCAGAGTCGAACATCTATATTGATCACTGTCAATACCCCTTAGATGTATCTGTCAGGCTCTTCTCTGTGGTTTTTCATCCAAAAACGCAGCAGGCTCCAGAGTTTCCGCTGTAAATGAAGGCATGGCACATCTCCAGCTCACATCGGTCGATGTCTTATCTGACACGACGTAATAAAAAAAATAATTAATTCCGCACCGCATGCGGTGAGACTCCTGTTTCCTGTTTTCGTAATCAAACACGTTTGGATACCGTGATGTTTTCCCTGAATTACAGAAATCCCACTGGGCACTTTGGGGCCCAACTATGGGCAGAAATGGGAGACGTAACACTGAAAGAATGAAGGAGACTCAGTTTCCCATGCTACTGTGTTTGTTACATTGTTACATTTTTTCTGTGAGTATTTTGTGAGTGTGTTTGTTGGGCGGTGTTGTGCTGTTTCTCGTTGGGTATCTATGTACATCCTCCTGTATAATCCTGTGAAATCCATTTTGTTCTCCATTTTTGCATTCAGTTTTTCTTACCCGAGTCGGTCACCTTGATTTTACATTTGTAGTTTTGGGACTTAGAAAATAATATATGATTGCGTAACCTGGTAACTACCCAGGTATTGTTTGTTTGAACTACAGTGGTTCTGGCTGAGTGAGGGATGATATAACCAAGTGCTGGCCCCTATATCTCACTGTGTGCTGTCAGCGGGGGTGTTAGAAGGGCAGATTCACGAGGCCCCAAAAATGTCCTGACAAGGGCCCCCCGCTTGGCAAAGGCTACCAAGGGGGGCATCCCTCCCCCCAGCTTGCCAAAATCTATTGAGAGGGACTCCGGCTAACCCACCTCCTCACTTGGCAAAATCTTCTACTGGGACCCAGAATGGCTACCTACCCCCTGGCTGTCGGTATTAAGCTAACTGTCAGTTTAGCTGTGTGCGGGTGAGATTTGTCGTTCAGGTGATGGATGGCAGTGGAAGGTCAGCCCGCTTCCCAGGATCCTGTCCTTAGCTTTAGGTAAGGTTCTGTGCTATTTGCAGACATGTTAGTTTAGGAATCAAAGTGATTCTTTCAT
The DNA here is from genome assembly GCA_019775915.2 of Cyphomyrus plagiostoma. NCBI lineage: Eukaryota > Metazoa > Chordata > Actinopteri > Osteoglossiformes > Mormyridae > Cyphomyrus > Cyphomyrus plagiostoma. Next base: position 14,357,350 of record JABFEA020000021.1, on the reverse strand, counting down.
GCTAAATGAGTCTCTGGTTAAGTCTCTTACTGAGCTCACTGAAAAAGACTCAGTTTCAGACTCATGTATAAATGTTTATCTGCTCTTGTAGCTCTGGTTGTGTCTGTTGATGGCTGGGAGTCCCTCAGCACTGGAACAGAGTTGGCCTCCTTCCACTGCAGGAAGGAAGTGGTAAGTCAGCCAGGCTGTCTGGGCCAGCCGCTGCAACAGCTCCTCCTACAGGTCAATCAGGCACCTGTGGGCTGATGATAGCTAGTAGTATGGGAGGTACCACTCTACTATGGTGGTGGGGGGTTGTATTGGCAGAGGCCACATGAATCTGAGCAGGTGTGGAGGTTTCAGTCTAATGCAGAATTGAAGGAAATTATTCAGAACTTAAAGAATGATTTTGTCTCACTTTTGCGGGTGTGTGTATTTATTATTGTTAAAATATACAGACAGCTACAGTGAAATTTTTGTGAGCCTCGCTTGTTTTTGTATCTCCCTCTGTAGTTTTCCTCGTTTGTGGATATCACTGAATGGCTTAATAGGACACAGATATTATCTTCTAGACTATTCTCTATCTTTGTTTTGTTTTTCTTAATGACTGCCTGTAGCAAACATTTACTTGCATGGTTTTTATCCGAAAAGCACAAGTGACATATAAATATGAATTTTGAATCCCAGGGAAAGTGTGTCAAACTTTTAAACTTAACTCCTGACTCTGTTCCAGAATCTCTTTTGCATTTTCTCTTTAATTGCTCTCATCTGTCTGTGCTCAGTGTAAATGTGCTAATCAGGACATAGCGTGTCTCCTCGGGGTTAATCTGTGGGGATCCATTTCCGTGGGTGAATTAATGCAATTTTCCAGCCATTCGGAATCCTTCAGCTTATCCTACAGATAAATGGTTATGGATGAATCCTTATCATAAATCATCTGAAATGGCATAGGGTAATGGTTAGTGTGTGATATACATCAGAAACCTTAAGTGCTCTACCCAATAAATCCGAAACTGGAATTCAAATCCTGCCGGGTATAGAATCTTCACTTAACCTTGGATGGGATCCAAGGCTGTTTAAATCAACTTGCCCATCATACTTAATGTGTCCAGTAAAAGCTTGACCAATGATGTGAGAAGATTTATCAGTGTGGCGGATTGATTAAAACTGCTGGTGTGTGTTAATGTACAAAGTTTCATAAATCACGTTTTATGCATTATAAAGCTTCCCTTTACCTTTGCTGTTCTGTGAAGCAGGGGCTGCTCCCCAGAGGCCCTGGCAGCTGGGTAACCATGTGCTTGGCGTGCTTTTTGTCTGGCAGAACGTACCACGTTGTTCTGCTTCGGTTACCGGGAGCCCGGCCGGCTCCGAGGCTCCGGATGCTCTTTCAGTGCCCAGGGCGGCCCGTGCAGCCATGCTCAGAGAGTGGGGAGCACACGGATTCAGACCGGAGCCCTGGATAGCTGGGTATCTCCCCAGCATATGGAGAACTACCCCCCCCGCACACACACACACACACACACAGAGTGGTATGCTTCCAAGCCCGTGTCCTCGTCTAGAGGTTATTCCTGAACTCCGTGTTCCCCAAACCGACGTTATGGAACGTTGACCCCCCTCCCCCCTCGGCCCGGGATCCTGATGGGCAGGGCAGCTGCTGGGAGAGTGTGTTTCAATGTTTTTGTGAAGTGAGCATCAGGGGACCCCAGTGCAGGCCGCACACAGCTGTTCTTCTTCACGAACTTCTCGGTGGACGTTCTCACTCAGGCGAACAATAGCACCTACAGTAAGGTTTTCTGTGAAATACCATCCCCCGGGACTGTCGATGTTTGAAGGCCAAGCCTGATCATGTCAGTTGTATTTCCTTATTCGTTTGAATATTTAGAGTGCTGTTTCGTCACAGACTACAGTTTCTGAGGGGTCTTCATGGCCTCGATCTCTGCTGGTTATATATTGCACCATCAAACACTTTCAAAGAGCAATAAAGTGAGGAACATTAAAATGGAGGAATCTGTCTCACAGCCTTATATTGCACTTGGTCAGGCCATCTAGCTTTTACTGCTGCAATGACACTGATACTTATTAAACTGTAATAGTTATGGGGACTTTGATCACCATTGAGAAATTACCTGTGAGCCCCAGAATCGCTCTAGTTGTCTGAGAGAAGGCAGCGAGAACATGTTCCTAAATCTTACTCTTTTAGCTCAGCTTAGGTACCTGGCCAACAATTGCTTCTCAGATCCAATGTCCAAACGCACTGCACATCCTTATGGGTGATAACACATTAAACAATTAAGCAAAGATACAGATTCGGAATCGAGGACCTTAAACATGGGATGGTGTATAGTTTTGGCCTCAGAAAATATACACAATCTTTTTGTTTGGTTTTTTTTAATGGAAACAATACTCTAGTAGTTTTCTATATCTTAATTCCTATCCTTTCATCATTCATAAATGTATAAACATAGCAGAATGGACATCAGTATAACATTGTCTGTCTGCATGAAACCCAATAAGGTGTTGGAGGTTCTTCTTGGTTTTCCTTACAGTGGCATGAAATGTCCTTCTTAAATATCAATAGAAGATGATGCACAGTGTTAAGTGTTCGAGGAAAAAACATACGCAGGATTAGACTGAATAGAGTGAGTACATCAGTTTTTCTTTGGAGGTTAACAAGGACAGTAGACTAGGTACAGCCTAAACTTGGATTATTAAGCATTAATGTTCAAATAAGGCAGTTAGAACGCGGAAGACCTTCAATGGTGTGCGTGCTTTGAAATGTCCCCTTCCTCCTACACGCTTCCTCCCCAGTGTGGACAGAAAGTGAGGGGCTTCGGCAGAGAGGCCTCCGCTCGCGGGTGCCGTCAGCACGCGGACGTCGTCCCTCACGTCCCAGGAGCTTCGCTGCGGCTGGTGGACACACGAGTGCCTCTCGGCCGGCCACCTCCACCTCAAGCGCGTGGCTTAGGAGTTCTTCTCCAGCAGCTTCACCGTCACCGTCTTGACCTCTGAGTACTCCCGCAGACTGCACTTCCCCCTGCAAGCACACACCGCGCTCTCACTGTCTCTTCCCACTTGTGGCCTGCATGACTGACGTACGGCCTTGGAACGGCGTAAACCCAGGAACGACCGTGTCATCCTGGGGACATCTTTCTGTTAAGCTAAGCGCGTGAGAGGCGACACTGCATCTGTGTCAGATAATAATAATGAATGATAAAGGGATGTAAATGTGTTAGAAAAGCCATGCTGCTCTTTTCAATAATTTGAAATAAACTCCTCCACTGCTGAGGCGGCAGTTCGGTCACCTTTGCAGGAGGCTGCACTGCTAATGTGTTGCTCTGACTCTAAATCCTTAGTATTCTTACAACTCACAGTTCTCTTCCATTGCCAGACATCTTAAATCCACCGAACGGACACTGGGTGCCAAGAGCGTTATAACAGTTGATCCTGCAAAAAAGGAAAGAAGACATTTATTTAGTTCATTAGTCATAATTCAAGTTATTTCTTATCTTTGATATAGTGCTCTGGTCTCAATGCCAAAATGTGTTTTTACTTTTTAAAATTTGTTTATATTGTAGATAATTATAATGACTTAAGGTATTATCCCCCTGCACAAATCTGAAAGGGCTGTGAATCAAAATTACATTAAGATTTCTCTTCAGTTAAAATAGCTTTTAAAAACCATTGCACCAGCACTATGGCCATTTGCCAAAGGTGATGCAGGGTCTCAAAGCAGGGTTCCCCCAGTGCTCAAAGCAGGGTTCCCCCGGTGCTCAAAGCAGGGTTCCCCCAGTGCTCAAAGCAGGGTTCCCCCAGTGCTCAAAGCAGGGTTCCCCCAGTGCTCAAAGCAGGGTTCCCCAGGTGGTCAAAGCTCCTACCAGACAGTTCCGGCCTGTATGGCCGAGGACAGAGTCATGGCTCTGCTGATGTCCTTCGTGAACACGCCCGCAGTTAGCCCGTAGTCAGAGTTGTTGGCTCTTTCGATCACCTCCTCAATGGTTTTGAACTTCATAATCTGCTGCACCGGACCAAAGATCTGTAGCGCGGAGTATGAAGTAGTTACATGATCTTACTTAAGAGTTACTTCAATAATCGAGTTGCAAAGCATTGAAGATACAATAGAGGGGTTAGATGGATCAGGCTATTCAGTGTGATAACAGTATAGTGGGATTAAAGGAAATATGAAAGGGGTGTTTCCATGGTGTGGGGGCGGGAACTCATTTGGGGAGGGGTAGGAATGCTTCGTTCATGTTGTATATGATTATGACGGTAAATATCACATTTTATGTTGTCCAAGTACTTTTTGAATTTGTGTACAACTTGGTATCATCTCAAGTTGTCCGGTGCCGCTGAGCTGAAGCTCATAGACAGCATAGTCACCTAAGCCTAACCCTAAGCCTAACCCTAAGCCTTACCTCCTCCTTGGCGAAGCGCATGTCGTCGCAGACATTGGAGAACACGGTCGGCTCGATGTAGAAGCCCTTCACCCCCAGGGCTTTCCCTCCGCACTCCAGCTTGGCCCCCTCGCTGATGCCGCTCTGGATGAGCTCCAGGACGCGGCTCTGGTGCTCCAGACTGATCTGGAGAGGGCGGGAGCACAGTTCATGTTTAGAGAGTTAGTTAATCTGCATGCTTCTCATAGGGAAAAAAAAATGAAAAAGGAACAAACGCAAACCAAATGGACCGAAAATGCTGGCGTGTGTGCGTGTTCATTAGCATAAGCTGTTTAAATCAGAGTCTCCACGGTCATCCAAAGATCTCCCCCTCGGCCTGGGCCAGTACCTGGGGGCCTTGTTCTGTGCTGGGGTCAAACGGGCTCCCCACCACCCTCCTCTTGGCCCGCTCCACGCTCCGGCGCACAAACTCCTCGTAGATGGGCTCCTCCACGTAGATGCGGGAGCCGGCGGTGCAGCACTGTCCGTTGTTGAAGAAGACGCCCTGGTGAGCCTGCTCCACGGCCACGTCCACTGAGGAGAGTGAGAAGATGCAAGCTGTAGCTCCCAAAGTTTGACTCTGTTCTTCAGGAACTGGACAACTGCTCCTCACCAGAGTCCGCATATTACATAATTACAACATTTGTAGATATTACAACAGTTAATTGATTAAGGCGTCAAAGTACATGGCTGTGTGATGGTGGATAGCAGAGCCAGTGGTAACATACTACATCAGGAGCAGGGTTTCTCTGTCACATCATTTGTCAAGATGTGGATCAATGATTCTTTAATCCTTCTTTTTTATGGCTTTCTGAACCTTTTCTTGTCAATTTTACATCTAACATGAGATGTGGGCCTCATTATCAGCATGCAGCAGGCTAAATGACCAGAGTCACTTATGGAGCTCAGTATTAGAAACCAGCAGAAGTTAGAGGCTAGACCAGTGTAGAGGGTTCTGAGGCACCCAGACTGGCGTTTTTGCATACAGTTGATATTGCCAGTATTGCCAGTTGATATGTTTCCTACAGTGTAATTAACTTAGCATTTCATAAACTATATTCCTTTTTTGTGCACAAACACTGGTACTTACAGTCAGCATCAGCAAAAATGATGTTGGGGTTCTTCCCTCCGAGTTCCAGCGTCACTCTCTTCAGATTACTTCTCCCAGCTGCCTCCTGGATCAGCTTCCCAACCTGGGGAGGAAGTATGACTTGTTTGGCCTGGATACTCTGAGCCTGGCAGCTCAGGAGGTAATTCGGGAATATTCTGGATGGAACAGCTCAGCAGAATGGGCAGACAGCTGGCAGCCTAAGCAAACACTCCAAAGGCCGAGAAAGGACCAGATGTGCAAATGTGGAACATCTATTACGTGTTTAAGGGAGTAAAGAGGAAGTCATATTCCACATCACTACATACCCTACATGAAGAGATGTTTGGGGCAGCTAAATGAAGCATAGCATGTATCATGGATGAATGGAGGCATTTTGATTTCTAAAAGTCTGAAAAGGTAGCGTGGAAAAGCAGGGTCTTCCCTGCCGTAACTCCACCTTGAGTGCCTTGATGCTGGAATGGCTGTCCTTTATGATAATGAGAAATGGCATTAATGTCACTTTGGGGAAAAGGAGAATGTTTGGGTGGTGTTTCTCCAGCATCTCCATACTCTAATGTCCAATAACAGTGTGAACGCATATACTTTCCATGTAAACCATTTTCTTCTGATTGAACCAGGATTTTCTGTCTTGCTCCATAAACAACAGAGGGCTAAATATGACTCACTGTCTATGTATTTGCATGCGCTTGCTGGGTAGACTGCTCTGCACATAATCGGCTCCATATTACAGTATGGCAGAATTAATGGTGGGGGGCCTTCTAACCTGCTGGCGGCTACATTCAGAGGAGCAGGACCTGCTGTTTGTTTGGAACCTGGAGACTGACATGGTGACTCTGTTTTATATTGAGTGGCGCAGTAAATGGAAGTATCACAAGAACTTTGTTCCACCTTGTTCTGTTTGCATCCCTTAAAATGGAACCTCCCGATTCTTAACAGAATTATTTGCCTAACCTTGGTGGTGGACTAGACAACATTAACCATCTTACAGACTGGAGTTGCACACTGCCAGCGGATCTTAGGGTGGAAAGCCACTATGAATTGTGGGGTGCTTTGTAAAACAAAAGCACCGTGAAAAAAGGACCTATGGTCACCCTACAGTGAAATGTTGCACTTCGTAGGTTGCACCAAATTTGCTGCTGAAAAGAATGCTTGACAGTACCGTGGAAGAAGCACAAAGCTGGGACGATAGGTTTGTGTTTACAGTGTTTTAGCTGTTACCATTAATCTGCAATCTGTTATGTCTACAAATTCTTAAGTGTTGTAGAAAGCACATTCAGTATCGGTCTGCCCGCAGAAGCTCTGCTCCATGTCTGCCCAACAATGAACATAAACATGTCCTCAGCTGCTGGAGTGAAGACAGGAATGCTAGCTGCTCCAGGTTCATTGTAAACACCATGGCACAGACACACGCGTGAAGGATTTCACAAGATGTGGAAAACATGCGTGTTATATAAGTATATGAAGCTTATTCCCTTTATTTTATTGCATGGAATCTCTGTGACTAACTGCAAGATTTTGCCAGCTAGCGTAAATGCTCTAGCTTATGCTGACATCTAATGCTTACCAGCTTTTGACCTCAAGGCCAATAACATGGTCTCCCCTTAATTATGGGACTGAAAAAAAATGCAAAGTGGTTGCCATGATCCGGCAGGTGGAGTGACGGCCAGTCGTACAGAGTGTACCAGCAGCGCGGGAGAGCGGGTAGAGGAGGGGTTGCTCTAACATGAGGTATTGGGTTGGGCCTGAAGCTGATGTGACGTCTCTATGCTTGGGGGGGAGGCACAGAAGCTTTAAGAAGCCTCACATTCATTTCAAAAAGACTCCTACAAGGCTTTCAGTCTAATTCCCCTCACTCCTTTTTTTGTGTACCCATTATTTGAAACAGTTCATCAAGTAAAGATGAGTTTGGGAAAATGTTCCAGATCCTTCTGTGGATAGAGCCTGCAAACGAAACATGTTGCAATGCAGAGTACCAGAGTTATATTGTATTTCACTTACTTTTATGTATACATGTTTCTTTGCTTTTTCACTATTAGATGAGCACCATGAGACCTTTTTGAGGCAAAAAGTTACCTTTGTGGATCCTGTAAATGCTACTTTGTCTATGCCAATGTGGGAGGCAATGGAGGCGCCGGCTGTTGGCCCAAATCCTGGCAAAATATTGACAACTCCTGGTGGAAACCCAGCCTGTCAAAACAACAAGAGAGGAAACAAGCTTCAGAAGAGATCGCAGTGCCAAGCTAAACGGCAGACAGAGAGCGGTTTCGGGGCCCAGCCCTTCATCCTCAAGATGAGGAGAGAGGAAGGGGAGGAGGAGCAGAGGACCAGCGGGGGGGTGTTACCTCATGGATGAGAGCTCCCAAGTAGAGGCAGCTGAGCGGGGTTTGCTCAGCAGGCTTGATGACCACAGTGTTCCCACAGCAGAGCGCGGGGGCCAGCTTCCAGGCACTCATCAGCAGGGGGAAGTTCCACCCTTGTGAAAGAGCACCTTGTCTCAGGTTTTGTTGTTCTATGTGACAATTTTGCCCCGCCCCTGAGAGCAGACTGA
>JABFEA020000021.1:14328475-14344601 GCA_019775915.2 Cyphomyrus plagiostoma | reverse complement strand
GTTCCCTGCCTCGTGCCCGTTGCTTCCGGGATAGGCTCCGGACCCCCCGCGACCCAGTAGGATAAGCGGCTTAGAAAATGGATGGATGGATGGATGGTTTCAGGGGAGAGGCTACAGAAAGCCATACACAGGATGTACAAGTTAAAGGACGGTTACCTTGTCAGCCTCTTGAACTTCACAGATCATCTCTCCGTTAGCAGGGTTGTATACAGGAAACACCTTTCCGCTTACTGAGGCTTGCCACTCGTTATTTATGAATATCTGCAGAAAGATTTCAAATAAAATACTTCTGATATCCCTGAAATGTAGCGCGCACCAGTCAGAATGTCATGTGCTCTTACGCTGTAAACTGATCTAATCCAGAGCTCAGAACTTTACACGTAATGTGTTTACCAGCTGCATGCTTACTGAAGCGATTAAGGCTGATTATCCGGCACAAGAGTCTCCTCTTCCACTTACAAGTGCAGCTTTAAGAAAAATCAGGTCATTTTGTAAGATGTATGAATGAAAAGTTAAATATGACACTTGGTTCTTCTGTTTGGTCACATTTATTGTTTTTATCCTTTAGCTTTATTTCAGAGCTTTTCATTACGGAGAACTGGCACCGTCAAGGGGAATGGAAGTGGATGGGGACATTCAGGAGGGAGAATGGAATTTGTTGTGGTGTCTTTGATGTTTTTTTTCTTTAATTGAAACTTTCCCTCCCTCAAACAAATTAGGTCCAGGCTGAAACATACTGGACAATGAGGCAGCTGTGGGCACCTGTAACAGAAAAATAGGCAAAACATAAAAACATAAATTAATGATCAAAACAACCCAAGATAAATGGCTTGAAGATGGATGGATACTCTTAGCCCCCCCACCAAGCCATGGTGTCCACTGCCATAGATAACCTCCTTATAGCCTCTCCAAAGGGCTTCATTCCCTTGTTTTACAGTGATGTCAGATCAGAGCTTCCATACATCCATGTAATAATATGTATTTCCCACCCACGTCTATAAAACCATTATACTGCATTTATGTTTGCAGCCGTCGACCCACAAACCGTGAGGGACAATTCTCTCCTGCTTTCATTGCCGTCTAAAGCACCGTGTTCAGGCCGGCTGATGCTGGACCTCATTTTCCAGACAAGGATAGTTAGCCTGCCGAAGCGGATGGACGCTCAAAGGAATCTGCGAGGTGTCTGGGGTGACGGGGCACAGCCTTACCCCGGGAGATGGGACACCAGGCTTTGGAGTCTTAGCCCAACGGCCCAGTAACATCCGAGTGAAGGAGAAATGTCAGGACCATCACCTCACCCCCAGCCACTCAAACACACGTTTCACAACATCACAACTCGCTTTATGAGACTGTAAAACACGTGATATATCTGGCCTCAGCAGTCCATCAGAGGCAGCCAAGCATTTAACAGCCACGGCGGATTCTCAGGTTTACTGTTTGTAGGTTTGGTAACAACAAAGAAGGGGGACATGACGAGTGCATTTCGGGCTTTGTTTGTGTACCCTGGACATCTGGGTGGGAAAGTTATCATGTGGCATGACTGAGCCGGTCAAGCAAGAGAGCAGAAGCCCTGCAGTAACTTCTGCCCCGCGGCCATCGCCCCCATGTCTCTAGCTCTCCCCCCAGACCCTCTAATGGATGAGCTGTTAAAAACACCTCCCTTCACTGTAGCTCCTCGCCTCACACAGTTTGAAGGTGTAGTGAAATCAGGAGTGCTCACTGATAGGCCGATAACAGACCCTCGCTCACCACTGGCTAGTGTGGATTATTAATCATCTTGGTTTATGTTCACAGCAAACTGTAAGTACCATTTAATTGGTAGTAAACCTTGTGTTTTAGTTAAAGTGGGTATAAATTACCAGTGGCTGGGTTGGGATTCGAGGCAGCTCCTTTCCAGTAGCTCCTCTCCTAGCCTGTCTGCTTTATCCTGAGCTGGTCAGCAACATATGAAAAGGTTTAGCTATGCGCTATCAGCCGGTACCACTCTGTAACACATTCCTACCATATTCATACCCTGGCTTAGATTTATGGCTGGCTAATCAATGGTAGACCTTCTGCTTTTGCATTGACAACAAACAGACCGCAGTGCTCCTTGGGGATGATCCAGCTCACAGCCCCAGCCGCCTTTACTCTCCTTCTCATTACGGGCACTTTGTAAACCTGTTGGTGTCTCCGGCGACCCCAGAAGCCCACTCAGGAGTCAGAAAGCCCCAGAGTATAGAATTATTTTTTTTTTTTCTTTTTTTCCAGAATTAGTTTTTTAATTTATAGGGTGTGCTGTTGTGGACCACCTTAAATCAGAGGCGGTCCCCCGATGAGCTGGCAGCCGGGGAAGACTGGGAGCATGGGGAGCTGTGGGCCCGACGTAACCCTGCTCACACGTCTCCCCAAACAAGGGACACAGTGGATGAGGCCGCCATCTAAATCACGGCCAGACAAACACGGTCATCAGCGGCCGCTTTGTGCAGCCAACGGGAGCTTTGAGCTTTTGTTTTCCCCCATTGAGGAACTTGATTAAGGGGACAAGCTTGTGTAGTAAATCAATTCTTGAGATTTCTTTTAATATGTTTTTTTTTCTTAATAAAAAAGGAATGGAGCTAAAAGTGCAAAATACCAGAGGTCAAATCCCCCCCCCCTCCTTGCCCACCCACCCCCTGAAACTCCAAAACTGTTCTTGTTCCGTTCTTCAAACAGACATAACAGGCCTTTGGCACCATGCACAGTAAAATGCTCCTGTCCCGCAAGTGTTGCTTTGACCTGCCTCATACTTGAACACATCCAGGATCCTTCTCTCTGATTTACTCTGTCCCTGCGAGTAAAACTCCGCAGCCTTCTCATCTCACCACGCCGGGGTTATCGGACAAAGCCATGAAGCACAACAAAGAACAAAGAAGTTATGGTCAGGCGGCTTTTGTTCATGGTGTAAGAAGGCTTTGAGGGATTCAGGCATAGAGATTGATAAACATGCTGCTCATTGGGAATTGCAGATGTGCCAGCTGTGGATATGTGCGCCATATCCTCCTCTGACACAGACCTTAGCAGCTGAAGGCCCTGTAGACAATAGATCCCTCACATGCTACAACCACATACACTGCTGAGGACAAGTTTCAGGTTCCTGGTAAATAAACCCCGTTAGAACTGCCAGACCTATTTTTCAATGGCAAAAAAAGCCTGAAGAAATGGACAAACATCCGTGTGTAGTGGAAATCTGTCTATCTGCTTATAACACAGCCAGATTTTTCTGCAATTTCTAGACAGTTGTCTGGGTTGGTCCTTTCATTGACTGTTTCTTCTTTGTGGAACCTGCCTAAATCCAGCCTCAGACGCACACAGAGAGCCGCTGACAGATCACTGGTGGAAAGGATAGTGAGTGTAGCCTCTGATAGTTTGGAGCAATAGAACAATAGCTGACACAGTTGTTGTCAGGAACAAATAAAAGCCAAGCAGCGTAGCTACTTTTTCTCTCTCAGCTACCTGACCCCATTGACATTCATACACCATTATGCATCGCTTGTCATGGGTAAGAGATGCTTATACTGCTATGTTTAAAGACAACTGTTTTCTTGAATAAAGGACTTTCAGAAGTCTTCACTTTCACATCGAAGTAAAATATTTTCTTTTTAAGTGCGGCAAACAAAAATGGACTGGAGCACTACAGCGCCACAGACTGGAGCAGGCCATGTAGTGCAGCTTGAAAGCCCACTTTCAAATGTATGCCGCAAACAGCTGCAAAACGTCTTGACACAAAGAAGAGAAACCAATCAGGCAGAGGTTCTCATACCTTCCGCTTGGAAGCACTAAACCGCAGAGCACAGGACAGTGTTCCTACTCCCAGGGTGTCACACTAAAGACGGACCGGGCGAAAGCAGCCCGACGTCATTCACTGCCACATGGAATCAAATGCTTGTTTACTCTGTTCCCCAATAATAAAGGGCAGCAGATCTCCACTTGTGAGGGTGACTGTTTGTTTATCTGCTTGGCGTAAGCAGAGATGTTTCTGGGGAAGTCTATCCAAACATGTCTTTTTGTTTGTATGCCCAAAGTAATTAGTTTGTGCAGTGAGGCTATCTATGGAGCAAGACATCTAAAATGATAGTATGGCTGAGTAAAGCAGAGTAATGTTTATGTTCCTGAATGTACCTCAACATGCTCAGGTTTCATCAAGCCTGTGCTACATCACAGTATAGGCTGCCACAGCCCCATACTGTTTATACAAATGGACAGTTTGTTGCTCATATGTTTACCAAGGCTTTGTTCATTCAGAACTACAGTACAGGAGGCAGAATGAATAATGCAATCTGGGGCGTTTTCCAAGCATAAGGGAGGTTCTTAGTGCCATTTGCATGCTGAGTTGTTCTACAGTCACTGTTTTTCTTGGTTCTGGCTGTTGTAGGTCAGTGTTAAAAGCGTCTTACCCTGGGTGCTGTTTGACCTGTTGCTGCAGAACCCTAGTGTGTAGCTGGGAAACTCTGGATAGGATCAGCAGCTTGCAAACCAGAGCAGTCATACTGGTCAAACTGGTAAGAATAGCTGGTCTGGAGCACAACGTTTGAGAGTCTAAATCTGCATGTTTTCTTCTGAAATGATATTTAAAATTTTAGATTCTGCGGATACCCCTAAAGACCTTGTTAGTAATGGCTGTAACACTGACTGGTGTTAAATGGAAGAGAGGGGTTTAATGGTGCCCTATCTGTGCTTTCCAGTTCCTCCATAACTCTGTCCTGCTATTCCAGGGTGAATCCTGAAGTGAAATCCTGTTGAATTTTCAGCTGGTTTCCACTGGCTGTTTTTTATACGAATATACTTGCCAATAGTAGGCAGGCTATTGGAAACCACTGGCAGCGATCGAAAATTACAGCCCCAACAGATGGCACAGATGGGACATATCTTCAGGATGCCAGAATGAGCTAAATGGTCCGGTTCTCACTCGCTGTACTTAGGATTTCTAACAATAGAACATTGCAGAAAAAAACATATATATGTTATTTTGTCTCAAAAAACACTTGCTTTCCACCCAGCTATCATAAAATAACTTGTCAGAGCAAACTTGATCACAGTGTCTAGAACTCAAAAGCCTAGAAGTTGATGGACATAGATGTTTTGCACCACGTGGATAGACGGCTGTGAATACTCCCAGATCTCAGGAATTATACCCTACAAACTATCAGGGTTTACAAATCATATTTTTCTCTAACCTTTCTCATGTTCCTCAAGTTGAAAATTAAACCAATTTTGAGTCACAGCCCAAATTCCTTCCAGAGTTGCTGGTCTGGATGACTTCATTCTGCTGTCCAGGCCAGCTTATCAGTAACTCAGCGGGATCTGGCCCACGGCACTTGGGTTGAACATTTACCTCAGACTTACTTGCCAGGGCAGCAGGGCAGGGTGGAACTGTGGGCGTGTGATGCGACGCTGACAGGATTTCCACACGAACACATATCAGTAAAAAAATATTGATCTAACGTCCTTTTCGAACTAAATAGCGAAGCGTATATCACCACGTAACAGCCCTTACAGCCTTGTTCTCAGCACCCTCATATGCACACCAGAATTTATTTTTGCAGGCGTTTGGTGTAATAACAAGCTGTTACTAAAGACCTCTAAAGTCCAGCCCGGACGAGATAATGCCCACCGACGGCCTGAGAAAATCTCCGCTTAGGCTCATATTAATTACCTTAAACGCGTGGAACTCAGTGACCCATAGTCGCTCCTCTTCTGTCCCTCTTCTCCACAAAAAGTGAAAAACATCAATAAATAGCCATCAGGAGTGGCTGATTTATGGCTTCCGCGGCACTGCGATCGGCCCGGACCAGGATCCCCTTTAGCTACGGCTGCTCTCTCCTGAGGCCGCTCAAAGCCATTGTTTTTATTCCAGGTCCAGTACCCTGGAGCTCCTCGCCCTGAGTGCCGTTTAAGACAAACAGCTGCTGTCCAGTCGCTCAAGTGGCGAGCAGAGGAGTTTGGGGCGCCCTGTGCAAAAAGAGATCCTCCCCCCCCCCAAAGCTAATGTAAGCAAGGCATCAGCTAGAGATTTTATGGCCAGACTGGTACAGGTGACACTAGACACAGATACTTATATCTTTGCCAGTGGAAACAATAATATTCAGATGGCACCAAATAGCGGGGAAATCGGATCAGTCCCATAGTCCTTATAGAAAGAGTGTGACCCAAATCAGGCCAATGCAAAATCTGTGTTTCTTAAAATTCTGTTTTTAATATTGTGTTGATAGATAATCCGGCCTATATAAGCTACCTCCTACAAAAATGAAATGAATGGAATTCAAGATATCACAATGAGTCCATATCAAGTCAATGCAATTGTTGATGAAAACAGGCTTCATCAAAAAACGAATGGGGCAATCGTAGGTGGTAATTTAAATTTTCTTTCCCAAAGACATTCCGTAATTATCAGGGGTAAATCACATGTTTATGGAATCCTCAGTTTAGGCAACAGTGAAACTGATTATGTGTTTTCTTTCACACATCTGCCCCCATTATCCAATTGGAGGTCTTGGTCTTCGTCTTTGGTGATTGGTCTTGGTCCTCCTTAATTGATTTACGGTGCCCTGTACCATTGTTCCTGTTTATTCTGCCAGGTGCTAAAGTGCTGACAGTGGGAGCTGGGTGTAAAAAAAAAGAGTTTAAGGAATAGTTAAGCCGCCCATAAATTGTCCACCTCCTGCCATACAGACGTAAATGCAGGCTGAGACCCTGGATTAGCCAGATGCCTAAATTCCAGGGGATTCATTCACAAAGTCATCACTGGTGCTCACTCTTGTCATTCATTCTTTTGGAAAAATACCTTGGGTGTAAAGAGGATAGAAGCATGGATGGGAGCAGGAGAGATAATCGACAGTGCATGCAGAGCGAGCCTTTGCAAGGTCTTAGAAAAACTTTTTTTATGCTTTGGAAACAGGTGCCTCATGTCTGCCCTGTGCAGAAGCGAGGGACCCAGCGGTGCCCAGTCCGCAGTGGATAAGCGCAAAGGCCAGTGTCGTCCTCACTGCACAGCACTAACATTCCCATTTGCTACTGGTCCCAAAAGAATCCTGTGGAATTTAAGCTGGGAAAACTGCAAGTGCTTAAGGTCTGCCTGTGGTATTGCACTAAATGCGTGCGCTGTGCACGAAGGGTTCCTTTTTTCACTCTTACCATACTTTGCACCTGTCTGTGCATTATTATTGAATCCCAAGGTTCTTTTTCAGTTCATTTTGAAGTTTTAACAATTTTGCAGCCAAGGTGCGTGAGTATGAAAACCACAGCTCACATCCAGCAACTGCAGCTTTTCCAGCTATATTTGTGTGGTTTGATGTTATGCTGTGGATTTTTATGACTTGATTTATTCTAACATACATTAATTAGAATAGAGTGAATTATTGTTTTTTTATGACTGATCCGTTCATGTGTTTTAGTCAGTGTCAAAATCTTTATTTATATAGATATTTCCTGGAAATATGTCCGAGGAACACTTGCGGAGACACAGTCTTAACTCCAACGGGAAATTCTTGCTCCTAACAAAATGTACTCGTTTGCAGTAGTAGGCAACAGTCAGTAATGGTTGAAGTATGATTTGCAACAAAATACCTCATTACTGTACTGGCGACCACCAAACTTAAGTTTATAGGTTTGCATTTTTAATTTGCTAAGAATTTTCGGCTTCGTTACCCGGCCAAACCCAGCCGGTTTCGCGTTTGCAGCCTATGAACAACATTTTGTGCTGCGTCTGCAGTCCCAGGTTATAAGACACCTGTACGGCAGGAGCGCGGGGACGCGCCGCTCGCCCCGGCAGCAGCATCACCGCGGGCGGCGCACAGCACGCTGCGCCGCTGGGGATCTGACGCTTCATGCAAAACCCTTCAACTGTGCGACAGACAGCTACTTACATTTGAAACGGGAGACAAAAATATATATTATAACTGTCAAAGACTAGCGTGATACCGGTGGCAATTCGCGCAGTTTAATCTTGGATGTAAACCTTAATAAAGAACGACTGCGTTTCGGTGTCATATTACTAGCCATTTGACAGACACCTGGCTGCAGAATTACGTTTTCATTGGTGTTGTGATTTCTTTCTATGTGTTGTTTTTGTTTATTTGATACTGTTGAATGTGCAAGTGTCAATCCAACTGTATACACAGCGCATGCAACTTTGCGTAATATGAATCGCAGCAATAGTTATACTTTTTATTGTTTTAAAGTACTTCTCGTTAAACCACAAAAGTACTAATTGGTGCGTCACAACATATAAGGCAGATGACAAAATTGAATAGCATTTTAACGACAGTGGACAAAAAAAATATCGCATGAAAAACAGCAAAAATATGAATTAAAATAAAGTCGGCTGGAGAGTTAGCGCACAAACCTTGGTGTGTTTGATCTCCAGGTTGGACACTGGCGAAGGCATCAGCTGGAGCGACGCCATCAACGCCGCCGCGTCCGTCTTTACTTCCCCGAGCAGTTCAATTTTACTTGAAGTCATGGCGCCTCCGTCGTGCAGCCTCTTACAGATGTGTCTGATGTTTTTTTCAGCAGATTTCTGATTAGGATTTTGGAAACCTTCCTGTGTTTATATCCAGGTGTCGGCGCCGGTTCTTTTTTATTGGGCGGCGAGCAGGGCCGTCCTCCACATACAATTAAGATTGAACATCTACATAAAGCACTCCTGCCGACCGTTAGAATTAAGAGCATCCCCCTCCGCCAAAAAGAAAGAGTGAAAATAACAATTGAACACGCCTTGACTATAGCTGCAATAAATATACTTTATAAAGTAGATACTTATCATTGCCCGGTTATGTTGCTTATTTTTACCTGTTACTTCACTTGCTTTTCACTTAGTCTGGCAAAAACATGCCTTGCGTTTATACAGTATGGTATACACTGGAATTTAAAATAAGGGCTAATTCGTGAAAATCTGCCTTATGCTTCATAAAGACGCAGAAATGCAAAATGAAGAAAGAACACGAAAGAAAGTTCCAAGTCACCGCTATAAATTGCCGTTACTGAACCGTTAATCGTTTGGCTTTTACTTTCTTTCATTTCGCCACATTCATTATTACTCATAACACAGAGACCCTTTGCTATGGGAGAGTACGCTATGCTTTAAAAGCATGACTAAATCTCTTTAAACTTTTAAATACTATTTTATAGGCCTTAATAATTGTATTATGATAATTTATGGTAATATCTGTAACATTACTTTAATCCACGTTTTTGTTCTTCCTTCAGAAGATAATTTGTCTTTTGTTCACCTTACTGAAAAGCCGCTTTTAAGTGTCAGCCTGCAGCTTTCCAGCAGAGAAGCGACGCTGGAACGTCGGGCTCAGCATTTCCTACCTTTACATCCGGAGGAAAAGACTCCCACGGTGGTTTTTGAGAAATTATAATGTAGCCTGTTTTAAAGAAACACTTCGTTTTTTGTGAACTCTAATTATATGCGGTGTAGCGGGAACCAATTACATAAGCAGTTAAGTCAGTGAGCATGAATCCTAGTTTAGTGAGCTTTTAAATACGATAGTCTACGTTGAGACTATAGGCTATATATATTAAAAAATATGTTTGCGGTTACCAATTTCTTTGTTAGTTAAGTTGCATTTATTATTATACCCCGGTACACATTACCAAAACTTTTTAAAAGAAGTGTAGATATAAAAGTAGTCGTTTTTATATCAGATGGCCATGGGTTATTTTAAAATATATGGCAAATGTGGGTCTTAATTGACTTCTAAGTAACATTTTCGTTTCTGGACAATATGATAAAAGTGTATGATTTTCGGTCCATCCAGTTATTACTGAGAGTACCTGTCTCAAACGCGAAGCACGTGAAAAGCGACCCTGATTCAAGCGATGGAAGCGTCGGTCTTTGTTTCTCCTCCGCGCTCCAGGCTTTATTATCTGTTCTCGGAGCGCCCTCTTTGGGAAGAAAGATGCACTGCATCGTAAAACCCATAAATTCCCACCAACGCTGCGACAGCATAGAATTTATTTATTTATTGCTTATTCGGAAGTCAGCGCAAAGAAAAAGTATCAGAAAGTGTTAACAGTATTTACGATTTGTATATCGTGATGTTTACACCAAAGGGGTTTAATTCCCCTAAAATACCGCGTATCTCTGTTGAAGTTGGGTCCTAGTCTGGAAGGGAATGAGACGAACTATTTTTGATAAAGTGATTTTTAGGCTTAACATTACTTAAAACGATATATAAAACCGAGTGATGAGAATTCCCATTTGGATTGTATGAGATAATATGTTAACGGGTCTTCTTCTTCAGTTCTGTTAAAAAGTAGGTACATCAGTTTATCACGTCATTGCGTAAAGAGAGAATAAAAACAAATATACATTAATTCAATGCTGCCTTTCGTGTGCAGTTCGCCTAAAGCGTTGCAGTATCTACGCTTGTTTTTCATAGTACAGGAGCAGGAACTCACACTCTCATCAACATGGCAGGTCAACTCGAGGGTACATTTTTCAAAAAAGCACAAGTATAGTAATGAGGCCACCAAGCAAACAGATTTAGTGTCACACAAACAAAAACAAAATATAATATATTTGAAATTTGATATTTAAATATCTAAAAATATGCAAATCCATCCATCCGTTTTCCAACAGCCTGAACTGGTGATCCACTGCTCGGTTCCAGTTTTGGAACTTAACAGATCGTTATTGTATTTTATAAAGTATTTAGTATGTATTCTTTTAATTTTTTAACATCTATTCCTTCGATAAGTGAATATTCTTCCTGTGGATGTGCAGGTCAGGGCCGTACCTGACATCGGAAGGCTGCCCGGCCCCAACCCCAATTGTTGCTCGATCCTGCCGTCTCATTCTCATCTCTACATCACTTTGGACAAAAGCGTCTGCTAAGTAAAAGTAAAACAATTTATTTTTATTTATTTTAACATTAACGTTCCCAAGAAAATAAACGCGCTATCGCACCTCGTCGTCATTCAGGTGAAGGGTCCGATAGCTGTGTGGATTTTCGAATCACTACAGAGCACAAAAGGATGTGTAAAGAAATGCAATCAGCGATTAGATGGTTGAAATGCGTGGAGGAATCTGTCCAGACGACAGTGTGGGGTTTTGTCTGTCTTCCCCCCAGTAATACGCAATGCACCAGGAAACACGCTTCAGGGCTGCAGTCGGTGCAGATGTATCTTGCTGAGACACATTAGTCAATGTGGATCTATGAAAACCAAAAGCGATTAAATATTATCTCCAAGTTGTATTCCAACTGTTAGCAATCTGCCTTTTCTAGAAAAACCCAAGAATTTGTTACAGATCAAGTGAAATTACTATTACATTTAAATAAGAATGATTACACCACCAGAGAGAATAATTCATATCACCTGCCTTTCCTTCAGCGCCTCCTTCTGGCGACTGTACAGCCGCGGCTCCGCAAAACGTTCTGTCTCCTGTCTGTACCTTCACACTTCACACAGACATGCTCTTTGTTGTGATGACTGGCCACATCCATCTTGTTGCTGATCACCTTCTTTTTCGTCTACCTTTAGCTTTTCCAGAGCACTGGGATTTATCACAATGTGCCCAAAGTCACACAGCTACCAGAGAGGAGACAACCGGAATGCCAAAACTGACTGTATATGGAAAAGTTATATATAGAATTTCTGATGAACTGCAAACGTCACTGCATTTGACACCATTATCAAAAGGAGATTTTTTTGCCTAAACCTGCAGCACCAGAGGACCTCTGTGCTCCGAAACGGTTTCACCACAAGGCAAATGTGTATGATCCAAACCACTTCGCATTTCACTGTATTCGCCTTGTGCGCTAAGGAGTTCAGCGACCGTAAACCTTTCCAGGAACCTGAACCCATACCATAGCGGGACCACCAGAACCTTAGACCATGGGAGACAAACACGCAAACCTGCAGTCCTCTTTGCTATGAGTTACGCATGTGCCCGTTCACGTCACCATGGTCTGAGTTCCTCACAAGACATTGTTTAATAATTGCGATGTTGGCCGCATTGTGGAGCTAAAGTATAATACACATCATTTCAATAAAAATGAGCCTAAGCATGACACCAAGCTGATTGGCTTAATAACTCAAAAGCTGCACCCTCAACACACATCGTATCCCAAGTGCTTCCTTGTACTGCACCTTGCTTTCTCCTGTCATCTAACAGTCGCGTCTTGAAAAATAAGTAGCTCAGTTAAAACAAGAGACTCTGAAGAGCAATGCATCGGGATGGGCGCCGTCACAGAGACCCTGGCCAGAACTTCGCCTGACATTGGGGTCTCTGTTAGGTAGTGTCATAGACGCTGTGTCATAGGCTCCTGCTGCAGGTTTCTGTCCTGCCATAGCTTACATAGCAGCTGTCTCTCACTGTGATGCTCCAGCCATCTGCTTATGCTTCTCTTGGCTGGTGGCCACTTCCCCTTGTTCAGCTTTGCCCTCACTGCAAAAGAAGAATCAGAATAGTTTATATAAATGTTGGATTGTGTCTCTATTTCCGACGACCCAAAGGAACATTTTTCCAATGAGTCTCACCTTCTTCCCTATAGTACTGTGTGAGAGTCTTAGGCCCGGCAAGGAATATTATGTTTAAAGCTATTTATCAGTATTTCTGCTTAGAAAAAGCACAGTTTTACATTGGATTATGTACAAGTAATGCACAGCAATACCAGGAAGCAGAAGAAAAATGTCTTTTGTTCTTCTGCCAGGGCAGCCAAGCCTCTCCGTATATCTGTTATAGGTCCCCTCAAGCACCCCTAATTAGCTTCCTGGCGTATGATTGGCTTGACAGGTTGTGCTCGCTTGTTTTGTTGTTGTTGATGTAATTTTTCCTCTTCCTAGTACTGAATGCTGCCCCCACTCATGCATGTGCCCTTTGTATTGTGTGTGGATCCAGCTGCCGTGCAAAGACATGCGGTTAGATGAGCTGCTGTTCTTGAGTCGCCTGTGGTGTATGTGTGTGTCCTTCTGCCTGAACGTGAGCCGTTTGATGGGGTCTTCCTGCTTGGGACAGGCTCACTCTGATCCTCCATTGCATAAGTGTTTAGAACAGGGATGGACTGTTCAAAAATTATCATTTTACAAATGTTATGCAAAAAAATTGTAATGAACACTGTGATAGAAAAGAGATGGATTTGATAGGACAGGGTGATGTATCTATCCTTCTGCTCATCCATCCATCCAACCAACCATCCATTTTCTTATCACGTGGCATAATGTAATTTATTTAGAAACAATTTTATGTCACATGTGTTGCGATGGCGGGTGCGTGCAGGGCGGACCGAGGGAGTTCCAGACAGGTGAACGGGGAAAACAGGGTTTAATGGTGTACAACACTCCAACATAGACAACGTTTATGCCGCGTCTGCCGGAAGAGACGCAGACGCAGACCTAAATACACGAGACAAATCACAAGACAGGCGTGCGGCGGCGCCACACGGGTGGAAACAATGG
Source organism: Cyphomyrus plagiostoma (assembly GCA_019775915.2). Classification (NCBI taxonomy): domain Eukaryota; kingdom Metazoa; phylum Chordata; class Actinopteri; order Osteoglossiformes; family Mormyridae; genus Cyphomyrus; species Cyphomyrus plagiostoma. Next base: position 14,331,176 of record JABFEA020000021.1, on the reverse strand, counting down.
GCAATCACAGGAGGTAATGAGGTGGGTGTGGCACACGAGAGGGGAGGACGTCGCAGGACGTAACAACATGCAGATGTAATTGTACCTGAATGGTGGCTTGTATTTGATTATACTTTACTATGTTCCTTGAAAACGTAAAAAAATGTTAAAAACTCTGAACTTAAAGAGCAGTGTCATTGTTTCATTTGAATTAATTTTATTCAATGTATAGCTTGAGTATTTGTATGTGTTTTAGTCCGTGTTCATATTAATCACCTCTATATGTATGTATATGAAACTTTTGTCTTTTTTATTATTTACTGCCATCTTGGCCAGGACTTCCTGGAAGAAGAGATATTGTATCTCAGTGGAACCTTCCTGGTGAAAAGAAGGATAATTAAAATAAAATAAAAAATAAATACAGTAATAAATAAAGCATTTCTGGATCCTGTTCATTGTATAGAAGACCGTTAGTCAAATGTGTTGTATATACTCACAACCTAGTACATTCCTGCATTCATCAGCTCTCGCACTGTCACACGTGGTGCACTGTGTCAGCATAAATGTCACCACAGATTTAGGAATACATTTAAATACGAATCCCGCGTAGACGTACGTGTCCCATAAATACAAATCCCGCAAGACGTACATGTCCCATTAATACGAATCCCACAAGACGTACGCGTCGCTTAAATATGAATCCTGCAAGACGTACGTGTCCCATAAATACGAATCCCGCAAGACGTACGTGTCCCATAAATATGAATCCTGCAAGACATACACATACCATAAATACGAATCCCGCAAGACGTACGTGTCCCATAAATATGAATCCTGCAAGACATACACATCCCATAAATACGAATCCTGCAAGACGTACGTGTCCCATAAATACGAATCCCGCAAGACGTACGCGTCGCTTAAATATGAATCCCGCAAGACCTACGTGTCCCATAAATATGAATCCTGCAAGACGTAAGTGTCCCATAAATACGAATCCCGCAAGACGTACACGTCGCTTAAATATGAATCCCACAAGACCTACGTGTCCCATAAATATGAATCCCGCAATACGTACGTGTCCCATAAATATGAATCCTGCAAGACATACACGTCCCATAAATATGAATTTCGCAAGATGTATGCGTTGCTTAAATATAAATCCCGCAAGACGTACACGTCCCATAAATACGAGTCCCACAAGATGGTTAAGAGAAAGATCACCCAAGGCAGTGTCATTGTTGCAGATACATTATCAGCACTGACTGTTTTGAAGTTCACAGGTTCTTGCAGGAGTTACTGCAGCAGTGTGGTTTGTGTGCGACACCTAGTCCAGTGTGTTGGCCACTGTAGATCAATCTGTAGTGAAACACCACACACTGGCAGAGGTTAAATGAATGTGCAGGAATTTCATCAAGTGCTGTCCAAGTCCAGTTGACCTTGGGAAGGGATTTGGAAACTGTCCATATCCGTCACAGAATGTTGATTTTACTCAAAGCCATTAGAGGTCGTGAGCAGTTGGCAGCTAAGCCGGCACACGTTTATTCATATGCATCTAGTCAAACTGAGCATGTGACCAGAGCTGGAGTGGCCCAATATTTCAAGTGTGTCTGTATAAATATTCAAGAAGAATGTCTTCAGTCTCCCAAGTTAGCATGCGTGCTGTTCAATCTATGCCACGCCCCCTTAGTGTCACAGGTTGTGGTGGTTTTAATATGAAGATTGCTGGAAGTTTCCTGTCAATATGATGAGAAATCCACTTTGGAAGAACATCCACTGCACCGGGTCACACCCTGTATCCTGATAACGTGCAGTTGAGTGTGTCAGACATGTTGATTATATATAATGATAACAATCTATAGTGTTTCTGTGTACAGAGCAAAATGTTAGGTTGGCTTCATACCTTCTAGGTTGTAGGTTTGAGTTCCACCATGGCTCTGAGTTTGTCGTGCTGCATGCCATGAGCCAAAAACACATCTGATAGAGAACTGGTGTCTCTAAAGAGAGGCGCCATTGGAGCGTGCAATATGCAATACCAAATTGTTACTCTTAGGGTTTAGTATTTTGGGCAGCTAAATAATCCTCAATGCAACCATGCAAGTGTAGTACCTTATGCTATATACCGCATTGTCTATATGTGAAGTCCCATCTGAGGGTTTGAGAAGGGCACGGCTGTGGTTGGATGGTCTCCCATCAAATAGTTGATGCATTTGGCTGGGGTCTGATGTTTGAGTGGCTTGGATCTACATCCCGCCATACTGCAAACAGGTGCTGTTTTGTTTGAAGAGCCAAAGGTACACTCCACATATTCTGTTTGTTCTTTGCCGTTTGCCCTCGGCTCCGAGTTCATAAAAAGTGCCTCATTAAATGACATTCCTGTTGTTGTTTTGATGCACCAACAGAATAATGCATTTCCTTCCTATGAAATTTGTGTTGTGAACCATCTGACAAAAGTCTGTCAGCAGGAGTGTGTATAGTGTATGAAATTTACCAAAATATCATCCCCCCAAGAGAGCAAAATGTGAGTAAACACTCTGAAAAAGCCTAAAGTAACAGAGGATATAGAAATTGTGTCTGCGAAGAGTTTTTTATTAGGTACAGTGAAATACAGCATGTATTTTATTTTGGAGATGCCTTCATGCATTGTTTACCCATTTCATCATCACAGTTAAACTGCTAATTTACATATTTCCATATTATTATCCATCAACATATTTAGTTC
>JABFEA020000021.1:14318128-14328446 GCA_019775915.2 Cyphomyrus plagiostoma | reverse complement strand
TGGGGGGGTGGGGGCATTTCCCATGGGACTGTGCGGATACTTAAAAATTTGTTTTCCTCACTAATCATTTTCCATAGCATTATAGGAAGGCGTATTAATGCTTATTTAAAGTTTCACTTTTTAACACACTCACACACACACTCCGGGCAGTCGATCAGCAAGGACATTTCATCTGTTTGGACAGTGGTTGGAAAACACAGCACCCAGAGGAAAACCACGCGTTATTCATCAGTTAGGTGTGTTAATGAAAAGCTGTATTTGAACGGTATGGGGAAAAATATATATATGTATATATATATTCAAGGTTTCTCCAAATTGATAGCAGCCTTCTCTGACGTAAACAATCTTATAGTGTTAAAATCTTTATGCAGATTATATTATTCTTTATACAGCAACACCCAAACCTTCCCACACTGTCTCTTCATGGCTCATGGCTTTTTTAGTCAGTGCATAATTTCATATGCGTTATTTTACAGGTCTAATGTCTTTATAAATATTAAAAAATGTAGAGAATAGAAAATAAACCTTTCTATGGATAAGCGAGTCCAACCTGTTCACTGGCATTGCACATATTTTCAGTTTAATAAGCACATATGGATGCATATGCCAAATGTGGACGTGGTTCTCCAGAAGCCCACAGAACGAGCCCTACATCCCCATTCAGGACCATTCAAAGGCATGAAGCTTCTCTTCAGGGTCACGGACAGAAGGCAGTCAGCAGAACTGCAGACCTCCACTCTGTGCTGCAGGAGTCACACTGCTACATGTACATTTCAGTATATGCTGCACAAGTAGACTATTAAAACCGAAGCTAAAATGTTACAAAATAACCACTACTGAGCCACACAGTATTTCAAGTGATTAATATCTAGCTATTTATTGTATAGTGATCCTAAAATAACTCATAATTTTTAAACTATTTTAACCACCTACTGGCTTCATTGAAAGCCAGAGAGTAAATGATACTACCTACGGATGTTTTTAATTTGCATATTAAGGTCAGGGGTGGGCCCACTGAAGGACATGCTGACTTAGGACGTTTTATTTTTCAAAGATGTCACAATAAAATGCGTTTTTTGATTTTCTGTTGCTTTTTGACATTTGCAGAGTATTTTGTGGCACTGGAATGTCAGCCCAGCGGACAGCACTGTTGTCTCACATGTCCCAGTTGCACCTCCTTGAGTGTGGAGTTTGAATGTTCCTTCTGTGGTGCTGGCGTTTCATTGACCTGCATTTAGGCTGATGGGTGACTCTGACTGCCCGGCAAAAATGGACATCTCGTCCCGGGTGCCTGGCACAGGGTCCACCTGACCCCCAGCCAGGATTACCAGGTGGGAGACGGGGACGTTCTGCTCTGGTTGGGTGCTGGAGTATTTGCTCAGGTATAGCTGTGAACTGTAAAACAGATGCTTCTCCAAAAACTCAAACAATTTCAAATTTAATGAACTCCATATGCAAAGGAAATAAGGCAACAAAAACACTGACCTGATTTCCCAGTATACGCAGCACTGGGAATCCACTGATTGTTTTTTCTCAGGACTGATCACACTGAGTTTTGAAGGTCATTAGCTCAGAAACAAACATAAAGATTGCCCGACTTTACTGCCTCTTTTTTCCTATAATTCTTTCGCAAGGTGACCCGACAAGGGCTGTGGCCAATCAGAATGAGCTGCCCGGTGGCCAATCAGGATGAACTGCCCGGTGACCAATCAGGATGAGTTGCCTGTTCCCAATGGCCACCTCTGCTCCCTCCCCCAGGAGTTTGCAGCCTTTTCCAGGGTGAGTTCAGCTCCAGCCACACTAGCCTACCTGGAGGGCAATCTAGGTTATCAGCTCAGTAACAGGTCTCTGCCATTTTTCGTCGGCTCCTTTCACTCCCAGAGGAGGGCGTCCCAGGAGGCATCATGGCTGCTGTGAAAGTTTCGATTTTCCTCCTTATTCTCTTATATCACCTGTGTGACGCGAAAAGGACAAGGGGAGTAAAAAATGGTGAGTTTCCCTGTTTAATAGTTATTTTTCTTGGAGTTAGAATCTTTTCATAAATTCAACCACCCCCCCCCCCCCACAGTGCTGAGAAAAAATGTAATATTAATATTATAATGGTTATTATGCGGTTAGGGCCTTAGGGCCCAGTGTAATTCATAAAGGAAAGATAAAAAAGATCATTTATCTATGTAAGTTTATTTAGATTTTCCTTGTGTGAGTGTGGAGAGTTTGCATGTTCTCCCCATATGATGTGGCTGTGGAACGTGAGTTTGCGTTCCCTCCCTCAATCCAAAGACATGCACTCAGACTGGCTGGCATCTGTAAGCATCCCTTGGAGTGTGAGCCCTGTGAAGAACTGGCATCCCATCCAGGCTGTACCCCAGCCCTGTGATGAACTGGCATCCCATCCAGGCTGGACCCCAGCCCTGTGCCTTGTGATAGACTGGCATCCCATCCAGGCTGTACCCCAGCCCTTTGCCCTGTGATAGACTGGCATCCCATCCAGGGTGTACCCCAGCCCTGTGCCTTGTGATAGACTGGCATCCCATCCAGAGTGTACCCCGGCCCTTTGCCCTGTGATGAACTGGCATCCCATCCAGGCTGTACCCCAGCCCTGTGCCTTGTGATAGACTGGCATCCCATCCAGAGTGTACCCCGGCCCTTTGCCCTGTGATGAACTGGCATCCCATCCAGGCTGTACCCCAGCCCTGTGCCTTGTGATAGACTGGCATCCCATCCAGAGTGTACCCCAGCCCTTTGCCCTGTGATAGACTGGCATCCCATCCAGGGTGTACCCCAGCCCTGTGCCTTGTGATAGACTGGCATCCCATCCAGTGTGTACCCCAGCCCTGTGCCTTGTGATAGACTGGCATCCCATCCAGAGTGTACCCCAGCCCTTTGCCCTGTGATGAACTGGCATCCCATCCAGGCTGTACCCCAGCCCTGTGCCTTGTGATAGACTGGCATCCGATCCAGGGTGTACCCCAGCCCTTTGCCCTGTGATAGACTGGCATCCCATCCAGGCTGTACACCAGCCCTGTGGCCTGCGATGGACTGACATCCAATCCAGGCTGTACCCCAGCCTTGTCCCTGTGAGGGATTGGCATCCCACCCAGGGTGTACCCCAGCCCTGTGATAGACGGGCATCCCATCCAGGGTATACCCCAGCCCTGTACCCTGTGATAGACTGACATCCCATCTAGGGTGTACCCCTGCCCTGTGCCCGTGATGGACTGACATCCCATTCAGGGTGTACCCCAGCCCAGTGCCCTGTGATGGATTGGCATCCGATTCAGGGTATACCACCCCAGCCCTGTGCCCTGTACCCCTTACTCTTTTGTTAAAATGAAACAATGTATAGGCTGTTTTTTAAATCTGACCCCAGAGTGCATTTAAAAATTAATTTGAACATCATACCAACAAAGAGCATTAAGGTGAGGACTGCATATAACTCTGTTATAATCTTGTGTAAAATTCTTACTGAGGAAACCAAATTTTAAATACACACTAATATCAATATATACAATAATCACATTGTCTAACAAGAAATGCTAACTTGCAACCAGAGTCTGTACAGCTTCTGTGATTAATGCCGGCAGGTAGATAAGCATTAAACATTAAACCAGCCATCAACATGATGACCCTCACTGAGATAGTGGCCTACAAGGACAACATCAATGACAGATTTGAAACTACGTGGTGCACAGGAGAGTGAGACAGGAGATTGAGACAGGAGAGGGAGACAGGACAGCTGGACAGGAGAGTGAGACAGAAGTGTGGGACATGAGAATGAGACAGGAGAGGGATCCAGAGCAGGGAGCAGTGATCATTCAGAATGAAACAGGAGAGGTCACATGCAGACAAGCACCAGGGTACACTGACTTTTTTTGCTTGTGATTTACTGTTGGCAAAACGGTCTCAACCAGCTACCGAATACGATAAATAACCCTTCCATTTACTTATGGGGTTGCTTAGAAGGGATTACGCCATTGTGAATTTCATTACCTCAATTTTGTAAGCGACTGGGTTCCTGCAGTGCTGCCCTTCTGGAGGAACACAGCTGGGAACTGCAGTCTAACATTGTGCCCGGGGAGCCGTAGATAACCATGCAAAGGCTGATATTTGTTCAGCCTCTTGTTAAGCTCTATTTCGTATTTAGCAGTGTAAACATCACCAACACTAAACATGACCTGAGGCCATCAACTCTTTTGCTTTGCTCTGTCTGGCCAGATCTGAGCACCACTGTGTTTCGTGCGTCATTATTTTGTTTAATCCTTGATATTTTATGTGCTGTGTTTTGCGCGACTGTGGGTTTGTTCGGCAGAGTTCTTCAGGACCCACAGACCAGTCAAACCGCAAACCCCCTATGAGCCTGTGTCCAAGTTCTGGATGTTCAACGTAGGGGCCTCACTGGAAGACTTGTGTGCCATCCAGGCTCTGCAACCTCAAACTCTGGACTCCTGTGGTTTCAACTCCAGTCACCCACTGGTCATCATCATCCACGGGTGGTCGGTACGACTGCTGCCCACTTTCCTTTGGCCCTCTGTGCTATCAAAAGCCACTTTAATGGAACGAGCAAACCAATTTAATGAACCATAATCAACAACAGTTGTAACTGCATGCATGTAAGGCTGCAGATTTTCTCCCTAGTCTCAATGTAAATAAGCCACTGGTACTATAACTGCACGGTGCACTTTGGCCGTGGCTCACCGTGGGGTGAATGTGATGATTCCTATTCCAGCTGGATGGGAAGTTAGAGAAATGGATGGCAAACCTTGCAACGGCTCTGAAGACCACACTGAGAGACGTGAACGTGATGATCGGGGACTGGCTCCCTCTGGCCCAGCAGCACTACCCGATCGCCGCGATGAACACCCGGCACGTGGGTCAGGAGATGGCATACCTGCTGGAATGGCTGGAGGTAGTGGGCCAACCCAAGGACGGCCACCCGTACCTCATCAGCAGTAATTAAGTTGAATGGTGTCGTAGTAATGACATCACTCTGGAAAGACCTGGTGACGTGCACATCTCCCCCTTACTTATCCCAGTCAGTACACGCATTTCATGGTTTTAATTTTAGCCTGAATTATAATTGTTGCTACTTTCTGAAAGAAACATAACTGGGTCTCTCATACAGAATCATACTGTAGGTCAGTGATTATCTGTTGGCCTCATGCATCTGTCTTTGGTTTTAAGGAAAGTTCCAACTTCACCACGGATAAGGTGCACATGATCGGGTACAGCCTGGGGGCCCACGTTGCCGGATTCACAGGGAATTACTTAACAGGATTTAGAAAGATCGGGCGGATTACAGGTGAGGGAGCTCTCATCCATTGTGAGGCCTACTGGATTTCCTATTAGAGTACTTTGTGCAGACTGATGTTTTAAAGGTGCTGTTTGAACTTTTTTGAAGAAAAAATATGAAATCTGCATCTTTTTTTCCCAAAATGTCCCTTAGAATGAATCTCTATAATTATAATAGTGAGCTCACTTTTGCCCCATACCCTAACCGTGGTCATATTATCTGATGATGTATCCTAACCAATCAAATGTGAGAGGCGTGTCCAACAGAAACCTTGGGATTAAGAGCAGAGCATGTTGTTTGATCTTTTCGTGCAAGATAGCAGAGTGTGTTTTCCAGAAGATTATTTGTACAAAAGACAAAAAAAAATGGTTGCAATGCAGTAGTAGTACGGCTGCAAAATCTGTTTGTTTCACCTTATCGAACATTTTAAATCTGTGTTAAACTTATACTTCCTATTTTAATTGTTTTATTGTACAGCAGCTTTTGATCCCATAAGTTAACTTTCAGACAATGAATATACAAAATATCAGTGTAAGCTTACAAGACCTAGACACGTTCATCTAGATACCCGTCAATTTGTGGCATTTAGCTCAAAAAAATGGTCTTGTATTCCCTTGAGATTCCAAATGCAGAAACCAGCTCTGATTGTTAAAGCTATTCTCCCGTGTCAGTATTTGCCCACTGTGGGTTGCCTTGCAGATGCTGTGCTGAAGTTGCAGGACTGACTCACGCTTTCTCCGTTTATCGCTGACCCCCAGGCCTGGACCCCGCTGGTCCGCTCTTCGAGGGCATGTCCTACACAGACAGGCTGTCACCGGACGATGCCAACTTTGTGGACGCCATCCACACCTTCACCCAGGAGCACATGGGGCTCAGTGTGGGCATCAAGCAGCCTGTGGCTCACTTTGATTTCTACCCCAACGGTGGCACCTTCCAACCAGGCTGCCACATCCAGAACCTGTACGAGCACCTGACCCAGTACGGACTGCTGGGTACGTACCATGATGGTGGCCGGCTCACTCATTCATTGTGAGATGTTCAGCGTTACCTTCTCAGCCTGGGTTTTTAGGTTCTGCATCCCCTTTCTTTGTAAACCATGCTAAGGAAGTCACACGCTAATATATTTTATAGTACCTTTACATTTCCATACTTCTCGGCTTTCTTAAGCTAATATAATTATTATTTTATAATAATAATTTGGACAGTGGACGGTGTTATTCAAGGCATCCTGTCCCCTCAGTGGGCTAAGCCTCTGTGCCTGTGGTCAGAAGGTTGCTGGTTTGAGCCCAGCCTCGGCACATCTGCGGGTCCTTGAGTGAAGCCCTTAGCCCCCAGCTCCCTGGGTGCTGCAATGGGTGGCTGCTCTTCACAGTCAGCTTTCTCTCACCTACAGAGAGCAAATTGGGGGAGGTGTAGGGAGAATTTCCCTACAGGGTTCAATAAAGCATCTCTTATTACATTTATTTGACAGAAACTTGCGTCCAAAGTGATGACCAGGTCAGGAAGATCCACCTTGTTGCTAATTGTCCTGCTCCAATGTCCAATCTTCTCCTAGTATGTTGAAAAATAAGGTTTCGTCCAGTTGGCTTCAGTCTAGTCGCTGGTGCTTCCAGTGAATGTTCAGGCTTTATTTGCTGAAGAATCTGTTTTGTTCATTTTTCTTGGGGGCCCCGGTGTTCCCCGACGCCGTCCTCAGGTCTCCTCCTGTCCCGCGTCTCTGTTTTCCGCATCGCCCTGGTACATGTGTGCTGCAGACCCAAGGCTGAGTATTTGCCAGTGAGATGAGGCTGTGAGTAAGGGCTCTGGCAGGCAGGCAGAAGCACATTAACGCAGCTGTCATCCGGGCGTGACAATTATCTGGATGTCTCAACTCCGCATTGTTGTGATGGTACCTCGGGCTACGTCATATCTCAGTGAGAAATAGCCCTGCGTCAACTGAGACCTAATGCAGGGAAAGAAAATGAAAAGTGTAGCTGAATGCAAACACATTATACCCCTGCTTGCATTACTCTCTGTCCCCCAAAGGGTGGCGCAGGCTGATTTTGACATTCTCAAACATCGTTATCAGCATTAAACACTGTCAGTTCGGTGCCCTGTTAAGCAGCTACAGGCTATGTGGCTACATGTCCAGTTTCAGAATAAGAACGTTCGCCAAGTACAAAAAAATCCAAGGAATTTGTTTTGTGGTGGCATGACATAAAAAATGAAGCATACATTAAACATGAAATGGAAACCAAAGCACAAAAAATAATAAATAGAATAAAAGCAATATACAGTTAGTAAAAAAGAAATAAAGATGTGTAAATAATAAATTCACATGTAGACAGATAAATACAGTGTGGCATCCAAATGTGCAGAGCAGATGGCTTCTGCAGTGTACAGATGAGATCCTGAAGACAATAAGAGTGTGAAACGTGTACAGATGCTGATTAGATGTGAACTACTGTGCTTGTCATGGCTCCATATTTATCATTTATTATGCTCTCACTGTCATTATTCATAGAGCAAACAGGCAGTGTCACCTTCGCAGTGTCACTATATTTATATTTGTACAACTTTTAATAAAAAATAATAATTCACCTCAATTCATTTATATGCAATAGACTCTTGTTTTGAGTCATTTATGTAGTTTTTAAATATACTATTTAAGTACATGTCTACAGATTTATACAACGTGTATGCTGTGTATCACGTCACGTTTAAGTCTCGCCATTAATAGCTCACATTAGCCAGGGCTCCAGAGTATCCCCCAGGTGGTGAGCGTTTGCTGTGAGTCATATGCAGTGAGGCCGCACTGCTCCGCGGATCTGTGCGTGGTACAGTGTGACAGACAGCCTGACTAATAGTCATTAGCAGACAGCGATTAATGCCCGCTGACATTTACCAAGGGCACAGCAGCTAGTTTAATGCAGCGACAATTAAAAAGAACTAATTTTTAAGAACAGCGACAATTAAAAAGAACTAATATCCCGGAAGAAAAAACAGGGAAAGCTGACGTTTCTAAAAGAGCCACTTGAGGCATCCGTTTCTGTGGAATTTTCCTTCCTGAAAGCGACATATGTCGGCTCAGAGGTGGGTTTTGCGCTACCATCTTCCGCTTTTCCCGGGGCAGGTTTTCAGCAGACCATGAAGTGCGCCCACGAGCGCGCCGTCCACCTCTTCATCGACTCCCTGCTGAACGAGGACATGCAAAGCACCGCCTACCGCTGCCCTGACGACGGCTCCTTCAATAAGGGCATGTGCCTGGACTGCCGCAAGAACCGTTGCAACACGCTGGGCTACAACATCCGGAAGGTGCGCACGGGCCGCGGCAGCCGGCGCCTCTATTTGAAGACGCGCTCGCGGATGCCCTACAAAGGTCAGTGGGCCCCCTGCAGGCGGCTTGGATCCCAGCAACTTAGCCTCAGCCGCACGCTAACATATCTTACCTTGCTCGGACGAGCGGCGTAACTCATATATCCTCTACCTTCCTGCAGTTTATCACTATCAATTCAAGATCCAATTCATCAACCAGATCGAGCGCATCGAGCCATCCCTCACCATCTCCCTCACTGGGACCAAGGAAGAGAGCGAAAATCTGCCCATCACCTTGTGAGCATTTGCCGCCTGTCTCTTAGCACTGGGCTGCTCTCGGCTGAGGAAATGCGACGGGGGTCACTAATGCGCCGTGCGCTCCCAAGGCCCAACTCCCGTCCATTAATTACACTTGGAGTGAATTACACCGGACACTTGGAGCCTGTGACGTCCAGACGTGTTTTATCTCGCGCGGAATGCGTTACTCCTGCTCAGTACGGTTTTGAATCACTGTGAATGGGCAGTACGCGGACACCAGTGTCTGTCTGGTTCATGTGCTAAGCGGGATCATTGCAAGTACTAAGCAATGGATTAACAAAAGGACGAGGTGGCCTGGCACAGCGGGTCACTAACCGAGTACAGATCTCCACAGATCAAGGGTCCTGCCTTTTTAAAACCTCACAATAATTAAGGATACGGGGTCTTACCCCGCACACATGGTAATATTAACTGTCAAGATGCTGATCTGGTCTGTGTCTCCCATGTCTCCCAGTATCGAGGAAATCTCAGGGAACAAGACGTACACCTTTCTGATCACGCTGGACAAGGACATCGGCGAGTTGATGACGCTTCGCTTCCACTGGGAGGGCAGCGCTGTGTGGGCAAACATGTGGAGCAAAATGCAGACCATCATCCCCTGGCACCTGCGCCGCAAGGGGCCCGAGCTCACCGTGGGCAAGATCCGCGTCAAGGCGGGGGAGACGCAGACGAAGTAGGCAGAGACGCCACACGCTTTCATCCTAGCTAGCATGCTAGTGCAGAACTTCAGCCATGACCGCCATTTTAATCTTCTAGCTGTTTAATTATACAGGTAGTACCATGCTTAGTGGACTGAATGGCAACCTGTGAGTCCAAGTTACTCCTTCAGTCATTTCATTGGGGCTGAGCGCTGCAGTGATTTAGACTGGGAGGCAGACAAGCATCTCGGGGACAAAAGTACACAGCTACGTCGTGTTCGGAGCATGGCCTTCGATTGTTTCGCGAGGTGACCGAGAATTCAGGGACCATTCAGCTGAGGTATTACAAACTGCTGGGTCAGAAAACAGCAGAAACAAAGAAAGCCAGGTGGCGTCTAATGACAAAGGTCAGATGTGGGCGTCTGTCAGCCTGCGCTTGGCACCAGGGGTTCTCACTCAACAAATACAGCAGGCAGATATGGTGGCCGGACATACTGAGGTGCATGGAAGCTCCTTCCTCCTGCAATGGACACTTTGCTTTTACTACACAACACAGTTAGATTACTATTAAAACAACAAACACCAGCACGTCAAGCTTGGCGCAGAATTACCCCAAGTCTTTAAATTTCTTTAGCTAATATTCTGTGCACTTCGACTTAAGTGTAATATCTCATAAATACCGTTATCGCATCTCATTTCTGATTCACCCCTCCTGGAGCCGACACCTTATCGTGGTGGAGGGGTTTGCGTGTTCCAATGATCCCAGGAGCTAAGTTGC
>JABFEA020000021.1:14278320-14291150 GCA_019775915.2 Cyphomyrus plagiostoma | reverse complement strand
CAAGTCTTTAGTCACTTGGTGCAGCGTCCTTGATCTGTGCCCATAGTTGTAATACCTTATTCATGCAAGTAACAAGGGTGTAATGTAATTTGGTAGATTTCCCTTCCCTGAAACTGAAGTTAATTTGTTTTGATATTTATAAGCCGGTTATATCTAGATCTGCACCGTGGGTAGGAGAGGGCTTAAAGAAAGTTGGTCAGATTGGCAGAAATCCTTCAGTATTTAACGTTTAACTTCCAAACAGTTGCGGGGCTGAGTAGGGGCAGCACCTTCAAACGCTTTGCCTGGGAGCTGGGAGATAATGTCCTTTTTGTATGCGAAATGACACGCAAAAGAGGCTGTCTCCGCCGTAAAGCAGCATCTCGCCAAATAGACATGCTCAGCGGGTCCTGGTGACACTCCCATCAGCTCTGAGAACATCCGCGGATCAGCCCAGCCTGCCATCAGCGACGAGCGCCATGCCGACTCCCTGCACCGCAGGATGCGTTGGTCACACCACATAGCGTACGGCGCTCTGGGTAAGAGGCTTATCACATTCTCATATCTTCATTACTGTAGTTTAAAAATAAAATGAGCTGTTACCAGAATTAAACTATAAAAGATGCTGTCAGAACGAGAATGTATTCCTCAGAGAGCCCTGACATCACCCCGCGGCTAATCCCTACTCCTCACACACCCCCCGGCTAATCCCTACTCCTTCCACACCCCCCAACATCTACAATTTCTAGAATTACTGGGTGGATCAACTGGAAATGTGAAAGCCAATGAATGTGCTTTACCCGAATGTCCTAATCATGACACGTCTCTCTGACTCTACACCTATTACTTTATTGCACATTCCACTTGCACATTAATTTTCACAATCTTTGTGTCCATGTTTCTTCTTCAAATGTTTAAACATTCTACTTCTAATTTGCAATATAAAGCAACATATAACAATATAGCAGTCACACCAATGGCAAAGTTAAGTAACTACCATGCAGTGTCATACAGACATACACAGACCCCACTGCGATTTCCTTCTGCTAGCTAGATACACAAGCAAGATCCAGTCAACTGGCAAAAAAAAAAAAAATAAAAAAATTAAAAAAAACTGCGCCACAGGCACAGTGGCGTTTACATAAAATCTGTACCCATCCATCCATCCATTATCCAAACCTGGAAAAATGAGCACTAGCAAACAAAAACAAAAACATGATGTTATATTAGCATATTAACTCGAGCTTGTGGGGCATGTTTACGAAATGGACAACAGCACTTTAAAAACAGAAGCGGATCCGGCAATGTCAGAGCCGCTCGCGTTTGGGATCAGATGCGAGTGAACGCACGCACCAACGAACAAAACGACACACAGGTACAGCACTGACTATTCACACCAGAAAGACACACATCTGTTTAGAAGCCCGGCAAGCGAGCCACAAAACGTGCCAGCTGTCCCAATATTTCCCAGCCGGCTCTGCAGCATCACAATATCTTTATTATAATGCCAGACTGGTTACTATGAGCATGACTCCAAGTGACACTTCATCTGCACTTATACTTTTATGGTCCACAACAGACTAAGACTGCGTTCACACCCACAAGCTGAAGTGACTCAGATCTGATGTTTTTAGGGCTGTGTGGACACACAAATCCAATTCCTTCAAATCAAATTTGAGTCACTTGCGTGCAGTATGTGGTCCTTGGTCGGATACATATCTGATTTGTGGTCATGCAACATGAATGAAAACGGTCAGATTGGAATTCACATGGGTTTTTGCCTATATACATACACTGAGTGGTGGCACATATCAATGTGTGTTCACCAACCATGTCAGAGGACAGATGCATTCACATTACAGTGAGATACAGGTCACTTGTAATTATGAATGTGAACTGTCAAGATCTGAGCAGAAAATTGGAATTGGACAATGAGGTTTGTGATGTAAACGTAGCCAAAGGGTTAATGGTGTCTTCCAGTTGAACTGGGAAGTTGGAATTTCTGAATTTCTAGTTGGAAATTTCAACTGGAACGCCCCCCTGAAGTATGAATGTCAGAGGAACCTCTGCAACTGCAGCCATTCAAGATGGCCGTTTAGCAACAGATGTGAAAGCAGTAGCTATATAGTGTTTGTTAGTACTTGTGTCTGGTCTCATTAAATTGATCGTACACACAGTACACACATTTAGCCCAGTCTTAAAGTTGGCATAGAATGCATTTTGTTCTCTGTCGTCAACATTGAAGGTACGTGAACTTGGATTGGTAGAGAAAGATCCAGAAGAGGCTTTACTGGCCCATTCACAGCCTCATAATTTGGTCCTAGAATGAATCAGGTTGTTTTCCCTTATTCAGTGGCCTGATTAATATGTTCAAGAGCTCTGCACTGATTGGCTGGTTTACAGTGAGGCACAGTGATGCCTCACAAAGAACCAAGACAGATCACTAGAGGTGAGGTGAAATATGAAGCGTTTAGGCATCCAATCGTATATGTTTGATGCTGTATCAGAGGAGGAACCCGATGCTGAGAAACAGACAGCGTGTGCAATGAATGCTCCTGTGTGGTAAGTTTTATCGCTGAATGCTTCCTGGAACTATTTGCTGCACATAACTGTAATAGTCCCGAATAATCTTAGACACGCTAACATAAGCGTAACTTTGTTGTTAGCATTGTAACAAGAACTTAGATTATCTTTCATATCACACAACAAATGATGTTACAATGCTCTGTCAAGCAAGTTTTATCAACAACTCCAAATAGCAAGCTGAACAGCTTGTAAATCTGTTGTTTTTAATGAACTTGGAATTCCATTTTTCCCCCACATTTTCAATTAGATGTTTGTTCAGATAATCAAAAGTGGGCAACAGGATGTACAGAGGCCTCTTGTCAATGTCAGTATGACAGACATCGTAACGTCGTTTACTACTCCCCTACTAAACTGGGCTACATTTTCCCAAAAGCATCATTTCTAGCAACAAAAGCAACTGACATGTTTGAAACCACGCAACGGCACGGTCCCACCTCTGCAAGCTGCAAACAGGAGCTTTTGGGAAATGTACCCCTGACTTACTTGGTAAAGACGAACATCAGTCATGCCTGTTGACAGTTTGGTTCCTTGGGCAGGGTATGAAAAGTGCCAACATCCTTGTCACAGCCCCGAGCCGCAAACTTATGCATACAGCCTGCGTTTTTCGCTGTTGTCCTCCTCTTCGTTCTTCACAATACCTGCAGAACTACTGAAATCCAAATGAACATGCCCATTGAGTTTGGTTTGTGTTACCTTTGGGGGCGTGGTTAAGACTGTTACGCAACAGCCTAGGAATTTTAAAACGGCCCTTTTCACTTCCTTCTTTTGCATATTTAAGAATTATATTCGAAAGTGGAACAACAACGTTTGATATTCACGGCGTCATTTCCATGTACCAAACTCTCCTTTTTCAACTGTCGAGGTAAAGTCAGATTTTCATTCTATGGCACCTATAAATCTGACAAGTTATCCAGCTAAGCAAGAAATCCTGCTTTGTGATACAGGCTCCTGTTGTAGTTGTTGGTATTCCAGAAAGCGTAAGCACAAAAAAGTTCTGCCCGTGTCAATCTTGGTCTTCTGACTTGTTTTGCTGGAATAGTTAATGCATGTGTGACGTCATTCCCAGCTCTGATTCCCGACTTCCAAGGTAAATGGAACAAAGTCAGTGACAAACTTTGCAGAGTTTGGGATGGCTTTGCAAAGTCAAACAAGTTTTTTACCTCAAGCTACGCGGTATAGCCTACGACAACCCTCAAGCTACGCGGTATAGCCTACGACAACCCTCAAGCTACGCGGTATAGCCTACGACAACCCTCAAGCTACGTGGTATAGCCTACATAAAGATAAAAAATACAGTGCAGTAAACACAGACACCAGTATCAGCTTTTTATTATTATTATCATCAAGATGATGTACATAACTGCATGTGCTATACTTTTAAGTGAAGGGCAACAAAGTAGGCTTGTTTACAACAGAATCACCACGAAGATGAGTAATTACACTATGACATCACTAGGCGATAGGAATTTTTGAGCTCCATTAAGGGACCGTCGTTGTTTATGTGGTCCTTCGTTGACCAAAACATCGTTATTTTATTACCAATGAAAATTACCACAAAACTGCCCAAACTTACCTGCTACCTTATTTTGCTGACTGGCTACTAGACTGTTAGGGCTGGCGAGGAAAAAAAAGGATAAACTTCAAAATATAAAATTAACCCACACCCCCACAGTCTAAAAATGACCTGTATAAGATTCTTGGGAAGTTTGCAAAAACATCCATGGATTATCTTTGGCAGGGCGATGGCTATGTTCTCAATATGGAGGCTGCACCCTCCAACTTCTGCCACAGATTCAATTTTGGAGCAGTTCTCAGGTGTAGATGTTCATCCATATATTGTTTTTGTGAAGTAGCAATAAGATCCATCAAAGCTCAGAGCAAACAATAATTTTAAATAGGGTTACCTTACCCTCTCTTTTCATAATGAAACTATTCTGATTGATAGTACCAAACATAACATTTACTGATGTTTACATGTGCCAAGTGTACAATTGGATCAGATCTTCTCTGCATGCACACATCCACATCAGGCAGTCTCAGACATCCCACCGCCAGCAGCTCCCTGGCATCCAAAAATGACATGCGGTGTCCCAGTAATCTGTCATTGTGCTATTCATATAGGCTGTCGGGTGTTAAAAGAAAAATGGACATATAAGGAGATGAGTTGTGTTCTACTTGGTGCCATATCTCTTCAGCTCATGGATAAAAAAGGGAAGGACATCATTACTGCATGCAATGAACATGTGCATAATGTACAGAGTGCAGATATCAATCTCATGGAGCGTTTATATGGATAATATTTTTTCATCTAACAGATTATGAAGTCTACACCACCTCTTCAATCCGACTGAAAATTCATTTATTTTAAATCAAGGTGTTTATATCAAGTAATTTCATTCTGATAATTAATGATTTATAAGATGCCATGTAAATGTAGCTAACATATCTGCAAAGCGTAGAAAAGGTTGCACATATTCTTTGAGTCACCGCAGTAACACCATTCTGAGGCTGCCCTTGTTTTTACCATGACCCTATGCTTCAATTTTGGTGCAATTTGCCTCAGAATTTGTTCAGGTTCAAATACAATGTGCCCACAAAATTTGAAAAAGACCCGTCAAATACTCTTAGGGTTATTGTGTTCACATCACCAAAGGGGGGATGTGGTACTCCAGCTCTCTTCCCACCAAAAAGGGGTATCTCTCTTAAAAGCAGAGGTCTCAATGTTGCAGTCACATGCAGATGTGGAAGTTGACGGGCGGGAGCACCAGAACGTGATCCAGAACAACCGTCATGGTGCTGATTAAATTCAGTCGCGATTTCGGCTTTTTTAACTCGTCACTGGAACATGGAAATCCTCCAAAAGAGCATTGCTTTTACAGTTAAAAAACAGCTGTGGTGGACAGATAGGCATGCTTTGTGTAAGGTGTATTTTGAATTTACTTTTAAATGAAGTCCATAACCCATTTCAGGGAAGAGAACTGCTGCCATTCAGTAATTATGGCTACCAGACACAAATTCCTTTGATTTTTTTTTTATTGGGCTGATTTTAGGAACTACAGTACAGTAAGCTGGGGCAGGCTCCTTATCTTCCACGCGAGGCCCCTCTGCATGCAATTTGCTTAATTAAAAGGGAATCATTACAGTTCTGTTAGATGATTAGTGCCTGCTGGCCCAGTGAATATCAGCAATTTTCAAACAAACCAAACCATGCCGACTAACTCCGGCAAAAACAGAATGTTATTGTCTTGTAAGCAATAAAGTGAAAAAAATATTTAGCAGGATGCTAGTTGATGCTCATCTATTGCTGGAAAAATATGAGGATGCAGTTGAAACTTTGCAGATACTATTCTTATTCATGTTGATAGATCTAGCATGTTCTAGTACTCTCACGCTCTCTCTCATGAAACCATTTTGCTCACTGTAGACAATTTCATATCATGATACTAGAGACAAAACATTCATATTATTGCTGATCGGTTTCAGCTATCAATAGCATCTACTAATAAATGAAATCAGCAAAACTGACTGATCCAGCCTCGTTCGTTAACACCCAGGATGTGGATCCATGTGCTACAGGTTCTGCTTGCGAGTCTAATGCGTTCCCAGAAATCAGCTTGCAAAGTGAAATCTCATAAGTCGCAGACATAATTACCTTTAACTAATTAGCATTAATTTCAAGGGGAAGCATTTACACTATAAAGCACTAAATTGGGATGAGATCACAAGATTGCAGTGATAATCACTGGGCAGAAGCTAAAAGGAGATGCGACCGCTGCCATTAGCGAGCTGACTGTGGCTGCCGAGGGAAATTAAAAAGGACCCCCCCAGACATTCGACACTCATAAGCAGCTCAAAAAATATATATACACACACACACAATCTGCCTCTTATCATCAACACCTCAGTAAAGGGCACTGACTAATTTCACTTATATATGCAGAAACTCAGAAGCAAAACTCATTTCAAAGGATACCTGCATTTCTTGCCGCTCCCAAAAGCAGCGCCTGCTATTGGTACTGGGGAAGGAGTGCATACGGAATGTTTTGCTGGGGCCGGGCGCTGAACTTCACAGGTAGCTCAGCCAGCACCACCTGAGGGCTTGGGAAGATCATGCACACCCCTGAACAGCCGTCCACTCCCTAGGACCAGGGGTGGCCCCAAGGTGCTTTTCTCCCCACCAGCATCAGCTAAGTGAGTAACTGGATAAGCGTGGGATGATTGCATAGCTACTGCATTGTGTGGCTTTTTCCATCAATTGGGACACTGTGATAAACAGGCTCCGGGACTTTTCTGGGTTAGACAAGAAAAAGATTTGAATGTGTTACTCCTCTAAAAAGAAGAATCCTATTGTTGAAGCCAAACATGGCTGGTTTAGTAAAGTCCTGATTATTGAACAGAACTGGGACAGGATTCCCAAGCTGCCCCAGCAAAAAGGGGGATGAGGAGCCCGTCCTCCAGGGCTTCATGCTCTGAGGGAGCCGTCAGACAGACACTGGCCCTTCCTAAACCATCCCAGACACCATACAGCCACTGAAGGGCGATTTCATCCACAGGCCTATTTCATTACATCACTCAAAAGGAGCCTTTTCATTATAACTGCTGTCAGATCCCTCCATGGATGACGACCCATGGTACTTTTTTTTGTTTAATCTGACAGAGCCCAGTAAGGAATAAATGCAGGTACATAGTTTCTTATGAGAAACTACTGGCTCAGACAGGAAGTAGTAACCAGGAGAGAAGTGTGGCCAACCGACAGGCAGTGCGGCCGCATTCTTTCCTACCACTTCCTGCCGTGCAGCACACGGGTGTCTCCATCCTCCCCCACCACCAGCACACATACCGCACTTCTCACCTACCCCCCGCGCTGTTGTCACGCTGAAACTTCCACAAAGCGTAATGATTAGCCAAGCAGGCTGAAGTGGGCGCGGCATTCACGAGGCCCTTAACGCCGGCCCCAACGCCGTTCCCAGGAGGATGGAACCCAGGCAGCCCAGATGCCACGCGGCGAGTGGAACTGCCGCCACTCAGCCGCCTACACTGCGGCGCCGGAGGCTGCATCCTGTGGAGATAAATTAAGGCTAAGCGAAGGCGCTGCTGGGATGCAGCTGGACAGGCCTCATTCGCTGAGGGTGGGCAATCAAATGCTTGACCCAGCATCTTCAGTCCTCCAGGACAGACTGGGGTACATTTTCTAAAATTACACCCCTTGACTTCAGCCAATCAGCATCTGGTGCCAGGCTAATTCTCCCTGAGCTTCAGAGGCTCAGCTCACTAATAAACCCCCCCCCCCCCCACCACAAGCCTGAGCCAGAGAGCGGCCAAGGAGATGCGGCTGTCGCCATTCCGGGAGGCTCCATGACAGCACAGGAGGTGCAGCCTTTCACCAAGCCCGCTTGCTATTCAGCCCCTGCTCCCCTAATCAATATCACTCCTTCAGGGTTCTGCTTCAGTCCAACCCGGTCCACCTGACAAGAAATCCAGCCCAGCATTAATGGGGGGTAGGGACCCTCGAGGCCGGCCTGAGTCAATTAAAGAGCCGAGGCACAAAAGCAGAGAGGCTGCAGAAGCCAGTGATGGCAAGACCAATGACAAAGGCCCTGATTAGAGGCCGTCCCCTGTGCTTAATCCGCCTGGGGCTCCTGGGACAGCCTGTCAATGATGGGCACTTCCTCACACACTGGGAAGGGTGACCAGTCCGCTCCTCCCCCGAAAAGACCTCTCTCCCCAGTATACCCCTTGACTTCAGCCAATTGACATCACCAGTCAGGGTGAAGGACAGGCAAAACGGCTAATTCTTCTTCAGCTACAGCAGCATGCAAGTATGCAAATTATTTTATTTCATAAGGAATCCATCTGTGCCTTTTAAATCATAGGAAAGGTACACCCCTCCCCCGCAAACACAAATCCGCTTACCGGGTAAACCTGACAGCTCGCGAGTCCGAGGACGGACAGCCACAAAGGGGGGGCGGAGTTTAGGCCAGCAGGAATGCTGCTGAACGGCAAATGGTGCATTCTGAAAAGCTGGGGGGGGGCGGAGACTAGCCAGGGCACTGCAATCACGGCACAGCACACGGCATGGAGCCATGGCAGCCACACCAGGGAGCATGTCAACACCCACCGTCAGGAGACATCAGTGCTGCGAGATACCAAGAGGAAGAGGCAGAGAGAGACCACATGGCAGACGGGACTGCAAGATGACTGATACAACCGGCATCAGGAAAAGCAAGATATACATCACAGGCAGCAAGCCAGAGAAAGCTCTACTTTCCCACCTCAGGATGCCTGCAGCAGATCTTATCTGGGCCAAATCAGCCACCAGGCTGGTCCTGGCACCTTGATTTATTAAAGAGGAAAGCAGCAGCTATACAAGCTGTTTGATGCTCCTGGCCCAGCTGACTGCTTTTGCCTTCATGGTCTTTCCAGTCTGATGGACGCCTCATCTTGAATTATCCGTCACTATAACCTACCCTAACTACTTATCGGCACGTGATCAAAGATTATTGTCGGAAGCCACCTGACAGCCTGAAATCACAAAAACAGCTTACAGCACCAGGACGGCATGCAGGCTTGGCAAAGAGCCGCTGCCTGGCACCTGCAGGGGGTTCGAATCCCGCCCCCACACCGTGTGTGAGGAGTGGGCATGAGCGCCCCGTGTCATGCTGGTTTCACCCAGAATCCAAAGACACTAGGTTGAGCTGACTATCTGTGGGGTGTGGCTGCATGCACTGCAGCGGACGGGAATCGTCTCTAGGGGAACCGCAGGCTTGTGCCTGGGACAGGCTCCAAGTAAACCTGACCGGCGTAAGCAGACAGAAGATGGACCAGCCTCTACTGTCTGCATCACGAGGAAAGGGAGGCAACATCCTCAGACACACACCACAAAAGCAAAGCACCGCACCCACTTTTCAGAGGACGCCCACAGACGGCTTTCTACCCCCTCCAGCGGCACTCCCCAAGCTCAGGTGTCGGTTTCAGGCATTCGAGCAAATGACACTCCCTTTCCCTAAAGACTAACATGGTGTACTGGGGTCAGGAATTGTTTGGCAGGCTGATTAAAGAGACCATCTTCCGAGAGAACAATGGAGACGGCGAACGAAAGCAGAACGGTACACTAACGGGAAGAGGAATTACAGCAGTAGAAGGGTCTGTGCTGAGCTACACAGCTGCTTTTCCACACCGCAGCCCGGAAAGAGCTCCTCCGTGCTCGGTCAGGTGGAAGCGCAGTGCGGCCCGAAGACTGAACCCGGCTGAAGCACACCACACGTCACAGGCTACAAAAACCGGGAAACGGGAATCTCTTTATGGGGCACTTAATGTATAAGTGGGCCAGACAGAGGGAAAGGCATGGAAGATGATGAAATGGAGGATATGGATAATCATACAGGGGGGGGAAATCTAAATCAGGCAGACATGTTCCCTTTTGTGTAAAAGTACATGCATAGGCTAAAACTCCGACTCTGAAATATATGTACTGACTGACTGATTTAGAGAAGTACATCCACTATGGGAGGAGACCTTGTCTCAAAGTGCTGAGCCTTGTACTGCAGTTACGAGAAGCTGTACTGTGACATCACAGGGCTGGGTCAGCTGACCTCCCGGTCATTCCACTGAACTCTCATTATTCCACTGTGGGGAAAATGTTCGAAAGCAATGAAGAACCTGGCAAAGCTTACAAAAAGCCCATTTACAAAGCTCTGCTCTAGACCCACAGACACCCTAATACGAAATCCTGACCACCCACCATTATAAGCAACTTCCCTTTGAATCAAAACCTTAAATATGAAATTAGTTCACACTAGATGGAAGAAGTCAGCGACCTCTCAGAAAGCCCGCATCCAAACTCCTCGTAAATCTCATCACAAACCCCTCAAACGCAGTCTCAAGTGACTGGATCCTTATCTGTCAATCGATCCAGAACCAAAAAAGGTACCACAGTACAATTTAAAAATCATTTCAGCTTGAAGCTTAGAGAGAGAGAAGGGGGAAGAAAAAAAAAAAAAAAAGGTCAGTCATTAAATTACCACAGAGTCTGTCAAAGAAAACACCGCCGTGAAGCGCCGTGCCACGAACTCACCTCCCGTGCGCGTGGAACTCGAGGTGCAGAAAGCCGTCGTCGTGGCACAGGGCTCGCTTGGCCCGCTGGTGCTTGCCGTGCAGGTCGTCCGTGTCATAGGACAGGCCCTCGTAGTGACGGATGTACTTACTTAGGGGGTTCCCGTAATGGCCTGCGCAGAGAGAAAGGAGCAGCGGTCCGAATGCAGGCAGGATGAACCAGGAGCACAGCGACTCCAAAGCTTTTAATCACACAGACTGAAATTTACACCCCTGCCTCCAATGTTACTGTTCACAAATGGCAGCCAATGTCCTGTTGAAATACCGAGGTAAGATGGATGCAGCGCAGCTCATGGAAAGTCGGCCATTTTAAATTTATTTTACACACACAGCTACTGTTATTGATGATAACAATAATCCATCTCCCAACTGCTTATCCTGCCATCAGAGTAAAAGGAAACTGGCTCCATTTCCCCGGAACAGCTTTCAATATGTTAAACAAAAAGCAGAAAGGGGGATTTTTTGGATAATTAGCAGGCTTATTGCCCTGGATTCTGAGTTGGTATAACCTAAAGTAAAATCTCAAATGCTGTTCTACCTCAGAGTGACCAAAGCTCAAGATCATTCCTCCACGCATCCCGACTCCTGCACATGAGGTTCAGCTGTGACCAACGCCAAAGCAGCCCCTAACGCTCCATCGCTAATCAAAACTGACGATTTGCCGGCATTCCATTTCTGAATTCGGACACACCACCATTAATGTCAATTGCAGCAGAGAATGTAGGATCCACACAAAGCTGTGAACCAATGCAGAGGCATCCCAATCATTGTTATGCCAGTTACTATTTAATGTTCATCTTCTCATTATAAGGCAGGTGCTAAATTGGCAAACGAAGCACCATAGGGCACTTTCAACCACTGGAACTTTTTTCTAGAACTAGAACCTTTTTCTGGAACCAGAGACTTTGTTGTGTTCACACCACAGAACCTTGGTGTGTACCAAACTCCAGTCTAGGTACCTTTAGTTGAAACCCGAACTACTGGGGACAACATTACATCGTTTTTTTTATTCTCTGGAAAATGAAAGATCGATCTGCTACCCAGATTTAATAAGAATCACGAAAATGTTGTAGGTCAAATAAGTAAACTATGAATAAAAGCCTGTGTCTCATTTTGATATCGATCAATATAACCAACAAACAACAAAACAGCTTATTTACCCTCCGTTGTTTTGGTGTAGCTATGTAGTTTCGTATGAAATTTTTTGGGCAGTTTAACCTACGTTCTTTTTGTGTCTCCCATTCTAACTTAGCATGAAGGTCCCAGTTCCTGTTGTGTGGTGTGAAAGCGACACACAAAAGTGACTAGAAGCTACAAAAGTTCCAGGTCAAGATGACATCTAAGCTGGGACCACGTTCCAGGTGTGAAAGCACCTATAGATCGGCTGGAGAGAGAAAGGCAAGCCTGCAGCCCCATCAGCCAAGGCTTGTTTTAAATAGTCCTTATTGTAAGGGACACTATCTTTACCTCTGCCATTTGATGAGAGAGCTCAGTTTTTGCAAGTGGGGCAAATTTATTACAGTAAAGTGTAACCACTTTTTTTTGAGCGCGAGCATTAAGCATCTTGCAGTGAACCACTTCTTACAGCAGTCAAAGTGCCCTTTGTTAACGCCAAGCCCTTCCCCCCCGCGACCTGCAAACCTGCCCCTTAATCCCCCATCAGCCTTAGATGGGGCCTGAGCACATTTACGACGTCTTATCAGCTTCAGCAGGGAAAGTGCTCAAAATATCACAACTCGATTACCTTTTCACCGCAGCTGCGTCATTCAAAGATACAAAATACAGCAAGTTTAGCCAGTTTTTTCGCGGGTGGTGCCCCAAGCGGCTATACCCGTGTTTCCATTTCCTGACATTCGAAACGCTTTGGTAGCTTGAATGAACCTTATTCACAGCCCCAAGGCAGTGAGACAGCAGGGAAATAATTGTGGCAGAAGAGGTCGGGGAGCAAAGCCACCTGACGTCCAGCAAACCCTGGTTTTGGCGTGTGACGGAACTCAGGCCCTGGGTCTGGGTGACTAGGAGAAGGTGGGAGAGCGGGACACGAACAAAGTACCAGGGAAGAGGTCTGCCAGTCATTATTAAATCGATCTACTCCTTTCACCAACAGGTATAAAACTGAAAGGACTCTGGTCATTTAGATACAGCTGCTGTGC
>JABFEA020000021.1:14245037-14256364 GCA_019775915.2 Cyphomyrus plagiostoma | reverse complement strand
AACCACTAACTTACGTGTACTATTAGAGCATTAATGTAATTTATTTAAACTTTATTTTACCAGGTAAATTAACTGAATACCAGTTCTCACTGCTTTATGTGATATTCAGGAGAAATAGTAAATTATGGTGGTGCAGTGGTTAGCGCTGTTACCTCACACCTCTGGGACCTGGGTTCGAGTCTTTGCCTGTGTGTGGAATTTACATGTGTGTAGAATTTGCATGTTTTCGTCGTGGGGTTTCCTCCGGGTGCTCCGGTTTCCCCCCACAGTCCAAAGACATGTTGAATCTTATTGGAGTTCCTAAATTGCCCATAGGTGTGCATGTGTGAGTGGTTGGGGTGCGATTGTGCCCCGTCCAGCGTTGTTCCCTGCCTCGTGCCCATTGTTTCCGCAATAAGCAGGTTAGAAAATGGATGGATGGATAGCAGATTATGCATTGGAACTGCCTGGGATACAAACGTGCATGTAACTAAACTCTTCAGCCAATAAGAACAAAGGTGTGTTGTCACGGAGGTGAGAGTCGCACAACTTGTCTCTGTATGCATTGCGTCAAGTGGAACGCACACAATGACCGGACTGGGGAAACAAACTGAAACGCGGACTTAATACAGAGGACTAATGACAATGACCAGAAACAGCTGATCACACGAGGTTAATGAGGAGGTGTGGCACACGGAAGGAGTGGACGATAGGGGCAGGACAGGGGTAATGTTAGGATAATAAGATAAGCCATTAAGAAAAAAATGCTCTTCTTGTTTTATCCTGCTCATTTTGTGAGTAAATTTTTACTCATTTTACTCATTTTGTGAGTAAAATGAGTAAATGCTCACAAAATGAAAAAACATATTTATGTGTAATTTTGGGGGGTCGGGAAACGATTAATTGGTTTTTCATTATTTCTTATGGGAAAAATTCGATCAGAATTCGAATTTTTTAGGATTCAATCCGGAGTTGGGAACGGATTAAGTTCGAGAACCATTGTTCTTTTGTTTACTATATTATTATAACTCATGGGAGTTTTACTTACACAAAAATGTTCAGAGGGCAAAAGGAAAAATGATTGGTTTGGAGAGATAACTAATCAGATTGTAGAGGTGGGATCAATCAACCAGACATCTTGGTCCCACCTCCTTTATAGTCTGATTGATTATCACTCTGAGCCAATCATTTTTCCTTCTGTGCTCAGAACATTTTGTCGTTTTATAGCATAACTCTCACAAGCACAATTATATTTGAGTTGTGTTGTCCTATGATACCCATGGTGTGTGAGACTCAGAGCTATACTACCCTGCAAAAGGCACACTATTTAAAATGATTGAATTGAGCTGCTTCAGCCACACCCATTGCTAATAGGTGCATACAATCAACCACACAATCATTCAGTCACTGGGTCATGCTGAAGAGCTCAATGACTTTGATTGTGCACATCATTATGGGATGGTACCATTGCGGTGAATCAGGTTGTCAAATTTCTGCCCTGTTAGACTTGATCTGGAGATCTGTTAGTTCCATTTCTATAAACTGGAAGCATCTACGAGCATGCACAGCTCAGCTGCAAAGAGGTAGGCCTCGCGAGCTGACATATCTGGACCACAGAGTGCTGAAGCACGTGGCACCTAAATATCAGCTTTCCTTGGTTGAGGCAGTAGTTGCAGGGTCTCAAACTGCCTCAGGAAGCATTGTCAGCATGGTGACTGTTCATCACAAGGTTCATGGACTACGTTTCCATGGCCAAGTGGCCATATGCAATGCCAAGTGTCAGCTCAATCGGCAGAAAGCAAATTGCCATTGGGCTGTGGAGCAGCAAGACGCGTTCTCTGGAGTGCGGAATCACGCTTCACTATCTGGCAACCCGACGGATGAATTTGGGTATGGTGGGTGTTGGGAGACACCTACATGTCTGAATGCACAGTGCCAAATATAACGCTTCATGTTCAGGACTGTTGGCTAGGCCCCAAGTGAAGGGCACTCTTAATTCCCAGCATACAGAGACAAGTTGGAAAATTGGATGCTTTGGTATGGGTGGTAGGGATATACCTCTAACAATATTGTGGGAGTACCATTTATTTATGGGGTGGGCGTAGGTTGAAACCAAACCTATTCCCTTGAGTATGACTGCACAAAGAAAGACCAAGTCCTTAAATCCATGATTTGGCAAGGTTGGTGTGGAAGAAATTGATTAGCCTTCACAGAACCCTGACCTCAATCCCATTGAACAACGCTGACTGCAAGCTAGGTCTTCTCATCTGACCTTACTAATGCTGTAGTAGCTGAACATGCTCAAATTCCCACAACCACATTCCAAAATCCAGGGGAATGCCTTCCCAGAAGAGCTGAGGCCAAAAAAGAAACCTGACCAAAAAACCATTAAACAATAAAATATTAATTGGTTGAGGGGGGTAGCTCTATGAGTGGGGACTCAGAAACTTGCCAGTTCAAATCCCTGAGTCAGCAGAGTGATCCCACCATTGGGCCTTTGAGCAAGGCCTTTAACCCCAGTTGGCTGACCCTACTTTCCCTATGTCAGTTTCATGAGGTGGCCTCCTGGGATGCTTTTCTAAGCTGTCCTGAAGGAGTACCCACATATATGCTGAGCGATAATTGGCTGCTTTTCCTTCACTCTCTGGTCAAACTCATCCAAAAAAAATTCCACTGTATTTAGGTCAGATGGCCAGGTCATGTGATGCAACGCTATCTCTCCTTTGTCAGCGACTAGGTGTGTCCAAACTTTTGTCTAGTACTGTAGTTGTGATGGAAAGGTATCCAGATTCTGTTGGCTAGGAAATGTAAATAAGTTTTTGTTTTCTACCTGAAGACTGCAGGTCCACCATGAATCAGCCAACAGGAGTGAAGTCCAGGAAGATGATGGGTCCACTGCCTCTTGAGGTAGGGCAAGCTGTTGCTTTGAACCAGGGTGTATTTTTATAACCACCCGGCAACAAGCAGAAATCCTGGAAGCTGAGGGCTATTTAAATGCACCACGTCTCTGCTTCTGAGTTTGTGATGTCATCTTCTCCATTTTCACTCATTGTGGATTACCCAGTTAATTGCCTCATTATTCAGACTCTCAGAACACATCAGTTCTTTTCCTTGTTTTTCTCGTCGCATGCGCCGCAGGCTTCATCAAGCCTGTGGCAGGTAACAGATGTCCAGCGGCATCATTGGAGTTGATGGCTAATGTGCTGGTGGTTGATCTTGGGTACAAATAGGGCTGTGGTTGGGAATTCTCAATATCAGTGATGAAATCTGTGAGAAATTGCTTCTGGGCAAAAGCCCAGGGCAGGATTGGGGCAGCCTTATAGCACAGGCACAGCAGGAGCTCTAATATCTTTATAAGTGTTATTTTATACAGCAAATGCATAACAGTTATGTCAAACCCTGGTTATACAAGACTTTAGACTTGAATGTTTGCAGTGCATTCGTAATAAGGATGCTCATGAATCTAACAGTTGCTTGGGATGACTGGTAAACGTACTGTACTACCACAAGAGGTTTTCTCGTGTCTGACCACATGGGATTCACCTCTTGTCCTCTAGAGGGTACCATTTTGTGCTCTATAGTCTACTAGTATTGCATGCAGACTGGCCGAGTTACCTTCCAAAGAACACATTTCATGTCAGTTTTCCAAACCTGTAGCAACTGATGTAATTCAACACACTGCAGGTTTTCTTGCTGTTCCCAGGTGATCTGGTCTGGACAAGCTGATTTCTGTATGTGTGCAATGGAGGAAGTCCAGCATGACCCAGTGACTAATTTTTTTTAATGATTTGCTTTCTAGACCCTGTAAGGTTATGGGTCCCCAACCTCTTGGTACATTGTGTAAAATATCATGGACATTTAAAACTTGGAGTTGGAAAATTATGAAAGTAACATCACCAAAACGTCAAACTTCCACACCAGTAACCAACATATTTTTGGGCCACAACATCTCCAACCAGGAACTGCTCATCAGATACAAGAATGAGATCATGAACACCATCATCATGAGAAGAAGATGGCATAATTATTGTCCCACTTCCTATAATCTGCTGCCCTTCATCTTCCATTGTTTTATCTTTTATTGCACTGCAGTACTACTGTCCTCACCATGCGTCTGTCCCCTCAGCGGTAACTGTGGACCAAGAATTTCAATGTGTTCCACAAAACAGGGAGCCAGAAAACTTGAGATTGATCAAACACAACATTACCAGAGAACAAGAGTCCACCACAGCTCTCCAGTGGACCCCAGAAAGGACACCAGGAGGTGTACTGTGAAAATAGAACTGGAGACACTGAACCAGGGCTGGGGCACCATACAGATACATGCCCAGACATAAGAGTCCTGCAGCATAATGTGCAGCTGTAGTAGTAACAGTAGTAACAGTTGTAGTAGTGGTAGTAGCAGTAATATTGCTCTTTTTGTCAATAGGGTACCTCAGCAGTTAGAGCCCTTACCGAAGTGCTACTTCATTTCATCTCCACTAGTGGGCACACTGTGCCGTGTTATTGTCAAGCTGCCGTCAAGCGCATGGCAATGCCGTAAGGAGTCGTGAACAGTTTCTGTCGGCAAAAGGGGTCTAGGGATAAAAAAAAAAGGCAAACCGAGCGCAAAGAGAGAGAGGGAGGGAGGGCTGACCGAATAAATAACAGGCCGGAATGGGGATCTCAGCACAGGCCCGCATTTCTGGCTTATGAATAAAAAGACGTCGAGACGCGCGACAGTCGTTGTATAGAAAGGGCAGTTTAAACGTCATATAAAATACACAGCCATGTGCTGTATGTGATGGTAAATACATTATATTTTTGATGTATATAAGTATAGCTCGGTTAAGTTCGATCTCCGATTTTGTTATGTCGGTTTTAATTCCAGACTGGTGACATTTATTCTCCAGCCGTAACACTTCAGCATCACGGGCAGCGGTCACTCGCCAATTAGCCAGGAGCCGCGGGGGAAGGTCTGCCCCTCTGAGGCCTCGTTATACAGGTAAGTTTTTTGGCTGGTCTGGGGTGGCAGAGCCGAGAGGGAGACGGAATGACTCCTCTCACTTTGGGGAAGCGGAGGGGGAGGGTGGCTTCGTGTTGGAAGCTGGGTCGGTGTGTAACACGGGAATCGGCGTCGTTTCTGGCCCGCACGGCTTCGGCGGCTCCCGATGTATCTGCCCAGCTAGCCGTGTCAGTGAGCCTGAAGTAACGTCAGTTGCTGGGTGCCTCGGCTAGTAGCAGTCAGATACCAGCTGGGAACTGGGTATAACAGTGGCTGGCGCTCAGCCAGCGGCGGAAACACCGATTTCTCTATCATTTAGTCCGCCCTTCATCTGCAGAGCCCGCTTACAGGCCAGACTGCCTAGGCAAGTGACTGTCGTTCTGGTTGTCGCCTTGCTAACCGGCTAACGGGCTCCCCAGGCAAGTCATAAGACGAATCGTGTTTATTTTCCATGAGCTGCTCTGTCTGGACACCTAGGGCGCAATAAAAGGGGTGCGTTTGGGACCTGCTGTCAGAGTGAAAGTCAGGGACTGGCCAGCTAACGAAGCTAAAGCGATTAGCCATTTGTCCGTGACGCTGCCGCCTGTCCTCTATCCTGCGCATAAACGCGGCCATTTCTCTCTGTATAATAACGGGGCCCATTTTACCGGGGGCTGCTGCTTTCATGCAAACCTTTGCGTGTGTCTATACGCCATTTTCCCCCAGGAAGCGTTACTTCAGGCGGACGCGGCCTGGCTCAGTGCCCTCGCCGCGTTCGGCGACAGCCACGCCTCTTTGGGCCCCGGTTGGGTCCCGCTTGACAGGCCGGAGCGGACCGGCCGTCAGTCTGTCATTATGGGGTAGGCAGCGCGCACAGGCCGTGCTGTAGGAAGGCAGCCCGCCGGTCAACTGTTATTGCGGGGTGTGGAATCTTTTTTGAGGGCTTCTCAGCCTCTGTTTTATTCTCCATTCACACACTAATAACTTGTTAATTAGGATCATTAAGGGTTTGTAGGATGATTTTAGTGGCTTGGTCTCGCAAGGTTATAATTGGTAAAACTGGTATTTTTCCATCTTCCTTGAATTTTAATAGTCATTTAAGCGTGATTTTTTTCCATTTATGTGGAGTACTTGGGGTTACTGGTAATATTGCCAAAACAGTATTAAATGTATTAAAATCAGATTAACTAATATTTAGGTTATGTACATTGACAGTACTACTTAGGACAACAGCAGACTAAATCCAAACATGTGAAGTCTAAAACACACATTACACGGTTTAGTGTGTTACTTTGTTTTCACTCTGATTTTGAAGTACCTGTTCAAAATGCTATGAAGATGGCATTAAACATCCATACATCTGCAAAACCCTTAACCTAGTCAGGATCACATGGATGCCTGGGCAGCATTGGGCACAAGGTTGGGTTTAGACCAGGAAAACTGCATGACACAGGGAGAGTGTGCAAGCTCAACACACAGAGCAGGGGATGGGATTTGAACCTCTCACCTCCCGGAAATGAACCAGTAAAAAGGCAATATGGGCTTCATTTATTATGTAGAGCAGCTTGGTAATTCAAAGTAGCAATGTTCCGTTTGCAGGCATTCTGTTATCAGTTTTTAGTTAAAACAAATATAATAGGTCATCAAAACATCAACCTTATGTTAATATGGATCTGTGGTTTCCTGAGAGATTTTTTATGAAAAATGGATTAATTTGAGGTAATTTGGCTCACAGGCCAATTAAATTATTACACCCAGTATCAGCGTAATAAACATAACAGTACAGGAAGCATGAAAATACTTGTGTTATGGATTAGCGGTGTTATAAATGGCTGGCTGGCACATGGCATGTGTTCTTAGTGTAAGTGATCTGAGAGCCATTAGCTATGACACAGCTGGGTCAATCAGAATGTGTGACTGCTAGGATAAACGATGGGATGGAGGAGGAAAAGCACTTCATCTCCTTGTGTTTTTATTGCCCTTTTTATATATTCCCTCCCAGTGATGTGTGCTTGGTGGCTTGTTGTCATCCCCACCTGCAAGGACTGGTGTGTACCAGACAAGCTGCTTGGTTTTCAGTTGGCCATTTGGCTGAGTTGCTGGCTGCGGGGCGTGTGCCTGTGAGGGGAAGGTCACGCGCACTCCCGTGTGTGTGTGGCGCTGGATGCCTCAGCAGTGCGCTGCGTTTGCTCTGTGATCGCAGCTGCCTCGCTGAGGTGCCTTTCTGGATTACTTCTTTCTGGCTGATGTTGCTGTGTGCAGTCGGGTCCTCAGGCTTCCCCTTGGCCTACTTCTCACTCAGCTTGTGCTTCCAGGAAGGGATGTGGGTCTTTTCTCCCGACTTTATCATAACGCTGCTCCTTTGCTGACAAATCACCACAGCCACAGCGCCTATCTCAATTCTAATAATTTATTCTTGATTTTATTAATATGATTTGCCTTTGCGTTATACAGTTGATGGCCAAGATCTTATTTCTGGGCACCTTGGCGGTCCCCCTCCCCCAGGCTTTAGTCACAGGTGCTCTGCTGCCCCGGTGCCCCCGTCCTCAGCTTGTCTCCACTGCCGATGGCCCCTGACGCTCTGCGGCTCAGCAGGCCTTGCTGGGAAGTCACGCTGGAGCCTTACCAGCGTCCAAGTCTCCGGTAACAGGAGCCAACACGCAAGTTTCTCTTAAAGCATGAGTATTTCTGCGCTCTCTCGCACTTCCCCGCAAGTTTTGGTGTGTGTTGCTTATACTCCAGGCAGACACGTTGGTCTCACTGACATTGTCAAGCAGGAAGTTATTTGCATCCAGCCTGACTTGGTTGACTTCTTTCATGTAGCCCTGTGGCATATATAGTCCCACAGACGTTGATGAATGTGTTTATTACATGTAGTAACACACTCTGATCACGTCTGAGCTACTCTTACCATAAATATGCGTTCATAATACCAGCCTGCAGCAGTGCATTGTCACCCCTCCCCCAAGGGCCAGACTGAGGAGGAGTCCCCCTTCACTGACTGTGTGTCACCCAGTCGTATTTCCGCATGATGTGGGCCAGTTTGTTGGTCGTAAAGGTGCTAAAGCGTGTGTTTGCCATTCTGGCGCTGAACTTAAGCTCTCAGGTCATGTGTTAATGGGCGTTGCCCTTGATGACAACAGCCCATCGGCTTGGATTCCCTTCATTGCAGCCATGTCCTTTTTGGTCCGGTTTTCCCACTGCATGCACTATTTAAAGCATTCTGTGGCCTCTGATCGTGGCCCATCCCAATGTCCTGGTGCCTGTCGTGATGTGTGGCTTGGGGGGGCTTATGGCCTTTGGGGTTCCATTCCTGCACATGCATACTGGTCTCCTGAGAGCTGTTTCTCTGCAATTTAACTTCCCCAGTGTCAGCTAAGGTGGTTGATTCCTACCCACTCCCCACCCCTGATGGCCCGAATTTGTTTACATTGTCAGAAGATTCAGATGCTAACACTGCAGGGTTTGTTCTAGTGGAAGACATCACGCAGGGGGGAGGGGTATGCACTGTTGGCTGTCCATGGGGGCTGTAAATGACATAACGCATCCCCCCCCCCTCCCCATGCCAGTCCTGCATCAGATGTCTTGACGCTGCTATGATCAGGGCGTGCTCTACCAATGGTCACTGTCACTGGAAAGATTCTGCCTCCCCCAGCAAATCTCATGTGCACCCCCCTGGCTTGTGTGTATACGCAGTTTATTGCTGTGCGATACACCGCCGGGCTGCCGTGCGGACATTTGCGGCGCCCTTTTGGTGGCGTGTGGCTCGGAGCTGCTCCCTAGCTCACACCCTCGCTGGGCTCCAGCGCTACGTCAGGAGGCTGCATCCCTGGAAGATATCCGCTCTAGGAGTGAGGTCTTCAAAGATGGTGGTGCGAGATTAGATTATTTACTGTATAATTCAATTCTCAGCTAATAAATATGCATTCTAAATGACTCGCAGTAACTTGCAAGCTAGGAGCTATTTACAGTGTTAGCGTTCAAATATGAACAGTATTTTATTAACAGCAATGAATTATTGTACTGCAGTAGTGTTATGCATTACCATATATATATTACATTAATAATATTACTAAAAGAACAGACAGAATTGGCTTAAAGCTAGCTGAATTTAAAGCGACATTTTAGTCAGTGTGAACAACTTTCACAGGGACTAATTTATAAGCCGTCTGGCTCCAGACTAGGGCACTGTGTGATGACAGAACTGGCCTTTGGTGCTCAGAGACAACATCCATTCTTTATAGATTTTTTTTTTTTTTTGCTCGCCTGCTAGTATTGTGAGGTGAACGTGGACCTTTAGAAGCTGTCTGGACCGGAGCAGAGTCGTTACCGGTCTCTCGCCATTGGTAGCAGACAGTTTTCATACCAGTACCAGTATAATTATTGAGTCATTACCAACATTTAGTAACACTACAGTAAAACAGTCAGGCCAGCTAGATTTTTGGTTTTAAAGGGGTCGTGTTACGTTTGTGTACTTTGGTGGTGTTATTCTGAGACTGGCTGTTGGGACGACTTTCCCACAGATATGAGATTAGGCATGTCAGTTTAAGCCAAAATATGTAGAAACTGGGCTTCTATTGTTTGGGTTCCTGGGTCTCTCGAGTTTAGTGCCCCACCCTTACAGTGGCCCCACAATGACGGAGCCAGCGTGGACTCCTCAGACAGATGGCCGCCTTCATAATTCACGAGCTGGGAGATGGCGGGCCTTGAGGTGATTCCAGTGGAGCATGGTGCTCCCCCCGTTTCGGCACCGGGAGGGTGGGCTGGCTGTCTCTGGAGGCCGCGGGTGGAAGTTTGTCATCTGACAGGCAGAGCTGCTGCTGTTTCCTGTTCTTTGCACAGTTGGTCCGATTCGAGTTCTCCGTTTCTGAATGGGATCTTGGCTTGCTCCCTCTCAGTTGGGGCGTTATTACTGCCCAAGCTGACGTGGGCCTCTCTCCCACACTGGCCCCTCACTTTCTTCACTGCCCTTCCCCATCACTTGCCTCTTCTGTTTGGGGTTTTATTTCAGACGTGACCACGGTGCTCTGCTTTCTCAGGTGCATCGCTGGTGCTCATATTTGTGTCTGTGAGGTAAAAGCAGCTTTTCTAGTACTCCTGTTCCTCTTCCCGTATGCTGGCGGAGTTGACTGATGGCTTTTGCTTGTGGCACACAGAGCAGAAGCCGGTTTGCGTACCGATTGGCAGGCGAGTTCTTGGCTTGAAGGCACGAAAGTGGAAGTTTCGTTGCTTTGCAGCAGGAGTAGTCTGGCTCATGTGTTCGACGGTGATGTAATGTTCGACGGTCGCTTGTCGTGGATATAATGCCGATGGCGTTATAGAGTTCACAAGCACACCTTACAGACCAGGGGCCTCATGCATAACGACGTGCATAGAATTCACACTAAAACATGGCGTACAGACAAAACTAGGATTGTGCGTAAGCAAGAAACAGTCCAGATGCATAAAACTGTGCGTGAGCACAGATCTATGCACATTCCCTTTATACATCTCAATTAGCATGAAATTTTCCATACGTAAATGACCCAACAGCCACTCCCTTGACCCGCCCGTAATTCTGTATATTTACATATGTAAATCTGTAAAAATACTCTTTGTTTTATGTTTTTCTTAAACAACAATGGATCAACCACGTTGAAAAAATAAGTGTTTCAGCGACTGCGAAGTGGAGGTCATGTTAACATAAATCGAGAAAAGTGATATTTGGTGGTATACATGGCATCAACAATAAATGAAAGTTGACGGAGTGGCACAGCGTGGCGGACTCAGTTAAAAGTGTTGGTTCCGAAATTCACCAGGTGGTCGGACATTAAAATCGACGTGAAACGAGCGACTGCTCACCCTAAGAGTCTTGACAGCACAGGCAGAGGTCACGGAATTCCCGGCCTCGCGCCCTTTGAGCGACTAGTTATTGCGATGACTGGGGACACGATCAGGGGAGGGGGACGCCGATGTCAGCGCGGGTGAGTTTTTCTTGTATCTTGTTTCTTGTGTGAATTACTTGCAAATTTGTGACTAACACGTAGGGGGCAGATGCAGTGTTACTTTATTCTGTTTGTTTATTCTTAAAGACAATACTACAAGAGGTGCCCCCAGTGCATTAATAGAGTGAAAGTGCTTTCTATGTACATAACCATAAGCAAATTCGTTCTCTGAAGGTGACTTTATAGCTATGTGCGTGCAGTCGATGGCTCCGGTTACTTTGGGAAAACCGGACATCGCCGCAAATTGTGCTTTAATATTTGCCTGTTCAATTTTCACAAGCAGGGTCACAAGCAGATTATGCAAACCCATACAGCTGGCATGGCGCGACTCAGTGTTGACTGAGAAATACCCGATCGGTCCGCAAGTTCTTGCTGAAAAGCACCTGTGGCTAAGAACCCGC
>JABFEA020000021.1:14222886-14234075 GCA_019775915.2 Cyphomyrus plagiostoma | reverse complement strand
TGTCTGCATGGTCTGCTGGGCCCCCGGCCCTGTGTTTGCACCACCTGCAATTTTATCTGTGTTTTTTTTATAAGCTCCCCCCCCCCCCCCCCGGAGAGGAGGAGGGGCTGTGCACTCACCCCCCACCAGCCTGCCGATCTCTGGCCTTTTTAAATGTGCTGTCTCCATTGGAATCTCAACTCCTCATTTGCTGAATGACTCATCTTCATGTCAAGCCCCCCCCAACATCTCCCCCATCTCAGCTTATGAGCACCGTTTGGCTAATCAGGACTGATTTCCTAATAAAACACGTGGGTGGCTATTATTCTGAAGCTACTTTTGGCAGGAAGGAGGTGACTGATTTGGGGGGGGGGGTTCTGGAATATGCTTTGAAAGTGAATGGATACCCTCCATTCCACCCCCGCAGACCCTGCCTGTGGACCTGAGCAGCGGCGCACTGCGGGGTTCAGTGGCCAGTGGCCCCCCCGGCACCAGCTTCCACGCTGCCTCCGCCTTTGACCCCTGCTGCCCCGGCTCTTCCACGCGACCCCCCCTCTACACTTCACAGGCCGCCCCACCCGCTGGCGCCAGCCAGCCCAGCACCATGGACACCTTCAGCTCCGGCATGGTGGCCCCCGCCCAGCTGTCCTCATGCCGGCAGTATGTGAACCCCCCCTGTGAGTGAGCGCCATCATTGATAATTTTGTTCGTGTTACATTTGCGTACATTTATTTGGAAGGTTTTTGTTTCCAAAATAGCAAGTGAGGCAAATATCAGTAAATACTCCATTTAATGGGGGGGAGGTAACTCGCATTGCTGATTGTTCATTAAAGAGCACATATGAAAGCAGAAAATAGTGATAAATTCTGAACCCACCTGTATTTTTCTCAAAAACAGCTGTATTCTACATCTATGCTGCCTGTTATGCATAACAAACCCCTGTCAGGCTCCTTTACTCTTCCTGGTGAGGGACCCCTTTTTCGTGGGGAATCCCAGCGGGGGGGTCGCCTTTAACTTTTCGTTTATCAGCATCTCTGATCCTGATCATGTGGTCAAGATGAGAACTCAAAGCATGACTAGTGATGTGCGTCATGCCAGAAAATTTCGCCTTTACTGTGAAATCCATGGGAAGTTGCTCCATTAAATCGCGGATTTAGTGTCTTCGCGACGCTGAGGCGGACCGGCGGCCATCCTTTCTTTCCATGAGTATTTCTCAGAGGGTTTTCATTTCACAGAATAAGATGGTAAAAATCCTAAACTCCTGTTGGCGTTTGGGATTTCACGTCGTGCTGTGCTGCGGCACATGGCAAGCAGATGATGTGATGTGACGGAGTGCGTGCTCAGCGCTTTTGTACAAATCGCGTTAAGATGCAGCGAAAACATATGGAAGGATCTGCATGCCGGCGCTCGCCATATTGGTCGTTTAGCTCGCGAGTGTCATGACACGGGATGCATTAAGTCCGCGAGCAGCAGAAGCGATGCTGCCCCGTCTGGCTTGTCGACTCATGGTGTCCCCCTCTCCCCCTGACATGCAGATGGCCCCCTGACTCGCCTGCTGCACCACCAAACCTTGACCTCCTGCCCGCACTCTCACAGCAGCGCCCCTCCCGCAGCCCAGGTGGACTACGTCATCCCCCACCCCGTGCACCCCTTCCATGCCCCCATGCCCCCCCACTCCCACGGGCACACCATGCCCCCTGTGCCACCTCCGCCTCTGCCCACTGAGGCCCCGCTGGGCTCCTCCGTCCAGAGGCTGCACCAGCATGAAGTGTTCCAGCGCATGGAGGTCCATAGGCGGAGGATGATGCAGCACCCCACGTAAGTCGCCCCCAGAGGCCAGAACCCCATCCATCCATCCATCCATCCATCCATCCATCCATCCATCCATCCATGTCTGAGTTGTGTGGGAGCCTAGAGGATAACACACAAACAATCATACAATTCAGAGGCTCCTTCAACAACAATAAATTTAGTAACGATGAGATCATTATTATGATAATTAGCATTAGCAGTAGTAGGAGCATATCTTGTTAATACCTGCCTTCTGAAAGCCTGACGTGATTATTCTGGGTGGGGCCTCTCTGGGTGCTGCGCTTGTTATTTGCCTGCCCATGTGCTCATGGGTGCTGCTGTTCAGGACTTACCAGGCATCGCACAGCTGGATTCGCTGCCTGAATCCACTCGGGCTTATCGCTGAGCTCTCGGGACCCAAAGGTTGTGATTCTCTACTCGGCAGTACCAGCGGTGGCCACACGGCAGGTGGCCCCGTGGGTCTAATGGGGGGGGGGGGTGGGCAGCACAGGCTGTCCCGCTGTGCCTGGTGCGCACTCCGCTTCGTGGGTCGTATAGCTCCGCCCATTAAAATCTGACTGCTTTGGCAGGCGAGCCCACGAGCGACCCCCACCACACCCCCACAGAATGCACCCCAACTACGGCCACGGCCACCACATCCACGTACCGCAGACCATGTCCTCTCACCCGCGCCAGCCGGAGCAGAGGGCCGCCTGGTGAGTCCCTTCCCACTGGCCCCCGGGGGGGATGTAAGCTAGTGTGCCTGTTTGTTCTTTTCGATTTTTATATTGTGCGAGTCGCGCGTCTCAGTCCTGTGTCTGTCTTGGCAGGGACCTGGGGATTGATGCCAGTGTCACTGTGACCCCCTACCCTCCGGGGCACCTGCCCCCCCCTCTGCCCCATTACCACCCACCCCCCCGGTTGCATCACTTCCCGCTGCCCTTCATGGTGAGGCTGCCCCTCTACTCTCTCTGCGTTCCCATGATGGGACGCCATGCTGCTCTTGGCTATAAGGAGATGCTGTAATGCTGTGTCTGTGATGCCTGCCTCTCCCCACAGCACGCCGGCATGCCTGACGTCAGCTACCCACACATCCGCTACATCTCGTCCAGGATGCCGGGCTTTGGACGGTCATATGAGGTACGCATGCCCCCCCTTACCCCCATGTCCCAGGGGGCCTCCACTTTATGCTTCATGTTCCCGGCTATTCACCCCCCCCCAGGATCTGCTGCACCTGGAGGAGCGGCTGGGCACTGTGAACCGCGGTGCATCTCAGGGAACCATAGAGAGATGCACCTACCCGCACAAGTACAAGAAGGTGAGTGGGGGGTGTCTGTCTCTGTCTGCATCTGTCAGATCAACACCTCTTTGAGTAAGAGAATACCCCACACAATAACAAGTGTACCCTTAATCACTTTGGTTGTAACCTCAATTACAAACAGTGTATCACACTAATGCGTATATTACTATTATAATGGAAGTAACAACCCATCCAGCCAAACTTCCCACCATTCATTACCAGTCAGGGCTGTGCTGATCTGGAGCTAGAGTGGCAGTGTGGCCTGGTGGGTAGACGGTGTGGCCTGGTGGGTGGACGGTGTGGCCTGGTGGGTGGACGGTGTGGCCTGGTGGGTGGACACTGAGCAGGATGCAGCTCCATTGCTGGGGTTTCAGTCCTGGCCTTTGCTGTCTCTTTGTCTGCTGTGTCCTGGTGGCGTTTGGAGATGGGGGAGGATGGCACAGCATACTTCCTGGCCTGTATTTATGTGTGTCGCTGCCTGTGATGTTATCCCCAATTGTTAATCCCCCGCGCTGAACTTTTGTGAATCTGCTCTTTGGACTGTGTTGCCATTAGCCCAGGCTGACTCGTTCTCTTTCATTCACCTGTGCAGAGAAAACTGCACAGCAAACAGGATGGTGATGAGGGGATGGAGGAGGATACAGAGGAAAAATGCACCATCTGTCTCTCCATCCTGGAGGAGGGAGAAGACGTCAGGTACGACCCAGGTTCCACAGGCACTGGATGGCCCTTTGACTCCGCTCCTCCCTGGTGCACGTCATCCAGAGCCCGGCTGGATGCCTCCCTGCTGCTCGCATTACCTTCATCTACAGGCATAGTCGGTTTCAAAATCCCCTTTGCTTTGCACAACACAAGCAGCTGTGTAGTTCAGGAGTACTGTCATAGAACCTGAGCCTCTCACTGTCACCTTGTAATCAGGGACTGTGTAGAGAGCCCCCCCCCTTCTGTGAAGTGTATGTTTTTGAGTACTAAAGGATGGAAATTATGGGTATTTCTCCAGGGGAAAGAAAAGCCAAAGTCTTTTCTGTTGGTGGTTTGCAGTTGAAATGATTGCCCTGGATAGAGATTTCATGCGATTCTGTGGCTTTGGGCTCTTCTGCCCTCTGGTGTCTTGTCTTGGAAACAGCATGTTGGTATCTAGATTAGGCATCTCCCTCTTTCTCTCTCCCGTGTTCTTGCAGACGCCTTCCCTGCATGCACCTGTTCCACCAGCTGTGCGTGGACCAGTGGCTGCTCACCAACAAGAAGTGCCCCATCTGCAGGGTGGACATTGAGGCCCAGCTGTCTGCGGAGAGCTGATGCCATCCTCTTGGCCTTTCTGTTTGACTTTAGTCATCCATTCATCCCTCGTTTCCTTGTCAGCACTGCAGTGAACCAAAGATGTCAGGAAGCACCCACGGCGATTTGGAAACGGAGTCCGAAATGATAGAGGATAAATGAGCATCGAACTTAGTGCCAACTGTCACATGACACCAGTATTGCTCGGAATGACATCCTTAGTAAAGATTTAAAATTGAAATGTATTTATAAGGTCTTGTTTTTGTAGCGTTCCTTATTCCCCAGTGTCAATTTTGTGGTTTTTCTTTGTGTTTTTTTTTATTATTATTTTGCATGGTTATGTGTTGCGCATTTCTTTGCACATGTGGTGAATTCGGCTCCTCCAGGCCTGAACTGGCAGGCAGGGGGCGCTGCTCTATGTAACGGTGCATTGCGATGTACATAGAGCGAATGAGAGCTCAGCGTCTGTCTTAACACTGCAGGAATCATTGATCGGTGATTATTTTCTTCCGTTTCTGTGTATATGTCATATACCATGTGAGCGCGGGCTGCCGGGCGAGGTTCAGAGGAAATAAACAAATTGACATTCCTTGGTTTTGTGATGGAGGTGAAATAGGACCAGCGGCCCAAAGTGTTGCCGCGTCAGTGTTTCACCCAGTCTCGTTGTCTGGTGCTTCATTACGAAAGAACGACATGAAAACCATGAACCTGAATACAGCCGTATCTACATGCTAACCCCAGCATTCAGTGCTCTGTGTTCTCCCAAGGTCATTTTTTAAATCCCCCTTTCCTTTTAGCTAGTAGGGTGGTGGACGGCATGAGTTTTTACTCTGGTTTTCCCTCCATTGTGAAATGCCTCCTGGGTGATCTCAGCCTGCAGTCGCTGGTTTTCATGCCATCTCCGTTTTCACGCTGATTAAGGACTAACTTCGAATGGATCTCCATCTGGTCATCCTGCTGTTTGTCCCGATGTGCCGCCTTCCCCTTTCTGCTGGACCGGCAGTAGCATCCTGCCACTGACACCGGGAACTAAACACTATTATTATTCTCCAATAGTTAACTTGCATATACTTGCACATCGAAAGATGCGACGTGACGACGGCCCCGTGAATATGAAAGTGACGTGAAAACGTGAATCTTCTCCGATTCCTGAGAAACTAATCCTTCTGAATGGAAATACTGCTCTGTGTGGCCGCAATCCATGTATTTGAAGGCCTGAGGATTTCTGAGGGATTTATATTAGTTTTAAAATATATATTAATAAACTTAGGAAACCACGTGTCTTGTCTGTTGTATTTAATACATTATACTGTATAGTAAACTGCTGTACCTATTTATGAACTAACGGGGATATGCAAAACGTAGGCATGTGACTGCAGCCGAGATCTGGGCAATAGTTGTGTGTGTGTGTTCGTTTTAAATTCCTTCAAGTATGAAGACGTGTGAAACGGAGTGTCTTACTGCCCAAGTTTGGGAAATATAACGTGAAAACAAATTACAATGGCATAAGTCGTTTTGGTGCATGCCATTTGGCAACCAATCATATATATAGACTGTGAAACAGGATCCAATTAAAATTAGAATGAAATTCTACTTAAGGGGCTTAATTGGTAAGCTAAGGGATAGCAGTCTTCTATCGACTGACGAAGGGATTGCGGAGACCCGCGCGGGATCCTTGAGACTTCACGTTATAATTGCAGACGACAGTTGGGATGCCTCTGGCAATCAGCGCGCTAGTAAGTAGTTGTACTTATGTTTGTAGCAGTTGCTAGCAGATAAGCATGCAAATGGGCTGTCTGTGCATTCATTGTATGTGTTGGAAAGACCCGTTCAATGCCTGCACCGGAGAAAACAAACCAAGCGCTTAACCCCGTATACCACTCGACTAAAAATCGCGTTCGGAATCGTGGTAAAATCCTGTACTGCAAGGATAAGTTCGCGGCCCCATGTTCAAGTTGAGGGACACGATCCTCTTTCTTGGGAGTTAACCAAGCACTTAAATATCTAACGCCAGGAGCGGACTGGCAACAAAAGCACCCCGGGAACAGATCGGCGTCCCACTTCGGTGTATTTTGCCTGTCGCGATCAACTGGTTGGCCACAAATTTAAATAAAGCATTATACACTAATCATGTCCTACTATCGACCTGGTAACCTGCAGAAATCGACCGACGGCTTGGGTTCCGGTGGTATAAGCCGGAGATCGGCCACCGGGAAAAGTCCCCCGAACTTCCCAATGCAATGGCCGGTCCGCGCTTATCTAACGCCGTGTTTCTCTACCAACAGATCCGAAATGGCGAAAACGCAGTGGCACTGTGCAAGATCGGTGCCCCTGGCACCAGGCGAGCGGTGCTTGCGGAGCTGTCAAACTTAGTTAGCAAACCGGGCCCGGTCAAGGTAGGCTGGCTGCAGCTGGAACTATGCTCCTTTCTTCCAGTATCTGCATATAAACCTCAGAGTTCTTCCCGTAGAAATCTGCATCCTTCGAGGTCCAGGCTACAAAAAAGCCGAAGCCGGATTCCCAGGATCCAGCTCCACCGGCTGCTGCCTCTCCTGTCCGTCACAAGGAGACACAAGAGGTCGCTGCTGTGGTGTGTGCCGACGTGTCCATGAACGAAGCCTTCTCATGCACCCGTTTTGCTGTTGAAGACATCGATGAAGGGGACTCTGGCATGCCTCAGCTGTGTTCTGAATACGTAACGGACATTTATGAGTACCTCAAGGATCTGGAGGTATCGTGTGCTTTTACAGCT
Source organism: Cyphomyrus plagiostoma (assembly GCA_019775915.2). NCBI lineage: Eukaryota > Metazoa > Chordata > Actinopteri > Osteoglossiformes > Mormyridae > Cyphomyrus > Cyphomyrus plagiostoma. The sequence continues at coordinate 14,226,975 of JABFEA020000021.1, read as the reverse complement.
ATGTAGAAGTTGTCAGCAATGCGGCAAGGACCCTTTGATCTGCATCAGCTGCTCTTGTTTCAAAGTAACTATGCTGCCAGTTAGCCCTTCTCTGCATCCTGTTTTCTCAGGCCCAGTACATTATCTGGCCGCGGTACATGCTGGGCTATGAGATAAACGAGCACATGCGCGCCCTCCTGGTGAACTGGCTGATCCAGGTGCATGCGAGGTTCCAGCTCTTGCAGGAGACTCTGTACTTGACTGTTGCCATCCTTGACCGCTTCCTCCAGGCAAGTGACGCTCCCGATCTGCGCATGCGGCCACCTTGGACATTGGTCAGTAGACGCCCATGCGCTTGCAGGTGCGGCCTGTGTCCAAGCGGAAGTTGCAGCTGGCTGGTGTGGCTGCCATGCTGATCGCGAGCAAGTACGAGGAGATGTGTGCCCCAGAGGTCGCCGACTTTGTCTACATCACAGACAACTCCTTCTCGAGGGCACAGGTCTGTGAGATGGAGATCCTGATGCTGAAGAACCTGAACTTTGGCCTTGGTCGTCCCCTGCCTCTGCACTTCCTTAGGAGGGCGTCGAAGGCTGGCAAGGTATGGCTTGTTGACGGGGGGTGGGCTCTGATCCTGCTTCTGGACTCTGTGCCTGATTCTGCTTGATCTCAGGCCGATGCAGTAAAGTACACACTAGCCAAGTACCTGATGGAGCTAACCCTGACCGATTACGACATGCTGCACTACCGACCCTCAGAAATTGCTGCTGCTGCCCTGTGTCTCTCCCAGCTTGTCATTGATGGACATCAGTGGGTAAGGTCAATGGAGAAGCAGGCTGGATATGGAGAAGCAGGCTGATCACTGGCATGACCACAATGTAACATTTGCCCCAATATTTCTGGATGCCTGTCTCCAGTCAGTGACACAGCAGCACTATACTGGCTACGATGAAGTCCACCTCAAGCCCATCATGCAGCACATGGCCAAGAACGTCGTCAGCGTCAACGAAGGGCTGACCAAACATGCTGTGAGCTCGTGTCCAACTCCTGTCGCCTCGGTGGTTGAAGGCATGTCAATTGCGTCATTTTGGTCTTTCTTTTGCAGGCTGTCAAGAACAAGTATGCCAGCAGTGAGCTACTGAGGATCAGTCTGCTTTCCCAGCTGCGGTCGTCAGACATGAAGAACCTGGCTGCACCACTGTTGAACGGATTCTGAGGACTAGTGTTTTTATTATATGTAATATATTTATTTTAAATCCAACTTTTGCTCTTTTATTATGGAGTTAATATTCCATTTTTAAGTGTGCTAGTTTGTAACTTTGCTTGTTCAATAAACAAATTCTTTTTATTTATTTTTTTTAAAGACCGTGCAAACATCTACTTTTGCTGTGAATCTACTGACGGTGCTTTGTGAATTTTGAAAGAAACCCTGAGTGACTGCAGTGCTTGTAATGACTGACTGCCTCATGCAGAGGATATATTGGACTACTGTTGCCTGCTGTAATATTCCAGTGTATATATGGCATTTTGGGAACTCTGGAGTAGATTCCCACTGAAACTGTGATCAGTCTTTTTTATTAAAATGCAAGTTTTTGCGAAGAAACGAATGGTTTTTACAATAGACACTTGGCTCACCTTTGGAATTTTTCTAGAATGAATTGCTTAGTTTATGAAACTCAATGTGAACCTTAATTTGTGAATGTTTCCCCACAAGCTAATGAATTATGACCTGTTTGAGTTGCCAGTGTTTTAATTGGAGCCCATAATGCATTGTAGTGACAGAATGTCATTTCATTTCGGGGAAAACTCACTCTTCAAATTCCAGAGTGAAATGTAGCACCTCTTTATTGGAAATACAACGGTAGAGAAGAGTATCTTTTTAAAGGATCGTTTAATATAATCCTGGGACCCTGTACATAAAACATGATCACTGATAGTTGAAACTGTTTTCAAAAAGGAAAGAATGTAATCAACAGAAAGCTGTAAACAATGTGTGTGGCTGTAGAGTGTTATTCTGTCCACTCTTTCTTAAACATTTCCATTGCTTTGATAGTGACTAAGTAAAATACATCTCAGGACTGTTGCTTTTTATTGAATTCCAGTAAATCCCCATTTTAGTGACAGTTGTGGCTGGAGGAGATTGTAAGGCACAATGGTAGTCTTTCATTTTCCTTCCTTTGGCCTTTTACATCCTTGGCTTGGGACTGTGTTGCAATCATCCGAGTTGGGGAGACACCTTTAGGCCCTCTGGCTGCCAACCATTATAGCACATCAGGAATAAGACTACAACACCAGGAGGATCGCGTTCTCTTCCTTTCCATTTGATTGGAGGTTCCGGATCCATTCTGGTTCCCTCTTAGAGTGTTCCCCAGAATACAGCAGAGCTAGATCTTGCTGACGTAGTTGTTGGGAAACAGACCCTGCTTCCCTCGCAGTCTCCCTGTCCACCATCCAGAGGCATCTAAACAGCAGAGACAAAGGCTGGATTGGCAGGACAATGACAGGTTCCCTCCCTCAGTCTAAGAAGGAATGAGTGCGTTCCTCTGGCCATTTCTCCCCAGAATGTTTTATTACCCTAAAGTCCCAAAACACTACAGATGTCTTTGAGTAGGTAAAACTTGGCGTTCCTGTATCGCTCAGCCACTGACTCGGGAGGGGTCTGCAGAATGGCAGCACAGGAACCGCCTGACCTTGTTCTAGAACGGATCTTTCTTACATCAGGGACTGTCAAATACAAGCTGACCATAGCTAGGGACCCCCACCCCCTACCAATGATGCCTGAATTTATGAATGACTAAGAACTAAAGACCTGGGGTGGGGGTGTGATTTCATTTCAGTTCCAGTCCCCCTGGCTGGATCCAGAGAAATCAGTCATGAAAAAATATACTACATATTTACATATATAGCAATTATAAATAACTAGACAAAATTAGAAATAATAAAAAATAAATCATAGATAAAAATGAGTGTTTATGAGCAGACAGACACATGACCAGCTGCAGCTGCAGGCAGAACGGGCAGCTTCCCTGGGCCCCTGAACTAGCTGCCTTGTATAGAAATAATCTTGGCTGGGGGGCGGGGGGCTCACAAGTAAGGCTTTGCTTAGGGCCCCCGAAAAGGCAGAGCGGGACCTGACTGTCTCCCTAGGATGTTTTTTCCTCCAAGGAATTCAGGACGATGCCAAGGGGTATCATCACACATTAGAGAGCATGAGATTATCAGTAATGCATTTTGTCAAGTTTTATTGAAGCTGAATACCAGCTGAAAAACCCTGTTCTAGACCTTCCCTGAATCATCCTGCCAGGATTCACACTGCATACTTGTTGGGCTGTCTGATGTCATAGGGGTTTCCTGACCTTCTTCCATGATCTCGATGATGTCGTCTGCATTGAAGCTGAGCTCATCGGTGTCCTGAGCATCGTAGGCGTATAGCGCCTTGCAGCGTGGCAGCTGGAGCTTGGGTTTGGGGGTGGGTTTGGGTCGGCCAGCCCCTGGCGTGGGCCGGCTCAGCATCTCCCTTTGAGCTCTGGGATGCAGAGAGTGTCAGTGCTGAGTGTTAACAACCTATTGACCAAACCCATATTAGAAAGGCAGTAAGCGTACCACTGTCCAGTATAATCTCAGCGCTCAGAAGATCCAGACGTCATGCACAAATAATATGAAAAAAATCAGTAGTCCCCATTACTGGTATTTCTAAAAATTAATTTTGGGCCTTTAAAGAAAATTCAGTTTCAGATGATCTTAAAAACCCTTTAGCCCTGAGCAGGGGAAGTGGCTGAAAGATGGATGTATTGTTTTAAGAATTGGCTCCCTTCTGCAAATTCACCAGTCTGACACTCTAGCTGATTCTTTTAATGAATCTCCTGTGTGTGTGAGAAAGAAATGAAACTTTTCATTGTATCAGACTGGATGATTAATGTGTATGTGCATTTCTCACATGCATTCCATGCGGGGTGTACGCCTGCCCTGCACGCTTCTCACATGCATCCCATGCGGGGTGTACGCCTGCCCTGCACGCTTCTCACTGGCATCCCACGCGGGGTGTACGCCTGCCCTGCACGCTTCTCACTGGCATCCCACGCGGGGTGTACGCCTGCCCTGCACGCTTCTCAC
>JABFEA020000021.1:14182812-14199746 GCA_019775915.2 Cyphomyrus plagiostoma | reverse complement strand
CTGACCCCCCCCCCCAACAGACTTAAATATGCATGGAGCGTTTTGTCCCCTGAACCCCGCCCCCCACCCCACATGGTTATATATTTCTTCATTGTTGTATCATATTACAATCTCCAGTCTGAAGTAATATATTGCCTTTAAATGACATCATCCAAATCAAGGTCACACCTGCCCAGATTTAAGATTGACTGTACAAGTCTTACAAAGGCTGATGTCCAGGTTCATTTCCAGCATGCCCAGTACAAAATGGAAATGCATATCCCCAATCTCTTACAGGTGAAATTACGCAGACAGCCTTCAAGAACCCGAAATTTACCCACCCACTAAGGCAGGAAGCGGAAGTCAGGGTGGCAGGCAAAGCCCCACGACCAGCTTGCCGGCCCCCTTCCCATACACATTTACAGTGCTTCAGAATAGCCTTACGGACTCTCGATTGTCTCCTCATAAGCAGAGTGGAAAGTATGTTGTGGGTGGGTGATACACAGGGGCTTGGAACGCCACTGCAAACTGGGGAAAGAGGAGGAGGGGCAAGAAGCTTTCAGAAACCTTTCAGCTACACGGGGATAAGGTGCACCAGAAAGGAGAGCAAAAACCATATTACAACAGTCTAGGCCCCGTCAACAATTACACAATCTGACGCAACATCTATGCATCACCACCTTTTGTTTTTGAAATGACCCCGTCATGAAGAGGATAAATACTGAATTTTACACCCACCAGAGAATGGTACTGAATCAGGTGGTCATCTCACCTCAACATGTGACCGGCACATAAAAAGATATCCTGTACTCAAGTTTTACATTTTTAAGATGTAGTACAGGAAGGCTTAAACCACCCCGATGCCGGCCAATAGCCTGCTGCTGCTGCTGGCGAGAAAAGCAAAGCAAACCCTTCTGTAAGACAAATGAAGCAGTTTTGTTTCTGGGGGGCAGTGAAAGACGCTTTTATGGGCTACATTTTAGCTCCTTGTTGGATCTGACAATATTGTCTTAGAATCCAAGGAGGTAAATTAGAAATACTGCAAGTCAGACTAGCACATGACAGCACACTCCATGAGTCACTCATACATAAGTCATCATCACCCCGTCCACCTTTGATGAGGTCCGTGCTGGTTAGCACACTTATTATTAGTAAATGCCATTGAAACTTGGAACAGTTTTGCCAAAAATGGCTTAAGCTTAATACAAAAGTTTAATACCCCCCCCCTTGCACACGCACGCACATGCAATCCAAACTAGCTCCCCTGCAGGTCACCATGTGGCCCGCAGCGTGTACAGTGAGCCATCTGCCTGGCAGGGGAGAGCTTCGCAGGGGAACCAGCAGAACTGCTCAGACACAGACTGAAACTTTGAACATATCAGGCCAGCAAGCTCAGACTTGCCAAATTAAATCTATCACTCTGGTTTAGAAAGCCAGTAATTCTCACCTATAAGGGATGATATTTTCCTTTCCTACAAAATTATGATTTCTTCCACACTGTTTTACAGAATACACTGACAATAACGCAATATCTCAATACAGAAACTACATAAAATTCCATTTTTGTTTAGACTCTCAGGTTGCCCTCACTCCCCAAATAAAAAAAAAAAACCTCTTGCAGGCAGACAAATGCAAGAAAACTGCGACGAGGTGGGAAAACCCTAAATCTATTGCCAAAGTCTAATAAAACAAAGCATTTAAAACTAAAAAGGAATGCATGGTGACTCATCAGCTACGTTAACCGGAGGAAGCTTCAGAAACCTGAATAGGGAAAGATGTACACAAACACACACACACACACACACACACACACACACACACACACACACACACACACACACACGTGTTTTAACTGGCCGTTTGTGGTGAAATGACTCTGCAGCCAACAAATGTCAGTGATTCCACTCGAAGCACCAATCGTACGGAAAGCAGGCCCTTCTACGCTGCGCAGCATATTTCTCGTGGGCAGACGCCTCCGGCACCAACATCACACTTGTGTGTGATGCTGTGGCTGCTGAGGGAAGTAAGAAAGGGCTCTGGGGAGGGGCGGGCCGGTCAAAGCGCGGGGTGGCGCTTAGGCTCGCCTCAGGCTGCCACGACATTTATACATACATTTATCTGTATAAAAGAATTCTATAACTGGGAGGTTGTTTCAAAAATGTTTTTGCCTTTTAAAGAAATGTTGGGATCTGCGAGGAAAAAGAAGAGTTGCGATGGCAGTCTTGTAATCCGGAGAGTTTTGACATGGCCATGAGTTTGATCTGAAATATTAGTTTCCATAGCTGTTCCTATGCTGGTCCTTGACGGCAGCCCAGTGCCCTGGGCTCAGTCGGGGGGCAGGAGGTCGTGCAGACGAAAGCGCTCGCGGATGTGTGGACGCACGTCTTCATTCTGTGGAGCAGAGACACAGCACTCAACACCAGGTGCATGTGAGATGCCATGTAAGTCACAAGGCTGTAGGTAACTGTGGGGTTAATTGTATGTGTGTATGTACATTACGCCGTGGGGACCAAATGTCCCCACAGTGTGATAAAAACCTGTTATTTTGACATTGTGGGGACCACATTTTCAGTTCCCACAAAAGGAATCTCAGTTCAGTCTGTGAAAAATGCCATAAGTCTTGTATTATGTTTGGTTACTTATGGTTAAGGCTGGGTAGGTGTTAAGGCTGTCAATGTAGTGATTAGAGTTTTTCCCCACAGAAATGAAAGGACGGTCGCTACAAAGATATGAGAACAAACATGGCGTGTGTGCGTGTGTCATTATAGACAGACACAGAAGTACACATTTCATCTAATTCAATGATTTGACGACCACTGAATATCAGCACAAAAACAAGACATACCAGTTCAACTAGCTTTTCCAAGAATGGAACCAGTTTCAGGAGCTCATTGTCATTCTTATCCATGAACCAGCTCTCTATCGGAATCCCGTTGGAAAGCTGACAGGACAGACAGATGACATGGAGCACTACGTCATTCACTTCATTCTTAACAAGAGGGAGAGTGCAGATAGATGTAGCCGATTCAGGAAGTGCGGAAGGCGTCTCAGCCAGATCGACCTACCTGATAAGCAAAGGCCTGAGGTGAATTGTCGATTATTATGGTCTTTGACAGGTCCCTCCCAAGAATGTTCAGGTCCTTTATGTAATTCCCTTGCACACAGACGCAATGCTCACGAAATAACCGGTGCCTAGTGATTACAATCAAAAGAGAAAGATACATACTTAATGGAATTTGGATACATATGGGGAGCGTGATCATTTGAATTAACCATCTGGGAAAGAGTGCAGAGGGCATTAACGAGCATCCACCTGGAGAAATAAAATGCAGACCCATATTCAACTACAGGAGCCTGCAGCACTAAGAAGGTCATGATAGTGCTTCTACTGACCTGACTAACTGTTTCTTGGGATCCAGGATGTTGAGAAGCTTATCAGCATACACCTTCTTCGAGGCAGTGAAGAGAATGATCTTTGGAAGGAGGCGAGCACGGATCAGAATTATGAAGCGCGCGCACACAGACACGCACACAGAAAAGCATTAACAGAAAAGCCTGACATCATAAAAGCTGCAGTGTTGCAGCAGGGGGTTACCTCATAGATCTGAGACATACGTTCAAGAAATTCTCTGAAGAACGGCCTTAACCGCACATACACCTGCACACAAGGGGGGACAAGTCAGATCTTGCTGTGCTTTTGCTGGTCTTGGGCTACTCTGGTTTGCAACTGTTTCTCTACAGACAAACATGCACTGAAATACACCTTAATGCTACATAATATCATATCGCATTTCCAAGTTAACCCAAACAAGAACCGCAGCAAGTCAAAGTGCAGCCTGTGCGTCCAGTGCTGGTAAATAACAGGGCCGCAGGTACCTGGTATATGACGTCTTGAAAGAGCACTGGAAAGGTAAGTGCAGAGTCTTCCAGCTCATTCAAGCTGCAGTGCACCAACGTTTCATCCTGGTAGAGGAGAACCGCAATACTCATTCATACTATTCTATCCACTACCGTACAGTACTACTTAACAGTCACATCATTTTTACTATGCAGCAATGTTTACTCAATACAATCACAAACAAAAACATCCACACTGTGCTTAAGCAAGAAGATGGATGATGAAAATTTGTCTTTGTCACTTGCGTCAAATCATATAGCACTTACAACATCGCTACACTTTCTCCCCAAGGTGACAGACAAATCGCAGGCAAAGTGAAGATTACTATTCTGTCATCTCAAAAATAATAATAAAAAAAAATATGATCAAAATTATTGCGATTCTGCAGCTGAACATTACAGGCAGAGTGAATGGGACGGGCACAGCTGCATTAACCCAATTAAATCAAGCTTTCACTAAACTGAGGCAGCACTCGCTCCTCTACAAACGGCAAAACATGCAGCTGCAACTCAATTCATACAACAGACAGGGTCAGGAGGTTCAGTTTCAGCTAAGAAACTAGATCTAAGCGATTTTAAACGTGGTGTGAACGTGGGTGCCAGACGTAGGGGCTCCAGCAGTCAGACACCCGCTTGGCATTTTCACATACTATAGTAAGTAGCGTTTACATAAAGCCATTCAATAAACAGCTCAGTACATGTCGCGTGCAGATGGCACAAATAGCCAAAACTTGAAATGATCTTTTTTGTCTCCCAGAACCATAACTGCTACCATGTATGCATAGCTAATAGAGCCCACTGTGTGTACACACGCACAGAAAGTTTAAAGTGGAACAATCAATATTTCCATTGACTAAGAAAAATCAGAAGCAGCTCATATATATTTCCGGAAATCAGCAACCAGCCTGGCGTTACGCCTCTTTACGAAGTAGCTCTTCCTTCAGCACCCTAACCCTACCCACGGCTGCTCACTCATCATCAGTGCTGATCATCTGAGCAGCCAAGTGAGAACGAGGCAGCCCCCACAGCAACAGTTTGTTACCCAGAGTCCCGGGGGCATCCGAGAGCGCACAGACCGCCACTGAAAGTGCCTTTGTCTTCATTTGGGAAGTAATCACCATCATCTATTACTGACTGAGAAAAAAAGAACTGAACCACCTACGATTCAGACAGTGGGTGTTTGAAATAATCTGTTTGATATCTGCATCAATGGCGACTGAAGACAAGCAGCCAGTAGGAAACCCTGACCATTGTGAAAAAGGATGAACAATTTGTAAATTTTTTTTGTTAAAACTGACCAAGTCGAGGACGAGAGAGAATTCCGGTGTGCTGCGGGTCTTCAAAGGGAGTGCCGGCTTGCGTGTGAGCTGCTCCTCCGTAAGGGGGGGGACGTGTTTGATGAAGAAATACCTGATGGGTGTAAATCAGAGCAGGGCTGAGCAGGAGCCAGCAGAGGGAGGCACTGAGGAAAAGCACCCTGCATACAGCCACGGTGCAGCTGCTCGCTTTGAGGACATATCGTAGACCGCAAGGGAGCTGCACTCACGGGTCAAAGACCTCCCAGTCCTCCTCGTATGTCCCCTCGGGTGGAACAGGGGGTGGGATTTCAGAGTAGCCACTGTCTGTGGTGGAACCAGGGGCTGGAAACAGGATGGCGGGAAGATTATGAAATATCAGAAACACAAAGTCAAGGTGGCCACAACTGAAATTTCTTCATGGCTCCTGCAGTGTGACTGAAAAACTATACGCCTGTTAATATACGCCTGATTATAATACAAAAAAGAATTAAAACTAATGAATGTCGCCACAAACACTAGCTACTCACACAGAAAGATAAACTGACAGGTGCCTGCCTGGATTTCACTCTTGCATCATTCAGGACATACCAGTAAGGGGCGGCAGGTCGGAGCCAGTTACAATCTCCCCTTCCTCAACAGCGCCATCAGGAGGGGGTCGCAGGGCTAGGGGAAGGGGCTGGCTGGCGGGGTAGAGGGAGATGCCCGAGACCTCCCTGGACGTAGCTGTGCTGGTGGGGGTCTCTTCTCCCTGCTCCATGTCCAGCTGCTTTACGATCTCCTCAGCCTCCACGGCCTGGCCGGGGGAGTCTGAGCCGGAGGTTCCTGAAGGGAGGGGGGGGGCAAGCCTTTTACAGGGATCCTGTCTCGCATCAAGCGTGAAGGACATGAGAACGACAGGTATTTCTCCAGCAAACAGAAGCTCCTTCCATTCCAAATCCACCCAAGCTTAACTACGCCTGCACATCCGTTAGCGCCCGCTTGGCGTGACCGCAGAAGACGAGGGCTCCTAGAAACTTCCAGACTGCACTGTAAGGACGACGCACCTTCTGTACAACCCAAGGACCTACAGGGCAAACTTTACCATTTTTATTGGCAGGAGAGAAGAAGTTGAAGACCGGGGAGAAGATGGTTCCCAGCAGAGTGGTTCGAGGAGGGCTGCCGACAGCCTCCCCAGACTCCTGCAGCCGGCCGTTGGGCTTCATGGGCTTTCCTGTGCCGTGGTTGATGGCATCTGATGGTCAGAGTATGAAAACGAGCCCTTACTAATATCATGTAAAGCAGAACATTCCTAATATTCGCTAGTCCTTAAACAACTTCCGCTGACTATTTTGGTTTCACATGCATCTCCACCCTGCTCTCTCCCCATTAGAGGCAGGCGTAGTTATAAAAATGTGAAAGTCTGTGCACTTACACGTACATATATTGAACATGAGACTGGTCTGTATTTACTTGTATAAGTAAAGTTACACATCTGAACTATGCCACGGACGTAAGCTCACCTCCATTCACAGGACCTCTACGGCGGACCCTGGGGGCACCTCTACTCAGGGGGTCCGGCATCTGGGGCGAGGACGAGATCAGTCCGCCATCCAGGCTGTGGTCGATGCAGCTCCTCTTGGCTGGGTTCTCCAACTCCACCTCCAGGGACAGTGCAGGGCCTGCAGTTAGTGCTCTGATGGCTCCCAATGTATAGGAGCACTCTCAGGCAGCATTAGGTAGTTTTTTCCAGGGCTATAATTCTCTGGTGAGGCTATACACTGAAAAGGAGCATCATTTAAAAAGCACCAATACCTTCAAAAAACAGCATGCTACCAAGGCCCACCCAGGGCAAACACCCAGACAGAAGAGTGACCTACAGTCACTGTCAAAGCATACAGTGTGATGGAAAACGCTATAGCGAATATAATTTGGCCCTACACATGTAAATTAAGAAAATTAGCATATTTTAGTGGGCACAGAAGGATTATGCATCACTGAAAGAAAGAACCTAAAACAGAATAAATCTATACGCAATAAAGCGGTTCTTGCCCGTGCATACACACAAGCCTCTGGCTCTGCCCATTTGTACAGCTGGGTATTCAGGTCATGTATTTTTGGTCAAGGGTAAATTATCAAGACTGGGTCTAAATTAACTGGAATCTTTCAGTCAAAATGCAGTTCCTTAACCATTAAGTTAGCTACCATCCAAGACCCCAGTCTTACATGTTACTGCACATTGGTTCTATCTAATCGTGCACTCCGTCACTACATGGCTATTCTAGAACCACAGCTATTCTTAGAAACTGGCTACAGTTCCCAGACATGCAGCTGCATGCCCGACAGAACACGAAACCCGGTTCCGAAACGCGGGCCTGGTTCACAGTTTTGGAACATTGGAAAACTTGGACGCGACTTATTTCCAGAAATTCTAGCTATGCTTAGGGGGCATAGCCGCTGCCATTACGGGTATGGGTACCTTGACAGTGTTTCCTCGAATGAATTTCTTTATGGTGGAAAGGAGCCCTGCGTCACTCTTCTGCACAGCCCCCCCACCTGCCGGTGTGCACACGTCCACTTCCGAATGTCTCCGCTTGGTCCGGGATGGACGGGGCGTATGTACAGGGCTTGGCTGCTGAGAAGCCTTACGCATTCTCAGCCTCATTGTACTGACCGTCACATGTAAGACTGCCGGAGGGAGAAGAATGAGGAGACTGATCAGGTGTAGGCAGAACGAGTAAGGAAAGCATGAGAATTCGTACAGATAACGGTACGTTCACAAAAGCAACGAACGGCGGCTAATTCCCCCAAATCTTCACACAGATATCTTGCGTAAGGAAAAGAAAAACAGTGGAAAAGTTGAAAAAGCAAGTACTGACAGGTCTATTTAAAATAGATAACTGGAAAAATAAAAATGAAGCATACAGGCTTCAGCAAAAACAACATAGAAAATCTAGTGGTGTAAGCAGTTTAGGTTTCAAAGAACTAGTCTCCAACTTTAAAAATCCACATAGGAATGTGTGGTGAACATCACTGTGCATGACTGATTAACCATTTTAATTAAATGAACACTCTCCAGGAAGGTGACAGTAATGCCATGGCTGAAAACTTCCTCTGAAGCATTTTTCCTGAATCGTTGCCATTTCTCTTGCAAATACTTCTGCAATAGAAAAGGTTCCCATATATCACTTTCTGCCAATTTAATTTAATTTATTTTTTTAAAAGGAAAAAACTCCTAAAAAGAAGCCACAGGACACGCCTCACCCCCACTGCTGTGGCTTACGCAACAGCACTGGCTGGGAGCGCAAAGACACACGCAGGATCTGTCAGGACATCAGCCAGTGAGCACCGCACTGGCTCTCCGTACGCACTCAGCACGCGGTCCTCTCGCCCAGCTCATGCATCTTTTACAGAGGCGCTCATCTGTTTCACATTTGCAACCTTACACGAAACGTCAGCTGCTCCAGTTGTACCTAACAAACCCTTATTCAAGTCCAGCAGGCTTTAATAGCATATTTAGATAAAAGGCATTTACTATAACCATGCATCATCAAAAATAAAAAAATCGTCTCACAGTGATGGTCTTTTTTCACATGTGGGTCCCCAATTCAGGCAAGATTGAAAGCTCTGTTTTACATCACATACATAAATGCACTAATGCAGATTTCAATTACAGGGAAATCTGATCAAAAGTTAAGCCCATTCCATGCTGGTGTTCTACCTGATATGGTTACTAGCCTGAAAACATCTCCATCACCTATGTGCACACTGCTGGCTCAACCTCAGCAAAACCTCTTTTAGAATATTTAGAATATAGGGATATCAGAAGCTAGTAACTAACACTAAGGTAGTTCTAGCAAGTTCTGTTCAGGAATTGTCTGTCTCACACAGATTAGCAGAGAGAATGTTGCAAAGCTATAGGTCAGGCTGCGAGTCATACAAGAACTGAGCCTGCACTAGTTAGCTTGTTTTCTCATTCCAGTGTTGGGGATGGCTGTCTGCTCAAATGGCTAACAGATGTGGAGAAACGAGACAGGCTCATACAGCAGAGCATCAACGTAGTCGGCCGAGAGCCTGAACCGGCACCCTTCACTGAAGCCAAGGAACTGGTGGGATACAGGCAGACAAACAAAATGAATTGTGAAAGCTACAGCTTAAGAGGGCCATCGCAAGACCCACAGATTTGGTGGTGTCGGAAAACACTCCCAGCTCAGAAACCTGTACTTTAACATTTACTTGTTTACAGTTAGTGGTTTTATCCATGTATAAAGCTATACATTTACAGAAAAACACCAGCACCCTTTACAGGACCGAACCTCACAGCATTTTGATAGTCCAACACCTTAAACCATACACTGCGCTACGGGAGCAAGCAGGAGCAAACCTAGAAAATCTGGGCCCACTGATAAAACTTCCTTACCACTCACACTCAATTTTATGTATAAATTTCACATTTTCAAGGGCCCATGTCAAGTGTGGGGACCCCTAAATCTGATAGGGTATCCAGAGCCCCTGGGTGCAAGTGAATGAAATTGCAAGTTAATGTATGCAAAAGCATGTAACACAAAGCATATCCTCTGGCTAATAAATGCAACTGGATTTTAGAGATGCAGATTCAGTTACTCCAGCCAACAAATATGTTAAAGCCAATCATACACTATAATTCTCTCCACTATATAAACAACTGAGACTGGCCCTTCACCAAATCCCATCTGCCAAACATGCCTATTAAAGGAAAATGCATTAGTTGTGAACTTGGGAGAGTGACATGACTTGTTGAATTTGACTGTACAATGGGGGGGGGCAAACCCCAAAGTACACATCAGTATGTATGGCCACAGACAGACATACCAGAGATGTGTCATCACAGAGCCGCATGGGTCATTTTTCTTACAAAGTTCGAGGAAGAAATTTCCCACATATTTCAGAACGCATTCAGCAGAATCTTTTGTTGACCTTGCCACTTTAAAAGTACAGTCCTGAATCTGAATATATGGTTTAAGTTTAAGCTGCTGAACACTGCCCCCGATTACCATGCAACACAAGAGAGATAGGCTACACGCAAACAACAATCCAAAGCAATGCCAAAATCCCAAACAAAACCATGCCGCTATCATGTAGGGAGAAGCCTGAGAATATTGCATGCTGGACTGGCTTAGACCTAAGGGACAGTAGTGTGAGTCTGAGGGGGGGGGGGGGGACATGCGGCTTCCTGAACTGAGGACAATGTGACCAATATGCCAGGATTCAGACAGACAATCAATTCCAAAGACAAGCAGGGAAACAGGAATAATCACCTGGGGATGACAAAGCCTAAATTGGGCATCACAGATTCTCAACTCATACGCTGCAAATTGAATAAGTATTTCAAATTGCATTTGCAGAATTAATGCACAACATACACATTCTATCACCACCTCCACTATTAATCACAACTCACATGGTTTTATCCATTGTCATCTCAAACACGCATCAACAAAAATTTGGACAAACTGAACAGCCATGAAGGAACAGGAAAGCAGTTTAAAGTAACTCTGGCCAAGCAAGGCAATGGTAGCCCACCCTCAAAATACCGCATGCTCCAAATTAGGCTGCAGGACAAGGCAATCATGGATAACAGGGAGGGGGAACCAAGCACAGAAGCAGGCAGCAGCTTTGTTGCCTTCCGAGTCTCTTCCCCTGTCTATTTTTACCGACAAGAGGTATGACTCATACACAGCTCCCAACATACAGTGCCACGCACAACCATGCCTAGCTCTTCTCAAACTCCCAACTTATTGTGATGAAACAAAAAAAAAAACACACTTAAGTTCACAGAAGAGACCTCAGATGGTTCTCTCTTCCTCCAGTTACACCACCAGATCTGTTTTTCTTAAATTACAACCAGCTGTTGCATATGCACAGTAGAAAGAGGACTCTCTCTCCCTCAGTCACACTCCCCCCCCATTCCCCCTCAGAACACTCCTCTTATATGGTATTTGGTGGACAAAGAGTAGAACTACTTTCCCGTAGGCCTTTCCCCTGCCGACTAATTACAGTTACAGCAGAAATTCGACAGTATCCTGAAATCACTTGTAGGCTGACCAGATAATGGAGAAACGTACCCAAAAAGACTTACAGACATAGGGATTCATTCATGCAGCGGAATTAATTTTCATTTTAGCAAAATATATATGCATAAAATTATATCCCTAAAAACCTGGCATAAAATTAGGTCCTTTCCCTAAAGTTTGGATTATTATAGATACTTGAATTTAATAGCATTCGAGTAATAAAGTAAGGTGACAGTTGCTGCACAAGACCCCAACAGTTGAATTCTGATAACTACCCACCAAACTATAGAGAATCACTTTATTATTAACCAGTGACACAAGAGTAATTCACCAAACCCGACGACCTTATACAAGTCTTGGGGTGTAATGTATATTGCACACACATAAATAAATTATGGATAAAATATAACCACAGGTGTCATGAGTGAAATCTCATATCCATTGTGGGAACTGAAATAAAATTAAATGTTACGCAAGGATTTTTGAACTGTTACATTAACTGAAAGTAACGCCTATTCATTTTTAGGCTGATACACACAACTTAAAGGTACAGGCAGCCCAGGAGCAAAGAAAAACTTAAAACAGAATCATACTGCAAATTCCCTGCAAATCCAATAGATTAAGAAACCCCAGCTTTTCCCAGAAGGGAAGGAGACACACCTTTATCATTTCCAAGGAGAACTAGCTCATCTACCTGCTAACAGAGTGACACCCACCTGTCAGAGAGGAGTCACTGCACTATGAGGGAAATGACAAAATAGTGTCAGCTGAAGTGACATTTAAGATTCAAAACCACAAATATTCAAACTGCATCAAAAGGAAGTTAACCTTAAACAAGAGCTATATGCTGCAGACAAGTAATAAAATGACAGCTATAAAATAATGTTTGCAAGCTACATGCAAACCTACATTCTTAAATGCAATTTTGGAGAATAATTTCATTTCAGGAGAGTCATAGCAATTTGGTGGTTATACAGGAAATCATCATTTAGAGCAGACTGCCAAAGGACCAAGCTATAAACTGCAGTATTTCAATTTTTAAAACTAAAAACACACTGTAAATTACATCCTAACACTCACATTTCACCTAAGCCTCGGGAACACATGTATTCAGTTTTTAAAATATTTGTTGTAGATTTCATCAATTCATCACAGGGAAAGGCAGGCTCACACCAGATTCTGCTCTTGCAACACCGGTGTGGCCAAAAGTTCAGAAAACATTGATCTGTCCATTTTTACCAAAGGGGGACTCTGCATCGACCTTTGAAAAATCCCAAAGTTCTCATGCTGAATTAACTCCTCACTCAATATCCAGCGTGACATTATAACACTAGGTTTTCTGGTCAATTAAAATTCTACGACTGAAGTGGGTAAAATAGACATCTCTTCACCACGAAGTTTTTAACAAAAGCGTCAGTAAAGGTGACTTTCTCCCCATCTGTCCCGACAAAGGTCTAGCTTAATAAAACTGATCCCTAACTATCTGACAGCAGCTTGCCCGCAAAGAGGCCGCTGTGCATCTTGAAGTTTTAAATCATGCATCGTGACCTAAACTGCTGTTACGATTATTTACTGAACGGCCACGCTGCCCCCGCATAGCTGTCTGCGTGGTACCGGTGCGGATAGGTACAAGCTGGCCGACAGCTGTCACATTTATGCGCTGCACACAAAATCACAGGGATATAATCGGCAAAGTTTCAGGAAAAATAAGACTTCCAAAATAAACACTCCTTTATATGGTGATTTCAGTGGAAGTGCGAGCAAGCTGAGACAAAGAGCAACGCCCCCTGTATAATAAAACGGCACGAAGGCTGGAATCCCACGAAGCATTTCGCACAGGACGAAGGATCGCGGTGGCAAATATGAAGCGCGGGGATAAATCAGACTTCATTGTAAGGCACACAGCTTGGCGATCTCCCCGCGTGAGAGCGCCCACACCCCCGTCTGGACACACATCCCGGCCCTAAGGGCGCAGTAATCCCCGTGAGTCGGTGCGGTAGCCTTAGCCTGCTTCCGCAGAATTAGCTACAAGCCCGAGAGGTGAAAGGGGCGGGGAGGGGGGGGGGGAGGGGAATCCGGCGTGACTGTACTCCAGCCCGGGGCGGGAGGTGGAAAACAAGGCCACGGCCTAAGAAGGCTGTGTTTTTACCTACTCATGGTGGTCCTTGGGGTTAAGGCAAGCGCTCACATCGAGGTTTCGGACTCACACAGCTGATACTGGCGATCACAGCCAGCCGATAGTCAAGTTTTCAGATTCTCAGAAAACGGCAGAACAGAAGTTCCCAATCACATTACTACCCAGCCGACCAACGTCTGTTAACTAGTTCGGGGGACCAAGTATTTTTAATGGCGCATCACATTTTAATTAAATACATTTCTGTTCAATTGGGAGCGGTATTATGACCAGTGGAGAACCGATTGATCTGTACCGCGAGCTAGTGGCAAACGCGACTGACACTGATGTCTGTGTGTATACACATTTAAAAAACACTGCTAAGAGCTTTTCCCTGATTCAGATGGCATGTGTCGGGAGTCCCGGAGTCACTCCGAACTATGCCGACATTTATATGAGACAAGCAGAGCGCACTAGCAGATTTCCAACCCACCGCAAGCGCCGTTACGCTGGTAAATATTTATTTCTACGACAGCCGCATTCCCTCACACCGAGAGCGGCGCTAATCTACCTCCGGACGTACTTGCCGAAAGAAGCGATGTTTTCTTGCCGGGGCGGCTGTGCTTGCCTGAGCGCCTAGGACCACAGCGGAGTCGGCCACCGTCTCTTAGCGTCTCTGGTGGGTTATATTCGAGGAGTGTGCACCCAGCTCTTCGCGGCACCTCCAGACGCCATTTCCCGCCTCCTTACTGCCTGTGGACGGCAGAGACCCGGATGAAGAGAGAACGCGCACTCACGCACGCGCGCACGCGGACCCCTGCCGCGCGCCCCCTGCCTATACAAACAAAACAACATGGAGCATGTGACGTAGCTCGGTGGGGCGTTGTGTTGCTCTTAATGTCATTGATTAGAACAAATTTAAATTCTTTAAATGCGAAAATCGAAAGTGGCTTGGTCTGCTCGGATGTCAAGGCAAGACACGTTTCTATGAGTGTTATTCTTCAAATCAGCCTTTCACTGACATATAGTGGAGCTATCAGAATTGTAGGATACCACGTAGGTACCACGGCCACGCACAAGCAAGCGCCGTAAAACATCGCAGTATTTAAAAAGACATGCATTCCCATGCTAGGTACGTATATGGTAATATATTCAAATATACGCATAATTTGCAAACTCTTACATGCATTGTCTTTTTGCACAAAAAATGTCGATCGGGCAGTGCTTCATTATATTGTCTCGTTTTAAAAACAAGCTAATGACAAGGATCCAGGTAATGTTCGCATAAAGGAGTTTTTCACCAGTACAGTCAATGCACAATGGAAATGAATGGGGGAAACAGTGGTCGCCATGGCGATGTTATGAAAGCTCCAGACGGTAGTATCAGTGCTGCAGAACCGAGATACATTTTTAAATTGGACATCTATTTTCATGATTTTTAAAGATTACCCCGACACATGTGATTCATGAAACGTGGTTCTATTCGTTATTTTTGTTCAGAAATCCAAAAACGGTTACCCTCGTGTAAAATCAACTTAACGGTACCCAAGTCCACCTTGACAGTTAAAATGAAAATAAAACATCCACAATAGTGTAAAAGTAAAATCGGTATATATTTCGTGTAACGCTTTAACGAGGAAAACAGGGTCTTAAGTGTGCAGTAGAAGAGAGCGTTCCGGATCTTGGTTTATGATATTTCAAATCCCTTGATAGCGTAGGACTGGTGTGAAACCAGACCATATGCGCACTGAGCAAATTTGGCTTGCATCTGTGTGTTTTGCATGGCAAATTATTGCGCAATTGCGTAATTACGATTGGTTATTAACGTTCACATGGTATTTGTGATATCCGGCATTCAATAGGTCACAGAATGGCTCGGACGCACCTAAGATTCAGCGGACGCAGTTAACGGCACTATGCAGAATAGTTACTAATTTTCTCTTCCAGATAATAAAAAAACAGCAATCACTGCCAAACTTCCGGTTGAAACCGGAACACTCTCGTTTCAAGCCTACTTAGTAAAGGTAGAATAATTCACCTGGAGGTTTGTCCTTGCAAATCGGCGCCGAATGTAATCTATCTGCATTCGAAGGAAGGAAATTAAACGCAAGGTATTGTTATTCTTTGATCAACTTATCAACTTGTTATAAACAGCCTTTGCAATCCCAGACCATTATACTCAGGAGTGGTGACTCTGGCTAATTAAGATGAATTATACATTTCTAATAGTATCATGGCAGAATTTCCAGTAGGTGTCAAGCGTTTCGCATATTTTATATAATGTACCACTCTGGATATGACTGGCTTGAAATCGTCATTATCTATACCATGAACTTTATACGCCATGATGACTGGCCATAAAGTCATGTACAGACTGAAGCAAAATTTGAAATAGGACCAACCGTCGTGTAAGATCAAGAAAGGGTGAGAAGATGAACTGTGCACATATGGGCGTAAACTCTAACCTTCCCCACCTTACTGTCTCTGAGCAGTCAGAACACTTTCACTATAAAGTGGAAAAACATGAAAAGTGCTGATGTTTATTTTTTTTTTCAACAAGATGCATATCTTAATTGTGCTACAAAGCTCGTCTACAGCTTTGCCTGAAGCACCAGACGCTAACAGCTTGAACATCTTCGGGCATCCCTATTGACTGTGGCCCTTCAGAGGGGAATCAGATTCAGCATTGGCTTTGAACATATTTGATTGCTCACCAGACAATATCTCATGTACAGAAAGCAAATTGTACTACATGCACTTTAAACAGACAGCTGATATTTGGTTTTCAAAAAGTCACTTGGGAGTCATCATGAAATATTGACCGAGAAATCTTGTTAAGGCAGCAGCAGCCCAAATTACTCCCCTTTATACCACATTATACATCTTGATATTCATCTTTAACAGAAGCCCCATGTCATCTTCCAACTCCTAGTCTATAATTTCCCATAAATCATTCGTGCTGTAACAGGACAGCCACCTGGAAAACATATGACGCTATCATCAGCTGACCATATTGTGCAGGAAATGATCAGTTCATCACAGGGAGCACAAACTAGTGTTTGGTGTCAGATTATACTACAGTGGTACCTCAGAACTCGAACTTAATCCATTCAGAATTCAGGTTTGAATTCTAAAAAGTTTGAGTTCTGATTGAATTTTCCCCATAAGAAATAATGGAAAACCAATTAATTGGTTCCTGGCCCCATAAAATTACACCTAAATATGGTTTTGTTTAAACACAAAATTCACAGGATAAAACAAGAAGAGCATATACTGTACTAAAGACATCTAAGCACATTTATGAAAACAGTAACTTGTAAAGTAAGAAGATAAATGTATCCAAACAATGTGTAAAGTTAAAAAAAAAATCTTCCGCATGCCACACGGATATTAAAATAATTAAGAAATATTTGTTCTTAAATGTATTTTATTATACACTGTTACTGTCTATCATTGTCAAAATGTTTTTACTGTCTAAATACACTCACCTAAAGGATTATTAGGAACACCATACTAATACGGTGTTTGACAGTGTGTTTTTACCCCTTTCGCCTTCAGAACTGCCTTAATTCTACGTGGCATTGATTCAACAAGGTGCTGAAAGCATTCTTTAGAAAT
>JABFEA020000021.1:14160815-14182712 GCA_019775915.2 Cyphomyrus plagiostoma | reverse complement strand
TTGGTTGATTAGATAATTGCATTAATGAGAAATTGAACAGGTGTTCCTAATAATCCTTTAGGTGAGTGTATATGTATTCAGCTAGTGTAAACATGCATAATGCTCACAGCGAATGCGAGGCTGAGACTGAAACGTTATCCTTTGTTTCCACTGAAAGACGTACCCCGTGACTCATTTCCCCAAGTACAAGTTATCTTAGGACGGCGTTCATGGTTCAACTTCTGAGACTCATCAAGTTTTAGGTTATTTTTTTTTCTAACTGGTTGGTTCAATTTAAGAAATTTGCGTTCTAATGGAGTTTGAGAATTGAGGTACCACTGTACATGTAAACACAAGGGCAGTGTATAACAGACATGAATTTTGGTGGACTCTCCTTTACTGGAAAGTCTGCTGTTCCCAGGAGACCAGATAACATTAACAGAGTGCCATCTCACATATACCCAGACTGCTAGTTTGTCTCCCATGAAAATGAATTAAACGGTTTACTTGGGCATATGGGCAGTGGTGGCTTAATGGTTAGGGATGTGCACTTGTAACTGAAAGATTTCAGGTTCGAATCCCCGACCAGCAAGCCACCACTGAGGTACCCTGCGCAAGAAGCAGTGCTGAATTAGTTACCCCCTATTATGTCACATATTGGTTAAATGCAAAGAACACACAAGGACTCATTGTGTGCTGTGTCAACAATGACAATCACTAAATTCTAAATGGCAGCTTGCTTCATCAAGGACTTCATACACATGGTTGGTGACATCTGTAATCGTGTAAAGCATTGATGGTGTTCAGCTCGTCACACTGTTTTGCACAATCAGTCAAGTTGCATTGCTCTAATCTGTCTGCTACAACATCAAAAGTAGAGGATGCATAATTGCCAGATGTGTCTACGGGAGTGCTTGAGAAGATGTCTTACCTATAGTTTCCACAATGAACAGTTAATTTTTTTTTTAAAGTACGTGAGTGCACAATCGACGATTTTCACTGCAAAGACAAACGACTCACAATCACTGGATTCTTCCTTTAATGAACAAGCATGAGACATTGAAGGTGTATATCACCACAGACAGCCATACAACAGCCCTCAGGCCAAGGTGAAAGTAACAGCTGCGTGTCAAAGCCTGAAGATGTTTATGATGACCTAGCTTCACCTCCCCCAAACAGGCCTTCCCAAATACTTTAGAATTCTCTGGGGAAACCGACTGATTTGTTACACAATTTCCGAAGTGCTCTTCCTATTCAACGAGCGCAACGGAATTACTTCTAAAAATAACACTCAGAAAGGAGACCTTTAACAAATACTGTACAAGAAAGTGTTTGCAAAATCTGTGACTAAACCAAAAGCTAACAGCAAAATAATTTGGGGTTTTGAGCCCTTGAGTGAGAATATGTCAATCAAAAGGTTTTCGTCCTATAACAAAGAATAGCATATGAGAATTTGGTTCAAAACAGCAGTAGTGAGGTTTTCTGTACATGTCTGTATAGAATAGACCAGAGAAACATATGTATTTTCTCATACCAGTTTAACCAGTTAAGTGTCCATGTGTCCTTATGTACTCAAAATGACCAATACCATAACAAAACAAAACAAAAAAAACACCCTAAACCAGTGTTTCCCAGTCTGTTCCTCGGGGACCCACAGACAGACCACGGTTTTGTTCCCTACTGGCATCCTGCAAAAAAGTATACATTTCTTCACCCTTCCAGCTTCCTACCAGTGGAGGAAACTAAAATGTGGACAGTCTGTGGGTTTCAGAAGACCAGACAGGGAAACACTGCCCTAAACCTAGTCCTAGTTGGACAGTAGGTGGCATGATACCCACCTCCCTGGGATCTCTCAGCACTCCTGCCCCTTCAGCTGACATTGTGCATGCACCACCGGGCACAGCTCAAACAGCAGAGGAGTCAACAGCAAGTGTCCTTTATCAGAACACACTTTTTGGGAAGAAGTCCATTCATAAAAAAAAATAATTAAAAGGATCCATCTGTTTCATCTTCATTATCTGTTGCTAAGGAGGGTTTCTGAAACTCACTGGAGACCATGAATTGGCACAGAATCTTTACTGCTTGGAATTCCGGTTCCTGAAACCAAGTAAGTGAGCTTACTTCATGTCCTGGAAAAGACGAGTTACCACGATAAAACGTTAATATGACATAGATGACACACTTCAAGGTTTTGTAATACATCTAAATATGTGTACATGGTGGTACAATAGTGTTTGAATCAAATAATGTGGCACATCTCATATTTTCAGTACAAGCCAAAAGGTTTTTCTGAAAACATTCATAGAACCGGATAATCTAGTTAGCCTCCTAAAAATGTACATACGAAAGATTTAGATTCTTTAATTCAAAGGACTACTCAAAATGATTCATTGAGCTATATCTGAATGATATTCCACAGTTCTCACCGAACTGTTTGGCTTCTGGCTGCAGTTCACAGCATGTCCACAGCTTGGTGTCGTCTGCCTTCTGCAACATGCTGGCCTTCATCTAGTGTGGAGGGGGGTGGAAAGATGGATAACGAGCACATCCTGACTCTCATGCAGGTCCATCTACTGATGGCATTTCTGTCCTTCAGACAGCTCTACATGATGCCCAGCGTGAGCAAAATCTATAACTTCACAATGAGGGCCAAACACACTATGGAAAAGCCTTCAAGAGCTGGCTCTTCATGGAACTTGACAAATGTTCATTCCAGCTTCACTTGATCATTTTACTAAGGATACATAAAAAAAGCCTGAAGACCTACCTGAATAAGTTGCGAATTACAAAATGTGCATCACTTAATAGCACTATATTATCAACATCCAAGCTAAATATACCATCCAGGAGATGATTTGCATGGGGAGAAGATGACCGCTGTGGGCCTGCGAGTGATCAAATAAAGGGTGCAAGCAGCACCAGGACCATGTGATGGTCACACTCACTCTGGATCTGCACTGGATGGGGGATCCTGTCTGGCTCATTCTCCATAGGCTTGGCCAGGACTCGGGCCGGGTTGGGGGCCACCTGGAGGCCCTCTCTCTTGTCATTAATCTTCACTCTCTTGGGAGCTGGGGTGAAGACAGGGGTACAGCTACAAGTGACTACTGGCAGGACGTGGCCTGCAGCGAGGCACGGAGGAACACGCAGCTTTACAAACGAGCTCTGGAAGTTATTTTGGATGGAAGCACAAAGACTGAGAGCCTGAAGAAGGGTGTGGAAGACAGGGACGTTTCCGGAGTGGAGGGCTAGGTGCACACAGACAGCTAGAGAGCTGCTGAATCAGCATGGGGGGGGGCAGGTAGGCACACACCTATTCTTAGGCCTGGGTGGATTTCCTCCAGTTACTTTTGAATCACCGTTCCCTTCATATCAGAGTGTGCTGTTCTAGGCTATTCTGCACCCTTCATAAGACACTGCTGCTAACTAGGGCCTTTCAGTGGGCGTGCAGTTGAGGATTCCTAACAAACTTACCTAGATGAATATGTAATTCAGTCACGCAGTCATGTAATGCAGTTGGTTCTGAATAACTGGTAAACTAACAGGGTGACACTGTACATGGCAATTTATATTAACATAGCTGTTAATGTGTTTTCAGTGGGTTAGTTCTTCCTACATATACAACTCAATTTGCTGCCTTTTACAGGCATATACTGCAGTATAATCAGGAAGGAATAACAGAAAAGCTTACGAGCTTCCTTATAATGGCCTCAAGGCTTATTATTACCTGGGTGAAACACCCATATCAGCCATGGCAGACACGATCAGAAATAAAGCCTGATTAAAAAGGCAGAAACTGAAGTGATGAAAACCATACAAGCTGGTTTGGGCATCTTCTCACCGGGCTGGTGTCCCTGTAGTCCTGCTCGGCCGTCTACATGCCCGCCCTCCACGGCCCCTTGGTATTGGGGCACATCTCCGTCACCATTGCCGGCCCTTGCAGCCAGTCCCTCCACCTTCGTCTCAAGCTTCAGGGGCAACACCTCGCTCCCCAAAGGCTCAGCATGGTCCAGCTCCTCCGCCGGCCCGTCGCCCACGTGCTGCGCCTGCTTCCGCGTGATGGCCGGCTTCCTCAGTGCTGCAGAGGACAGGTCCGCCGCTGTCGTCTTCAACCAGGCGAGACACAGGACTAACGATCTCAGCTGCTGATCAGCCGTGGCTTACCAAACGGAGCCTCTTTCACTTTTCCCAAGTCGCCGTCCTCCAGGCCTGGCAGGTCAGCGCCGGCAGCGAGCTTGCCGAGCTCTTTGGGGTACAAGGAGAGCGAGACTCAGATCTGTGTCCGAAGGAGGGGCCCCCCCTCACGCAGAAGGAGCCAGCACATCACTGACAGAGGACATCAACGGCCCAGTGGTATGCGTGTCAAAGAACGATTCAGGCAATGTAGAAAAATGTATAAATGAGAATCACCTTTAGTGTCAGGGAGGGCTGGGTGGTGCACAGTAAACTTGGAGATGTCTCCGTCTGCCTTGTGTGCGCTTTCCATGGCTCGATTTTGAGGCGGGTTCTGCAGAAAGTAAACGTGAGCCAGTCAAAAGCAGCAGGGTCTGCCTGGCATCATGCAGGAAGTGCCAGTCAAAAGCAGCAGAACCTGCCTGGCATCATGCAGGAAGTGCCAGTCAAAAGCAGCAGAACCTGCCTGGCATCATGCAAGTACACCAAGTTCACTATGGATGTCTGTCACATTTTTCTTGGGAGCGCTAGATGACATTTTGCTCTGCACATGGCAGAAATGATTCATCTCATTTAAGCGACTTGATTAAAAGGGGTGGTGGTGTCTCAGATGAAAACAAGTTAAAAGAAAAACCATTTCATTGAACTTTCCAGGTGGAAAATGGGGAAACAAATTAATGGAGCGGGGGGGATCCTTTCAAACACAGACATGTTAATCAAAGGGCTCTATTCCCACAAAGGGGCCATCACACTTAGCCAAGCATCAGCGCCTTAAATCAAACTCATCAGAACACGCAGTGATCAGTGTCAGCCACTAGGGGGCAAAAATTCCCCACAAATCATTTTTAAGAAGGCGCAGAACTTTCATACACTGCAGACACCAAATTTGGGAAACACAAGAAGTTTAAGGTTCACTTCCCCTCATTTCCATTTTATTAGACAAAAGTGCAGTGGATTAAAACTATGGGTCTATTAATTTCTTTTGAAAGGTAGAGGTGCTCAGTAGAAAAGTTCCTGAGGTCATCAATCTTGCCAGGTCCCACACACACACCTTTCTCAACCGAAAGACCTCCTCCTCCAGGATCCTCTGCTTCTCCAAATGCTCGCTATTCAGCTGGTTGATTTTCTGCTTGCACTGCAAACTGCCACGTGGAAAAGCACACATGGGCAGAGCAGATAAGTGCTGGTGAACACTGCTGCAGTGAAGGGAGGCCCTTTTCCTCAACGGAGTGACACGCACAGTGATATCTGTTCCCCACCAACCTCTCAAACTCCAGCTTCTTGTCCATGGAGGTCCTGTTCTTCTTCAGCTCCTGCAGCAGGCCCTCCTGCTTCATATATTCCTGCTTCAGCTCCTTGAGCTGCTCTGTTGACGAAAACCACACATTCAAATTAAAAAAAAAAAAGAAAAAAAAAGCCCATTATCAAAGGTGATACTGAAAGCATGATATTGTGACAAAACCGGTTGTGCACTGATGGTCCGATGCCTATTAGCATTCAGAACACTCCTTACTGCCAAGGTTACCACATTCCTTCTTAGGAATCCAGTCATCTTATAAGCTAGATAACCACAAACAACCATCTGCCTCGTAAAGCAGTATTCACTTTACATTCCAAGAAGCACATTCATTGGCTTACTTAGCACAAAGAAAACGATGAGGCTCTTTCACAAACACGTCACTCGCTGTCCTCCACATTTTCTTTACGTACTTATCAGACCAACATTCAAAAGGGTGTGATATTATAAATGCGCCCCCCCCCCCCACTCTCCTCCCATTTTGGGAATAGTGCAGAGCGGTTAAGATCTCCAGAAAACGCTTTCTGGAAATTGATGAGAAAAAGCAGGGACAGTGACCCACGTTGCAGAAATGCCACGTGACTTAAGCAAGCTAAATATGGCCTTACATCTTGGTTCGACAACAGAAAGACAGCCATACAAAACTAATTCCCTTAACAGAACAGAACTGTGATCAGGGGTTACCATGGCCAATTTTAATGTCGGTACAACGGAGAGCTACTGCAGCTGGACTCTTGAACCAGGAAGGAAACACGAGTGTTACGCTTCGTCTAAATAAAAGCCGGCTTTCTACAAAGCTCTTACCTTTAAGCCGCTGGATCTCTGATAATTGTGAGAGTGAGTCGCTCTGAATTTTCATCTGAGGGAGAAAGAGGAAGAGATATGCTGACAGGGGCAGATAGCATGCAGACAAATTGCCTGTCCAGCTGGCCGTAGATCCTCCACACCCAGGGCTGCCCCACTTTCAGGCCACTCTGCGTGTTTCTCTCTGCCTGGGAACCGGCTCGCACTCCGCACTCTTCAACTATAAACATCACACTGATGCTTCGATTTAAAGACAACAGATAGAGATTTCAATGAAATCCAGATCACCTAATAGCATAATTTTAGACTAAAAAAGTTCAATTAGTACAATTTGTTTAATTAAAATACATAAACATTCTGTTGTGAAAAGCTGCCCAAACTGGGTTGAAGGGAAAAAAATGAGCCACAAGAAAAATGAAAATGGAGGGTGGTGTGGAGGAAATGAGATGCTTCATACAAGAAACCCTACTAAGAGTCTCGTGAAATGCTTTGTTGCTTTTATACTGAGTGCTGTTTATTGGAATAGAATAGCTCTGACATTTTCACAACTGTGTCACTTGGTTTTCAGAATCTATCGCTAATCGAGGCCATATAATTACCCAGGAAGCTGTCAAGGGTGAGCAGGGACAGCGTCAGAGTGTCAGGGGCATGTAAGCCGCACCTAACTTGCTGCTGCCAGAGAGGGCCATGTGAATAACAGGCCCCCCGCCTCCATGATAAAAGCTGATGGCCAAGATGTAGTGTAGGAGAACGGAATCCAGCAGACAGTTACAGCCAAAGACTCCAAGCTGGTACTAAGGAACAACCTCAGTCTGGGCTGCAACCCCAGGAGGACGACTGATTTACTAGGATACCAGGGAAGACAGGGATAATTCCCCCCAAAACTGAAAACTCTGGGTGGTCTGGAGAGACAGAGGATACTGCTTACTCCACTGCATGCCCCTATGGGGTTTGGCATGATGAAGTTTTAATAGGGAGCTGTTTAAAAGGGGGGTTGCCCATCGTCACATGTCTCCAGAGATACACTACAAGTGTCCTGACAAGAGGCATTGATGACGGAGACATGGCCTTCATTACACAGGCTTCAGCTACTGATGACGTGTGCTCCATACCGCCTCGGCCTTAAACCCCGCATCCATGGGACACCTTTGTGAACTTTACCCAACCCATACTTCAAACACACAGTTGCTTTGAATACAAATATCATTGGGCAAAGCAGCTCCCGGCACGATTCCCGTACATGAAACTTTCATCGCATTTAAATAAATCGGGATGAATTGCTATCGACAAAGTATCAAGCGATGCAGTGCGATTAAATTTACTACCATTATTTCTCATCTTGGATGATGGATATTTACGACAGCAGTACATGACACATCTTACCTTCTCGTCATTACATCTCTTGAACTGCACCTCCACGGCCTGTAGGCTATTGCGCAGCATGTTACGGTCACCCTCCTTCTGATCGATTTCCTTTCGGTGCCCCTCCACCTGCACCATCAGCTCCGAGTTGCGCTTCTCCAGCCGGCTGCGCGCCGCGTCCGTGCGCTTCACCTGCGCTTGCGCCTCCGCCAGTTCGTCCAGCAGGCGGCCGCGCTGTCTTGACACGTCCCAGTAGTTGAACGAAATGAAGAGGAGGAGGATGACCAGCGCGATCATGACGAAGGACGGGAGGCGACCCCCCCTGCGGTTGGCATTGAAGCCCATCATTTTACAGCGCGCCCAAGAGTCAAATCGCACCTGAAAACAGTAGATTTCCCCGTGATCTCCCTACACACTTGACGATCCAACAAGTTCACTATGAAACTCTACCTGCCGTCTCCCATTTTAATGTCTACACGCCGAACAGCTAGCACGGTCACGCCGGCTGAATGCTGGCCCGGGACACCGACGTGTCCTACCTCTTCCGCAGAGGTGGCGAATGGCGCTCCCGCTATTGTTTACTCTCAAAGTAAAAAAAAAAAAAAACGAAATCCTGTCAGCTACAGCTTTCTCGATAGTAGGTGGACTATAATATCAGGCACACTTTGTTCTGTTAACCATTAAATGGCACGACAGGCGCGTAGGGGAAAACTTAAACAAAGTGGACCAAGAAATCAGTGCAACTTAACTAGAATAGTAGAAGTGTTGAATCAACTGCTGGCGGACAATACATCGACATAAAAACCCGCATTTCGTTATGCAAACAGAAGTAAATTTTCCCAAGCACCAGAGCACGCTAAGCACTTGCAAACAAGCTGCTAATATACATATAACTAAAGACGCGTCTCTATCAACGTCCCGAACTACACGCTCTATGTCCGCTCTCCACTCTCTCCCTTATACTCTAATTCTCCGCGGATATTTCTCACTACAGTAATCTCATCCAACACTACATATTGAGGGGAAACTAAAAGCAGACACAACCTCCAATTTTACTTCGTAGGATTTACCATTAAATGCTACCCTAAGCCCCTAATTTGCACTCAACATCGGTCTCCGTGATACATTCGATTCGAGGTAACGAGCCCTGGACAAATCCAATCAATAGGCACGTTCTCGAAGAGCAAGCTCCTGCGATTGGCCCGGTACGGAGGTCACGCCCATAAGAGGAAGCGGATTAGAGCAGCGTCCTTATGGGCGGGACATTTTGGGTTTTCGAGCGAAGGGCATTTTAAGTTCCGTGTTCGTAGGCAAGCCGGTGTCCGCCACATCCCCTACTTCAGGACGGAGTGAAGGAGGCATTTTACGCTTTATTGGGTGACCTTTCATGAAAAGGCGGCCAGTCTGGTCTGGTACACATCACTGTATGAAATAAATCAGGTGTACCCTAACCGGTTTGGATGAAAAGCATTTAACTGTCGAATTACAAATGTGTATATATATAACCTATTCAGTGACTCCACATTTTTGATTACTTAATACAAATCTATATACCCTCCTTCATAAATTGTTAGCACTCCATCAATGCTCAAAGTACTACATAAGCATACGATGCTAACATTTAACGTTACCACGTCACAAAAACAGTCTTCAATCTGCCCACTTATTATAACTCTTACCTAGTGAATTTTTTGTTATAAAGTTACTGGAATCCAGCTGACCTGTATGACTGCAAATCAGGTTGAACTGCATAAACAACTGCAGAGAAATATGAAAACATTTCAGAAACAGCCACAATTCATGACATACAACCTTGAACTCGTATTTGGAGAGTTTTCAAGAATGCTTCTTAAATCTGTGGCTTTGCTGGCAGAGCATTTGATCTCTGCATCACATCCTAAAGAAAAACACTCCTCTCTGGTACGTTATATTGTAAAGACAACGACAATGTATTCCCCAGTTGTCCCTCCCCCATCTAATCTCTATTCCTCCCATACAAATACCTGGGAATGTACATCAGGTCTGACCTAATATGGACCAGACATACCGATACTGTGGTGAGGACAGCTAAGCCATGCCTCTGTCACCTCGAATCACTTAAGATATTCAGAGCTTCACTGTGTCCTTAAGACCTTTTTACCTCATGGCCGTCAAACCCATATTGGAAGGTAACAGCATTGCCCAGTTTGGAATCAGCTCCAAAGAAGACCACACATATAGTTACACACTCAGTTGAGCACTCGTGGGAATATCCTTGGCCCTTCAGCAGGACCGTTTCACGTAAAGGTGCACTGCCAGGGCAGCCAGGATCATGAAGGGCTCCTCTTGCATGTTCTTCAACCTGTTACAGTGGCTGAGGTCTGGAAGATCTCTTTGATGCCTCAAATCAAGAACGGAAAGACTCACGAAGAGCTTAGGAAAAGCTCACAGACATCTACCCAAATACCAGAATGACTCTTCCTCATCCCCCTCTACAAATACTGTCTGTATTTCAGTTGGTTTCCAGGATAACAAATATTTATAATTCACTCGATGGGTCATCATTTACACACTGTATAATCTATGGTACTTTTCTAGTGCATGGTACACATCATAATTCACATATGCTGTTCATGCTATGCACCATATATTTATAGTTATATTGTATATATTCCATACATTATTTTTTGTACTGAGAGTTTGTGTATGTGTAAGGCATGTTTATATGCACATAAATTTGTACATATATATTTTCTCTTTGTATTTTTTTTTTGTAAAATGTTTTTGCATAGCACAGTATATCCTGCTTATAGATCTTCATTATACTGTATGCCCTGTTTACATATAACAAATAAAACACATTACCCCATAAACTGTACCATCTCTAGCCCCCACACATTTTCTCCAAAGAAATGTATTAAAAGTCCAACTTTTTCACTTGTCTCAATATAATCAGGTTTACCTGATCTGGGTCTGTGGCTGTCCTTTCATGAACCACCACTAAGTGACACTGCTTCCATTTTTAAGTGATTTGTCTCAAAATTAAATAGGACCCAGTTCCTCACCTATATAATGTTGAAAAAGGCCCATCAAATACTTTTAGAGTTACTGTCTGAACAAGTTTCTTCTGCAGCCACAATGTTTTTCCTTTATTACTGCTTTAATTTTAGGGTGCTTTGTCTGAAAATTAAATTAGGTTTATCTATTAATCCATATGTTGTGTGAAGTGGTAATAAGATACATCAAGTACTTTTTGAGTTATCATGTTCACAAGTGACTTGTGAGTGACCATTCCTTTTGCTGCTACTAAACAGTGCTGCTTCAATTTTTGTAAAATCCGTGTAAAAATTTGGTCCAGATTCTCACCCATGTAATTTGTCTGAAAAGTTTGTGCAAATGAGACAGTGCCTGTGGCAGTAGACCATTTGTATATGTATGTGTACAATAAACACAGGAAATGTGTGACACTATTCAAAATTATTCAGTGATCAGATTTAAAACATGTCAGCATCCATAACTTAACGTATAGATTTCTCGCGGTGCTGCAGTAAGTTAGCGAGCATTAATAACCATAAACAAACCTTCAGTATAATATATAGTTGCAAGCTGATACACTTTCTCATAAAGCCACACACATCAAGCACAGTTCAGATCTTTGACAACATTCAAGTGGCATCAAAGTCCATCCATCCATCATTCACACGGATGGGGTGCAGGCTGCACAAAATTTGTTACTGACAACAGCAGAGTGCAGCTCCCAAGCACAACATGCAAAACCTAATTTCTGCACTACAGTTTGCCAGTGTCAGCTCTGGATGTCACTGCTGTGATCCTTTCACTGGACTTCAGGCCCTCGAGTAAGTGGAACAAAAGTACAATGATGTATCTTATTTCAAAAATACCTCAGATGTACTTATCTACAGCACTCCACTAAGATGCATTTTATAAAAATAAATTTTATGGAAATGCAACATGCCATTTTTTGTGCAGAGAAATATAGATTAGAGCCACACGAAGAGGTAAAAACATCTTTTATTGTAACACTGATTAAGAACTGCAACACACTGTGGTTAAAATAAATAACTGACATCCGGTGGCACCAGTGTGTGAACTGGACCTTTTGGTCACAGAAGGAACTGGGCCACATCCCTTTTGTTAAGGATCATCACATTCACAGATGAGTAAAAAATCTTTTTTTATTTTTGTATTTTTTTAATATAAAATTCTACACCTTCCCTGTTAGGTTAGCTTAAAAAGTTTCTTGATCTTGTTATTCTCTGTGTGTTTAGTTAGAGTAGTAATGGCACAGCGCCCCTTGTGTTTATGGCTGGTAGATAATCTTTTGTTCTCCACCCGCTTGTCTCCATCTCCGGAGAGCAGCCGTCTGCGCAGCTGAGGAGGGAGCCGGTCGTCGCACACCGTCAGATCGTATGTTTGTTTTTTTTGCTGGGGGGTCGATCCGTGACTGGCGGCGGGTCAGAGGATGGTCTCTCGACACACGCTGACAGGCCGTTGAGGGCGGTCGGATGGCGAGGCCCCCGGTGTGGCAGTAGGGGCCCGGGCCCGAGGGCCTGGACGGCACCGGCGCAGGGATGGTGAGCTCAGCGCGCCACAGCTGTGCAGGTGGAGGTCGTCGCAGTGCCGCTTGCGGGGAGCCCGAGAGCCTCTGTGCGTTTGTCTCATCGTCTGGGGAGATAATGAACAGGCCGTCAGTTGGCCTTCCGCTCCACAGCCGGACGTGCAGCGGGGCCCTCGCCTCACCCGGCCGGTGACGTCGGCGCTGATCACCCCCTCTTCCATGTGCCTCTCCTCAGACCTGATGACGGACTTGATGCTGTCGACCACCTGCTGCACTTCAGGTGGGAGGCTGCAGCTGGAATGCTCCAGAAGCCTGGCCACCAGCATCTTGGTGCCCCTGTAGGTCTCGAAGTCGGCCAACGAGTGCGGCCGGTCCTTGGGAGGGGCCCCCGTGGTCAGGGGCCGAAGCTGGATGTCCACCCTGCCGGCCTCCCGTCGCCTCCAGTGGCCCAGGGGGCCGTGCCTGGCTGCGTCCCGGTAGGAGACCACCACTGATGTATGCTCAGAGCAGGCTGCTGGAAGCAGACACACGCGTTCATTTCTCAGAGGGCCCGGGTTCGGGGAGCCGCCCGTGCCAAAGGGAGGGGCGTCTGAGTGTTACCTGGCTCAGGTGAGGTCTGTGGAGAGTTGTCAATGGGCTGGAGACTAGCAGGAGCAGAATTACAGCTGCTGCCTTTGGAGAGATAACAACAGGAGCAGACAATGAGGCCATGTATTAAAAAGCTGAGAGTGATACTGGCACGAGCTTAATATCAAAACATGCAACTGTAAACTGTTAGCCTATGTACTGAATACAGTCTGCACAAGTAACAATCACATAGGAGTGGTGTTAAAAATAGAGGCTCTGAGTGTCCGTCTTCCAAACCATGACCTCCTACGTTAAAGGAGGAGGTGGCTGGCTCAGCCCAGACACACACTCAGCACAGGGGACACTCACTTCCCATGGTGGAGGTACAGGAGATGGGGTCGCTGGTGGAGCGCACGATGCAGGGCGGCCTCTGGTAGTGCCTTGCTGAGCGACGGGGGCGGGGTTGATCGGAGGGGGAGGAGCTGCTGGGGGCGGAGCCAGAGGGGGGCTGCGTGGGTGACCATACACCAAAGCAGAGCTTATGGCCGCAGGGCTGGGGGGTCGGGGAGGGGCAGGCAGAGGGACTTGGGGCAGAGCTGGCAGCAACCGGGGCAGCAGAAGCAGAGGCGGAGGTGGGGGGCGGGGGCAGGGACAGAGCTAACACCCTACTAGCTTTCCCTCGGGGCCGAGTGGGTATGGCTCCCAGCAGCTCCTCCCGTCCCAGCATGCTGACGTTCTCTGGCGACCAGTCGTGTGAGCGCTCATGGGCACGGCCAGCGGCAGGGTCCTGGGGGTGGGGGGACTCGCCTCGGCCACTGTCGGAGGGGGCGGGGTGGCGCAGGGCACAGCGCGCGCTGTGCTCCAGGCTGGTGCAGCTGCCGTCGGTGGGCACGATGCGTGTGGCGCTGTAGGGGGAGGAGTCGGAGGCAGAGCGCAGGGAGCCCAGGTCCTCCGAGGAGCAGCTGCGGTACGGCATGTCGGCCACCTCTGACACTAGGAGGGAGGCACTGTCCACTGAGGCTGCAGGTCAGAGCACAGTAGTCAAGGTATGATAGTCAGGACACAGCGATCAGAGCACAGCGGTCAGGGTATAATGGTCATGACACAGTGATCAGAGCACAGCGGTCAGAGCACAGCGGTCAGGGTATGATGGTCATGACACAGCGATCAGAGCACAACGGTCAGAGCACAGTAGTCAAGGTATGATGGTCATGACACAGCGATCAGAGCACAGCAGTCAGGGTATAATGGTCATGACACAGCGATCAGAGCACAGCGATCAGAACACAGCGGTCAGAGCACAGCGGTCAGGGTATGATGGTCATGACACAGCGATCAGAGCACAGCGGTCAGGGTATAATGGTCATGACACAGCGATCAGAGCACAGCGGTCAGGGTATAATGGTCATGACACAGCGGTCAGAGCACAGCGGTCAGGGTATGATGGTCATGACACAGCGATCAGAGCACAGCGGTCAGGGTATGATGGTCAGGACACGGCGATCAGAGCACAGCGGTCAGGGTATAATGGTCAGGACACAGCGATCAGAGCACAGCGGTCAGGGTATAATGGTCAGGACACAGCGATCAGAGCACAGCGGTCAGGGTATGATGGTCAGGACACAGCGATCAGAGCACAGCGGTCAGGGTATGATAGTCATGACACAGCGGTCAGAGCACAGTGGTCAGGGTATGATAGTCATGACACAGCGGTCAGAGCACAGCGGTCAGGGTATGATGGTCAGGACACAGCAGTCAGAGCACAGTGGTCAGAGCACAGCGGTCAAGGTATAATGGTCAGGACACAGCGGTCAGAGCACAGCGGTCAGGGTATAATGGTCAGAACACACCAGTGAGGACACAGTGGTCAGAGCACAGCAGTCAGAGCACAGTGGTCAGGGTATAATGGTCAGGACACAGCGGTCAGAGCACAGCGGTCAGGGTATAATGGGCAGGACAGAGTGGTCAGAGCACAGCGGTCAGGGCACATAGCGGTCCGAGCACAGCGGTCAGGGTATAATGGTCAGGACACAGCAGTCAGGACACGTGGTCAGAGCACAGCAGTCAGGGCACACAGCTTGCAGTACAACTGGGCCCCTGGTCCACAAACTCAGGGCTCTCCTGTCTGGGCTGATAAGGGTCTCATGCAGGTGATGCTGGTGAGCATGGAGGTTATGAGGGAATCCTGCCAGTCTGTGAGGACACACTCACCCTGTATGCCGGGGGGAGGGGCTTATAGGGACTGTGCCAGGGGACATACTCACCCTGTATGCCGGGGGGAGGGGCTTATAGCGGTGCCATGGGGACATACTCACCCTGTATGCCGGGGGGAGGGGCTTATAGCGGTGCCATGGGGATATACTCGACCTGTATGCCAGGGGGAGGGGCTTATAGGGACTGTGCCATGGGGACATACTCGCCCTGTATGCCGGGGGGAGGGGCTTATAGGGACTGTGCCATGGGGACATACTCACCCTGCGTGCTAAAGCCAGCCGTTGTGTTTCTCTCACAGAAGCTTGACTCAGTAGCCTGCTGCTCTAGGCTGGTGGTGACCTACACACACACACACACACGCATACACACACATACACACAAAGTTACCCCCTGCTGCTCATACTTTTGTCACTGGATTGTGTCCTTGCATGATGTAGCTGATTTAGTCTTATGTGAAGTTTCCTATGACATTTATTTTTCTAAAACAAACATGCCAAGTTCATTTTTCTAATAAACTGGACAGCCCAAATTTCCTTGGAACACCCAGGACTCTCCTGGGAATCAAGTTACACTAATGGATGTTTGGAAAAGTGTGATTTTTTTCCTGGAAATCGGTAAGATTAATATAAGTTTCATGGCAGTGATCCAGCCAGTGCTGAACTGCTGGTTTATCAGTGTAGCGATGTGTATCTGTGTCTGAAAGAGGAGTAATAGCTCGGCGATCGTTAGCAAGCAGCCTCTGTCAGCACAAGCAGTGTGAATGGCTGCACTCTGTGAGGTAACACAGTCAGCTCACAGAAACACGTTACCTATCTCAGCCAATTATAACCACCCTGCTGACCAGCGAAAAAAACAGACGTAATTCTCTAGTAATGTCTGGTATTCAACCTCATGATTGGGAAATCCAGCAGAAAGCCACCTCTTTGTGACAAACAACACAGTGCTGTTTTACCATGACTTTACACTGCTAGTAATTACGTGTGTCACATTAAAGCCACTTCCTGCATTTGCATTGTGGCCCTTGGGGGTTATAGCCTGAAAAAGTGTTTTTATCATTATTTATAGGTCTTGCAGTATGTAAGGGAGGCACAACGCACTACAGCGCATCAGACACATTATCAATGGGTTTTTATTGTGGCAGAAAACAGCAGAGGTCCTCAAGAAGGACAGCTTCTCGTTTTCTGTTTTAAAGGCCACTGAGTGAATCAGGGGGCAATTTTGTTTTAATGCACATGGTTAAAAAACACAGGTGTAGGTGGATCTGGAAAGAATAAGAGAAATGAAAACTGATTTAATGAGCTCGCTGTGAAGGTAATTTCAGCGACGGCAGCGTAGCGGGACATCTGCCTCCCTCAAATCTCAGACCTCCCTGGAATTAACTTGGGCTGTCCGCTAAACGTAATTCCTTCCTGGTTTTTTAAGTGATCAGGGCTAAATCTGGGTTTCCAAGAAGACTGAAAAAGAGAGAAACATGCAAGGAGCGTCCAGGCAGCACGCAGGCTCACCTGGCTTGCAGGGGTCTGGCCGACCACAGCCTCGTAGGGTGGGGGCAACTCGCAAGGATACAGCATCCCAGGGCTATTGATGGGCATCCCGTAGATGGTGCTGAAGGGTGAGTGAGGGAAGTCCAGGTGCAGTGCCCTGTCACACACATGCAGTCAAGGCAATGAAGCTGTCGGCTTACATTATGGACAGCAGGTGGCATAGTGGTTAAGGAACAACAGCTCGCAATTTCCAGGACTGCTGTGGCGGATCTTCTGCCCTCAGTCCTTTGGAAACACCTTAGCTATATGAGCGAGTATACTGAAACAGGATTTTAAAAAGTGCAAATGAAATAATAAAATAAATGTCTAAATCAATTTGGAGCAATAATAATAATTTGAATGAATTTAACCGAAGGATGACCGCACTTTTAATATAATTATTGAAGAGAAGCAGCTTGCAAGTAAAGGTTCCCACTAGGATGGACAGGCCTCGGACATTCCAGTGCTAATTCAAGTAAAACGATGCAGAGAAGTGTGCCGGTCTCTTGTTAAGACTCCATGTGTGTGCTGGCACCAGGCTGAAACTTCGCAAACCTGCGGTATTTCTGCTACTCCAGCCAAGTTTGGTGACAGCGGATGACTGAAAAGTCCTATTATTATAATCCCCCCCCCTGCTTTAAGCCCTATACAAATGGGGATTGCTCCCATATGTCATCAGGAAGTCTGTAAACCAGAGCCTGTGGCACCACGGGTTTTCAAAACGGTCACACAACAGTTGTAACACTGCGAGTGTTCTCTGTGACATTTTTGTCGTATGTCAGAACCAACACAATCATTCTCCGCCTGTCCGTTACACTGCCTTCGCTAGCTGGGGTAGCCCGCCCCTCAGCTGCTGTACACACTCTTCCG
Organism: Cyphomyrus plagiostoma; assembly: GCA_019775915.2. Lineage (NCBI taxonomy): Eukaryota > Metazoa > Chordata > Actinopteri > Osteoglossiformes > Mormyridae > Cyphomyrus > Cyphomyrus plagiostoma. The sequence continues at coordinate 14,165,365 of JABFEA020000021.1, read as the reverse complement.
CGCGTAAATCACGGTGCGCGGCAGAGATGCAGCCATAATCAGGTGTGCGACTGCGGCGAGTGACCCGCGGAGCGGCAGTGGGGGGGGGGTCACACGTGCCAAACCCGACACGCCGCAGAGAACGACCCTTCACAGCCTGAAGGCTGGAGAACTCATTATTTTTGAACAAAGTGTTCCTAAATTTAGAACGGCAAGGTACTGGGCAAGAGAGTGTGGGGGAGGGAGAGTGTGTGGCACCATACCTCTGCGTGTCCATGCCAGGGGTGCAGGTGTACTCGGGGGGGTAGTAGGGTGGCGGAGGAATGGGCGGGATGAACTCGTCAAAGTCGAGCGTCTGGTGCAGCAGAGAGCCGTGATGGGGCAGGCAGTCAGTGCTCAGGGCTCGTCGGTGTGGCATGAACTGAAACGGTCGGGGTGGGTGGTGGTGGCGTGCAGGTGTTACCACAGAGACACTCTAATCATGTCTAATCACAGAAATCAGCTTAATTACAGCGATCCCCTAACCTGGCGGCTCTGAACCGCGGCAGCGGTGGAGGAGCAATGATTTCTGCAAATTCCCAATGAAAATACGGTGGTGTCTCCCCGGACCTCAAGAATAATGTCAAGGTCGCCCACCACCACCCGTCTACACACACACACACACACACACACACACAGACACGCACACACAAACAAACACACACACACACACACACACACACGTGTGAAAGAGGTTTAAAAAAGAGGTCTTTGAAGATCGAGGGGAAGGAGGATCAAAACAAACTCAAGAAACAAGCATGATCTGTGGATTACATGCAAAAGGAAGACACTTACAGGAAGTAGCAGTGTGGGACATCACTGACAATGCCAGAACATCAGAACATCTCCCCAAAATATGTTTATCCCTGAAGGTACAGGGGAGAGCAATGCTACACACCACAGCTCTGAACCTGTACTGTCACATATCTCATTTTTCACTTCAAGAGTCAAAGTTCTTGATGTTCAGACCTCATAGAAATAGATTAATACATCTCACACCATCAGAAACCTGCATCTCTAGACAGTGTAAAGTTCAACAGCTTTGCGAAACATTTAGCATTTAACATATAAGAGAGGTTTACTGTGGTCTGGCGGATGTTTATTTGGGGAATGCTTTAATAATGTGTTAAAAGTTAATGTGTTAAACTCGCTGGTGGGACCCCAGCCAGGTAGAGAACAGGTGTAATAAAACTCCTTCCAGTTTTACGGCCCTGTGCACAGGGCAAGATGTTGAGAATTGCGATCGGCATGCTGATTGCAAGCACAGCACCTTGGACTCCTGAGAGCAGGCAAAGCCTCCAACTTGAGCCTGGAGCTGCAGCCATCCTCACAAAGCACAGCCGCGATCAATCACAGCCTCCAGAAGTGTAAGGTGCCATTTACAGAGCCGCTGCGACTCGTAAACTCTATTAAAACTTTACACCCACGGAACTTTATTACCTTCTAATCAAAAGCTCTCTCTGGCGAAATTTGGTAGATGTGTTAAGTAGATGTCTGTGACATTTGAGTTTCTTTTTATTTGATACAGGGGCGAGTGTGGAGTAGTTAATGTGTCACTTGGTTGGACATATGAGTGCATGACATAAAGCTCTAAAACCTAGACAAGGACACAGAGTGTCCGGCCTTCCCCTCTGGAGTCTATGCACTTTCTGTGATGTGGAGGAACAGGTTGAAAGGCTGGTTCAAGGATAGACTCTCTTCCGGGATGAACAAACCAATCTGGATGAAAAAAACTATTTTAGGATCCTCTCTAGTTTTTGGAAAAGGAGTAGAGAGTCCTTATTAGCTAACCAGACCATTCCGTCCATCCACCTGTACATCCATTCATCCATTTGCTAAAACTGCTTGTCCTATTCAGAGTTGTGGGGGGTCCCGAGCAAATCCCGGACGCTATGGATGCAAGGCAGGATAACCAGACCTATGATGGTTAATGCTATGGGTTCGAGTAGCATAATTGTACATATTCAGTACCAATTTAGGACTCAAATGAGGAACTGCAGAAGGACAGAAACTAGACCAGCACAATGTGCAATGTTAATATGTTATGCACATGCAACTGTCACATCACAAGGATCATGACAGACAGCTTGATTGACAACATCAATAACTTTTGCTAAAATAATTTTACTCTGTCATAGGAAACAAAATTTATTAAGCAATTTTAATGATTAATGCCTTTAAAGATTATTAAGTATAAACCGCCATTGCTTTTGCATTAAATCAGAGGTAAAAGCAATAACTGGTCACCGAAATACATTAGTCTTCTGCTGAATGGAAATATTTCAGATTCGACAGCGATGATATTGAGCAAAAGCAAGTGATTTGTCGGTTCTACTTTGCGTCTCTTGGCATAACTCTCAGAAACAGGACAAACTTATATGACAGACTTTATTGCTAGATAATAACTAGGTCTCTTTGGAGTTTATTTTGGGTAATTTTTCAACTCTGTTTGTGTTTTATAAATATTGCAATATTGTTGGCAAAAATACAGCAATGTGAATTTTTCCCATATCAAACCGACTGGGACTGAGAAGGCCAGGGGAGGCTCCTCCCATGGGGAGCGAACTCACCATCTGCAGCACATCAGTAGACACCATCTGCATGCAGCACATGGCCGTGGCCAGGGCACAGACGATGGTGGAGATGACGTTCAGGGCACACACGCTGAACAGCAGCTCCTGCGCGACAGGGAAGGGAGGAGAAGGGGGTGAGAAGTGGTGGGTGGGATTGAAGGAGGGAGGAACAAGGGGAGCATGTTACAGGAAGGCTGATTATCACCTACAAAGTGAAGTTTTGGGAGGTGATGGTAAGACGGATGGAGAAGGAATGTGCACGTTTACACCTGGAGATTTTCCTCACACTGAACCGTGTGGGAATGAGAACAAGTCCTACATTCCGACTGGGCACAGCAATGTGGGTGAAAAATTTAAATAATTGAATAAAATATAGAAAAAGACAAAACGACAAGGTGGATTTAATACGCTGACATATTGCATATTCCCCCAAAGTCATCAGAAGTTATGGGTGTAAAATATTAAAGCTGATGCAAAAGAAATGAGCTTTGAAGGACATGGCTTTTTTCAAAGGGCTCCAGGTGAATCTGTGCAGGCTGACATGCAGTGATCGGCTGGTATACTGAAATATATTATTCACAATATTCCGAAAACCATTTAGTGGAGCACAGGCTGTAAAACTATAACCTAGATGCTGTCAAAATGACAACAACATAATTCCCTAGATGGCCCTGTCACTCCTCTCCCATCTAATCCTTACTCCTTCCACACCATACTTTCTGAGCTATTGCACTGATGGGATTAAGTGTCTGAGGCTACACTACTCTCTGCTTCAACTGTGTCTTAAAATTTGACACCCATCACCCGACAGTATGTTTGTAAAGTTTGAAAAAGATCTGTCAAATATTTTTTGAGTAATCGCACTGAGGAGAGTCTGCAGTGGAGGCAGACCAGTCCTAAAACCATATGTATTCCCATCTGGAAAATTCAATGAGCATTACACAATAAATAACTAATAAAGGGTCCTAATGAATTTCAGTGCGATGTAGTACATCTTTTCCTCCCAGTAAAAGGCATTTTAAGATGTGTCATATGGCTGCCTTGAAGAACTTGCTTTTCTTCTTCTAGTAGCTAGAAAAGGCAGCTCCTTCTTTGTGTCTAAGGGAAGGCTCACATATAAGGCTCACGGGCACTCTCATTAAACGCATCTGGTGGTTCAGCGTCTTCACATCACCACACTTACTGCCAAACAGCGAGCAGCCCTCTGAGGAGAGATCTGGGACATCATCCTTTGCTCAGTGCTCAAAAGAAAGGGATGACTTTGATGCCTTAGAGGCAGAAGGAAATCCCCTGGTTTTTAAAAACACCATGATGTGTGATGCGGGGTCACTCCTTAATTCGATACATGTCTCTGTGTGGAAGGTCTGGCATGAGGCCTGTCTGCCATGACTGTTATCTGTTTGATGACTGTCCTTTGTCTGTTTTTTTTCCCTGTGAGGGACATCTCTGTGAAGATTGTGCACAACGCAGGGTCTGCAGCCTCGGACAAAGGCAGCTCCCTATTCACAGCAGTCTGGGATGCAGGGGGTCAGAAAATAGCCACAGCAGCGTCACATGGCCGTCCTCAGCGTCCCAACTGCCTTTGATATGGCTCTCTGGCTCCCCATAAATAAGGCATTAGTGACTGATTTTCTGACTCTCATTTAGTGCTACTACACAATAAAGGGAATTAGCAGCCGCATGGCCATTCTCCATACAGACTGAGAAAGAAAAAGTACTATTGCATCAGGTATTATTTACCCTGTGTCAGTCTCAAAACACCTGGATTCCAGATGCAAGAGAATACATAACTGTTCTCCAAACTGAACATATTCAAGTAATGTCAGGGCTGTAACTCTAATGAGAAGGCGACCGACTTGGCTCAGAGGATGGTCGTCTTACTAGAGGAAGCTCAGCTCAGAGGATGGTCGTCTTCCGAGAGGAAGCTCAGCTCAGAGGATGGTCGTCTTCCGAGAGGAA
>JABFEA020000021.1:14049612-14064844 GCA_019775915.2 Cyphomyrus plagiostoma | reverse complement strand
CCCGGTTGGTATAAGTTCGGCAATTTTCAAGTTGTTAAATTTTTTTGGGTTTGCATCAGGGTGGTTTTAAACGTCGAACCTTTTCCCCGGGGGCCATAAAATGTGCAAAAACCCCCCCCCCCCCCCCCAAACAGTTGTCCTGCCTGGCCCTGCTTGGACCTTTCAAATGATGTGAATCTGATTACTCATTCTCTCAAGTATATGGTCTTGGAGGCAACTTAATCACTTTCACCTCTAACAAACGCAGAGGCAAAGAGATCCTTATTTACATATTATATGGTACTGAAGGCTCCCCTCTAAGTAAGGGACAGCAGTGAGTGTTATGAAGGACCATGAGAGCTGGCTGCTGACCACATTGCCATCCATAGTCCTCAACACGTCGGCAAATAATGTTTTTTTTTTTTTTTAACTTCAAATACATTCTGCACAACCATCATTAGTCACCCAATTAAAAAAATACTGTTGCATGCTGAGCACCTGACTGCACGATTCTGGGTAAAATAAGATAAACTTTTTCCCCCATTCAGAATCAAGATCGTGATTTTCTGTCCCAGTTCTTGAACATTGTAATTCTTTCTTCATTATTACTATTATATAAAATTGATGATACAGTAAAATTCCATTATACCGAAATTGCTGTCAGACAGTTAAACTTTATCAATATTCAAAATTAGCGGCGTTAGAGCCTCCGCCGAAATAATGGCGATGGCATCCAACGATCGGCTATTTTCCATGGAGGACGAGGGTTTTCATCAGCTTACTCACCACATATAAGAGGTATAAAGGAGCCGCAAAATGTTTGTAATCCGTTATTACTGTAGATCAATCTTTCGTTTTCCACAAAATAAAGTAATTCCCCAATCCTGTGCCAGCAAGCTTGGCAAGTTTCACCGTTAATTCTGAACACAAAGAAGAAATGTGACTCAGTGTCCATTATAGTGTCGCGCTATAAATTACAATGGAATATCCACATCTGTCTTGAGTGAATTTAAAAGGATAGTTTGTTATCTGTAAAATCAATAGAGTTGAACATGTGATACTTTTTACTTTTACATGAGTAGTATTTTACTGGGTGACTTTTACTGGAGTAACATTTTGGTGTGATATCTGAACTCTTAAGCATGAAAAATTTGTATTTTTCCCACCACTGCATTCCAACCAGCCGGGCTTCTTTGAATCAATGAATTCACATGGGATTGAGAATCAGTAGTCATGGCAACAGATGCCCATGGTCTTCAGCTTTACACTGCCGTCTCACACCTGAGTTGCACTTGAAGCGAGTAAGAATCACACCTAGTCTGGCTCATTGCATCAGGCCTTCGGGTGTGATCGCCAACAGAGGGCGGGCCTTCACCCTACAGACCGGTCAGACTGGCTAAGCACCACCGTACACGGTTTAACGTAAATGCGTGGCTAGCTGTACTAGCTGATAAGCATAACTTCAAAGTGAACTTCAAATCACTGAATGTGTGTTGGGTCATTAAGATGGAGCCTCGTATGATGATTAGATTTCCTGTTTCAGTGAAGAGGGAGTAGATGGTAGCGAAGGGAAGGTCCATCTGGCGCCATCTAGAGGGCAAGAGCAGCGACATTTGTCCTCGAATACGGATAGGGGAAGGTCCTTGGGGTCCCATCCGATAGCTTCTGCTCTTGCACAGAAACACGCAGGGTTCGGTTCCTCGTATATATACTCACATACATGCATTACACAGTCTCTGAGGGCACGTGTAGATGTACTCACGTTTGCATGCGCGTGAGCACCAGCCCTGGCCCAACGACACGAGACATACCCTTTCCGGTCAGAGAGCCGACCTCCCCAGCGGAAACCAGATCGCCAACCTGTCTGAGGGACCTTGAGTGCTGAAGAGGCACTAAGCTCGCGGCAGACACGCGCTGATGTCAGGGAGCGCGCTCAGAGCGGGGGCTGTAGGCTCATCAGCGACAGCCATGGCTTAGGTGAACAATCGAAGTACACAAGGAAGGGATCACAGGACCTGGACCCAGGAACTGCATCCACTGTGGCCATTTCTACGGTTCTGAGGTTTAAAATTCACCTGGAAGAATAATGGGGGAGGGGGGGTGGAACATGTAACCCTGGCATTCAGATTAAACACTTAATCTCCACCATGTTTCTCCTAAATCCAGAGCATCTCATGAGAGCAGGTCAAGCTGAAAGCATCATGGCCTCTATCCCACTTCCAAATAAACGCAGCTCATTCTCCTTGAGTCGTTCCCAGCAGGTGCCCACCTCGGCTCAGATGCAACAATGCCAACGAAGCCACAGGAGAAACATTATGGTGCAGGAGGTCCCAGGTTACATAGACTGCCGCCCCCGTGCCCCTGAAGACTTCTGTTCGCTCATCAACCAACAAGAGAAGATCTTCGGTAAAGCAGAAGGTTGGTCCGTATCCTTTCTGCAATGTCTCCATCTGCCTGGGTGCTCGTCCGCTGCTGGGGGGGACTCAGGGGACACGAGGCACAGTCCCCGCCGCCAGCCTGTGCGCTCAGTGTCTGCTGCTGCCCGGCAGATCCTTACTCTCCTGAGCTCTGCTCCAAAGCAGTGCTGTCCAGTGACTCAGAGAGAGCAGAGCGCTCTCTGTCACCCTTCCAGCAATGTCATCTCTGTCCAGCCAAGGTTCTGACAGGGCCGTCCTCCTGCTGGAGCTCTGGATCATGAGCCATGCATGAAGGTAGCCCACCTTTTCTTCTGGAGGATGCGAGCGGCTTTGGAGAGTCAGCACGCTCTAATGGTGACCCCAAGCACTCGGGACCTTTGAAATGCACGGTTCTCCAGAATCTGCTCAGTTTCGACCCTGTCCCCCGCTGTGGACATTAAAGCCGCCCTCGGGTTAAAAATAACCCCAAAGTGCTGACGGGGCACACCTCCCACTCACGCTGATGACCAGGACGGTTCAAAAAACTGCCACCACAGGACCGTTCGAATTTCTGCAGCGAAAGTAATAAAGTCATGCAATATTTGATACACTATAACATCCAGAAGACATGGGACACGTCACTAAAGATAGCACGAGTGGGGGTGGGTGTCTGAGTGCAGTCTTCGGCAAATCAATACACGGTACACAGGATCCCTGGCCTTCATATCCCATTAAAGCGTCATTCTCAAACGGTCACTCAGACAAACGACAATCACGTGAAAACACTGAATGCACCGTCCTCTATAATCGGCTCACTGCTAACTCCGCCTCGGCACGGGAAAGCCAGCCGCTCTTCGACTGGAACTGGAGCACAGGCCAGCGCCTCACGGTGGGGAAACAGCGACGGGGGCAACATGACATTACAGAAGGAAGCAGGACGCGACCATAAGGGGCTGATATGTGCCACTCTAAAGACAGAGAGGGGACAAGGAGCCAAGGCTGCAGCCATGCCCCTGAACACAGAGGGCCCCCTGGGCTGGGTCTGAAATGCAGCCCTACACTCCCAGAATGGTATGTGAATGAAAACAACAAAGTAGGACTGCAGAAAAGATCAATGTCTGCCTCTCAGAAAAGCCTACAGTAAGGCTCGGAAGGTCTTCACCCACTGAAAAGAAATGTTGGGAAACTGCGGGACGTTCCCAGAAGGGAGGGAGCCAATGCAGAGCGGGGGGGGGGGGGGTGTCTCAGCTACCATCTCAATAAAACCCCTCCCCCTAAACTTCGAGTCAGCTCTATAATGCCCCACGACAATTTATTCTCACATAAACTCTCAAGAGGAACTGGAGGGCGCATGCATGCACACACGCACACACACACACACACGCACGCACGCACACACACTCACACGCACACACACACACACAAAGCCAGACCCAGACATATAAAACAAAGGAGCCTTTGAGTCTGGAGGTGGTACAGCCCATCTCGGCAGCATACTCAATGTGCACCCCGCTGCTTTCCCACCAACAATGGCTGTCCATCCAAACACAAGTCACGTGACCAGCCCTCTTATAGGAATTCCACAACCTCCTGAGTTGTGCGTCCCCCAAGCGTCAGCCAAGGAGCTCCACAGCATTTCCTCCAAAATGTTTACTACTTTATGCAGGAGTGAAACAGTAAAAAACGCTGAAGAGCTGGAAAGCAGGCTGTACATTTCCCGTCGCTTAATGACCTAGACTGCATTCTGCCAAAGCCCTGGCAATTCAGGCGCCCACAGAACCATTCACCGGCACACAATCCATCTACTACAGAAACCAGAGTCTCACGGTCACATGACGGAGGCCAGGGCGACCTGCAGACACCCAGAGATGGCTGGCAGGGGGGGTCTGCTGGCCACTAAGGGAGGGGGCCGCACTTTAAGCAGCGAGCCAGGGTTTGTGTGGGCCAGCTGGGCGATACTTACCAGCCTGCAGACCAAAGCCCAAACTGAAAGTTGTTACAAACCCTGGGTGTCCAAAAGCCAGATTTCACTGCAACAGCGGAAATCTTGCATTTTCCTAGATGACTGCAGTACGGTAATATTTTCACTTCAAGGTTTAAATCCGAGGACAGGACATTAAAGTGTTTAGCCTACATTGCTCGAGAAGACTCCCTCTGCAAAACTGGGTGACGATGTGAAGCGTGAACTCAGCAAGTTACCATGGACGCACGTGTAGTATTCCTGGTGAATTAATAACAAAAGCAGCACCATGACAAGCGAGTGCATGTGTGCATGGGGACAGGATCTGCTGCTTCATATCTGCTGGGTTTATTGCATAACGTTGACTTCCTGTCATATTCGAAATACTGCATCAGTGACCATTAACAGCAAGGATCCTGTTATCTTTATTTACACTCCTTTTCTTATGACTCATACAAAATTACCTGTTTATACAGCCAGACATTCTTCATGGTTAAATATGTCAGCGTCTCTCACAGTATCTGAACCCGCACCCTAAACAGCGACACCACCTGCTGCCCAAACCCACCGGGCAAAGACAGTCACCCCACTCACATCTTCTACCAAGGGCACATGCAACCATAGCTTTTTGTTTGCTTTTTTTTTTTAGATCTTTGAGAAATGGCAGGTAAGAGCAAGCAGGAAGTGCAGCAATAACCAGAGAGACACAGGCCCTAAATGTGGAGGATGGTGACCAGAGAGACACAGGCTCTAAACGTGGAGGACGGTGACCAGAGAGACACAGACTCTAAACGTGGAGGATGGTGACCAGAGAGACACAGGCTCTAAACGTGGAGGATGGTGACCAGAGAGACACAGGCTCTAAATGTAGAGGATGATGACCAGAGAGACACAGACCCTAAACATGGAGGATGATGACCAGAGAGACACAGGCTCTAAACGTGGAGGATGATGACCAGAGAGACACAGGCTCTAAACGTAGAGGATGATGACCAGAGAGACACAGGCCCTAAACATGGAGGATGATGACCAGAGAGACACAGGCTCTAAACATGGAGGATGATGACCAGAGAGACACAGGCTCTAAACGTGGAGGATGATGGTTTATGTTAGACTCGCTATCTTCGTAACTGAGACCAACGCAGGCCACAGGCGAGCAGAAAAGCTGCCAGAACAACTGCTCCGGTATTTGGGACAAGACGACATTCTATATGTATTCCTGTACCACTGTTGATAAACACACACTTGTCTCCCTTACACAGGTTCTGTGAGCCATGATTACCATGGCAGCCTCATACCAGTAGATTATTGGGTCAAATCCCAGCTTTAGGTTTTAACGTCTTTTAACTGGGGTGTGAGACCTAATGCGATGCTTTTGTTCAAACCAATAACAATCTCCTTTACCTTTTATAAGACGTAATCCTTTCCTGTACGACACATCCACCTCAACTTCACATTTGCAGAGACCCAATTTGAAGGTAGCCGGACACCTCCGTCCATCCATGTCCTCATCCAATCAGAACACAGCGAGCCCCCAGGCCGGAGGGCCAACGAGAGCACAGACGCATTCTTCCACAGCACGTCCACTCAGCTGTCCATGATTAGCAAGGCTAAGGGGGTCATCATCTTCCTGTCAATTCCCAAAATGCTCCCGCAGCCATCTGGCCGTCAGACGATCTCCCCGGGTCGTGTCCCAAGGGCCAGACAGCAGAGGGCTGATATCAAATCAGGAGTTAAACACTGACACAGGAATCTGCTCATGTGGCTACTGAGGCCCTAAACATTCTGCTCCACATCAAATCAGCAGCACATACAAAGCCTGCCGAGCTTACCGTATGATGATTCACACTAAAAGTTACGGCTGAAATGAAACACAAATTCATCGTGTGCCCTTTGGTGCACCATTTCCCAACTGGGATATACAATAAAATAAATATTTACTGATATAGGTGGAACCTTAATTCACGAGTTGACATTCAGCATAGAAAACATTTTACTAATTGTGGCTGTGAGTTGCTGGTTACAGTCACAGTCATAACTGACAGTTTGGGAACATTTTGGTTTCCCGATAAATGACACCAGCACCAGAGAGAGAGTCAGCTGACCTGACCCTAGACTGTCTGTCAGCTCTGAAGTCGGATATGTTGCTGGAATCACTTCCAGTATGCTAACTCGTTTGGGATGATCATCCGAGGGTGTGTGTGTACAACCAGAGCGAGGCAGAAATAGCCTCTGCAAGTTAGTCACCCCGGGGAACATAAGGTGTTTCTACCAGGAAATTTAAACCGGACAAAAAAAAGTACTACGGTTATTGGGGTGTTTATCGCTACAGAGATGCATAGTAGAGAACAGTAATAACACTAAATAACAGGATTTAGACAGGATTTAGTTTATTATGATTGCTATAATTTTCTATTTTTTATTTATTTTACATATTTATTTTTACAATAAAAAAATAACTATCGGTTACATTTTGTTATAGACGTTGTCAGATACATTGACTTTGGTTTACAATTTTTGTCTTTGAAATTTCAAAACAAATTCTGTTTTACACGTTGTGCCGAAATGGTATCAAACCGTGAACTCAAGTCCATGATTCATACTAAACTATGAATTTTGTGTACCATTACACTCATACAAAAGTAGGGCTGCACTAAAATGGAACAATTTCAAATACCACGATGCAATTTTTTTGCGCTAAATATTAAAATACTTATAAAGCAAAGAAGTAGAGATGGCACCAATCCGATATTCACTATCAGTATTAGGATGATACCTGCAAAAAATGCTGGACCAGGTATCGGGGGGCAGGTGGCAAGAAACCGATTATATTTTCCATTCCAGACAGGTCTAGCCTGAAAAATTTCAAAAAAGCTTGTAGCCTTATCTATTTTGATGGTAAACATTGATACAAGTTTTTTGAATGTTTTTCTTGCAAAATGTATACTAAAAATCGGTCAAGCTTTGTTCTTTGTTTCAGTGCCATTTATGTCGCTCTATGTCACTTTCAATAGAAGCCCTGCACTGTGTAATGGTTTTATTACAACTGTGAAAAAAACCTCTTGATATTTTTTTTAATAAAGCATTCTATAAACCCAGTGCTTTGGCCCAACTAATCAATTAATTGATTACCTGATCACATGATTAATTAATTATCAAAATCATTTTTTGCAGCCCTAAAAATATCTGCGTATCACTTGGCTCTGAAATTTCACATGAAAGCACCCAGAGAGCCAACCTTAGACCACAGGTTTCCATAACCATGTCCTAGAACAGCAGGTAGCTAGACACATATCTGGTGAAGTGAAGCATTCAGATCAGGAGCTGGCCTGTGGAAACCTGACGTGCATGTTCTTGGAAACCTGATTACTGGAAAGCACTTCTCAGGGATTCATTCATGGCCTCTGAAGGAACCGCTCATTAGATCGCTAACCAGCACACCATTCAAAGTATCAGCCCTTAGACGACACAGCGCACTTCCCTGGGGACCACGTCACTGGACACGTGCAGGGAGATGTTCCCTTCCTCCAGCCCGCTTGGCGTCCTTCCCTTGAACCTCCTTTAACTTCCCTCCACAGACCGCAGCTTCAAGGGGTAGGGGGCTGGTGGGAACCAGCTTCGAACAACAAGCGACAGCGAAATTCCATTAATCTATCAAGACACGACCTGGCATGTCCCCATCCCTCAGAGAGGAGTGGACATCAACTGCTCACACGGCTTTGATGAAGCAGCCTAGAAATTATTTTTATCCCAATTACTCCATTACTAAAAGAGCTAAAATGTGCTACAACCACAAACAAATTAGCTGTCGAACCCCTACCAGGAATGTGAGACTAAGAATAAAAGGAGGCATCTCTACCCACTGAAGGAGAAACTAAGCTTGAACCACACTGAGAAGCACCATCTTATTATTTAGCTGCCGAAATGATGGCATCATCCCAATTTTTACCCCTTAATACAGATGTAATTTTTACTGGTCTAATTCAGATTAAGTAGCTAGTTTAAGGGTGATGCAGTAACTGCCTTCCTGAGCTAAGAATAGGCAACCGCCATATTGGCAGCCACTGCACCATAGTGCCACCAAGAATAACGCACGCTCCTTCAGAGTTTGCTGTCATGCTTAACCTTATTAGGAGTCACTCCAGCCAGGATGGCGAACAGAAGTACGCGACTTGGGTATCGGGAGCGAGAGATTTATTGAGGATGGGCTTGTTGCTTCACGGGGCTTGGAAGGGAGAGCATCAACGCAGAATAAAAAGTAAACACAAAAAATAAAGGAGCCGTTTATAAATGCGACAAAGCCAGGGTGGACAAAATAAACCCGAAAAGGAATCAGACTGTAGCGACAGCTAGAACTGGCTAATTAGCAGGGGTCAAACGAAACACAGCAATTTATAATTATTTGTTTAGACTGAGGAACAGACGGAATGCATCAGGAATCTCTGGGCTGACCCATGTCTGCCCAGATGACCAGAGGCCATAAATCGCCAATCCCCACAGGGTTGACTATCACACATGTAACAGCAGACAGCACACGTGAGTCAGTCAAGATGGAGATTAGAGTTGTCACAATTACTTGATTAAAATCAATTATTTAAAAACATCGATTAAAAAATTCCATCTCAATTCCTCAGCAATATGGAGGAAGGAAGACGATGCCTAACAGATGAGGGTTCCGAATAAAGGGTGAAAACCTCAGTTGTGTGGAAGCACTTCGCATTACGTGAATAAAATGCAAGTGTTTTATGTTTTGCAAGGCAGAATATCAGTATCATCACAACTGCAACGCAAATGCGTCTTAATATTAGACTTTCAGGTTTGACCGATTTACCCAATAAGTTAAATCAGCCACAGATATGTATAATTTAGTCTCTCGGAGTAGCCTAGGTTGTCTTTGTCATCACTCTGACTTAAATTGTTTTGCTTAGTTTCTACAATTCTTGTTTGTCAAATAATCGCTGATAAAATGAAGGTTAGCACCGTCGCTTAGCCACGTCGTCTTAGATAACACATAATAACCATAAACATATTGTATTCATAAATAACTGCCTAACTATACAGCCAAACAGAACGTATCTACCTACAGTTTTTCAGTAGGTGCTGTTGCCATGAGTTGTGCTAACACAGACGAAACAGTGCCAACAAATCATTTGCTTTACTCAATATCCTTTTGAATACAAAATATTTTCATACAATAAAAAATGAATGTCTTTTCATGAGTGTCTCTTAATTTTTGTTTAATTTCTCACAAAAACACTACACATTCTATGAGTCCAACAAAAAGAACTAGGTTGACTGTGTTACAAAGTGCATATAGAGCTCGTTCAAAAGCAGTGGTGGTGATCTTTATACTTATTTTATATTTAACATATACTACATAATTTTGAAAAGGAATCATCATTAAATTTGCAAAATTTTGGTTTTGAGGGACTGACTGAGTAAAAATTTTGTATTGATGCTTTGAACCAAGCAGACTATTGAGGTCCTTGTGATGTGTCAATCGTGCGTGCTATAAATACTAGAGATGCACCGATACCGATATTCGGATTGGTATCGGCGTCGTTCCAGAACTATTTGATGGATCGGGTATTGGCCATCCGTGACCGATCCACGTCCTATACATACTTATTTAGTTTTTGGCAATCAAACACACAACAGTTCTTTCCCATTTTGCATGTGTTTTTTTTTTGCGGCATTAAAATCGAATGCTAACAGTCTTTTTTGCTACTCAGTGGGCGTGAGTACAGCGACTTCCGCCTGCTGTGACGTCATGCGCATTCCCTTCGCAGTACGAGGAGCGTAAGATAAGACGTGACGATCTGAGAGTATTATACGCTTTTAACAGAAACCAGTAGCACAGAGATTTACAATCTATGTAAAATAAAGTTTTGAGGTGGGAATATCGTTTAATGGACAATCCCATTTAACAAAGCGCACGCAACTGCGAGACAAAACAAAGCAATGGATGATTTGGGAGTCGCTAATGTAAGACGAAATTTATTTTCATTAAGATTAATTACTTTATAATTTCATGTTTATTTTATTATTGATTCTTTTATATAGATTACATAAAGATATGGGAACTATATGACCCTTTGCGAGTGGAGCGATAGATTTCTGGTTGTTAGGAACCAGTACTACTTGTCTGTGTGGGCGCGAAAAAAATAATAAAAAGGGGGAAGTCAATCTTCCATGTTCAGCACGGCATGTTGTCTCCATGTCGCCTCTGTACCCACGACTTGAAATATAGCTAACGCTGAAGTCTCAAAACCAGCGTTACACTAACTTAATTGGACTGTTTTGCGAAATCGTTGCAGCTTGTAATACAAGAGGGGTTGCCATCGCAACTAAAGTGTAACTGCGCTGACGCCAATAGGAGAAAAACTTAAAATTTTAAGCATTCACCACTTGTTTATACTTGCATGCTTTGAAGATATTCATATTGAACTGCAAAATACCTCAAAAACGCTTAAACGAGGTGGAACAGTACGTTATGTATGTTTGTATTAGCCTAATTAAATATTTTGTCATACATTTTTTCCATCTGTATTTACTACCGTAAAAAATAATATATAAAGTATAACGAAGTAAAAAGAGCTCTTGCATCAGAACCTATATCGGTATCAACAGTTATGCACTGGAATCGGATCGGAACCGAAAAAATGTGGATTGCCCATCTCTAATAAATACCATGTCGATATTATGCTTGCGCATCTTGCACACCTACCGGACAGAGTGGGTAGCACTTTCATTGCACACCACCACTTATGTGAGTGGAGTTTGCATGTTCACCCTGTGCGTGCATGCTTTTTTCAGTGGATCCTCCAGTTTCCTTCCATTCCATTTCCTTCCATGCAACCTAAGTGCATCGGACTCTATGTGTACAGCCTGCAATGGTTGGCTGGTTTCTATATTATATATAAACGATGACTCATCAGATTAATTGGTAGATTATTTTATTATTGATATAATGGATTGTGTGAGCTTGCAGAGATACAAGATTGTGTCAGCTTTCAAATCTAGGCAAACAGCAGCAGACTGAGACCCAGAGCTTCAGGGCAAATCGCTGACAGTGGAAAGAGTCTCTTAAACAAAACAATAAACGACAAGCAAAGAAGTCAATATATGCCCAACCCAGCAACGTCTTCACAAATAGATCAAGCACACCCACACCCACACTTTAATCGATCCATTACAGTAACGAGGAGGTAGCATGGTGACTCAAGCCTCCAAGGTTGGGGGTTCGAATCCCACCTCCACCCTGTGTGTGGAGTTTGCATGATCTTCCAATGCCTGGGGAAGGGGTGTCCTCTGTCCAGAGTATGTTAGAGCCTGGTGATGCAGTACCCTGGCTTTGTGCCCTATGCGGGTGGTGATAGGCTCCATCCCCCCACTGTCTTAACCAGAAAATGCAGATGGATGCAATGACAAAAGGTAATTAAAGGAATTATGAGTAGCAGGCAGTCTCCTCAACCCCGGCTGGGAAATGACTAAATGCTTTATATACTGGGGCACCTGAGTGACCTCAGAAGGCCTGAGTACAGTTATTCCAAAGAGAAAAGAGCAGCTGTGGTCAGGAAAGGATTCAGGGCTGGAGAGGAAAAATGTAAAGATGGGAGAGAGGAAGGTGACCTCCCTGCAGCAATGCAAGCCACAAAAATCCAGCCTAACACTGGAAGGAGGAATTGCCAGAAAGAGTGACTGAGTGTGAGAACAGAGAGGGTTATCTGCTAGGGTACGTGTCCCTCTGCCGCACGCTGCCATTCACATGCCATGGAAAACGGTGGCCACGTATCAGACCACCTCCAGCTGCCGTGCGTGAGAAAGCACAATGGAGACCATTGACCTCACTAATGAAATGAGACTGGGAAACAAAGTGACAGAGCCATAGAGCTGTATTATAATTGAGGGATGATCTGACCCCAGTAGATTACCCACTTGCAGAAAAACAGACAATGAAACACCCTCCCCCTCTATACTAATGTAACCTGAAATTTGAGATCAGCTGTAGCGCTGGAAAAAATAAATCTATATATATACTTTTTTTCTCCCTCTCATACCTCTGCATTAAGCAGAGAAAGCCTGGGAAATTACCACGGTATCTGAAGCATATATTGCATTC
Source organism: Cyphomyrus plagiostoma (assembly GCA_019775915.2). Classification (NCBI taxonomy): domain Eukaryota; kingdom Metazoa; phylum Chordata; class Actinopteri; order Osteoglossiformes; family Mormyridae; genus Cyphomyrus; species Cyphomyrus plagiostoma. Next base: position 14,052,387 of record JABFEA020000021.1, on the reverse strand, counting down.
TTAGTTTCAGCCTGCACTAAATGGATGACACACATCTGTCGGAGGGCCGGACATAAGTGTCTTCTTCACGCCAACAAGCTTCATTCAAAGCGGCATGTTGAGGGGAATCCCGGCAGCACAGCAGATGAGCGTGACGCTGACATGGGAAGGTTTTCCTCCCTCCACCCTGCCAGACTCCTATCACCCCTCCCGCTCGGTCCTCAGGGGCTGCATTTTGGAGACCTTACCATGCTAGGCTGGGGGGGACGGGACGGACGACAATACTCTCTTATTTATAAAGCCTCATCATGCCCTGTGGTCAAACAAGGTGCCTTTAGCCCTTGATACCGCAAGCTCTGACTCTACGTAGGAGCGGGATGTGTTCTGAGATGAGCTTTGCAGCCTATAGACCTCAGGTGCACTTTGCACATGACAGAAACTCCCACCCCATCGAGAAAAGACAGAAAACCCACCTTCAGCCCATCCTCACCACTATCATCGCGCACACAGTGTTATCTTCTGCCATAAACACACAACAAACAAGGGCAGCACAGTGGCTCAGTGGGTCGCATTGCTGCCTCATGCAGTTCGGATTGCAAAGCCGGCTTCTGCTTGGTGTGTGGAGTGTGCATTTGAACCTGCGTCACATTGGATTATGCAGCTATTAGGCCCATGGTTTCTTCCAGCAATGCACATCCATGCAGTGGTCAGTCTCTCTAAATTGCCTGCTGTATGTGCCCTCTGATGGTCTGTCCTGGTGTAGACCTACCCAGTGCAGCCTGGGATGGGCATCGGGGGCCACAAACCATCTCAGCACAATGGCAGCAAAGTGGATGGACACTATGCATAAAGTACACATAATTTAATAACTTCTGTTAATCGAATTTGATGATCTATGCACTTACTACTGTACTCTCACAGCACGACTTTCAAGATATTCGAGTATAAGGTTGTCAAAAAATGGAAAGGATTTAAATGCAATGCGACAGTCAGCTCTCCTGTCAGATGCAATGCAGCCTTATCGCGTACCTGTGCCTCAGAAACCTGCTTAAACTTTAAAAGTTTCCCCCTCCAGAACCACCATCGACACAACGCTCATATTCAGCAATGAGCACCACACCATTCTTCAGTTATGAGCGGGCAGGTGATGGTCTGGACACTGAAAAAACAACAACAGATTCTGTCTCAGGCTGCATCCATAAAACTTCTTTATTCAAACAGCTCACTCATCTGCCATCTAACACTGCAGCATATAATAATTCCCAATGAAGGAGGGATCCTTATTACAGTAAGTAAATTCTGTGGCACTTGTGTTAAGGTAAAACTATAGATTAAGAAGAAGAACAATGACTTCAGCAGAGAGAGGCCAAAATCAGAGATGAAGAGAACCACATACAGCATTTCATCTCAACATTGACCAAATTATTTTAGATGCACAAATAATTGTACTTAGAAACGGATGGATATAAAGTACTACAGAGAAAAATCTGGCAAAGTGCTGGATTTAATCAAGATTACTACAGTTATGAAACATTTACACCATTGTGATTATACTAGATTCTGAAGGGCTGTCTATTCTGATCCCACTTAACATACTGTTAGTAATAAACTTTTTTAAATACAGTGAAAACATGAAATTACTTAACAGTTATCCGGAATAATCAGCATGAAAAAGGCCGCCTTAGGGCCTGAGCACCTATTACACCAGCAAGCTGGGAGGGGGGCCAAGAAATCATGTCGGCAGAGACTCACCCAACCAGAATGTCAACTTTCCAGCATCCACATCATGTCACACCCTCAGACGCATCAAACAGCTCAAAATCCGGGAGTGTAAATAATCCCAGTGGTATAAACAAGGCCGCGAAACATGTCTCACATGACCTTGATTTGTAAGACAATACACAAAGTGCAGAGCTCCCGGCGGACTCGCCTGTCAGGTAAACCCCAAGCCGTCTTCACCTGTCAGGGGCCCAAATGACAGACAGCACACATAACAGCTCAGAAGCACCACAAACTTGCTGCTGAGTTGTACTTCATGGCAGAATTTTTCCAGCGATGCCGAGAGTAAATTGCTGACCTACTTGCCAGCTCCTCAGGTCCACTTTGCACATGACAGAGCTCCAACGCACATGTGCCTCATCTGATGACTTTACATTGTGGGAAAGACATTATTTTTAAGAGAAGGATATGTTTTTTGATGTATAGCTGTTTTAATTTCCCAGGAACAGCCTGCTTGACAGCATTTACTCAGTGCCTACATAAGGACTCCTTACAATTAATCTTAAACATATGAATATATGCATAGTCTATCAGCAGAAGTAATCCTTCTGTCTTCTCCGCGTTACTCCAGGACTTACTTCTCACAAACTCGGAAAAATAATGAAAGTTGGCCTTTCAAAACGCTCGACTATATGTAGTATTTCAGAAATATTGATCAACAAGTCCTGATGCAGAAGATCTGGCTCGCCGAGTGGAAAGGATTTTTTTTGTACCATCTAACGGTGCATAATTATAGCGCTGTACCGCCAGCCTGATCCGATCCCCACAGCAGTGAGCGTAACGACACGAAGACTGTCCGTAGAGCGGGATATATCAGCCCGTCTGGAAGCGGTGCATTTTCTGGCCCCTTCGCCATGCAATGTAACCGTGGTTAGCCAAGCAGGCTGGCGTGTTAGCCGACGATGCCCGACGATCGGGCAGCCCCCCTGCCGACCGCCGTGCCACACCGGAGGAGCACAGCCATGCAGCATGAGATCGACGTCCACGCTTCCTCACCCCCTCCTCCTCCTCCTCCTC
>JABFEA020000021.1:13925729-13949356 GCA_019775915.2 Cyphomyrus plagiostoma | reverse complement strand
CTTTGCACCCCGCGGTGGGTTGGCTTCCCATCAGGGGTTGTCCCCCGCCTTGCGCCCCTCGGTGGGTTGGCTCCCCATCCTGGGTTGTTCCCTGCCCTGTGGCCCCAAACAGGATAAGCAGTTTAAAAAAATAATGGCATACTTTTCAATAGATAATCATCTGAGGGGTGAATCTCTCCAGAGAAGTGTGAAATTGGTTACCCAGAAATGTTAGCAAGGACATTAATGAGCACAAACAAGGCTGCGTGTTACACCTTTAGATCCTCCTCTTGCATTTATGATTGGAAAATATGGCTGTTGGAGGGTGTGCTTTGTGTAACTGAATGATTAGACTTCTGCTCAGCAGCGTGTGAATAACCGAAACAAACAAAGAATGCACCTGCTAATTGGTATGCAGCACACTGCTGGAGTATAAAAGGAAAAGATGCTGTGATATGGGGAGGCGTGGAGCGTGGAGCGTGGTGACTCAGTGACTGCGTGCTGTTGGTTCAGGAATCCAGGACTGGGCATTGGAATCCCACTTCTGCTTTGTGTGTGTAGAGTTTGCATATTCCCCAGGCTTGAGATTAATCCCACCCAGGATGCACAACTCCTTCTGCACTTGGCTTTCTGGAACAGACTCCAGGCACCCTCTATGACCCAGCTCAGTTCAAAGGCAGATGGGATGAATGCTATGAAGTGATGGTAAGTTATGTACAGTTATGGAAGTTAGAGAGCTATAGAAAATATGGCCAGCACAGGATGCTGGGTCTAAGGCTGGACCTCCTCCTAGCAAATAAGACCCCTGGACTGGCATCAAAGTCAACATTTTCAAAATGCAGACCCTGGAACCTTGCCGAATAATAAAACAAGGAACACGTGATGATGAGTTATTTACTATCTTAGGAGAGTCACTCAACATACATAACCAGTCAATAGTTTGGACATGCCAAGCTGTGACAAAGTGACAGAGTGATAGTGTCGCATCACATGACCTGGTCACCTGACCCAAACACAGTAGAAATGAGGAGCTTGACCAAAGAGTGAAGGAAAAGCAGCCAATGAGAGCTCAGCATATATGTGAGCACTCCTTCAGGACAGCTGGAAAAGCATCCCAGGATGCCACCTGAAAAAATTGGCATAGAGGAGCAACTGGGATTAAGAGCCTTGCTCAAGAGCCCAATAGAGGCATCACTCTGCCAGCCATGAGATTTGAACTGGCAACCCACAGAGCTGCCCCCCTGACAGATTAATTTAGTTTAATTTAATACTTTATTTGGTCAATGAATAATTCCATGTCTCATATTTTATAGTTTTGACATCGTAATTATTCTGAAGTGTAAAAAATTCACTTACAGTATAAAAAGTACAAAAAACTACTATGTGTAGGTGTAACGGTACTAACTGTAAAGGTCTGTTTGGAAAGAGCAGCAGCAGATTCTTCCTGGAAGAGGCAGGAATTAACTGTTATACTCTCAATCACGGCTTTTAAGCAGATCCTAGGTCAAGCATGACAATTCTCGATAAGATGTACTCAGCTGGCCCTGCTTTTTAATTCATCATTATATCCAGGTAATTACCTAGTGAAACGTTGCACAATATATCAGTTAGCAGAACAGCATCAGCCAACATTCAATAAAAATTATGACATCGACATTATCAGAATCAGAAAACCTTTATCCTAGAGAAAATTCTTTAAACTATTATTTGCTGAAATTGGCCTGATGCATCAGTCTTGGTCAATATCGGCACCAATATTTAGACATTACTCAGCATTCCAAGTTATGACCAGAAGAACTAAAGACATAAGTACTAAAACAATGGAGAACATCACTAAAGTGGGCAGGACATCGGTGGGGTGCCACTGCCCGCAGGGCTGGTGGAAGCCCACATGGTGCCCTAAGCCAGGCTCACTGCTGGCACCCCACGCCCCCCACGAAATAAAAACTGCAACAAAGCACAGATTAACCCTATCTTAAAGTCATACGTCATCATCTATTGGATCACGTGAATTTTGATTCTGACACCCCAACAGGACAACAGTAACAGCACTTCACTTGTGATGCTTTATTTTCCCACACCATGCTAACCCAAGTGTCGTCGGCAGCTCCCCCATCCCCCACAATGCACGCTGCTAGGTGCAAGTAAAACTGGCTGACTTAGTGGGATAACCGGTCCTGACTGTCTGCATTACATGGTGTGGATGTTACACATATTCAAGAGATCTAAAGGAGTAACATCACCAACATCAGATGCACTACAACATATTGGTTATCGGTATTGGGCAAAATTCCCAGATTGGGACACCATTGATCAAGTGTATCTGATTTTTCTGACGGTGTAGTTGGAACAAAAATATAATTCGTTCCTAGTGTTCCTACACTTTCTAGCTTAGTTAGTAAAATGAACAAATTATACACATTATAAATTAACATATTATACATTTAAATCCACATAGATATAGAAGATATACATTAGAACAATAGAATGTATAACATGCTTTTACCTGAATTGTATAACATTATATACCTCCAACTTCAATTCTATACCTTCTACTTTTTTACATTTTCCAAAAGAAATAATTCCTTTTCACCCTAGATTATTCCAACCATTCATTTCTAATATAATTTATTGCGTACCACAGCAAAGTGTTGTCGATACATTCCAAAGTATTCCTGTCAGGAATGTGCTGACATATCTGTGTTTGGGGGCTGAGTGATAGAGTGTTATTGGGGCTGGGTAAAATCTAGGCTTGCTCCAGTTCCACCAGCACACCATCACAGTCCTTTGGGTGGAGGAACATAACAGGTTTGCCGTGAGCTCCAATCCTAGGCTGCTCCGACAGGGTTCTGATGTTCTTCGCTTTAAGGTCCACTATGGCAGCATCGATGTCATCTACCTGTCCCCAACATATCATTAAAAAGCAGATCTTAAAATCAGTGGCGGCAGTCTCTATAGATATGAATCTATGTTATGTAACACCTGATTATGATTTGAATGAGGAAGGTCACCTATGGTTAGCATAAGCAGGAACAACTAGAGACTGTCCCATGCCAAGTACTACACTATCACAAGTGACATTATAAGCTTAAACCACCATCATATAGTGGTAGTCATACTGATGTTCGTACTGTGAAAAACTGTAAATGCTTTTTCAAAACATTGCAATTTTTAGGTCTATATTTTTGCACAAAAACATTCATAACCTACATTATTGACGCTGAATGATTTGGAGCGTTAAGTTTAAGAATCACGATCGACAGCAGAATCACTGCTGCACACAATATAAATCGTAGGGTCTTCTATCAGCAAAAATCATACCTCGATACAAATATGGTGCATCCCTCCAGACTTGTTTTTCGCCAGAAACCCTGCGATGGGACTCTTCTCCCCCAGCGGGTGCAGCAGCTCCAGTTTGGTGTTGCCGAGCTCCACGAACACAGTGTAGACGCCGTGCTCCGGCAGGGGGACGACGGCGCTCACCTGGGCGCCCAGCACGTCGCGGTACAGGGACGCCGCCTTCTCCAGGTCTGGCACGGCGATGGCCACGTGGTTGAGCTTACCGAGCCGCCACAAGGATCCGGAGACACTGGGGGACGGCGGTCCCGCGGCCGAATAGGCTCGTAACGCGGGGCGCAGGCAGCGCACACGCCGGAAAAGGCCACCAGCTGGAAGAAAGCACGTTACCGTGTTACTCATTATCAGAAGGAAAAAATACGTGAATTCGTTTATTCATCTATGACTGCTTCATTTCACAATTAATAACAATGTAACACAAACTTTAAACCATCCATACTTAATATCCAGTTTACATTGCACTGTCAGAGGGAAACACGGATTTTGCATTTTAAAGTACTTATGAGGCTTTTGCCAAATGCTGCATGAAGGATTTTACCTGCAATTTACAAAAAGCGATTTTCTTTCACTAGACTTAATATACTGTGCAACATTATTAAAATACATTTACAGTGAAACGATAAAATTGCGAGTTATTAGTCTATAAGACGTTTCGCTACTTTATCCAGACAGCTGTATCACTAATGTCCCGTAATTCTCCTCATCGTACAATTATGATTTTATTAAACGATTAAAATTCGCATGGTTACATTGCTTCGTAGGATACCTCACCTGCAACCTTCAACATAGGCGCCGCCATATTTTCAAACAGTAACTTTATTTAACCGGTTTCCGAACAAATTTGCGAAATGGCGCAACGGCTTAACTTGAACAGCAACCTTTTGAAAACATGACAGTCGTTTTATTATGAGGTATTTGATTTCCTGATTTAACAACAGATTTTGTTTGTGTATTTTAAACTATGTCAGAGCAATATCGTGACATAATATTTCACATAAAATAATATCCAATATCTTCTGAGATATTCTTCACATATCGGTCAAACAGCAGTGCGGTGTTTTAATCAAATTAAGTAAATATATATATATTTGTAGATTTAAGTTAACATAATGTGGAAATGAGTATTTGAACGCTAGTTTCTAACCGGACTTTCTATTGCTATCGGACGTTTGTTTCCAGGGGAAGTATTTTCCTGTGGCTCCATATGCGGCTACATGTGAGTGCGGCGATGGCAGACCAGCGGAGTATAGAAGACACGGTGGAACAATGTCTAAAGCTTTTAAATACTAACACTGCACATCCAGAGATGTTTCTTAGGTAAGCTTAATGCGAAGAGAAAATACTGTGTTTGTGTGATTCACGATTATCTGTAGGTTTTGATGTAAAATTTTTAGTCAATAATGTTGCTTTGCCGATTGTCAGCAACTATTTCACGATGCCAAATGAAGATGTACAGGTCTATTCTAGTTATTTTGCAAAGCTTTTTATTGAGTATCTACACCTATCTCAAAGTAGTACTAATAGTGTGGCTCAAGCAAGCCTGACTGTAACTGTGAACTACTTTGTGTATTTTTCTGATTCTTCATACAAGTGTTCAGGATGGACTGGCGTCGGAATTCACTTCCCTCACAAAGACACTGTATGATCTGCACAAGGCACATGAACCTGTGGAAACCAAGGGAAGCCCCCTGGAGCAGCTGATGGTCGAGAACTTTGATGAGGAGCAGATATGGCAAGAATTGGAGCTTCAGAATTTTCCCATTCTGAGGCACTTTGAGCTCATTGTTAAGAAGGCAACCAATGACATGGATATTATGATGATTGAGGAAGACGAGGGCAAGAATGAGGATGAAGTAGCTGAGGAAAACATCACTGATGTAGAGGAAGAATTGAGTGAGGAAGAGGAGGAAGATGATGAGCAAGTAGTGAAACAGAGAACAAAAGCCAAAAAGTCTTCATCCAGGGCTGTAGAAAAGTTCTCAGACGAGGATTCCGATGTGGACTTTGATGTGGATGCATTGGAGACACAGGCTAAGCAGCAGCAACAGATAAAACGGAAAAATAGAAGGGGAACAGGATTTGGTTCCGAAGTAGATGACAGGTTCTTCAAGCTTTCGGAAATGGAGGCTTTCCTGGAGGATGTGGAGAAGAAAGAAATGGACGGAGATGATGATGATGATGATAGTGAGATAGATTACTTCCAGGACATTCCATCAGGTGAAGAGGATGGATTGGACCTGGAAGAAGGTGTGATGGCTAAAAGGAAGAAGGTAACTTTCAGGCCCCCCTGCCCACATCCATTAGTCATTTCAGTTCTGAATATTAACTGTGGACTACAAATCTATATATGAATATTTCCATTTCTGTTTGAGGAGCAATGATTGGGGGGGATTCTGATGCGTACAACTCACATGTATTGTTACATGCCTTGTGTTTATTCAGCAAAAGAAAAGTTCAAGAAACCTGAAATACAAGGACTTCTTCAACACCATTGAAGAGGGGTTGACTAAGGCAAGCCCAGCAGAAGATGATGGTTTGGAGTTTGAAGATGATGAAGAGGGAGAAGCAACAATGCAGGAGGAGGAGGAAGGTGATGAGGAAGAAGATGATCAGGAGGAATTTAATGAAGAGTAAGTGCTAATAAATAAAATAGTTGTTTTGTTGGTTACCAGTGCTCTGCATTTAATCATACTTAATTTACCACTGCCATTTCTTTGACATAGGAGCTTGCAGTCATAATATTTATATGAAAGCCAATATCCAGACTAACGTTGAATGCAAACTGCCTTCCATGTAGGGAAGACATGAGTGAAAATGAGGAGAGCCGGGAAGCCAGGGAGCCCTTGAAGAAGGTGACTTTTGATCTATCGGATGAAAGCGAGGGGGAGGAAAAAGAAGAAATCTTTGGTGGAAAGAAACAGAAAGCAGAAGAGGAGGAGGGCAAGTCACCGTTTGAGAGACGACAAGCAAAGGTATTCACAAAGAGAGCCTTTGGTTTATTCTGTCGTAAACTAACATTGTAATGGTGCTTCCATGATCGGTTTGTTTTTATTTGAAGAAAAGGCAGATGAAATCCACCTAAGACAAATGTGTATAGAAGACAAACAGGTTCTCGCTTGTCATTGCTTAGGAAGTTGTAGCGGTGGCTTCTGACATCCAGAAAAATAAAGAATGATTTAGTAAAATAATTCTAGCCCTATCAGTAACCATACTGCACAGAAACATGGAGAGTGATGCTGTGCCTCTCCGTAGCTGAGAAGCGAGAAAGCGTCTCACCCGGCCGTTCTCCACAGATGGCAGAGAAGATCCAAGAGTTGGAGAAAGCTGCGCTGCAAGAGAAGCCTTGGCAGCTCACCGGCGAGGCAACTGGGCAACTGCGACCGGAGAACAGCTTGCTGCAGGAGGACTTGGAGTTCGACCAGGCTGCCAGAGTCGGTATGTCTCCAGTTCGCCTTTAGTGCTGCTCCGGAGGGCACCGCCTGCAGTCAGGCAGCGCTGCTCTAAAACCATTTCCTGGCTAATTTACCCACAATCATTGGGCAAAAACAAGGTCCCAGCCCTTTGGGTCTGTGTACTCAAGGGATGCAGTAACCATGAAACTGCATTAAGAATTGTTTGATAATACTTTGTTTGTTTAATCTTTCTCACCTGTTCTCCAGCCCCTGCAATTACAGAGGAGACGACTTTAAAGCTGGAGGACATTATCAAACAGAGAATAAAGGACCAGGTTGGTGCTTTGAGATCCTCACCTTGCCCAGCCCCATCCACACAACCCTCTAAGAGCCCAGAGTGCCAGGAGTTAAAGGAAAACAATGAATGAATTGGTCTAAAAAAAAAAGGTTGAACGTTCCTGGTTGAAGGGACTGCTTCTGACTTCTGCTTCTGGCCAGGTGTGGGATGATGTGGTCCGCAAAGAAAAACCAAAGGTGGACGTGTTTGAGTACAAGAAGAGGCTGACCTTGGACCATGAGAAGTGCAAGCTGAGCCTGGCAGAGGTTTACGAGCAGGAGTACCTCAAACAGACAAAGGTAACATCCTGGTATCTGTCTAGTACACTGAAGAACTTGCTCACGTCTCGCTTTTTCACTCTGCCAGTCCTTGATTGTCATTCTCACCACATGTGTAAATGATCTAGCAAAAGGTGGAGGAAGAGGAGAACCCAGCTCACGTGGAAATCCAGAAGCTTATGGACACTCTGTTCCTGAAGCTGGACGCTCTTTCCAACTTCCACTTCACGCCCAAGCCTGTGAGTAGCACCGCCCCTGTGCTCTTTAAAGTTTGTTCCAATGTGATTAAATAGGAAAACCTTTGGGACAGACAGCAACAGAGGTTTAATATGAGAGTGGGGTAATACATTAGCCTGTCGGACAAGAGCGCTTCCTAAGCCAAGCATGTCATCGCATTCGTTGTAGCCTGTACCCGAGGTGAAGGTGGTCTCTAACCTGCCGTCCATCGCCATGGAAGAGGTCGCTCCGGTCAGCGCCAGCAGCACAACCCTCCTGGCTCCAGAGGAGATCAAGGTGAGTCTGGACCCCGGACATGGGTTTGCCGTGAAGGGCCTCCTGTTTCCATCACCTCATATTCCCCCTTTCCCAGGAGAAGAACAAGGCCGGCAACTTGCTCGGCGACTTAGAGAAGTCGGCCACAGATAAGAAGCGGGAGCGGCGGAAGAAGAAGAAGATGAAGCGCATCCGGCTGCAGGAGAAGGAGAAGCGGCGGAAACTGCGGGAAGCCAGTAAATCCGGGGAGAAGAAGAAGCAGACGAAGGCTGAGGTGGCAGAGGGCCTGAGGAAGCTCACGAGAGGAGGAGGAGCGACTCTGCTCAAGGTGAGCGGCCCCTTCCCTCTGAAAAGGGATCACGGCGAAAACTGTCCTATCCAGCATTTACGTGACGGCACAATTCGGAAACATGCATAAGTAACAACACTATTTAAAGTTACACTAAAAATAACAAAAAAAATACATGCCTTGTAGTTTTTCTGCTCGTTGAGCCATTGTTTACCTCGCCATCTCTTGTGTTGTATTGAATATGTGACTTAATTTGAAGCATGTGTATAAAATGATTCAAGAGTAACGTTCAGCAGTCCGGTAGAGATGCACCTTGCCGTTAGTTTATTGATCATTTTGTACATCTGTGCCCCACTATCATCCAGCAGTGAAATGCGGTCATGCCACTTCGGCCCAGCTGTTTTACATCTTTGTGTTTTTCCCAAACAGAACGACGGGAAGGACAAAGCCCTTCGATCCTCTAATGCATTCTTCTCACAACTGCAAGACCAAGTGAAGACGCAGATCAAAGGAGCGAAAGACCAGGCGTCCAAGAAGAAGAAGCAGAAGGAGATTTCAGCCAGCAAACTGAAATTGTAATGGTGCTGTGCTTGAAAACATGTCTTTTGTACAGCTAACTTTTTCATTTTTTAATTTTTTTAAATTTTTGTCTGTACATGCACCATTGAAGATAAATACAATTTGTCCAACTTATTAAAATCATTATATACAGATCATTGAAGAATGACACTTAGTGTTGATTTATGGATTTGATTTTGCTTTTAACTAATGGCCTCAAGCCATCAAAATGCATTTTTTGACAACATACTTGCTGGGCTTTCAACAGATCATATTATAGAAGTTATGTGTATCATATCAGAACACATTGTAGCTTTTAGTGTAAAATCTGCCTAACTAACTTATGTGCATTTTATTTGTTACTATTTTTAATAAAGAGGCAAACAGTCATTATCCAAAGAGATATCCATCCACACATTCTACTTATCTTAAGCAAGGGGCAGAGGGTTGGCCGGATGAGGTTCCAGTCAATTACAGGACAATCACACATTATGGGCAATTTAGAGATGCAAAATAATACAATTGTCTTTGAACTGTAGAAGGAAACCCACGGGACACGGGGAGAAACAGCACGCTTCACACACACACACTAACTAAGCAGAACTGAAATTCGAACCACCCACAAAAAAAATCAACTGCATAAAAAGTGCAATGTCAACACTACGCACTATAAATATTTTTAGCGTTCAAAAGAAAATTTAAACTTTACTTCTGAACATTGTGGTCTTATATACAAACATTTTCCTCCACTGACTAGTAGCAAATATATATTTAGGCTGCTTGCTTACGAAACCATACCGCATTATCAGAGATCGTCAGCCTGTCCGTTACATGCACAAACGGGTCCTTGGTAAAATGTTTTGATTATAATGCCATTAATTTTAAACAAATTATCCGTCAGAATTCGGCACAGCGTTGCCCATTATATCATCCCTATTATTACTAAATCCGTCAATCAAACGCAATCTTGAAAAGATCATCGGGATAATCATTTAACGTTAAGTACTAAATAAAGCATTTAAGAACCGACTATTCCGTATGTTTTTAACTGCTTATGTAGGCTGCATGAACATGTAAAAAATAAATTGCTACACATTGAAACTCTGGGTTGTTTAAACTGATCGATTACAAACTCGATTGCTGTGGTCTAGACAGGATGCTGCGTTTGACTACTTCTGCCTTTTAGTCAGATAGCGGGGTAAATGTTTGCTTTTGCTCACGATGTGATCAGCCGGATGAACGGGACCTTTCAGTACGTGCACATCAGGGTAAAGTTATACATTTTGAAGACACAAGTTACTTTTCTAAAATGTTTTTACTATAGAGGACCGAAAGCCAGTCTATATGATACTGCATCACATACAAAAGAGGACATTAAAGTTGCTATGTCTTTTGTTCCAGGTTGTTTTATTTACTGTAGTTAAGTGAAATCACGAGTATCAGATTTTTAGTGGCAGCAAATACGTGTTTGTACTCGAACTCACTAAAATTGTAGATTAATACCGGAGCTGTATAGTAAGTATTTGTTCTTTAGCGCGGTTTATTAAACGAATGGGACAGAAACTTACCTTAAAGAGAAGGCACTTTCTTGACGCAGTTAGGTTTTATGGCCGAGCGACGCTCGTCTTCGGCTGTCAACAAGAAGAAACCCCAAGGGAGATTATCACTGACGAAAAAGAGGCAGGGAAGCCGAGATGATGGCTGTGCTCCCGCAGGCTCCATCTCCTCGTTTTTCAAAAACGCACCGCCAGCCAAACTGGCCTGTCCCGTGTGCGGCGAGATGGTGCCTCGATTCTCCATCAACGAGCACATCGATACGAGCTGCCAGCGCTTCCAGCGAGGATGTGAACAGCAGGCTATCCCTGTCACCTCTGCTCATGAAACACTCCTTCACTCCTCACCTCTGGACTCCAGTGCTGGCAGTGACCCGGCTGGGAGTCCACATGCCGGGAAGAGCCAGTCCACCAGCCCTTATTTTAAGGCGCAGGCGACAGTGCAGTTACACGAAACCAAAGAGAATCCTGCAGATAAAGTCTTTCGGACTGTTGATTTAGGGAGCTTGGCCTCAAAATTGTCCAGAAGGCGTCTGCAGTTCTCTGTCAGTGAGGACAGATCTTGCGCTGAGGCTGCCCCTCAAAACAGAACCACTTTTGAAGACACAAATAGCAGCGATAACATCTGTAATGTTGAGGCACATTTGCCTACTGACACAGACTTCGTTCCTAAAGCTGCTGGTCCTCAGGGCAGGGGGGTAGGACCCACTAAGAAAGAGGCGACACCCACGTTTCTCCCTCCAGTGGAGGTCATCTCAAAGCCCCTCGATGCCTCTTCGCGACTGAGTAAAAGGAAAGCGGGGGGACCAGGCAGGGGAAGCCGAGCCCAGAGCTCGGACAGAGCGGCAGCCCTTGATTCCAGCAAGAGGCCCAGGCACGATGGAGTGGGCGTCTCTGCACCTATGGAGAACCCTCAGCTACCCTATCGAATCCACACTTCGGGCACTGATGCCAGCCCCAGCACAGGGAAGGAGGTGCTGGCCGTGGAGGATGATGTCCGTTACAGTCCCCCTGTAGATGGCACAGTGCCGGGTACTGTGCAAGCCCAGCCAGAGGCGTCTAGCACTAACCAGAGTGTGGCGGAAGGGATAGGAGAGTCCCCTCGTCTACCGTACTACCTCCGCAACTTCCTGATGGTCCTGGAGACGGTGCTGGAGAATCCAGACGACAGGCTGCTCTTCAGTGAGGAGGACCTTGGGGTAGTCCACACCTTCAGACAGCTGTCAGGTATCCCTGTGAAACAAACCCTCTGTAAGATCCTGTAAACGCCACAAGCTTATTCTACAGTGCAGTATGTAACAATCCTCACGCAGCCAGCTGACCTTGGACCCCCAGGGGTTTTTGGTTCCTCTCCTCCATTGTAATCTGACTTTCTTTCATTTCTTTGTCTTTTCCCTGTTGTGTTATTCTGTCTTAATGATGTTATATCACAACACAGCCATGTTAAGCGCCTTGGGGTGACCCTGTTGCGAAAGGCGCTATATAAAAATGAATCGCATTTTTATAATATTGTTCACATTCCTGCTCCTGGTCATACATCCTGACGCAGTGCCCCCTTGCTTTTCCTGGGCCTTGAACCCCAGCCACGGGCCAGATGCTGTACGTGCGCCTATTCCAGAGGAAGCTCCATTGGCTGAGAGTGAGAAAGCTGGACTATGCTGAGGTCGGACCGGAACCGAGCGCAGTGGTGCAGGAGCTGGCGAGACGTAGCCTGGTGGAGACCGGTGAGCACAGGGCAGCTGAGAGCAGCACTACGCTAAATGCTAACTGCTCATAGTCGAGGCTTTGATGTGCTGATTAAGAGGAGCACGTTATAATGACCAGTCACATGCACAAGAGAAGATAAACTATTTAATGGGCTAAGTGATAATAAAATACACTTATTTTAAAGCTAGTTATTTATTTATTGCAGGTTAAAGTGGTCCTAGTATCTATCAATACTTATTAATCGTTCATGTAGAAATGATAAACGAGCATGTGGGCACCACATTGTTTGCAGTAATGGGGGGGTTAGCGACGCTGACAGCCTGACGCCCTTTTCCTCTGGCCTGTACCGAGCTGCTCACCGTGTGCCCTCACGCCGCAGAGAGCCAACTGGCCGACCTGGGGGAGGCGCTGGACCTGCTTCCTGCCCCAGAGCTGAGAGGCCTGGCTAAGACATTCCACCTGGGGGGGGCCGGGGCCCAGAAGCAGCAGCTGATGGAGGGCCTTCTGCGGCTCGGCCGACAGCGCTCGCTGTTCGCTGCGGCGGGGGCGGCAAAGGGTGCTGCAGCTGTGATGCTCAAGAGGTGAGGACTGGGGGGGGCAGGATCCAAACAGGGCTATTTATAGCTGGGGTGGCCAATTACCTCACGCTCCCCCAACTCAGTTAAAATCATCACCCCCTTCGCTGAAGCACACTCAGCCAGCAGGCCCCCCCCTTTCTGTTTCCGGCAGGGCAAAGGCACTTGTGGGGCCTTGCGTGCGTGTGTGCCGGGGACCCCGCGCCATCTTCTCCCGCCTCCTCCTCCTCTTCTCGCTCAGCGACAGCCTGGAGGAGGAGGAGGCCGGCTCGGGGGGGCACGGGCAGCTGTACACCATCCTGCTGGTGAACTCCGGACGCCTGGCCTTCCCCTCTTACACTGTCCAGCGGAGGGCCAGTGTTTTCCAAGACAGGGATGATCTCATCAGGTGAGGCTGCTGGGGATGGCCTGGTGGGAGCGCTGTTTTCTGTGTCATTACTACTATGCTTTTCATGGCTATTTTATAGACAGATCATCAGAGGTGCCATATAAATGTGACCCCTTGCAGTAATTACGCCTCCTCTGCCTGTGATCTCCCTGCCCCAAGTCACTCATCCAGGCTTCTTAAGCATCCTGCGATGTTGGCCTTTGTGCCAAGCAGTGTCTGAAGACAGGGTCTCAAATCCCCTATCAGGCTGCATGGGGCAGTGCTGAGTACAGCCTTCATTTTCACCTTGATTTTGGTGACAATCGAATTAATTGCAAATTACGGATCACATTAAACAGGCCAGCCTACATTAAAGCTTGATGCCTTTATGTCAAGTCAGCGTTAACTTAGATTAATTTTTTTGCTCATTAGATCAAATTCAGTAATTAATGATTATTATAGTTTACTGAGAAGAACCTTCTCTTGTAGGCTATGAATGAGTGACAAATTATCCTTAAAATGAGACTGATCATATCTAAGGGAATGGGGATTGAAACAGATTAATTAAAAGATTTGGTTTAGCATCAATAAAAAATTATACAGAATCCTCAGCCAGGACTTGTGTTTTGACGTTATATAAACCCTGTTGTTCAGTCTAGGAACGGCTCAGTTAAGAAGTTGGGAGTTTTAGCTAAAAGACAAAATCAGTATTCTGTGAAGTTTAAAACACCAGCCTTGCAGTTGAAATGATTTACCCCTGATTACAGTGAATATGTGTTCTGGGGAGCAGACCGTAGCGAGGTGGGTTACTTCCGGGCACCATCTCTGCCTGGCCTGTCAAAGGCCTTCGCTGGCTGGCTTAGGGGTAGCAGGAATGAACGGAAGCAGAAAGCTGCGTGTGGGACACCGGGCTCCGAGGGACGGCTGCTAACAGACCCCGCTTGGCGTCTGCCGCGTTCAGGTACGAGGGCGCCGTGCGCAGTCTGCAGGAAGTGGGTGTGGCCATGCAGGGGGGCAGCTGGGACGAGGCCCTGGGCCTTTATCTCACAGCCAAGGCCGTGTGGCAGGAACAGAGGACCAACTGCTGCCTCAGGTGGGACGTTCCGCCTGCAGAAGCCGAGCGCTCAGTACCCTCCGCGGGCCGCGTATACATGTCAGCTGGCTGAACTGGGCCCGCGGGAGGCACTGTAACAAACCGCTCGGGAATCTTCTGTTTCCTAAGGCACCAGGAGGAGCTGCCTCTGTTTCTGCGCTGCTTCACAGCCGGCTGGGCTTACACGCGCATTCTGTCCCGGGGAGTGGAGATCCTGCAGAGGCTGCGGCGATACGAGGCGGGTGGACGCCCACGCATGCACACTCGCATGCCCACGCACCAGGCCCCACGCCGCAGCACGCGATTTAAGCCAGGTGGCTTCTGCACCCACACACAGGATTCTGGGTGATGCTGACAGTGTTTGCCGGCACTCTGTCTTTTTGTAGGAGGCGGTGGAGGAGCTGAGATCCCTGTTGTCCCAGACACTGCACTGTACAGACAGCAGAGGGCGCTGGTGGGACCGATTGGCCCTTAACCTGCAGCAGCACCTCAAACGACCTGAGCAGGTAATATAGGCCCTTGAATCAGACTTAAAATGCTAAGACGGTGTTTTCCAATCCAGTCCTCAGGCACTTCCAGACAGTCCACATTTTTGCTCCCACCCAGCCCGAACCAAGTATTAGGTGTTCTTCATTGTTTGCTTGTTTGGTTCAGGTCTGCCGAGACTGTTGTGGGTTGTCTGGAGGTCCTCGAGGACAGGATTGGGAAACACTGCTGTGAAATTCCACCACCGCACTAGAGTTTGTTAGATATGCATGGGGCAAAAGTTACAGATCAGTCAAACTATAATACTGCAATTCATTGCTGGAGCCCTTCAGTTGTCTTGATTCACAGGGTCGTCTCCGTTTGTCTCCCTCCCCTTCTCTCTCTCCCTTTACCCCTGTCTCCCCCCCTGAAGGCCATCAGTGCCATCCGGGACGGCCTGGCGGACCCACTGGTGCGGACGGGCCACCGCCTCTCGCTGTACCAGCGCGCCGTGCGCCTGAGGGACTCTCCGGGCTGCAGGCGGTTCCGACTGTTGCTGCGTGACCTGCCCGCCGTGGTGGTGGAGGACGTGGCGCATGTATGAGGCTTGCCACACGGGGCAGCGCAGGGCCACACGGGGCAGCGCAGGGCCACACGGGAGCGTTAACGAAGGCTCTGTGTTTTTTTTTTTTTTTTGATTGATTGCATCTGCTTCACTTATCTGCATTCCCAGCTGGGGCAGCTTCTACACTGTTAGTACTTGGCTGCAGTCACTGTGCTGTCAGGGCTGGTCTCAGTCTCAAAGCATGTCCAGGCATGTCCAAGCAGTCGGACTGCAGAGGGTGCGTTTGACCGAGGTCCCCCCTACATCCACTCAGGTGACCATCCGAGGGCAGTTATTCCCACATGCGGGTGGTGTGGGCAAGTCTGTCTTCTTAATGCCTGCGGACGCGGGGGACGAGGACAGCGAGAACGCGGAGGGCGGTCGCTCTACTGTCATGTGCTCCGTGGAGGAGCTGGCTCTCGCACACTACAGACGCCTCGGGTACGACCAAGGTGGGTCCCCATCGGCTTGGTCAGCCGTGCCTGACATGTAGGTCTACGTTTTATAAAAATTAGCTGAAATTAGTCATTTACAGGTGATTCTGGGAAGAAAAGAAAAGTAATTTAGTCCTTTTTGCTGTACCAGACGGTCCATTGGATAGCAGAATACAAAGAATGTAAATCGAAAAGAAACGTTTCAGCAGCGTGTAGAGCATTTAGATTCACTGGCTCTTTTTCGAGCAGGAATTCATGGAGAGGGTAGCACCTTCTCCACATTGTTTGGCCTGCTATTATGGGACGTCGTTTTCATGGACGGCATTCCCGACGTCTTCCGGAATCCATACCAGGTAAGGAGGGCTCAAAGGACCGGCCCGCTGTCCGCGATCTGGGGCCGCGGTGTAACCACACGTGCTGTGGCCCCTTCCCTGGCAGACCTGCCCGCTGGACCTTCACACCGACAGCTTCTACGAGGGTCGCAGGGAGGCGGTAGAAGCACGGGTACGGCTGCTGCGGGGGGCCTCCGTGGAGACGCTGCATGGCCTGCTGGCAGAGACGTGGGATGCCCAGCAGGGGAGGGTCTGTGTGCTGGTCAACTGGGAACGCTTCTCCTCCCTGCAGCAGGCACAGGTACCCGACCCGGAACCCGCCTCCCGCACGCCTTGCGTTCTACCAGCACCCTTACGGACCCCTGTCTACCCTTAACTGACTTTGAATCAGAGCAGACATGCAAACTCCTTATAAACGCTTTGAGGTTCAGCTGCAGTCTGATCCACCAATGGCATAAGAACAGGCATAAATGGTGAAATGCGTGTGTGCCCCTTGCCCTCAGTGGGGGGGGGGGCCGCACCAGGGCTCACATCTGCTCCGCCGCTCGTTTGGCAGAGCCTGGTGACCTGCCTCAGGGGACCCTTCCTGGCAGGGCTGGTGCAGCGGATGGCCCAGGATTACAGGCACTGTCGGGGCGGCCTGCCCGACCTGGTCGTGTGGAACACTTGCAACAGTACCTATAAGGTGAGGTCACATGACCATAGAGGCACCCTGCGATTGGTCAGATCGAGCAATTGAACTGTCAACCTGAAATGTGTGTGGATGTAAGGATACACAAGGCGGGGCATCTCATCCATGACGGCCAAGTGTGAGCCCGGCGATCCCTGGTTTACTTGTCTTCTTTCAGCTGGTGGAGGTCAAGGGTCCCAACGACCGGCTCTCCCAAAAGCAGCAAATCTGGCTGGACGAGCTCCGTAAACTGGGCGCAGAGGTGGAGGTGTGCCACGTGACGGACGTCGGCGCCTTGGGGGCGTGCCGGGACTGAGCCGCCGCGGGGCTGCCACCCGAATCGACCCCGGGCGCGGCGATGCCCACCAGCTGGACTGACAATGAGGGCTAACAAACACTACGAAGAGGCGGGGCAAGCCTTCCGGCTCCCTGTCCGACATACCTCAGCTGAATCCACTACGGGATGCGCAAACGTGTCTTCTGTACTCCTCCTGAATTGTGCTGCTGTTGCAATAATTCGAAAACAAAGTTAACCATGAGATAATAAAAGAGATGCTAGTTAATGTTAAAACCGTTTTTATTTCACATCAGACCATGGTATTCAATATTAGACGGGATTCATACATGTTGGCTGCAGAAACAAACCAAGTATCTCTCACGCATCATCCCTGCGAGAGGGGGATGACAACTTCAGACACCCCCCCCCGCTCTGGCCCAGGCCCCACCCACAGTGCCCTGAGCGGACAGATGGGATGCTTTTGCAGTGGCGCTGGCTCAAGTCATTCTATGCAGACGTTAGAAAGTTAAAGTCAAATTAAACTCGTCATTAAAAGCAGCAGAACCTTTAGTCACCCAGAACAATTTCAGACCGACACCACCAGTGGACCTTCAAAGATGAGAAGTGATGGACAAAACCCCTTTGGGATTAATGCTAGTGATTACCAAAGTGTGGAACAAGGGGAAAAAAAACAAAACCCAATCAAAGGCTTCCAGCTGTGAACTATGGGCAAACCACCCCGGCGGCCTGGAAGGGGGACCCCACGGGGGGACACCCCGGCGGCCTGGAAGGGGACCCCACGGGGGGACACCCCGGCGGCCTGGACGGGGGACCCCACGGGGGGACACCCCGGCGGCCTGGAAGGGGACCCCACGGGGGGACACCCCGGCGGCCTGGAAGGGGACCCCACGGGGGGACACCCCGGCAGCCGACTGGCTACATCCTAGGCAGCTCGGTTTTCAGGTAGGAAGTGGTCAGGTTCAGCAGCAGCAGCCTTGGCAGGTCTGCATGACGTCTCCTCCCAAGCCAACAGCCCAGGTCTCATTTCATACAGGCATAAGAGCTGGATAAATATGGACTGACGCAGGGAAACTAAGAGTCTTCCTGGTAACACTAAGTAGCTACATAAGAGTTAGATCTACATCTTAATTACTCAGCAGGTGCTTTTACACAAAAGCAGGATCCCTGGAGCAATTGGGGGTTAAAAAGATCTTACTCAGGGACCTGAAAGACTAATGACACTACTGATCCAAGGATTCGAACAACCTTCCGATCACAGGCCCAGCGTTATGACCCACACAGCACACCTTTTGAGTTTTGCTACCCAAGGATTCAATTTCTTTCAAAACATGCTGCATTTCATGAGCCCAGAACTGACCCATCCATACCGGTCAAAAACAATATAAGAGAAAGTCTAATTACCACCAGAAACCTGGTAACTGTGAGGGGAAAGTGTGCAGTAAGTATAAAAATGTGCGATTTCAGCTATATGTGCAAACACCACCAACAAAAAAGAACAGCACAGCTATGAGAAACATTTCTGCCCGTCACCTTGACGACTCATCAGTTCTCCTTCACCGCCAAAACCTGCAAGGTCCTCAGGCACACCATGAGATGGGCCGCTGCAGTGGTTCAAGTTGTCCAGTTGACGGCGCCCTAGAGCCCGGCCCCACTGAGGAGCTTGCTGAGTGGTGTTCCCAGCGCGCTGGGCCGGCTTAGGTTCCCCACTGGGGAGAAGGGAAATGAGGAGCTTAGGTACTCAGGCTGCTGGGGGGGACTAGCCAGGGGCCCCGTCTTGAAGTACATCTTGCTTTGCTCCGATGGCATCCTGTGGGCGAGTCCTGTGTCGGGACTGCCAGGGGGGAGTGCGGGGGGTGCGGCGGAGCCCCCATGCTGCCGCAGCCTAGCCTGCAGAGTCTCGATCTCGTCCACCAATAGGGATAGTCTGTGGAGGGCCGTGATGGGGCCGCCCCGGGCGATCCGGGCCTCGGGGACCCAGCGCAGGAAGTAGAACCTCCACAGCTGCAGGTGTGAGGGCAGCAGCTCGGGCAGCAGCAGTCCGTGGGGGTCGGCGGGCCGCGACAGCCAGTCGCGCACGAAGCGGCGCGAGCCGCTATCCGGGCTGTCGGGCTGCGCGGGAGCCTCCGAGCCGGAAAGCAGCCGCAGCACCAGGGAGTTCCTCCGCGGGAGAGTGGCGTGTGTCCCCAGTGCGCCGTTCTGCAGAGACGCCGTCCCCCGGACCATGGAGCTGTAGATCTTCGGCTGGAGGCGGGATGTGACAGGAACAGTAAGCGGCCCCCATCGCAGCAAGACTGAGAGCGACTCGCCAACGTGCTGTCGGGGCGGGGCTCACCTTGGCGCGTCTGAACGTCCTCACCCCCCCATTCTGCACACGTGCAGCCACACCCTTGCCTGCATACACGGGGCTGTTAAACAAAGTCTGGTCCCTCAGGCTGAACTGCTGTGACCAGTCCCACACTGGGGGGAAGCGGACGGCCCTGACCTCCTCCTGCTGCCCACTCTGAGCGAAATCCTAGGAGGAGAAACAAAAATAATCAGCCACACTGTAGACCCCACCCCAGTCAAAACTGTCGTAAAACCTGTGCTCACTTGGCTATACTCCGCCCACTGACGGGGGCAGTTGAAGAGGAAGGTGCTGAAGACGGGGATCCACATGCTGTCACACAGCACTGCTAGGTAGATCTCCGTGAATTCGAAGGCGGTGGGGTGCTGGCGCATCAGCTGCCACATGCAGTCCAGGAAGAGGAGGAACACGGGAGACTGAAGAGAGACATGGGGGGGTCAAAGCTGCCCCAGAGCATCTCGGCATGATGCCGCAAGTGGAATTCCTTACGACTCTACATGCGTAGCTGCGTGTTCAGCTAAGCGGTTGAGGCCGCACCTCCTCTCCGTCGCTCCTCTTCAGGTGGTTACATCGGTCCAGGAAGCGGTGGCCCCCCATCACCCACTCCTTCTGCACCAGGCTCTGGAAGCCCACCAAGCTGCGGAAGTGGGGGTCCAGCATCAGCTGAACCAGGCAGGAGATCACGCAGCTCAGGTCCCGGTCCTCCTCCTCTATTGCAGAATGGGGGTCAGACAGGAGGTCTGGGAGGGGGGGGTAAAGACTCCACAGCATGGCCGAGATAAAGAGCAGTGGCTCACCTTGCAGGATGACGGACATGTGTCTCCCCTCCAGCATGTACACCACCTCCACTGACTGCTGCAGGAAGGCCCTAGGCACCAGGACAGGAAGTGATGTCGTTTACACACAACTGTACAAGTGATTCTCTGGGTTACAAAAGGGGTGTAGCATGTACTGGGGTGTAGGAACCAGGGGGGCTGTGGGAAACGTGGACCACTGAGTATTTAATTTGGCTTCATCCCCCCCCCCCCCCTAAAAAAAACCAAACATCTTGACTATTAAGTTGTGCCCCCAGTATCAAACTCCTTTCTACGACACCACATAAACTCATTAAAAAAACCACTCTGGTGGTCTGTACAAACATACAGACATACATGTCCGTATGGTATCTGTATGTATCAATACACATTATATTTCTGTATACCATAGATCATCTGAAAAAATATCTACAAACACTGAAGCAGCAAACTTTGACACAAGTACTGATTCTCATATTCTCGAAACCTTTGGCCCGGGCTGTACACCCCAAACAGCTCCCTCCTGGTAGTGCAGCATAAAAATTTCATGCCGTCTATCCCAGCTAAATTCAAGATAGAGAGTGACGGCCCTGTGTCTACCTGACATTGTCCAACCATCCCGTGCTCTCTACAGATGACAGCCACTTGTCCTCGGACTCCTGGTAGGGCCCTGTTGACAGGAAGCCTGTCTGAGTGAGCGGAGTGTGCAGTGACGGCTGAGGCATTGGTATTCAGGTTTGGGAAATGGGACACTCATGCCCTTAAGCACAGCTGCATTGCTAATCCCAGTGGCGAGTGCGACAGCTCTTCCCAGGGTGCAGGCACGCATACTGTCAGCAGGCTTACACAACCCACAAACCACAGGCCATAAATGCACACACTGCAGAGTCTTCCTCCAGAGTCAAACTTCGACATTTCTCACTCAAAGAGACTTTAGTACTGCAAGTGGCAAGAGAATCATGTGATTTTGCAGCTTTTCAGCCGAGCTCCTTAAACAGCATGCCCCCTCGTGCCACACCTGGAGCACTGCGCCATGACACTCAAGCCTGGAGACGGAGTCACAAACTCACCGATTGCACAGAGCTGCCTCAGTCTGACAAAGGAGGCCCGAACGTCCCGGATGCTGGGCAGGCTCCTGTCCAGGTGGACCTTGTGCACACTGCTGCGTTTCGGGTGGCTCTTAGTGACAGCATTGCAGACCCTGAGCAGAGAGCGAGGCTGCTGTTACTTGACTGCAGCATTTACATCCACCTTCGGTTTGGTGCTGTTAGACCCTTCCCGCTTGCCGTACCTCTGCTCCAGCTTCCTCTGCTCCGCCACGTCCCTCATGCCGGCCGTGCGCACAAGGGCACTGCCGTTCAGGTGGTTCCAGCACCACAGCTGGAGAGGTAAGAGTCGGCGACACACGCGGGTCAGATCACCATGGAAACACAGTTTGAAGGAAGGGGCAATAGCGCCACCTGAGTGACACAGGGCACAATGCAGACTCACTGGGAGACGCTGGCCCACGAAAGAGCAGGACAGCTGCTTTAGGTCCTGATCTGCCAGCGATACAGGAACCACAAAGTGCTCTGGGAGGCTGTGGGGAGGAGCCATGCAGGACGGCACGTTAGACATGCAGGCCGGCACGTTAGATAGGTGCCAGGTACCCCGCGATGCATGCCGACCCCTGACCTGGGTGAGACGGCATAGCCCTCATTGACAGAGGACACCCTCCACTCGGTCGCTCCAGTGCGCTTGATCTCCCGGTCCCAGTCCGAGGGGCAGGTAAAGAGGGGGGTCTGCAGCCGGCCGCCGTGCTCGCCTGTTCACACACCGCACAGGGGTGTGTGTCAAGCCACATTCTGACACCACACAGACTTTTCACATTATACATCAGGACTGGGGCCATTTTGCTGTCATACGACTGACTGATTACATAAACACTGTAGAGGTCCGTCACCAGCTTGGATCGCACTCGCTGTGACACACTGTACCTGCGGGAGGGCGGTACGGCTTCCCCACGTACTCAAAGCCAAAGAGCAGCCGGGGGTCCGTGGGTTGGGCGTAGTGGGCGATGGCCAGGCACACCTGGGGAGGGATCGGGTAGAGGGGTGAGATGGGGGAGGCAGTGACAAGCGGCGGCCAAACGCAGCCAGCAACAAATCCAAACGTCAGCCGGGAAAGACAGATGTCAGCAAACAGCCGCGAGTGTTCATGACCCACTAGGAATCCTTAGCTCAGCACTCAGCCTCCTCAATTACCCGCCTTGAAGAAAATCAGTTCGTCAATCTTGCCGTCGGCAACATCCGTCGCAACGTTCTGTAGTCATAATACCACGATATCATCTCTGTACAGGAAGGTCAAAGAATCACATGACCTCCGATCCCTTATTTTTTTTTTTCGGTCAGATCCGAGACCCTGGAACCTGCGCAGGCCTGAGCTCGGCTGCCCACACTGCCTCACTCGGGGCTTGCTGACTTAGAACGGGGATGCCGAGGGCTCATTCAGTAAACGTTTCAAGCTGGGCGTCCAGGAAGGCAGGCAGGATGAAGGGGGAGGTGCTACTCTCTAAAACAAAATCCCACATTCACAAGATTTATTTCACCGAAGTATTGAAAGCAGATGCAGGGCTGAATCACGCGGCTCATCTCTCCATGCAATACATGGCGACTTGATTCTGATCCTGCGGAAGATGGAGCAGAGATGGTCTATAACCATAAAGGCAGCATTTATCCAGCTATGAAAGCAGGCATAAGTCCTCGGGGGAGGCGAACGCCTGCAGCATCTTGGCACTTACATAGGTGGTTAACCTGCCTTTATTAGACGCGCGAATGTAGGAGTTTATATAACACGTATTACGGCAATTACATAAGACGCGGATATTCTGGCGTCCCTTCAAAGACGGGAAGCCAGAGGAAGTGCAGTGTGTTTACAGAGCTAATGTCACTGTGGCAGCGCCGGTACCAAATGGCAGCGAGAGGCCGAGCGGCACAGCGAGAGATGGTCTGTACAGCAGCGGCAGCAGAGCGGCCCAATGGAGCCTCATCAGAGGGCAGCACAAAGCCTCCCATTCAGGGCCGGATGGTGCGACAAAGCGTAGTGGGGGGAGAGAGAGCGGGACCGGAGGCCGGCCGCTCCCAGCTCTGTCATTTACTGGCACACAATGGGACGTCACACATTTCTTTCATACCATCTATCACCAAGAAAAACAAAGCAATCATTACAGGGGGAAAAAAATAACATTTTTTTGGTCAAGTGAGAACTTGCATTTCAGCCTGCTGCCCTGCCACCAGGGGGCAGTCTGGAGAGCTAAAGCAAAACAGTGAGCCACAGGCCACAGAGACCTGGCTGAATCTTACTGTCAACGACAACAATACAGTAATATGAAGGTCTGGGGACCTACGCAGCTCCTGGCTTCCTCCACTGAGTAAATATGTCACCAAAGACCCCTCAGCTCAGTGGAGAGGCCCCCACTTGGACCACGCACTGCCTGATTGCAAATTCACCCCCAGCACACATTTGAGAATTTGGCACTCTTCCAAGAGACGTGCAAGTGACTTACTCTGAATGTTCAGGAAGGAATAACTGAATAGACTTTCTGTTCTGCTGTATTTCTCAGTTCTCTGGGGGGGGGGGGCGCGCCCCCCGCGGGCGGGGGGGGGGGGGGGCGGGGGGCAAGCCCCACCGCGGCGGCCAGGGGGGGGGGGGGGGGCGCGCGCGGCGGGCG